>JAPDVR010000019.1:10091612-11291612 GCA_026230005.1 Gila orcuttii | reverse complement strand
ATGACAGCGACAAGTTATCTTATTTCTTCATTAAATATACATGCTAAATAAGTGTGCTATGATAGTTGTGGAATTTAACTGAAATAGATCAGATTAATTAGTTCCGGGGCTTTAGATGGATTTTTTTTAAAAGCAATTAACTCAAAGACTTGTGTTAATGTTACAAATTAAGTTCCTCTAACTCAATATAACTTGTTGGTTGAACAATTTCTTTCGAAATTTGATGCAAACTTGATTTTTTTTTTGAGACAACATATCGTACTGTACAATAATAATACAATTATTTCTCAAATAATATCAAAAACCAAAGAATAAAAATGGGTCTTAAATGGGGATTAAAAATAGAAATATATAATGGAAAGTCATTCCTCAGTGTGAGGGCAGTAACAGAAAAAGCCTCATCACATTTGGTCTTTAATCGTGAGTGGCGAAATTAATTATTGATAATGTGATCTAGTATTGATTAGTTTTACTTTCAGCACACTAATGTTCCATTTAAATGATTCCCAAACCCTTTGATATACATATACACACACACACATATTTATACTTATACAGTATATATACATATATTTGTGTGTGTGTACACACACATTATATAACCAGTAATATATGAATATATAAAAAATATTTAAATATTATCTGGAAAAATATACCCTTTGTGTTAACAGCTAAACTTTTTTAAAACAACATTACAATTTAAGAGAAATATCTTTAAAGTAAATACTTTTTTCAAAAAATATGTGGCTTTTAATTTTCATAGTTAAAATATATTTTGATATACATTTTCCACCCCAGAACCCAGTTTGAAAGCCCCTGTTGTAACTCATACAGTAGATGGAAACAAGATTTAAATACACAGATTTATCCCCTAATGAAACAACAAACATCAACAATCTTAACCTTCACATTCTTTGGTTAAAGACTGTGATTAACATGATACTGAGTCTCACTCAAAAGGTGCTACAGCATTGGCATTTGGACTACAAAGCTGCTCAGATACCCTGTGCTAGGCTGCCACTGCCACTGAGGAATTCCTCCACACACAGCGGGGTATTGTTGACAGCTCACATCAGACACTAACACTCACATCAACAAAAACATCTCTAAACAATATTACAAAAATCATGTCTTCCAGGAAGACATGATTGTGTTACATTTGTCCCAACAGCATATACAGTACAAGTCTAATATACAAACAAAACAACCAACAGTGTCTGTCACAAGTTTTTGGTTTCTGGCACTGAAAACAATTGTTCTTTGTTTTGCTTAGTTTTCATTCGGTTCTTTCTTTCTACCCCAGATTGATATCTCCAGCAAACAGGGTAATAAGCAGAATTATAGAGAATCCGGTGAGCAGCCCAGCATTTTGGATCAGGAAGAACATGACTCTTCCTCGATAGCCTTTGGTATGTGCTGCCATGATACTGTTCATCTCTGGGAACTGGAAAAACAGCACTGTGATTAGACTTTTAAAGAAACTCTCTGGAATACTTGATTCTGATCAATCATGGCATTTTTGGGCAATTTTTACTGTCATCCATGACAACACTGTTTGTTCATCTGGGTAACTTTCTTGTGTCTTTTATCACACCCCAGACTTGCCCACTTTTGGCACCATGCATTTCACTTATTGTTTGAAGTGAAAATGATCTCAAAGTACTTTAGTATTAATATGATATCACCATAATATTGTTGCAGTATTTGTTATATTTCTAGGCTGATGTCAAATAATGCAAATGGATGCAAATGCTTGGTATATAAGCTAAGTTATCAGGCTAATCGGGTATTTGTATGTTATGTTAGTACTTAAGCTAACTAAAACTGACATTTAATGGTCATTATAACATAGTTCAAACAACATATCATAACGTGATTTTTGTAGGAATTGTAATCAGGCACTAAAGAGAGTACCCATTGAAAGTTCTTTGAGCCAATGGGATCGCTTGGTCCTAGTGAAAACCCGATTTCAAGGGAGGACCCGATTTGTCCTGACTCCAGAGCTGCTTCCGAAATCGTATACTTCCCTACTATATAGTAAACGAAAAGCAGTGTGTGAGAAAAAAGAACTATGTCTAAATTCACAGTACTCATTAAACAGTAGGCAAAAAGTACCCGGATAACCTCCGACGAGATTCTGAAGTGTGCATTTGATGAACACTTTAATATCCCATGAGGCCACGGGAGAGGATTTGTGAATGGCAGTGAACATCAAGTGTAGGGCACATGACGAATGTAGTATGTCCAGAGTACATCCAGAGTACACACATGTATACTATATAGAACATACTTGTTTTAGTGGTTGTTAAGTAATCAAGGTTTCAAAGTAAGTACCTACTTATTTTGTCAGATGCTATTTCAGATACAGCCAAGCTGTTTAGTATATTGTGGTTAAGATTATCAAAATGATTTAAATTCAAATCAATATTTCATGCCCATGTTTTATGCTGAGTTTTAATAAGTGGGATGATGTACAGTCAGGCAGTTATTGTTGTAATTCATTTGAACATTTTCCACAGTTAGAAGTAAGATGTCTCACCATGTCTGCAAGAGAGATGTAGAGGAACATTCCTCCAGCAATGGCAAAGATAGCATTTGGAGCAAAACTTCTGCCGAGCAGGATCCCTAATGCAAGACCCAAATAACAGCTCATCGATGACAGCAAGTTAAAACACAGAGCCTGACCAACACTCATGCCCGAGTTCAACAGAATCACAAAATCACCTAGAGAGAGACAGAAAGAAAATTAAAAGAGTCTTAAAAATTCAATTTGAAATGATCTTTTGATGATAGGTCTCTATGCCTGGGTTTTACCCAGCTCATGAGGGAACTCTTCACAGAAGATGGCAATAGAGGTGCTGAAGCCGGTGAGTAGAGAGACTGTGAAGGACGCTCCGATGGCCAGACCGTCTATGAAGTTATGTACGGCATCACTGACAGTGATCATCCACGCCACAGTCTTTATATTAGACATTCCATCCCCTTTAAGCCAGCGACAAGCTAGTAAAGCGCAAGCATTCTGAACAAATTTAACACAAAATATACTTTGTTAGAGGCCGTTCACACAAAACACGTTCTTAGAAGCCATTCACACAGAACGTGTTTTGCAACTTTTTATCTAACAATTCTGACTTTTTCCCCCTCAAAATAGCAAGTTTATATCGAAACTTGGAATTGCATTTTGGAACACTGTGTCATGCGTGGGACGCTGCAATTTTTATGGGAGTATTTGGCCAGTGCTGTTTTTTTTTTCATTCCACTGTCCTCACTTTTTAAATGCAAAAACTCCATGTGAGCAGATCAATAATGTACTTCTGTAAATCAATAATCTTTATAGTCTAATGTTTATTGTACTTTTACAACATCAGGAAATCATGCACATTATTTACCACAGAATCTGGTAAACATCTCAAAGTACTAACAGGAAAATACCAGTGTAGCAATAATAACCCTCATGTTGTGTTACAGTCATTTTGACCTGGAGAGGATTTTCTTTTTCCTGAAAATGCAAGTTAATGTTATCGCATTGGACAAAAAAAAAAATGACCGACCAAAAAAGAAATACAAAACCTGAAATGCAACACCTGAAATGAAAACAAGCTAACAAAAGATTGAATTCAATATTTGGTGATAATATAGCATGATGAGAGATGTACAAGAAATTAGAAAGGCCGATAATTTTGCCCAGAAACACCCAATTAGGTAAAGGATTTTCAGCACAGCACAAATTAATTATGTGTTATAATTATAAATGCATACATTTTGTGTTACCTGTTCAACAGCTGGACGCTCACATGGATTGTTGGACTTTTCATTGATAGAGTTCAATTCAAGATCAGTGTCGTTTGTGACTATGTCGCCGCTGATGTTGCTTATGACGATGTCATTGCTGAAGGTGGAGATGGTGACATCAGATGACTCCAGAGGAGGGAAATGACTGTGTCCGAGCTGCAGGGGAGGTGAACCATTTGGTTAGGCCAGAAAACAGCTCCATCTGTTCCAGTGAACAACGTCCAAACACGTCTAAGCTCTTACCTCTGGATCTGCTTTCAGTACTATCTTTAAAACTCGTTCAGTGAAGAACAAAATGTAAAATCCGCCAAAAATACCAACTACGTCGAGCACATAGTTATCATCTCTGGGATCTAAGCCAAGGGCCTGGCAAAAAAAAGTAGTAAATTAGGACAGCATGCATGAAGATTATGAGTAATTGTTTTATGACTGTTTATATAACCCTTGTAAGCCGTTTTATAGGTCATATATTATCTAATAATCTCACTGTAACTCATTCTTACCTCTGGGATAAGTTGCAGTACAGCATTTGAAAACAGTGTCCCAATGGCCAGTCCAATAAAGTACGTCAAGACTTTTGGAAAATATGTTTTTTTCGTCAAAGGCACCAGAAATAAACCCATCAGAGCTGCCAAGTTTATCACGGTCACAGCCAGGAACCCATAACCCCAAACTACAGGAAGGAGGAAAAAGATTTGAGGAATGAATTTACACACATATTAAGGCATGCTGAAAATATTTAGGTCATAAAATACATCAGGTCAATTCAAGAAGTGAGAAAAAACAATTGTAGATTTAGTTTATGACGTAACTTGTTCTACTAACTGCATCCCAATACGGAAATCTAATATGGGAAGTGAATTATTTCTCTATTGGTAAAATACTATCTCTTGTACAATCTATTAGTGAGGACATCATTACCATGTGAAATAGGATCAGACAAAGGCTTTTTTCGCAATATGTGAAATGAAAAACTGATGATGTAAACTTCAGATCCTTTAACAAAATAAGGTCTGATTCACATTGAGTGAATCAACAATGTGATGATGGGTCATGGAAATCCTCCTTCTTCACTAAAATAATCTGTGCATGTGATCAGATGTATGTGATAATAATTATAACTTTAACCATCATGATTCATAAACAAAAAAGTTAACCAAGATTACACAAAAGTGTGTAATACTTGGTAGTTTCGTACCACAGACAAGAAAAGATATTGTACTATAAATACACTTTAATCCAGAGGCGGACAGAGTACACAGCTTCGTTACTTGAGTAAAAGTACAGATACCCCTTGCTAAATTTTACTCAAGTACAAGTAAAAGTACTACAGTCAGATGTCTACTTAAGTAAAAGTACTGAAGTACTTGTTTTTAAAAGTACTTGAGTATCAAGAGTACAAGAGTAAATTTTCTAAATATTGCATTACTACTGCCACAGTGTCAAGTCAAGTCATCTTCATTTATATAGCGCTTTTAACAATGTAGATTGTTTCAAAGCGGCTTTTCAGAGATAAACATATAATTTAAGGTAACAGAGATTGGATTATAGCGGTTCTTGAATAATGTTATTTTCCAGCTAAAGTTAGTTTTGATTGATTCACTTCCGTCGAAATGATCGTTTGTTATTAAATTACGGGCCGCTAAGACGACACCGTTCTCTCTAAACAGACTTTAAACTGAACCTGTGATAGACGCTGATGGCGTTCACATGCGCATTAAGAATTGATTCTATAGTTATGTGTGTTCGAATATATGTGTGCAGGTTTGTAATTCCCTACAAACCATGCCTAGACAAACTACTTGTCTTTGCCTATAAATTTGATACAGAATTTTATTTTATCACTTCGGGGTAGGTACGCGAACCGTGCTTACATTTATGTACAGAAACGTCCTACATGGAGTTATGAAAAATGTTCATGTTAATACCTTTGATAATCTAAAAGGAACTGAAAGTTAATTCAAGTCATTTTCATCTTTTTACCATGTTGCTTTATTTAACATTTCTCACTTGCCCACAAGGCAATGCACAATGGCAACGCTCTGACAAACCTCTGCTAGAGTTTTAATGGATTTTTTGCACCCACATAAATCTGACCATGGAGTTTACTTTGGCGTCAGTTCAGAGCTGAAGGTGAAGGTGATTTGCTGATAGGCTGTCCCAATCAGTGGCGCCTGCACAATCCAATCACGTTTGAGAGGGAAACAACAAATTGAGGGTTTCCGAGATTTTTTTTTATTTTATTTTATTTTTTAGAAGTAACGGGTACTCACGGTTATGGATAGAAATGTAGTAGAGTAAAGAGTACAATATTTGCCTCTCAAATGTACTTGAGTAAAGTCATGAGTAATCCCCAAAAATGATACTCGAGTAAAGTACAGATCCCTCAAAATTGTACTCAAGTACTGTACTCAAGTAAATGTACTCCGTTACTGTCCGGCTCTGCTTTAATCCCACAATAAACATAACAAAATCAATCTGTAACTCCCAACTGATGATATCAGACTATTACTTAAATCACATATTTCCTCATTGCTCAAGACATATTTTCCAGGCAATATACACTATGTTTGCCACAGTCACTAAACTGAAGGGGTTTTTGGTAATCAGACTCACCTTTGTGATCAGATAAAGAAGCAGATTCATTAAGGTTTGAGGGGAGGTAAGGACAGGCAGGGAGCAGGACCTGATTGAGAATAGCTGGACACATCATCTCTAGATCATTGAGACTGACCACAGAAGCATTACCCAATCCAAAGAAAGACAACAGCTCTGACAAAGATGAGCACTACCAAGAAAAGAACAAAAGGACATAAGACAAAACAGATCTCATTCTAAGTAGCTCCTATTACTAGTTAGCAAGAGCAGATAAACAAGTATAAATTTTGATATTCAAAGTTTAGTAAATGATTTGGTGACAATTCCATATCTGAAAATCATTAAAAACAATCATGGAGTTTCAGATAATTTATTGAGGGTTTTCGACCTCTATAGAAACAGGGAACTCCTACTTTCAGGTACTTAATCATAATGGAAGCCGAAGATGTATTCAAACAGCTGGCAACTAAACACGTTTTGATTAATCTAAAATATTCCATTTACTCCTTTTCACTTGTTCTCGTAGAAAAAGTGTTGTATGGCAAAAATTGCGCTTGTCTTGTTATATTATAATTGAGGGAAAACGTAGCAGAAACAGTGAAATGAAGAGGTAAGTGTCTGAGATGGGACACATTCTCCTTATTTTTTTTTTATTTTTTTTTTTTTATTAATATTCATTTACCAACATATATACACATCATAATATGGAAACATATAAAAAAATAAATACAACACAGTTTTGCCAGGGAAAGCTTATAGACCATTACAAGGAGAAAGAGGACTATGTTTACAGTTTTAACCTTTTTGTTGTTGGAGCCAGAAGTCAGATTAATATAATGAACAACTTCATGGAAAAAAAGTACAAAATTAATTTTATTTAGCACTGAATTTACATTAATGAATGTGAAATTTTGTCAAAAGAATTAATACATTTATAATGAAGTACATATTTTCTTTGGCTTCTATAAAAGCAAAATACAACATTCTTCCACAATAAGGCAAAGTCTTTATAAATATGGTCAATGATGAATCTGCTGAGGTTTTGCCAAAAAGTTCAGGTGTGTGAGCAATACCAAAAGAGGTGCAAAACAGTTTCTGGGTGGTCTTCACAAAAATAACATTTTGTATTGATGTCTCTTTTAAATTTAACCATATAAAGATTAGCAGGGTAATATCTGTGAATTATTCTGTTGGGACACATTCTTTTTTTTTCTTTTTTCCAAAATTATATGACATAATACAATAGATACAAATGTTTCACATATACTGTTCTAAATGATTACAAATCATCAGGGACACATTCTCACCTCCGTGTTCTTCAGCGGATTGGCGTCATCATCGACAGATGCCGCGCGGCGGCTGGTAATGAGGTGCAGGAAGTTCTCCAGGTTACCCGTAGACAGCGAGTTTTCTTCACTGTAGAAGCGCAAAACATTTCGAAGAAAACTTTCCTCCATATTTCTATCCCTTCGATATGAATAATATTACCGAGAGCAAGTTTAATGCAGTCGACGGTCAAGACGGAGAGAATCCAGACAAGAGCTAATAACAGAAGCAGCAGGTTAATAAATGAGAACACCAATTCTTTCATTTCCTTTTTAGAAATGATTTGCAATTTCGTGGACGTGGGAGTAATAAATATTTCTTCAGCTTTACTAATCAGAGGGAATCAGTGATAGTAGAATACACACCTGACGCGCCTTCTTCCCTTCCTTGCCAGAGCTCTTTTGCATCGAGGGTCAAATAGCAACTGCTGCCCAAACACTGCTTCTACCAGCCTACGAGCGGTCCTCACTCTCTCCCTGTTTCAATGAAGTCTTTGTTTACCATTTTCCAGACTCTCTTGCAACGTGTTCAGGTCTGCAATCTCATGGTAGAAGGAAGTCACAGCCATTGAAAAGAATCCCAATATTTGCACACATTTCTCAACGAAGCTTATTTTACTGATCAACCATGACTATGTGTTTTCAAAAATAGTCACATTAAGTAAAAATAAAAATGCACACACACACACACTTTATTATTGCAACCCATTTATTTCAATTGATTGAAGTATTCCACAAAAATGAACTCTGCACTTTTTTATATGGTTAGAAACAATATTATGTTAAAAGTAAAGGAAACACTTTACAATAAGGTTCCATTAGTTGACATTAATTAATTCATTAACAATGAGGAATATATTTGTTATAGTATTTATTAATCCCTTAAAAAAATTAGTTAATAAAAATAACTATTCATTGTTTGTCATGTAAGCTCAAATCAATGAAATAATATTAACAGATACAACTTTTTATTTTAATAATGTAAATGTTGAAATTAACATTAACTACAATTAATCATTAACTAATGCAGGTAACTAATGTTAACAAATAGAACCTTGTTGTAAATTGTTACCAAAAAATTTTAGTAGTAATTAACAGGGCCATCCTGAGTAGGGAACAAAGGGCACCCGCAATATTTTTATGAATTTCATTTGTATAGAAGATTGTAAAGAAGCTGTCAGTCAGACAACTAGACGCATCATAAAATCAGTAGACATCTCTGAGAGACGTGATATGAAGATTTGCAGTGATTTCTTTGGCAGTGGTGGGTCTCCATGCTACAAAAGTAACTGTGGAGTTTTTAGACAGCATCAGGAAGCCATTGACATTAAAGTCACCAGGAATGTCATCTACATCCAGCCAAACATACACAGCAGGAAAGGAGCAGTACAAAGTCACAACAAAGTTCTGCATAATTCCAGCATCCTTTACAGTAAACTGCAATACACAAACACACACAAAAAAAGAAAGTCATTTGAGGGATTTGTTTCCTAAGAAAAAGCATCAGATGTCAATTACATTTAGTAACGCCTCTGTTTGTGAAGAAACCCAATTTAGCAATGTGGCAAATGAGTGAATTAGCTGAAGTGAGTGCATTAGTAAACAGTGTGTGTTGAGAATGTGTCTCTCTCACCATGATGTTGGGTTTCTGCAAACCTTCTGCATGCCGTGGAGAGCTGAGGAAGATGTGATTGTGAGGGCTGATCATTTGACCTTCAGGGCTACTGAGATGAAAGGTGACGATGCAGGAGCGGCGTGTGCAGTTCCCACATTGCGTCAGGAGAGCAGATATAGGGTGCTGAAACACAAGGGTGCTGACTCCTGCTGTTATTGTAGTCACATTAGACTCTAAAGAACACACAGCATCAAAGCTTCTCCAGCTGTATAATTTCACCTGTGTAAACATAAACATACAGCAAATAGAAGCATTATTAAATTTATAAATTTTAATTAATATCTGTCATGAAGTAAACTAAAATAAAAGCATGTTTACGCTATAGCACTAGTAAGCCTTTTAGTAATAGACGTGGTTTGCCCAAAACAAAGAACTGGAAACATGTTATTTTAGAAATATGAATGATTTACTATTTTACTTTCTTAAAACTCAAGGATGAAGTATAGGGTTTTTCACACTTGAAATTGTTAACTCTGGGTCATTCCAAACCTTTGGTAAATAGAATCCTGGGTTTTCTTGCTTCACGTTTCACACTTCTCATAATTAACAATCATAAGGTTAATAATTAATCAACAGATTAATCCTGCTTAAATATAAACTGAGGTTTCACTCTGTACATTCCTAAACCCTGGGTAAACGTTCTTATTCATTGACATCTTGTCAATGTCATTGACTGGATGAATTCTGCATGCAATATGTTTACATAAGGGCTGTAGCATCAACCATGAATATATCCTTATATACCTGTATTGCTGACTGTACAATCAAGTTTTTCCTGAATGGACTTTCTGGTCTGTTCCTCACTCCAGTTGACACGTTTTCCATCACCACTTAAATATTCTCTTCAAACGCTGAATCTACTGTTTATACATCACACGGTGTTTTTATGATTGTCCAAAACATGCGAATATGAGGCACGCCATTGGGTATCGGTTGCGAAGCACTGAGACATAAGCCGCACGCTCACACTAGACTTTTAGCACACGAAATTTACACGGACACTAACAGTCGTGAAATTATGTCAGACTGAATTCAACATAAAACAAATAGTAATAAATTCAAAATGTAAAAATATACAATCTACTCTTTACTGCAAAAATGTGCATTCTTTTAATTCAAACAAGGTCACATCGTGACGTTTCAATCTTCTACTGGTCACACGTCTTCACGTAACACGAATTCGCAGGTCAGAGTTCACCCAACTTGAACTTCGAAATGCAGCAAAATGCAAAACTTTTCGCACAAGCTTGCGTTTCTGGTCTGACGCGTTCACATACGTATACATGGAAGTCAATGGAAAGAAAAGTGTAGTGTAAACGCCCCTTAACACTTGATTGTTTACAAAAAAAGTAGTGCTAACTCTGCTCCAGAGCAGGGTTTCATAAGTCCGGGTAAAAAGTGGTGCTAACCCAGCTTCTATATTACAAGTATAAATTAATATGTCACAATTTTGTTTCAATTCTATTGTAAAATAACCACCCAAAAAAGGTGTTAATAAGTACTGTCCTCCTACCTTGGCTTTGATATTGTGCTGCTCAGAGTGACTGTCAGAGACTGCATACATCAGCAGGTCTCCCTTATCCTCAACCCCCATTGACAGTATAGGAGCATAAAAATCTGTAGCCCAGTAGTGCAGCATTTTCCATTTACCACCAAACTCTGAATGTGCGAGAGATTTCCCAGTCAAGAAGCATACTTTAACTTTGTACGCTCACATTAACAAATGATTTACCATTAAAATTACATTTAATAAACAAGAAGGCTTTCCTCTATATAGTGATGAACAGCAATAGTCGTTATTCATTATTCATTTACCTACAGAGGACCAGGATGGCCCCTGCCAGATATCATTGAGCTGCCAGTAAAGAGTGCCCATTGTATGACCTTTGCCCTCGATGATGTCACTGCGGCTGCGGCGGTAGAATTCTGTTTGAATCTTCACACACTGTGCCTGCATCACCTATTCAAACCAAAGAGAGTGATATCAGGCACATGTCCAAAAAAAATACATTTGACATATACTGTACACTACCATTCAAAAGTTTGGGGTCTGTAAGATTTTTTTTAATGGTTTTGAAAAAAAGTCTCTCACCAAGGCTGCATTTATTTGATCAAAAATGCAGTGAAACAGTAATATTGTGAAATGTTATTACAATTTAAAATAACTGTTTTCTATTTTATTGTATTTTAAAATGTAATTTATTGCTGAGATGGCAAAACTCGCAGTGCATTTATAGAATGTTCACCTGAGTGATGTAAATAGTGTCTCTGTATTTCTGCACTGGGTCTGTGCTGTTGGGGAGAATGTAATGTAGTTCTGCTTGCTTTAGCATCTGCTGGTTTCCATCTTCATGATGCTGCCGATGAGATGAGAAATTGCTGCTGAAATCCCAGTCTGAAGACACTGAAACCTGGTTGGAGGGGAGAAGTTGAAAAATAAGAGGGCTTATAAATGTTCATTCCCTTGTTAAAAATGAAGTGCGCTTAATTGTATTGAATGTGCACTTCTAGTGTACATAAAATCTTAGAAGTACAGTAAAAAAAAACTGTACTTGCAGATAATATATTAATGACATAAAGGGCCATTTAAGTGTACTTAAAGAGTACATTTGCCTGACTATGTTTGTTAACACACTCCAGTACACTTTTAAAAAGTGCACTTTGTAATAATGTCAAATTAAAAGTTTTACTGTACAGTACATTTTAAACCATCATGTTTAGTAATCTTTTGTTGTGTGTTAAAGAAATACACTTATTTTGATGTGTTGGCTAACATACTAAAAAACATGTACAAGAACTTTATTATAATTTTAACCGTATTGGGAAATTTGATATTTAAATGTACTACATTGCAACTTCAATTCAAATGTGTGATTACAAATATATTTAAATACATGAAACAAGTTCCAATAGAAATTACATTAATGTATAATAACCATATTTCAAAGACAATAGAATTACAAAAGGTAATTAGCAGTAATTGTAAGTAATTACTGAAATTACATATAAAGATGTACTTACATCCTACTTAACTGCGGGGAAAACACTCAAAAGTTCAGCTACTGGCATTTGATATAAATGTAAGCTATAATACATTTTCATTTAATTCCAATTAACATGCAATTGTCTGAAAACATTATATTCAGTTTGCACTTAAAGTATTTTTTTTTTAAGTATATTATTTCCATAAGTATTCTTTTTAAAAAATATTTTAAAGTGTACTTCTTTTTCACAAAGGTTTCAATGAAAGATTACGAAGGCCATTTTTTACTGCACTTATGAATAATGTGCTCTGATCAATTGTTGAAATTGGCTCAACCAGTGGCATGTGTTTGGGGTGGGACTATCTGTTTGCCCAACCAATTGAAGGTGGAAAGTCATTACTTGTGCATAAAAAGGACACACGTCTCCTTTTAAACTAGTGACATTAGTCAGGCCTAACCTAAATTTTTAAAAATCTCAGAAAGCAGGTAGACTTGTATTAAGTGTAGTACCTTACTAAGTGTGGACAATGAAGGCCAGGACTGGAAGCCATACTCTGAGGCAAAGCGTGTGCGAGGGAAAGCAGTCCAGTCCCAGCAATCGTTGTAATAGCTATAATAGTGAGTGTCTCCATAGTGGGGGTCATAGGGGTCCTGAGCCACCCAGCCTTCCTTCTCAGACTCAACCCCATTGGTTGGGCTGGACACTAGAAAAGGACGAGTGATGTCCTCCTTAATTAAAGCACATCATCCATTAATAAGACTTAAGATAGTACTTTGATGTAAGTCTGTGTGTATGTATCACAGTCTCACCTGCAGCACAATGTCTCTGATGTTCTCAACATACAGTTTGACATAATCTTTCACGTACAGTGGGCGCTCAGCAACAGGTATGTTGAACCAGTCAGTTGCTATGGCAGCTTCATTCTCATTGTTCCCGCTCCAGATGACCACAGAGGGGTGAGATTTCAACCGTCGCACCTGAACAACAATAAATGTCCATAAAAGTACAAACAATGACTGGTAGGTCAGGGAGATAAGGCTAATTTTTTGAGCATCAGATCTTTAATTTAATCAAGGAATACATAAAATTCCCATTTATACATACAATGACTTGTATGATAAACCTCTTCTATGATGAGCATTAAGAATTTCTTCTACAATGAGCTTCTTTTAAACTCCTGAACTAAATAATTTTTTTATATATTTTTGAAGGGAATAACAATCAAACTGTCATGCTATCATAATGAATAAATATTTCTATTTATCTTTTAGTTTAGTTTTGGTCAGTCATTTTAGTACTTCAAATTATTACGTTAGGTATTTTATTTCAGTTACTTGACAAGGCAACATTTCTAATTTACATTTTTATACATACATTTTTAAATAAATGTTCATATTTTATGTAGTTTCAGATTTATTTTTATTTAACAATTTTAAATGTTATTAAACAATTTTTAATAATTTTATTTTTGGTTAACAAGACCTTCATGACTTTTGTCAAGACTTTTTGAAAATGCAAAGTTACCTCATGACAGGTTGTAAAACAGCATGATATTTATGAAGTAATAATTCATATTTGTAATTAAAAACTTTTTAAGGAAAAATGAAGGTGTGTATACTCAAATGTATTCAAGATGTAAGGAAAATATATTGTATTATGATATTTTAGAATAATTTCATTTGAACTTTTCTTAAAAAATGTTATTAAAGTTTTTCCTAAGACTTATATAGGTCATTGGCCCTTTTATTTGTCATTTATTTGAGGTGAACACAGAATTTATGAGAGTACTGTGTATGCAAACCTGCTGCGTGACCTCCTCCCTCACTGTCTGTATAAAATCCTTCTCTGTAGGATACAGCGCACAGGCAAACATGAAGTCCTGCCAAATCTGACATAAGGGCAAACAAATCAATTCCATTTAAATCATGTCGCAGGTGGAGGATTTCATATGACAAGCTTACCATGATTCCATACATATCACACAGGCTGTAGAAGATGCCTTGCTCATAAACTCCACCACCCCAGACTCTTAAAGCATTCATATTCGCCTTCTGTGCAGACTGGAGCAGGATTGTGATCCTGAAATGCCAATCCAGAAACATGACAAGACCGTTAAAGTTTGAAAGTGATTTCACACTAAATAGAATTCATCTGGTCAATGAACCAGTTTGTTTTAGGCTGTTAATCTTCTCACATGTCAGTGGTAACCTGGTCCTGAAATGCATGTACAGGAATCCAGTTTGAACCTTTCAGGAAAATTGGTTTCCCATTAATCCGGAAGTAGAAGCTGAGGCCAGGAGAGGAGGGTATGGGCTCCTGGATCAACTCCACTGTGCGGAAAGCAACCTGAAACAGAACACCACAACACAAGAGTGAAATAATGCAGACTGAAGCAAGACTTAGAAAATAAGAAGAACAGTGAAAGATGTTACCTTTCGCTGTGCATTAAATGTCTCTCCACCCTCCAAGATGATATCCATCTTCAGGTCATAGAGAGGCTGCTCTCCATGTCCATATGGCCACCACAAACGTACACTCTTGAAGTGAACACATAATTTATCATCATCATATATGCAGTATATATAGTGTGATATTACCTCTGAAATGAGGAATAAGGGATGATATGACACATGATGGTCATCATCAAGCAAACTAGAACTGATTTTACCTGGTTGACCTGGAAGACAAAGGACTTTCTACTCTGCCCAGGTGTAAGAGACAGTTGAAATTCCTCTGAATGTAATAACGGTATGGACAGAAGGACAAGACCCTTAGATGCAACAACAACATCGAAGAACAATTCCACTTCAACATTCCAGCTTGAATGTGCAGAGTCTGGATACAGGGAAAGACATATGGAGAAGAATATGGGGAAAAAAAGAGGGAATTTGCTTTCTATGTTGATTTGTTTTGCTATTATATTAATGTCTAAAACCCCTTCTCATTCATATGCAAATATGTGTGTACCATATTTTGGAACTGTGGTAAAACTTAGAACCCTTAAAGTGTTGAAGACTTCCAGCTGAACTCCCTTCCAGATGCCCAGAGTGGGGAAAGATGGACCCCAGTCCCAGCTAAATGAGCTTTGAGCCTCAAAACACCAAGAGACCAAAAACTTAATCAAAATCAGGAAATCAGTAACAAGAAAAGTTATTACAAATCTCACATTTCAGATGTGATGTTATAACCGTCCTGTCATTTCTCTACATCACGGCAAAAACTGTATGTCCATATAACTGACCTGCATCAAACAGCACAGTTCAGGAAGCAGTCGTTAGAAAAATGGTAAGAACTCAACAAAAGGTTGTGTGTATAATGTGTGAATAGTGTGAAGAATAAATTTTAACGACTGATTTTTCAATTACTCCATGTAATGTTTTTTCTTCGCGGTGAAAAAAATAATTCCTTGACATAGCTCTTCCTGGCCTTATAAGTGCTTTTGTTTGAGGACGAGCCAAACTATCCAGCAAGTAGAATTATGCAAATGTATTACATGGTATGTACTGGATCTACGTTACGGAAATAATGACAGGACAACAAACGAGCCATTAGAGGCAAGTGTTTTCTGTTGGAGAGATAAACTCCCTTTGTAATTGACTTTGCAGATAGCTTACATGCACAAAACAGCTAAATTACACACTAAAAGAAGAGTATAACAAGTATAATAGGTCCCCTTTAATCTCAGCACTTTAACAACAACAACAAAAAAGAATCATGACCTACTCTAATGATCCGTTTGTGAATGTGACATGGTTCTTACCTTTCGGATAAAGTTAACATGACACTCTCCTTTCTGTACAGGAGGAGGACAATCAGGTGGTACCCTGTATTCAGTGTGGGCATGACTCTTCTGAGATGCATATGTCACAGCTGACATAATCCACACTTGAAGAATATTCTCTTGATCCTTGAGCAATCCAGTAACTTCAAAATCCTGAAGACAAAATATGATTTATTTATTATAGAGCCTTTTTTAAGATGAACCATTATTATTATTATAGTCTATAAACATACACAGAAAGAACAACTGTAAAAACTTGTGCTTGCACACAAAATAGTTAGTTATTCATTTACATATCTGCGAAACATGTTGTCTGTCTTTCCGATGGAGATTCCATTGAGTGAAATGGTAGAGATTGTGTCGACTCCTTCAAACACCAGGACGGCTTTCTTTTTCTCTCTGTAAAGAGCATGTAGTATTTGATCTGTGGTCTTGTCTAAATATAACTATAATTATAGTATTCTTGACATTCTAGCTCTAGGTGTATGGTACAAATCAGAGGACAAGTTTAGTTGAACCTGGAGGTTTTCTGACTTGCCTAACATGAGTAGGTACTGAGAATGATGTAGTGTAAGTCCAGTTGTCAAGTGAAATCCATCTGTAGGCCAGGTCATTAAACCTATAATATGGATCCTGTTGACACAGAATAAAGTTTTTATGAACATGAATTTAACAGTGTTTGGAGTCTTAATATTGACTTTGAATGAAACAATGTAAATGTGTCTGTCTGAATGTACCGAGATGAATCCCTGACGCTGCAGAGCAGTATGAACACATCCTGGTACCTCGCCACTGAGAGAAACAGATGAGTTTGAGTTCAGTAGCTGCCATTTCCCGTTCAGAGAGATGATATCAACTCCCAGACTGGGACTTTTCACTTCAGACGCAAATGCGCTGTCAAGAAAAAGGGCCTCTAAAAGGTAAAAGCACGCAAAAGACCATACCGCATGATTCATGTCTATTGATCATGGCAAAATTTACACTACCAAAGTCATCTCTATATTACGTTGTTGAACCACGGGACGTAAACTCATAAACACACCACGCTCTTGGTGTTTTCTGCTGCACTTCCCGGTTGAAATCAAAAGCACAAGGACGATCAGCTGCTCTCTCACGTGGAAGCGAAAACATCCGGTAGCGTTTAAAGGGATAGTTCACCCAAAAATGAACATTCTGTCATTAATTACTCACCCTCATGTCGTTTCAAACCCACATTCGTTCATCATCAGAACCCAAATTAAGATCTTTTTGATGAAATCTAAAAGCTTTCTTTCCCTCCATTGGCAGCTCTGCAACTACCAATTTGACGCTTCAAAAGGTTCATAAAGAGATCGTAAAACTAATCCATTATGACTTGAGCGGTTTAGCCCAAATTTTCTGAAGACACACGATTGCTTTATATGATGAACAAATTGAATTTAGGCTTTTATTCACATTTAAACATCGATCAGCGAACATAAACAGAAGCTCAACCAAACATGCTTGATCCACGAGAACAAACCTCATTGGTTCTTGCGGAAGCTCAAACGTGCTGCATAACACGAGAATGAAGGTCATTGGTTCTGGCACACCAAGTGAACATGCTTGAGCTTCCCTTTACCACAACTAGGGCCTATACTATGAAGCTGGTTTAGGTGGATATCTAGGTATGTTTCAGTTTAGTTTGTGCCAACCCTTGGTTTTAGGCATCATTAAAATGTGGCTCAGCTTTTAGCAGTGTTCATCATTATACTTACATCAAAGTGGTAGTTGCATAGCTGCCAATGAATGGACAAAGTTCTCAATTTCATCAAAAATATCTTCTTTTGTGTTCCGAAGATGAACGAAAGACTTGTGGGTTTGGAACGACATTAGGGTGAGTAATTGATGACAGGATTTTCATTTTTTAGTGAACTATACGTTTAAGTTAAAGGTATGTGGTTGTATAAGTGTATTAAAAAAAATAGTTAAATTATGAGGGCTTTTATTATGCCTGCACTGCTACGTGGTTTAAATTTTGGTTCATCTTTGTATAACAAGAATCTTAAATCCATTCACAAGATTCATTCAACAATTGGTTCAGGTGTTCTTTTGTTGCTGCTTACATCGTTATGCCAGCAAGTGGCTTTTTTGTGTATTTGAAGGTGGGAAAGCATTCACACGCTTTACAACAAAAAATAGAAGTCTGTCAGAGGAAGTGAAAAGATTCAGTCACTTAAATATCTTTAAAAACACCAATTTGTTCAGTAACGAAACCCCAATAGAAATGCTGTATAAAAATCACTCATTTAAGAGCACGTTTCATTATTCATCATCATTTCTGAATTATATCACTGGCTTGCAAAAATGAAAAAGACAATTAAGATTATTTTTTATATCTTACAATACTACATTTCTTGGCATCCAAGAATATAAAAATAAAAATTATTTTTGTCCATACCAAGCCTCATCAAGAACACTAAATCAGCAGTTGCTTTTAATTCTGAATGATTCATGACCTTTCAAGTGATAAACCATAACCACTTTCATGTGGAAAAACACATTCATCTACATAATTTAAATACAAATAGTGAAAAGTAAAAATTTCTAACAGAAGAACAGAACCACACAGTATAACGAGTTATGCATCTTTATTGAAGGGAAAAAGTAGTAGGACTTTAAATAGATATTTAAGCCAATCGAGTGAGTTGTATTTCAGTGTCACAGCTGTGTAAGGTTGGGCCAAGAGCTGATCCGAATGTTGCAAATCTTTACAATCAAGCACAATATAGGAATCGGTCCCAATCTCCCACTGATGTACAACATCTGACCTTTTCTCCTGTGATTGCATGCACTCCAGGAGTAAGGCCCCAAAAAAAGCAGAACAACCTAAAGACATTCTCTCTCCGAGCAGCTCAGAGAAAATACACTGTGGTCATACAGGCATGACGTGTTGTGAAGTGAGGAGTTGATTGGTAGAGACCAAAGATAGGCAGAGCTGAGTGTGGATGAGCTTCCGTCAGATTGACGAAGTCCATCTCAAAAATTTGTAGTGTAGAAAGGCCTGAAGCAGGCCTGCAATTCTGTTTGAGCATAAAACTGGGGTTATGCCTCCATAAGAGACAGATGGAGAAATATGGTCTTGCAACAGTGTCCAAAACATGAGAGAACAAACAGTTTGTTAATGTGTCCAGCCAACATCACATGGCATATTTCTGAGTCCATTCCCGTGCTATTCTGTTGTATCTGCAAAGAGGGAAAAAAACATTAAGCATTTAAAATCCAGTGATCCTTCATGCAGCCATTGCTTCCAAAAAGCAGTTTTCTGATGACTCTAGTAAGCATGTAATTGCTCCTTTAAAGGTGCAGTAAGCGATTTCTTTAGAAACAACTGGCACATCGGACAGCTCACATAAGTATAGATGAATCAGTGCAATCCACTTTTGTCTCCTATTTACAGACAGGACTATGTACAAACTAGTGCTGTCAATCAATATAAAAATGAATTAAGCTCACATTTTTCTGTGATTAATCGCATCTAACATTAAAGTTTTTAATATATTTTATATTGTAATACTTACACATTGAATCTGCAAAATAATGTAGAAACAACATAAAGATGGTATATTTTAAATACTTGTTTAATGGCATCTTTTACTATGCACTATGAATGAAGGCCAATATCACTGATACTGAGGATTCTATTAAATGGACAAAATATTGGCAAAAATGTTTGTTTAGGCGTTGATTTACATTTTCAACAGTTTGTCTCAGAAATTGCTTACTGCACCTTTAATAATGATGCATTTCAGTTTATCACTTTTTTACTTGCCCCATTTTCATTAACAACAAAATCTTATTTTTCAGATGCTTATAGTTTAAATGTATACTATATTTCTGCTAGCGTTCTGATGCTTCTCATGCAGTACAACTAGCTTACACAAACCAAAAATGCTCAGCCACTACAATTTACAGCTAACAATTTTTTACATACCTAACAAAACCATCATGCTACTGTAAGACGTTATGGCTGACTAAAAGCCATGCTTACAGTAAGGTTTAATGCAGGACTGAATAAACCCTAACAAATCAGAAGACACTGCTGCATTTGAGAAAGATAAAAGCAAATCTGACTTTCCTGTGCATTTTTCAGTCATTTGTTTCAGAAGAGACGTGATAGCATGTATTAGTGATGCACACCTGCTGTAGCCACACGCTCATGCTGCACCACACAGGAAGCGGAGTGCTTCACTCTCTCTACAGTACCTCTAATGTTCACAGTGCAGAGTTGCCCTTCACCTACAGCATGGCATATTTCTCTGTCCATTCCTTTGCCATTCTATTATACCTGATAGAGCATGGTGTGTTAGAGAAGGATATGTCTATTCACTTCTATTATATTTACATGCCTTTTCTCAAACTGTTCGAATGACTGTAGTCCTTGCTGTTCTTACAGCCTTTTCTTTTAAAATCATACCCACAGCTATGTCACTTCATAAGAAAAAACTAACATTAGGTGCCCTTTTTTCTTTTACATATTTTTTACAACTGCAAAATGTTGTTAAATGAAGGTGTTAAATGTGACAAACTGCTGTGATCTGTGTAGCAAGCTCATCTGATTCTATTTGGTGCTGACTGCATACAAAATTTGTTTTTCTGACAGTAAAATCAGTTTTCAGTTGAAATGAAATTAAGGGAGATAACAAATAAACAGTAAAAAATGTCAAAATAATTGTAAAAAGTTGAGAAAATATATATAAAAAATTAAAAATGGCAAATACTGTACAATTTAAAAACAACATATCAGATATGTGCATGCATGCGTGTAAAAATACTTGTGTGCTTCAGTCTGTACGTACTTCTCTGTGTCTGTTTTATAGATTCTGGCAATCTCTGGCACAAGAGGGTCGTCTGGATTGGGGTCACATAAGAGTGAGCAGATGGACAGGAGAACTACAGAGAGGACACATATAACACAATATTCCATGAGTTACTCTACTTGACATGGAATCTTGTTTCTTTTCCCAAATCTTCACTCAAGTCACTTTAGCATGAGATTATAAAGTTTCTTCCTTTCGTTCACTTTTAATTACCATATTTGCATCCTTTACTGTGGTGAAGTAGAAAAATGCTGTAGGACAGATACCCTTTTACTTGCACGTCAAATTCTATTTAACACAGTTTGTGCTTGTTAGACTTGCACATCAAGTTTATTTGTATAGTGCATTTTGCACACGCTGGTAATTTAGTTTCACTTTCGCTGGCAGTGTAACATCAAATATAGGCTAAATGTCTTGCACCTGCGGAAGATAAAATTTGCTCTGTAGACCTTTTACAACAAGTGTCAGTTGCTTTGGAACTTCAGGAAAAGACAAAGGGACAAGAGATGGTTCTGTCCTGTGAAAATTATACATTTAGTCCTGGTTCGCTTAGCGTTCACACAGTAATTTTTTAAAGATACAAAACAAAAAAAACAAATACATATTTAGCGATGGAACTTGTCGAACATCCAAAACAATGCTGTGTGCCGAGCTAAATGTGCTCTGCTGTATGTGCGTACATATGATGATGGCACTGACAACTCGTAAAGAGCTTATAAAATGTGTAAAGAAAGCAAAACAGTGGCAGGAATCCCTCCGTCACACACACAAACGAAGATCTGCTGCGAGGAGACGCGATTCTGATGTCTGTAACGAATGATGGGATAAAACGGGTATGCTTGAACGAAGCATATCCTTTTTATGGTCGCATCTTGTGACCTCATGTCCTGTTTTTGGTTAGTTTACATTCCTTTAGTCCATGTTGCGTTAATATTTAATTCGAACCGCACTAGAGTTTTTTTGGAAGCAGACTGAGACCCATCTTTTCAGGGGTCACGGTCCACTTGTTTGGTGCGCACCAGGGTACAGATGGCAACGTTCACACTTATTCGAATGAATTGCACTAACAATATCTATTTTTGTATGTATGCATATATGCACACACCACAGTCACAGCCCAAGCTCTATCTGACCATTTTCTAATAAAGCAACATCTATTATTGTGCATGTACCTTTAGAAATAGTAAGTGCAGGTGACCACTGGGACCTGAGGATATCCAGACAGATGCTGCCATTACTGTTTATGTTAGGATGGTAGATTCTTGTAGTAAAAGCAACCTAACACAGAGAAAACAATGTTATACACACCTACAAACAAACACACAAAGGGGAAAAAACATTTTTACCAAAGTTCTCACCTTAGGTGGTTTAAAGGGGTAATCTGTAGGGAAGTGTATGGTTAGGAAAAAAACACCACCCTGATATGGACTTTCATTCTGTATTTATATAAAAAAAGAAAAAATTACAATTCTGTTCAAAAGTTTGGGGTCAGATTTTCTTTTTTGTTTTCACAGAAATCACAGAAAGGACGCATTAAATTGATGATAAAAAAATGACTGAGAAGATATTTAAATGTTACAAAAGAATCCTTTTTAAAATAAACTTTCTTTTCAACAAAGTTTCTGAGCACCAAATAATCATATTAGAATGATTTTAGAAGGATCATGTGACACTGAAGACTGGAGTAATAATGCTGAAAACTCCGCTTGGCTATCACATGAATAAATTACATTTTAAAATATATTCAAATAGAAAATTATTTATTATTTTTATTTCACAAAATTACCCCTCTTTCAAAAACATTTTAAAAAATCTTACGAACCCCAAACCTTTAAATGGTAGTGTACATTTTCTGCCAGTATTATGCTATTTAGTAACACGCTTTTACAGCAATGCTTTTTATTGTACTCACCGGTCCCATGATTGTTGCCTGCCAGTGGAACACTACAGAAGAGATCACATGAACAACATCAGTTTACAGTAAATGCATACAACCATAAACACCACAATATATGCAAATCCAGGATCTCACCATCATCCCCCACTGGACCTGCTGAACACTGTGCAGGAGGATCACGTGCCAAATCAGTCAATTCCTACAGGGAAGAGTCAGAATGATTTTTATGAAACACAAGCATGCAGAACTACTGAAAAGAAGCAGACTCTCCATAATGAAGGGTCAATAATGGCGCTGGCCTCTTTTATCACTATAGTGACAGCAAGATGAAACCAGCAGATAGAATGTTTAGCAGCACAGTGTATTTATAGTTCTAGAGAGGGGTCATGAGGGAGAAGAGCTGGAACACAACCTGAACGAGCCCACAGGCATGTCCGTCTGCGCCCTCCACTTTAAGAGCACTACGTTTATTTTTATTTCAACATGTCTGTTGGTTGGGAAGACACTTAAGGGTTTTTCATGACAGGGGGGTTTCTAACGGTCATCATTCTAGAGCTTTTCAATTGCACAACCACAGACAGGTTTGAATTTCCCAACACACTGAAACATAGGGAAATATATGGTTTGATAGGTTTACTTCATAATATGGATACAAAACTGTTTAGGATCCTAAATGAAACCTTGCAGTCCCTAAAGATCAAATAAAAAGGGGAAGTTTTAAGGAGACCTGACATTTAGTTTTTGTTTCATATAGACAACCTATGGTAAGAAATTAATATCCACATAACGAGACAACGCGCCAAAACTCCAGTAATAAATTGAATAATAATTGTTTGTTTCAATATCAATAGTGTGTGAAATTTGTCATCTGTACTATTAATTTCATATTTTATAATACGACGTACGACTTCGAGACTGTCTTCCGTAAACAATTATTAACGTTAACTTAGCTGTCAAGTCCTGTATTCACACACCCTGACAGTGGCATGTTATAATTGTATATACAGACTTCAGGGGGGGTAATAAATAAAACAACAGCTTTGATATCCTTATAAATACACATATAAATAACTCGTTCATTGTAACGTGCTAAGAATAAGCACACACTCGTTTTATAAGCAATACGCCAACACGCTGCTAGACGACTAAAATAATTAAAGATACACTGGTTTATAATATATCTGGCATATATAATTTCTCACTTACCTTTTGGATTCGTTTAAGCGCCATCTTCCCACTGGGTGTAGTGGCTCCTGAATAACTAGCGCCCTAAATCTCGCTCCCTTTCTCAATATGTGAGCTAACCTGAGAGCTAGCCAGCTAACTAGATAAAAACTAACATTAAATATGTCAGGATGTCAAAAATATAGCTTACATTCAATGTCAAAAAATTATATGGCAATCAAACGTGTAAATCCAGACAGGCCCTGATCCCTGTCGG
The DNA here is from genome assembly GCA_026230005.1 of Gila orcuttii. Classification (NCBI taxonomy): domain Eukaryota; kingdom Metazoa; phylum Chordata; class Actinopteri; order Cypriniformes; family Leuciscidae; genus Gila; species Gila orcuttii. The sequence goes on along the minus strand of JAPDVR010000019.1, from coordinate 11,267,280 downwards.
TGACTGTAATGCTGATGTGTGTACACTTCTCTTTCTGTTTGTCAGAGCTGACACAAGATGTCCGTGAGCTTGTTGTTAGCACTTCTAGTTGCTTCTTCTAATCGTGCGGATTAAATGGCGAATCAAAGCGCAATTATGAGCCGAGCGCCACCGTGAGCGCTGGATGAAAAACTTGGCAGCGTTAATACAATTTTTTACACTGCCAAGATTGTCAACTGTTATTGTCAAGGAGAATTGTAAAGGGATTCTCGTGAATCATGTGTATGAAATTCCTTGGAAATAAAAGATTTCTACATGAAATGCAAAGATAATGGTCCTGGCACAGTTGAACCTGGACAATTATAGGTTTAAACCTTCCTTTTTTCACAGTACATAGTTTAAACCAGTGGTTCTCAAACTTTTTTCGTCGCGCCCCCCCTTAAAATTTTTTTTACCTCCCCACCCCCAAAATGTAATCAATAAAAAGGAAAGATTTTTTAAATAAAAAAAAAAGTGCAACGAAAACCACCTGCAATAGTTTTACTTTGTAATGCCATTATTTCATATAACAGAGAATAATAATACTTAATATTTATTTTTTCTGCTGATCTCCCGCTTTGAGAACCACTGGTTTAAATACAGAGAGGAAATTTGTGAAAGGGAGGTTACGGAAGCGTATTGCATTCACTTGAAGAAAAAAATCTACTCTGTTTTTCTGAATTAATGAGTTAATTATCTCAGAATTACGAGATAATTTTTCATGGAAAAAAGTTTTTGCGCTGTTTTTCTGAATTAACGAGTTAATTATCTCAGAATTACAAGATCATTTTTCATGGAAAAAAAGTTTTTGCGCTGTTTTTCTGAATTAACGAGTTAACTATCTCAGAATTACAAGATCATTTTTCATGGAAAAAATTTTTTGCTCTGTTTTTCTGAATTAATGACTTGATTATCTGAAAAACTCAGAAATTCAGAAAAACAGAACAAAAACTTTTTTCCATGAAAAATGATCTCGTAATTCTGAGATAATTAACTTGTTAATTCAGAAAAACAGAGCAAAAAAAAAATTTCCATGAAAAATGATCTTGTAATTCTGAGATAATTAACTTGTTAATTCAGAAAAACAGAGCAAAAACTTTTTTCTGTGAAAAATTATCTCGTAATTCTGAGATAATTAACTAATTAATTCAGAAAAACAGAGTAGATTTTTTTCTTCAAGTGAATGCAATACGCTTAGGAGGTGACTCCACCATTGAGCTTTGAAGAAAAAGTTCTTAAATTACAACTGTGGTATGAAATGATAATTACATCCCAGACAGCAACACAGTATTGGCCCAGATCCGGTACATGTGGATTCAACACGTACCAGATGTGGGCCAGATCTGGGACATCACTATGTTGCTGTCTGGGATTGTACTTGTGATGTCATGGAAGGCCTGTGGTAGGCTAATTTGGGATGAAGGGAGATCACTAAGGTTCTCCATGGCATTTTGATCTCAACATTTTCTAGTTTTTATTGATTAACTGGATAAGGATTAAGGATGCGTTTTTTTTTTATTACAAATTTAATTTTTTAATTTAAATTTAAATTATTTTTTAATAAAATATTTTAGCTAGCCTAGGCATAACTACAAAAATGTGTATTCATTATAAAAATGTCCATGTAGTTTACGATTTTATGATTAATTTACAATTGAATTAGGCTCAGCCTTATTCATCCAGGTTTTGAGGGGTGAATTAAAATAATTTATATTAAGAAATATAAAATTACAATAAGAAGTTTTCATTTTTAGTTGTTTTGGCTTTTTAGTGCTGGTTTTAAATCATCTTGGGGCCCTTTGGTTGAGAACCACTGCTCTATGGGATTTTTTGTTGTTGTTGATGTACTGGTATTCAACGAACACCATATTCATAGTAATCACTTGCTACCACAAGGTACAAAAAAGTATAGTATTACAATGATACATTTACACACAAAAAATAACATATTACCAGATATCAAACACCATGTTTGCCAGATTGATAAATTATTCCCAATATTGTAAAGTGTAAAGAATATTGATGCTTGTTTATGCCACAGAATTAAAAATAAAAAAGGTAATTGTGACTTTTTATCTCACACTTCTGACTTTAGTTCTCACAACTCGCAATTCTGACATTACTTCTCAAAAATGTGAGATATAAACTCACAATTGTTTTTTAAAGCTTGAATTGTGAGGATTTTTTTAAATTCTGTAGCATAAACGAGCTTCGATAAAAGAAGGTAATGCAATATGATATGAACTTTCAGGAGTCTGCAAGTGACTGAGTTCTTTAAAAAATCCACAAAGAAAACATCTAGCAATAACTTCGGTTGTTTTAATCATCATAATCATTAAAGCAATTGAAGAAACTCTAAACTGGACATAGAACAGTCTCCAAATCACACTGATACTGGTTTTAAACGAGAACAATTTTTAATGAGTGTGATTGTATAAGCGTTTCATCTTTATTCTCTGCTCTGTGAAATGTAGTCTCAACTGGAATCTTCTCATTAACAATGACCTTCGCTTTGTGCACTGAACACAACTTTATTAACAGTCTATTATTTTCTGTCTACTATTGTCTCCCTTCATTCTGGCAGAACTCATCCACAAACCATATTGTAATTGAGAGAATAGTCACCATGACTTGGACACCTTCATCACAACCACATAATTTCAGTTCAAATAAAAGCACACAATAGAGTGATTCAGAAAAGTCAGAGGCACAGATATTAACAGTTCTGCATCACTTAGAATGCTATTCACTCACGTACCATAATCTGTATCTGAAAAAACTCATACAGAAAAGTCCTTTAGATGCCCAAACAACACATACAAACCATAGACTTAGTTAACTGCCAACATGAATTTGTTTGTGTGTGTATCTTTCATGTCTTCCCCTGATTGGACAATCATCATTGAATAATCCAACATTACACATCTTAACAAATGTCAAGAAAAGATTTTTCAAAATGAATATCATTTGGTATCTATTAAACTAACACTGCTGAGATGCTGTGATAAGCACACAATCAGCAGGACGTCTTCTGAGTAAATAATATACCTGCAGTTTTTTCCTGCATTTCTGTCAGATATTTGTAACCCTCTGCTGTTATGGCTTCCTTTGATATGTCCCACTTTCTTTGAGCTTTCCATCTGAAGATGTTTTCTGCCACTGTCAGTCTGTCTTGTTGCAATGGCAGTTTCTCTGTGTTATGCTTCTCCGGCTGAGCTTATCTTTCAGTCCGCTTCCCTAAGCTCCTGCGAAACCACTTTAGGATCCCCATCTGATGAGCAGCTTGGTACAGGATTTGCCACGCTTTGGGAATCACCATTAGCACCACAGTGCAAGTGTTGGAGACTCTCTGTGCTACAATTCCTCTCAGAGTTAGGGTATTTCCTGGCAGACTTGTCACAGTTCCTCTCTGGAGAGCACACATCATCTCCCTGTGATCCCCGCTCCTCCTCCTCCTCCTCATGGGACTCAGGACGAGGGTGTTGCTCTGATGGAGGTGGGTTTTGGTCTGTCGGCTGAGCTTCACCTGCCGTAGCCGTTGGTTTGGCCGAGGAGGGTTTGATGGAGGCATGGCACATGGGGCATGTCTCTTGCACATAAAGCCACTTTCTCAAACAGTTGCCATGGAAGAAATGACCACAGTATGTTATCACTGCTGATGTCATGTCCTGCATGTTAGGGAAAAAAAGGTTAAAATGGATCTTCTCATCATTGTGATGCAAAGATTAAGTCGATTACTTAGAAGATCTTCCCTAGGGTCCTATTCTGTTATCATTTATGTTATGCTACCTTTAAAGTATAAAAACTAGGTGTGCAACAATACACTCATGTCACGATTCAGTTTCATACACGCTACAGATCTCACGGCCCAACACTCTTACAATACTTTGAATAGAGCCAAAATAAAGTTAAAATGGTTAGTTTTTAAAATTATTACTTCTAACACATATGGCAAGCCATTAAAGAGCCCCTAGTATGCTTTTTCGGAAATTAACTTTCATGTAGTGTGTTTTTTGGCTGTTTGTGAGTGTAAAAGTGCACGACAAATGGAGTTATTGAAATTTACATATGGTAAATGGGTGTTTCGTTTCAGACATGCGCTGTAAGTGGTAGACCAATCACAACAGCCTGGGCCATCTGACCAATCAGAGCAAAGTAGGCTCTTAGGCCGTTTAAACCTGGTATTAAAATGAGTTTTGGTCAATCGGATCACAAGTAGACGAGGGAGACACATTCCCGATTACACCTGGTGTTTTAATCTGTCTTTTTTGTCCACTTTCAACCACTTCTGTCCTGATTTTTTCAAGGGGAGGATCTATGGGCGGGAAAATGTACATGCTTTTTCAGATCTATCGATCTAATGGACGAAAAAGCTCAAGTAATTTTCAAACTTAGGTCTACAGCCGATGAAGGTTAAATCCCGCCTGGCTACCACGCTTCCCATAATGTGTATGCCTTAGGTCAGTAGGTGGAGAGTAGGCATCTTTTGTGGTTGTTCGAATGCATTTAGTTTTCGACTACCTCTGGAAGCGTCGTCCACTTGTGATCCGATCGACTAAGATGCATCTTAATACCAGGTGTTAACAGAACCTTTGAAAGGAGGGATTCAGAGAGAATGAATACTTGATCGATTCGTTTCAGACACTGCGAGAAATGAGGTGATGCCATGTATATTGAGAAAATTAAAGTGTTTCTTGACCTTGAATGCATGTAAACCTATTATAGGTGACCTACAAAACAAAATAAGGCACTTTAAAATAGAATAATAGGGGCATTTAAAAAGTACTGTTTATTAAAATGCTAAATTTGGTATTACATCAGGAAGGCATAACATCAGAAATGGACTTGAATAAGCTTAGATTTGGTCCTTCAACACCAAGCACAGGGCAATGGTGACACCAGAATATTTATGATTCTGCAGAATCAAGTTAAACATGTGCTTGCATTGTATTGCATCTGATGCTAAATATAATGTCTAAACGATACATGATGCATATTGTTGCTATCCACAATACATAATGTTGGATTTTTGTATCGCGATATATTGTTACACCCCTAACAAAAACATTCTCACAACTTCTACTAGCACATTTGAATATGTTGCAAGTCAACCATGAGGACAAAACTTGATGCATGCAGAAAGCCTGCCTTATGCTTGTTCTGACCTGGAAGCAGATGGCACAGACATCATTGTGATCCCGTAGCTGCTCTGCGCTGGCCCTTGGCAATACATTGATTTTGCGAGCAGCTTCCTGTCTAAGCAAGAAGCTTTTCCAGCCAGCCTGGGCACGTAGCCACACATTGCAGTAGGAGTGGATGATGATGACCGACACTCCCATCCAGCTCCATTCTCCCCACAGTGACTCCCACGCCCCATAAGCCACCACACACACAGCCACCACAAACTCCAGCACTCGACACACTCCATTCACGTAATAAACAATCTCATCCAAACCGGGCAGGGCTGAACCGCGCCACACTTCCACCATGAAAAGGCTGTAGATCAGCAGAGTACCTGTCACCTAAGAGACAAATAAAAGATCACTATCCAGCACAGCTGCTGGGATCTCACTAAAATAAAATGAATTGACAATTAAATAAATTTTTTAATTTGAATCACAAATTCAAACAGAGCATACCTGCAGTGATGTGAGCATACAGCTAGAGACCAAAATCAGCAGCCAGAAATCCATGTTGAAAAACTGGGAGATCTTATAGGCCATAAATCCTGGAAACAGCAGCAGAAACCCACACATAGATAAACCACGCAAGTGCTTCCACACACTCCTGTGGAGAGAGAAAGACCATATTGAATGATTTAGATTTGATCAAGTATTGAAAAACTGAAATCACAAAAAAACCATGTTAAATTCTCAAATTTAACAGACACTCAAAGTAAACACAGAATAGTACTAAAATAACTAAATTAATCAATCAATAAATAATATACAGTATAATACTGGACAAGAAATGTTAAAATCACAGTAAAAATGTATATTTTTTTCGGAAATTCAATCCCCAAAGTGTTTTATATATGGGGTCAGTGAAAAGATGCATTAAATTGATTAAAAGTGAATGTAAAGTGACTGATATTTATAAGGTTGCAAAATATTTCTATTTAAAATAAATGCTGTACTTTCTATTCATCAAATTTATCACTGTTTCTACAAAAATATTAGACAGCAAAATCATTCTCAACATTGATATAACATTTGGTGTTTCTTGAGCATCAAATCAGCATATTACAATCATTTCTAAAGATCATGTGACATCAAAGACTGGAGTGATGGCTGCTGAAAATTCATTGAAGTAATATTTCACATTATCATATTTTAATATTCCAGTGAATTAAATACATTAATTAAATTGACAATTCCAACGAGTGTGCAAAGTTTCAAAAGTTTTATGAGCATGTTAAGGGTAGTTTTTTTTTTTACCGCCCCTTAGGGCTTGGGCCCTAATTACATACCTGTTTCTACTGGCTCCAAGCCCCAACACAACAGGCTCTGTGATCTCACTCATGCTTTGTAGAGTAGATGTGAGAACGATGAAGAGAATGATGAAGAGCAGAAAGCAGCGCTGTAGAGCTGCCATCTCCAACAACCCAGTCTGCAGGGCCAGCAGCAGCAGAGTCACCCCCTCTGTCACACCCCTACAATATATAGAAACATAAACATTTGAACTGAGCAAACACATGGACACAATAAATGTACACCATCTTCTCTTACCTGTGCATGACATTATGGTTCTGGAGAGCGTTGAATCCTTCGAGGTAGAACTTACAGAGACTCAGGAGTCCCAGAGCCGTATAAGACACCACAAATGTTAGGCCAAGCAGGGAGTATGGGCTAGCACAGCATTCAGATACACTGTAAAACACACACGTCAGATTCAATTCACATTTCATATGGCAGATTGAGCACCCTGCAGTTTACCTGGTCAGGAGGTAGAGGAGTGGCCCCTGTTGGACAGTAGCGATAGTGCCAAAATTGGTGATAAGTTGCACTCCGAACAGCACAAACCAAAAGACACTAAACAATACAGGCACAGCAAAGCCATGCCAGAGAGACACTCCGACTGCCATCAGTCTGTATAACTCAGTCACCTACAGAAACAACAGAGTTTGAGAAGAAGAGCCGAGATGATGTATGTGCAGATATGCAGGTGTCTTAGTGTTTTACCTCTATATCCATTATTTCTCTGTAAGTGGCTCTGGCCAGTCTGTATGGCACAAAGAGGTTGGCGAGGAGAAAGACGGCAACCTCGGCCCCTGTGACCATCATGGACACAGAGGAGAGCGTGAGGAGCCAGTCCAGAGGAACAGAAACCACACGTGCCAGAAGAGGGAGCAAGTGTGCTGAGAACAGCCACACACGTTGAGTCCGCATAAGGAACGCGCACAGCGTACTGATGATTATCTGACCTGCAGGTGATCACACACAGATGCATACAGGAAAAGACACTGATAATATTAGACACATAATCAATACTGATATCCACAAATATTTCAAAGATAACTGGGCCATTGCACAAACCATACAAAAATACAAATAAATTATATATATATATATATATATATATATATATATATATATATATATTAGTGCTGTCAAATCGATTAATCACAATTAATCGCATCTAACATAAATGTTTGTAAATATATATATATATACACAAACTTTTATGTTAGATGTGATTAATCGCGATGTGTGGTCTGGCTGGTTATTACAGCAAGTAATTTAAAAAAATGGTTATATGTAGTGGCTATAAACAAAATAGTATTTGGACACTTAAGCCACATTTAAGAATGTTAAAAAGCAGGGGCATTTATTACATATAGCGCAAACACACTTTTTAATCAAAATATTTCACAAAATAAACTTAGTCATTTTTCAAGGTTCCATAATAAGCAATAGAGAAACTGTTCAAAATGAAGACAAAAACAGAAAGTCTTTCTGGTTGTCAAATGTATATGTTTAAATATAAATATGTTTATTCACTGACTTTACACAGCCAAGAAAAAAATGTTTTGAGAAGGGATATAGCATAATTTGTTTCGAATGCTACTTGGTCTGATATTTTGTATTTAATGCAATAAAATTCTGACATTTTTAAGTGTAACTTAAGTGTCCAAACTTTAATGAGACCCACTGTATCATATTGTGTAATCTAAAACAATTGAACTAATACATATTTAAGAGTAGTTTAAAGGTCCAAGATCTTTAAGGCATCACCGTAAGGGTTGTGATACTCAAACTTACTGGTGAGTGCAGTCACGAAACGGTTCAATGCTGGAGAGTCCAAAAAGATTGCCCCATCATACCCATACTGAGCTTCACCTCTAACATAATCTCTGTCAACAAAATAAAACCCTTTGAAAATCGTCAAACAAATAACTCTACCATATTTATTTACACCCTTCAAAAATGTGCAATGACCAAAATCACGTTCATATTTTTACCTGACAATCTGATGACCCATGTAAAGTAGCAGGGCACAGAGAACATGCAGATAGAGCTGGATAATATGTCCAAGTGGCAACAGCAGCACCACAGCACTTACTATGTGACCTGCAGGACAAACCCAACAATAATGTAATACATTGCTAATTGAGCTAATACTGCAATATAATGTTGACTCATAATGATCACATAATATTTACCCAAGTAATATATGTTCCAAATTACATATTTGTACTTGAAGAGCATGTCTTCAGTCCTCGCTTTGAGATGATCCGTGAAGCTGTCAATGTCACATTTATACAGCATGTCCAACACCAAGATACTGGGCACCCTGAGGACAACATTAGCTACCTCTTCTAGTCGTGGCATCTTAACACTGAAAAAATCACCACCTGCACCATGTAGGAAGACTGTCACATTATGACATTTTCATAAGATCCAGATCTTGTATTCTGCTTCGGTTTGGCGGAACTCTTGAAAAAGGTTAAAGTCATTTCTCAGTGTGGTTAATTAGTAGATCCAATGTGAAAACTGTGGGAAAAGAAACAATGACATATCCCTGTTTTTCAAGATATCAAAATGCGTCTTTGATTGCTCGCAAGACACAATCCTTCCGGTTTATTTTCTGACTTTCAGCAAAAAGACTTAAAGCTAAATGCTGCTACGAACACTTCTTAAACCAGTCTTAGCTGCTCTCCCGGCCTACTCGGACGGGTTTAAATGGGTATTGGGAACTTTAACTACAGCTATAGTTAAGCCGGGAGACCATCTAGAACAGCTGGAGACAAGACTAGCAGCCAGGACACAATCTAGCAAAACTTCTTAATACATGATGTAATTCAATCCTGCTTTAAAGTTACCTGATAGGAATGAAATAACACAAACTGTCACTTTTTTCATATTTCAATGTATTTTTAAAGACGGTAGCCTCCCACCTCCAGTGTGTGTGTTATAGCAGCATGGCAGCTCGCAGTATTTCGTCTCAAAACAAAAGCGCTTCAACACAATTCATCCTCGTAAAATAAACAGTTCCCACACCTGTCACGACCACACACTGGTTGTGGTTGTACCGTCAACTGCAAAATGACGCTTTGGGAACGCCCCTGCGTGATTGCGTCTGAAGCACATGTGTCAACTAGTCCAATGGCGAGAATGAGCGTCGCGGAAGACAGGTCACGGACATGTGACGTCATGACCAGGAAATGATAAAACCACATCCGGTGTCGTGCCAAGGTACTTACCCCTGATAGGAAGCGTATCCCCGGTCGCGGGAGCGCGCTCGCATTCAGCAGAACGTGTGCCATTGGTTTGACCAAGGTAAATGAAACGAAAGGTAAATGAAGGTAAATGAAAATGTATCCCCCCTCTAAAATCTACAGATAATGACCTATCATCAAGTGTTTTATTTTGTGAATACTTTACATCATATCTAATAATAGCAGTGAATATGGACACATTTCTTGTTTCCCAACAAAAGTTATACTAGGATACAGATTTTTTCAGACTGTATTTTCGACCTGCCAAAATATGTACCCCCCCTCTAAAATCTACAGATAATGACCTATCATCAAGTGTTTTATTTCGTGAATACTTTACATCATGTCTAATAATAGCAGTGAATATGGAAACATTTCTTGTTTCCCAACAAAAGTTATACTAGGATACAGATTTTTTCAGACTGTATTTTCGACCTGCCAAAATATGTACCCCCCCCCCCCCCTCTAAAATCTACAGATAATGGCCTATCATCAAGTGTTTTATTTTGTGAATACTTTACATCATGTCTAATAACAACAGTGAATATGGAAACATTTCTTGTTTCCCAACAAAAGTTGTAGTGGGATACAGATTTTTTCAAGACCGTATTTTCGACCTGCCAAAATATGTACCCCCCCTCTAAAATCTACAGATAATAGCCTATCATCAAGTGTTTTATTTCGTGAATACTTTACATCATGTCTAATAATAGCAGTGAATATGGAAACATTTCTTGTTTCCCAACAAAAGTTGTAGTGGGATACAGATTTTTTCAGACTGCATTTTCGACCTGCCAAAATATGTATCCCCCCTCTAAAATCTACAGATAATGGCCTATCCTCAAGTGTTTTATTTCGTGAATACTTTACATCATTTCTAATAATAGCAGTGAATATGGAAACATTTCTTGTTTCCCAACAAAAGTTATACTAGGATACAGATTTTTTCAGACTGCTTTTTCGACCTGCCAAAATATGTATCCCCCCTCTAAAATCTACAGATAATGGCCTATCATCAAGTGTTTTATTTCGTGAATACTTTACATCATGTCTAATAACAGCAGTGAATATGGAAACATTTCTTGTTTCCTGACAAAAGTTATACTAGGATACAGATTTTTTCAGACTGTATTTTCGACCTGCCAAAATATGTACCCCCCCTCTAAAATCTACAGATAATGACCTATCATCAAGTGTTTTATTTTGTGAATACTTTACATCATTTCTAATAATAGCAGTGAATATGGAAACATTTCTTGTTTCCCAACAAAAGTTATACTAGGATACAGATTTTTTCAGACTGCATTTTCGACCTGCCAAAATATGTACCCCCCCTCTAAAATCTACAGATAATGACCTATCATCAAGTGTTTTATTTTGTGAATACTTTACATCATATCTAATAATAGCAGTGAATATGGAAACATTTCTTGTTTCCTGACAAAAGTTATACTAGGATACAGATTTTTTCAGACTGTATTTTCAACCTGCCAAAATATGTACCCCCCCTCTAAAATCTACAGATAATGACCTATCATCAAGTGTTTTATTTTGTGAATACTTTACATCATATCTAATAATAGCAGTGAATATGGAAACATTTCTTGTTTCCCAACAAAAGTTATACTAGGATACAGATTTTTTCAGACTGCATTTTCGACCTGCCAAAATATGTACCCCCCCTCTAAAATCTACAGATAATGACCTATCATCAAGTGTTTTATTTTGTGAATACTTTACATCATATCTAATAATAGCAGTGAATATGGAAACATTTCTTGTTTCCTGACAAAAGTTATACTAGGATACAGATTTTTTCAGACTGTATTTTCGACCTGCCAAAATATGTACCCCCCCTCTAAAATCTACAGATAATGACCTATCATCAAGTGTTTTATTTTGTGAATACTTTACATCATATCTAATAACAGCAGTGAATATGGAAACATTTCTTGTTTCCCAACAAAAGTTGTAGTGGGATACAGATTTTTTCAAGACCGTATTTTCGACCTGCCAAAATATGTACCCCCCCTCTAAAATCTACAGATAATAGCCTATCATCACGTGTTTTATTTCGTGAATACTTTACATCATTTCTAATAATAGCAGTGAATATGGAAACATTTCTTGTTTCCTGACAAAAGTTATACTAGGATACAGATTTTTTCAAGACCGTATTTTCGACCTGCCAAAATATGTACCCCCCCTCTAAAATCTACAGATAATGGCCTATCATCAAGTGTTTTATTTTGTGAATACTTTACATCATATCTAATAACAGCAGTGAATATGGAAACATTTCTTGTTTCCCAACAAAAGTTGTAGTGGGATACAGATTTTTTCAGACTGTATTTTCGACCTGCCAAAATATGTATCCCCCCTCTAAAATCTACAGATAATGGCCTATCATCAAGTGTTTTATTTCGTGAATACTTTACATCATGTCTAATAATAGCAGTGAATATGGAAACATTTCTTGTTTCCCAACAAAAGTTGTAGTGGGATACAGATTTTTTCAGACTGTATTTTCGACCTGCCAAAATATGTATCCCCCCTCTAAAATCTACAGATAATGGCCTATCATCAAGTGTTTTATTTCGTGAATACTTTACATCATGTCTAATAATAGCAGTGAATATGGAAACATTTCTTGTTTCCTGACAAAAGTTATACTAGGATACAGATTTTTTCAGACCGTATTTTCGACCTGCCAAAATATGTACCCCCCCCTCTAAAATCTACAGATAATGACCTATCATCAAGTGTTTTATTTCGTGAATACTTTACATCATGTCTAATAATAGCAGTGAATATGGAAACATTTCTTGTTTCCTGACAAAAGTTATACTAGGATACAGATTTTTTCAAGACCGTATTTTCGACCTGCCAAAATATGTACCCCCCCTCTAAAATCTACAGATAATGGCCTATCATCAAGTGTTTTATTTCGTGAATACTTTACATCATATCTAATAATAGCAGTGAATATGGAAACATTTCTTGTTTCCCAACAAAAGTTGTAGTGGGATACAGATTTTTTCAAGACCGTATTTTCGACCTGCCAAAATATGTACCCCCCCTCTAAAATCTACAGATAATGGCCTATCATCAAGTGTTTTATTTCGTGAATACTTTACATCATATCTAATAATAGCAGTGAATATGGAAACATTTCTTGTTTCCCAACAAAAGTTGTAGTGGGATACAGATTTTTTCAAGACCGTATTTTCGACCTGCCAAAATATGTACCCCCCCTCTAAAATCTACAGATAATAGCCTATCATCAAGTGTTTTATTTTGTGAATACTTTACATCATATCTAATAACAGCAGTGAATATGGAAACATTTCTTGTTTCCTGACAAAAGTTATACTAGGATACAGATTTTTTCAGACTGCATTTTCGACCTGCCAAAATATGTATCCCCCCTCTAAAATCTACAGATAATGACCTATCATCAAGTGTTTTATTTCGTGAATACTTTACATCATTTCTAATAATAGCAGTGAATATGGAAACATTTCTTGTTTCCTGACAAAAGTTATACTAGGATACAGATTTTTTCAAGACTGTATTTTCGACCTGCCAAAATATGTATCCCCCCTCTAAAATCTACAGATAATGGCCTATCATCAAGTGTTTTATTTCGTGAATACTTTACATCATGTCTAATAACAGCAGTGAATATGGAAACATTTCTTGTTTCCCAACAAAAGTTATACTAGGATACAGATTTTTTCAGACTGTATTTTCGACCTGCCAAAATATGTACCCCCCCTCTAAAATCTACAGATAATGACCTATCATCAAGTGTTTTATTTTGTGAATACTTTACATCATGTCTAATAATAGCAGTGAATATGGAAACATTTCTTGTTTCCTGACAAAAGTTATACTAGGATACAGATTTTTTCAGACTGTATTTTCGACCTGCCAAAATATGTACCCCCCCTCTAAAATCTACAGATAATGACCTATCATCAAGTGTTTTATTTTGTGAATACTTTACATCATATCTAATAACAGCAGTGAATATGGAAACATTTCTTGTTTCCCAACAAAAGTTGTAGTGGGATACAGATTTTTTCAAGACCGTATTTTCGACCTGCCAAAATATGTACCCCCCCCTCTAAAATCTACAGATAATGGCCTATCATCAAGTGTTTTATTTCGTGAATACTTTACATCATGTCTAATAATAGCAGTGAATATGGAAACATTTCTTGTTTCCCAACAAAAGTTGTAGTGGGATACAGATTTTTTCAGACTGTATTTTCGACCTGCCAAAATATGTATCCCCCCTCTAAAATCTACAGATAATGGCCTATCATCAAGTGTTTTATTTTGTGAATACTTTACATCATGTCTAATAATAGCAGTGAATATGGAAACATTTCTTGTTTCCTGACAAAAGTTATACTAGGATACAGATTTTTTCAGACCGTATTTTCGACCTGCCAAAATATGTACCCCCCCCTCTAAAATCTACAGATAATGACCTATCATCAAGTGTTTTATTTCGTGAATACTTTACATCATATCTAATAATAGCAGTGAATATGGAAACATTTCTTGTTTCCTGACAAAAGTTATACTAGGATACAGATTTTTTCAAGACCGTATTTTCGACCTGCCAAAATATGTACCCCCCCTCTAAAATCTACAGATAATGGCCTATCATCAAGTGTTTTATTTTGTGAATACTTTACATCATATCTAATAACAGCAGTGAATATGGAAACATTTCTTGTTTCCCAACAAAAGTTGTAGTGGGATACAGATTTTTTCAGACTGTATTTTCGACCTGCCAAAATATGTATCCCCCCTCTAAAATCTACAGATAATGGCCTATCATCAAGTGTTTTATTTCGTGAATACTTTACATCATGTCTAATAATAGCAGTGAATATGGAAACATTTCTTGTTTCCCAACAAAAGTGGTAGTGGGATACAGATTTTTTCAGACTGTATTTTCGACCTGCCAAAATATGTATCCCCCCTCTAAAATCTACAGATAATGGCCTATCATCAAGTGTTTTATTTCGTGAATACTTTACATCATGTCTAATAATAGCAGTGAATATGGAAACATTTCTTGTTTCCTGACAAAAGTTATACTAGGATACAGATTTTTTCAGACCGTATTTTCGACCTGCCAAAATATGTACCCCCCCCTCTAAAATCTACAGATAATGACCTATCATCAAGTGTTTTATTTCGTGAATACTTTACATCATGTCTAATAATAGCAGTGAATATGGAAACATTTCTTGTTTCCTGACAAAAGTTATACTAGGATACAGATTTTTTCAAGACCGTATTTTCGACCTGCCAAAATATGTACCCCCCCTCTAAAATCTACAGATAATGGCCTATCATCAAGTGTTTTATTTCGTGAATACTTTACATCATATCTAATAATAGCAGTGAATATGGAAACATTTCTTGTTTCCCAACAAAAGTTGTAGTGGGATACAGATTTTTTCAAGACCGTATTTTCGACCTGCCAAAATATGTACCCCCCCTCTAAAATCTACAGATAATAGCCTATCATCAAGTGTTTTATTTTGTGAATACTTTACATCATATCTAATAACAGCAGTGAATATGGAAACATTTCTTGTTTCCTGACAAAAGTTATACTAGGATACAGATTTTTTCAGACTGCATTTTCGACCTGCCAAAATATGTATCCCCCCTCTAAAATCTACAGATAATGACCTATCATCAAGTGTTTTATTTCGTGAATACTTTACATAATTTCTAATAATAGCAGTGAATATGGAAACATTTCTTGTTTCCTGACAAAAGTTATACTAGGATACAGATTTTTTCAAGACTGTATTTTCGACCTGCCAAAATATGTATCCCCCCTCTAAAATCTACAGATAATGGCCTATCATCAAGTGTTTTATTTCGTGAATACTTTACATCATGTCTAATAACAGCAGTGAATATGGAAACATTTCTTGTTTCCCAACAAAAGTTATACTAGGATACAGATTTTTTCAGACTGTATTTTCGACCTGCCAAAATATGTACCCCCCCTCTAAAATCTACAGATAATGACCTATCATCAAGTGTTTTATTTTGTGAATACTTTACATCATGTCTAATAATAGCAGTGAATATGGAAACATTTCTTGTTTCCTGACAAAAGTTATACTAGGATACAGATTTTTTCAGACTGTATTTTCGACCTGCCAAAATATGTACCCCCCCTCTAAAATCTACAGATAATGACCTATCATCAAGTGTTTTATTTTGTGAATACTTTACATCATATCTAATAACAGCAGTGAATATGGAAACATTTCTTGTTTCCCAACAAAAGTTGTAGTGGGATACAGATTTTTTCAAGACCGTATTTTCGACCTGCCAAAATATGTACCCCCCCCTCTAAAATCTACAGATAATGGCCTATCATCAAGTGTTTTATTTCGTGAATACTTTACATCATGTCTAATAATAGCAGTGAATATGGAAACATTTCTTGTTTCCCAACAAAAGTTGTAGTGGGATACAGATTTTTTCAGACTGTATTTTCGACCTGCCAAAATATGTATCCCCCCTCTAAAATCTACAGATAATGGCCTATCATCAAGTGTTTTATTTCGTGAATACTTTACATCATGTCTAATAATAGCAGTGAATATGGAAACATTTCTTGTTTCCTGACAAAAGTTATACTAGGATACAGATTTTTTCAGACCGTATTTTCGACCTGCCAAAATATGTACCCCCCCTCTAAAATCTACAGATAATGACCTATCATCAAGTGTTTTATTTCGTGAATACTTTACATCATATCTAATAATAGCAGTGAATATGGAAACATTTCTTGTTTCCCAACAAAAGTTGTAGTGGGATACAGATTTTTTCAAGACCGTATTTTCGACCTGCCAAAATATGTACCCCCCCTCTAAAATCTACAGATAATAGCCTATCATCAAGTGTTTTATTTTGTGAATACTTTACATCATATCTAATAACAGCAGTGAATATGGAAACATTTCTTGTTTCCTGACAAAAGTTATACTAGGATACAGATTTTTTCAAGACCGTATTTTCGACCTGCCAAAATATGTACCCCCCCCCCTCTAAAATCTACAGATAATGGCCTATCATCAAGTGTTTTATTTCGTGAATACTTTACATCATGTCTAATAATAGCAGTGAATATGGAAACATTTCTTGTTTCCCAACAAAAGTTATACTAGGATACAGATTTTTTCAGACTGTATTTTCGACCTGCCAAAATATGTATCCCCCCTCTAAAATCTACAGATAATGGCCTATCATCAAGTGTTTTATTTCGTGAATACTTTACATCATGTCTAATAATAGCAGTGAATATGGAAACATTTCTTGTTTCCCAACAAAAGTTATACTAGGATACAGATTTTTTCAGACTGTATTTTCGACCTGCCAAAATATGTATCCCCCCTCTAAAATCTACAGATAATGGCCTATCATCACGTGTTTTATTTCGTGAATACTTTACATCATTTCTAATAATAGCAGTGAATATGGAAACATTTCTTGTTTCCTGACAAAAGTTATACTAGGATACAGATTTTTTCAGACCGTATTTTCGACCTGCCAAAATATGTATCCCCCCTCTAAAATCTACAGATAATGGCCTATCATCAAGTGTTTTATTTCGTGAATACTTTACATCATGTCTAATAATAGCAGTGAATATGGAAACATTTCTTGTTTCCCAACAAAAGTTGTAGTGGGATACAGATTTTTTCAGACTGTATTTTCGACCTGCCAAAATATGTATCCCCCCTCTAAAATCTACAGATAATGGCCTATCATCAAGTGTTTTATTTCGTGAATACTTTACATCATGTCTAATAACAGCAGTGAATATGGAAACATTTCTTGTTTCCTGACAAAAGTTATACTAGGATACAGATTTTTTCAAGACCGTATTTTCGACCTGCCAAAATATGTACCCCCCCTCTAAAATCTACAGATAATGGCCTATCATCAAGTGTTTTATTTCGTGAATACTTTACATCATTTCTAATAATAGCAGTGAATATGGAAACATTTCTTGTTTCCTGACAAAAGTTATACTAGGATACAGATTTTTTCAAGACCGTATTTTCGACCTGCCAAAATATGTACCCCCCCCCCCTCTAAAATCTACAGATAATGGCCTATCATCAAGTGTTTTATTTCGTGAATACTTTACATCATGTCTAATAATAGCAGTGAATATGGAAACATTTCTTGTTTCCCAACAAAAGTTGTAGTGGGATACAGATTTTTTCAAGACCGTATTTTCGACCTGCCAAAATATGTACCCCCCCTCTAAAATCTACAGATAATGGCCTATCATCAAGTGTTTTATTTTGTGAATACTTTACATCATATCTAATAACAGCAGTGAATATGGAAACATTTCTTGTTTCCCAACAAAAGTTATACTAGGATACAGATTTTTTCAGACTGTATTTTCGACCTGCCAAAATATGTATCCCCCCCCCCTCTAAAATCTACAGATAATGGCCTATCATCAAGTGTTTTATTTCGTGAATACTTTACATCATGTCTAATAATAGGAGTGAATATGGAAACATTTCTTGTTTCCCAACAAAAGTTGTAGTGGGATACAGATTTTTTCAGACCGTATTTTCGACCTGCCAAAATATGTACCCCCCCTCTAAAATCTACAGATAATGGCCTATCATCAAGTGTTTTATTTCGTGAATACTTTACATCATGTCTAATAACAGCAGTGAATATGGAAACATTTCTTGTTTCCTGACAAAAGTTATACTAGGATACAGATTTTTTCAAGACCGTATTTTCGACCTGCCAAAATATGTACCCCCCCTCTAAAATCTACAGATAATGGCCTATCATCAAGTGTTTTATTTCGTGAATACTTTACATCATATCTAATAATAGCAGTGAATATGGAAACATTTCTTGTTTCCCAACAAAAGTTGTAGTGGCATACAGATTTTTTCAAGACCGTATTTTCGACCTGCCAAAATATGTACCCCCCCTCTAAAATCTACAGATAATAGCCTATCATCAAGTGTTTTATTTTGTGAATACTTTACATCATATCTAATAACAGCAGTGAATATGGAAACATTTCTTGTTTCCTGACAAAAGTTATACTAGGATACAGATTTTTTCAGACTGCATTTTCGACCTGCCAAAATATGTACCCCCCCTCTAAAATCTACAGATAATGACCTATCATCAAGTGTTTTATTTTGTGAACACTTTACATCATATCAAATAATAGCAGTGAATATGGAATCATTTCTTGTTTCCTGACAAAAGTTATACTAGGATACAGATTTTTTCAGACTGTATTTTCGACCTGCCAAAATATGTATCCCCCCTCTAAAATCTACAGATAATGACCTATCATCAAGTGTTTTATTTTGTGAATACTTTACATCATTTCTAATAATAGCAGTGAATATGGAAACATTTCTTGTTTCCCAACAAAAGTTATACTAGGATACAGATTTTTTCAGACTGCATTTTCGACCTGCCAAAATATGTACCCCCCCTCTAAAATCTACAGATAATGACCTATCATCAAGTGTTTTATTTTGTGAATACTTTACATCATATCTAATAATAGCAGTGAATATGGAAACATTTCTTGTTTCCTGACAAAAGTTATACTAGGATACAGATTTTTTCAGACTGTATTTTCGACCTGCCAAAATATGTACCCCCCCTCTAAAATCTACAGATAATGACCTATCATCAAGTGTTTTATTTTGTGAATACTTTACATCATATCTAATAATAGCAGTGAATATGGAAACATTTCTTGTTTCCCAACAAAAGTTATACTAGGATACAGATTTTTTCAGACTGCATTTTCGACCTGCCAAAATATGTATCCCCCCTCTAAAATCTACAGATAATGACCTATCATCAAGTGTTTTATTTTGTGAATACTTTACATCATATCTAATAATAGCAGTGAATATGGAAACATTTCTTGTTTCCTGACAAAAGTTATACTAGGATACAGATTTTTTCAGACTGTATTTTCGACCTGCCAAAATATGTACCCCCCCTCTAAAATCTACAGATAATGACCTATCATCAAGTGTTTTATTTTGTGAATACTTTACATCATATCTAATAACAGCAGTGAATATGGAAACATTTCTTGTTTCCCAACAAAAGTTGTAGTGGGATACAGATTTTTTCAAGACCGTATTTTCGACCTGCCAAAATATGTACCCCCCCTCTAAAATCTACAGATAATAGCCTATCATCACGTGTTTTATTTCGTGAATACTTTACATCATTTCTAATAATAGCAGTGAATATGGAAACATTTCTTGTTTCCTGACAAAAGTTATACTAGGATACAGATTTTTTCAAGACCGTATTTTCGACCTGCCAAAATATGTACCCCCCCTCTAAAATCTACAGATAATGGCCTATCATCAAGTGTTTTATTTTGTGAATACTTTACATCATATCTAATAACAGCAGTGAATATGGAAACATTTCTTGTTTCCCAACAAAAGTTGTAGTGGGATACAGATTTTTTCAGACTGTATTTTCGACCTGCCAAAATATGTATCCCCCCTCTAAAATCTACAGATAATGGCCTATCATCAAGTGTTTTATTTCGTGAATACTTTACATCATGTCTAATAATAGCAGTGAATATGGAAACATTTCTTGTTTCCCAACAAAAGTTGTAGTGGGATACAGATTTTTTCAGACTGTATTTTCGACCTGCCAAAATATGTATCCCCCCTCTAAAATCTACAGATAATGGCCTATCATCAAGTGTTTTATTTCGTGAATACTTTACATCATGTCTAATAATAGCAGTGAATATGGAAACATTTCTTGTTTCCTGACAAAAGTTATACTAGGATACAGATTTTTTCAGACCGTATTTTCGACCTGCCAAAATATGTACCCCCCCCTCTAAAATCTACAGATAATGACCTATCATCAAGTGTTTTATTTCGTGAATACTTTACATCATGTCTAATAACAGCAGTGAATATGGAAACATTTCTTGTTTCCTGACAAAAGTTATACTAGGATACAGATTTTTTCAAGACCGTATTTTCGACCTGCCAAAATATGTACCCCCCCTCTAAAATCTACAGATAATGGCCTATCATCAAGTGTTTTATTTCGTGAATACTTTACATCATATCTAATAATAGCAGTGAATATGGAAACATTTCTTGTTTCCCAACAAAAGTTGTAGTGGGATACAGATTTTTTCAAGACCGTATTTTCGACCTGCCAAAATATGTACCCCCCCTCTAAAATCTACAGATAATAGCCTATCATCAAGTGTTTTATTTTGTGAATACTTTACATCATATCTAATAACAGCAGTGAATATGGAAACATTTCTTGTTTCCTGACAAAAGTTATACTAGGATACAGATTTTTTCAAGACTGTATTTTCGACCTGCCAAAATATGTATCCCCCCTCTAAAATCTACAGATAATGACCTATCATCAAGTGTTTTATTTTGTGAATACTTTACATCATGTCTAATAATAGCAGTGAATATGGAAACATTTCTTGTTTCCTGACAAAAGTTATACTAGGATACAGATTTTTTCAGACTGTATTTTCGACCTGCCAAAATATGTACCCCCCCTCTAAAATCTACAGATAATGACCTATCATCAAGTGTTTTATTTTGTGAATACTTTACATCATATCTAATAACAGCAGTGAATATGGAAACATTTCTTGTTTCCCAACAAAAGTTGTAGTGGGATACAGATTTTTTCAAGACCGTATTTTCGACCTGCCAAAATATGTACCCCCCCTCTAAAATCTACAGATAATGGCCTATCATCAAGTGTTTTATTTCGTGAATACTTTACATCATGTCTAATAATAGCAGTGAATATGGAAACATTTCTTGTTTCCCAACAAAAGTTGTAGTGGGATACAGATTTTTTCAAGACCGTATTTTCGACCTGCCAAAATATGTACCCCCCCTCTAAAATCTACAGATAATAGCCTATCATCAAGTGTTTTATTTTGTGAATACTTTACATCATATCTAATAACAGCAGTGAATATGGAAACATTTCTTGTTTCCTGACAAAAGTTATACTAGGATACAGATTTTTTCAGACTGCATTTTCGACCTGCCAAAATGTGTATCCCCCCTCTAAAATCTACAGATAATGACCTATCATCAAGTGTTTTATTTCGTGAATACTTTACATCATTTCTAATAATAGCAGTGAATATGGAAACATTTCTTGTTTCCTGACAAAAGTTATACTAGGATACAGATTTTTTCAAGACCGTATTTTCGACCTGCCAAAATATGTACCCCCCCCCCCCTCTAAAATCTACAGATAATGGCCTATCATCAAGTGTTTTATTTCGTGAATACTTTACATCATGTCTAATAACAGCAGTGAATATGGAAACATTTCTTGTTTCCCAACAAAAGTTATACTAGGATACAGATTTTTTCAGACTGTATTTTCGACCTGCCAAAATATGTATCCCCCCTCTAAAATCTACAGATAATGGCCTATCATCAAGTGTTTTATTTCGTGAATACTTTACATCATGTCTAATAATAGCAGTGAATATGGAAACATTTCTTGTTTCCCAACAAAAGTTATACTAGGATACAGATTTTTTCAAGACCGTATTTTCGACCTGCCAAAATATGTACCCCCCCTCTAAAATCTACAGATAATGGCCTATCATCAAGTGTTTTATTTCGTGAATACTTTACATCATTTCTAATAATAGCAGTGAATATGGAAACATTTCTTGTTTCCTGACAAAAGTTATACTAGGATACAGATTTTTTCAAGACCGTATTTTCGACCTGCCAAAATATGTACCCCCCCTCTAAAATCTACAGATAATGGCCTATCATCAAGTGTTTTATTTCGTGAATACTTTACATCATGTCTAATAATAGCAGTGAATATGGAAACATTTCTTGTTTCCCAACAAAAGTTGTAGTGGGATACAGATTTTTTCAAGACCGTATTTTCGACCTGCCAAAATATGTACCCCCCCTCTAAAATCTACAGATAATGGCCTATCATCAAGTGTTTTATTTCGTGAATACTTTACATCATATCTAATAACAGCAGTGAATATGGAAACATTTCTTGTTTCCTGACAAAAGTTATACTAGGATACAGATTTTTTCAGACTGCATTTTCGACCTGCCAAAATATGTACCCCCCCTCTAAAATCTACAGATAATGACCTATCATCAAGTGTTTTATTTTGTGAACACTTTACATCATATCAAATAATAGCAGTGAATATGGAATCATTTCTTGTTTCCTGACAAAAGTTATACTAGGATACAGATTTTTTCAGACCGTATTTTCGACCTGCCAAAATATGTACCCCCCCCTCTAAAATCTACAGATAATGGCCTATCATCAAGTGTTTTATTTCGTGAATACTTTACATCATGTCTAATAATAGCAGTGAATATGGAAACATTTCTTGTTTCCTGACAAAAGTTATACTAGGATACAGATTTTTTCAGACCGTATTTTCGACCTGCCAAAATATGTACCCCCCCCTCTAAAATCTACAGATAATGACCTATCATCAAGTGTTTTATTTCGTGAATACTTTACATCATGTCTAATAACAGCAGTGAATATGGAAACATTTCTTGTTTCCTGACAAAAGTTATACTAGGATACAGATTTTTTCAAGACCGTATTTTCGACCTGCCAAAATATGTACCCCCCCTCTAAAATCTACAGATAATGGCCTATCATCAAGTGTTTTATTTCGTGAATACTTTACATCATATCTAATAATAGCAGTGAATATGGAAACATTTCTTGTTTCCCAACAAAAGTTGTAGTGGGATACAGATTTTTTCAAGACCGTATTTTCGACCTGCCAAAATATGTACCCCCCCTCTAAAATCTACAGATAATAGCCTATCATCAAGTGTTTTATTTTGTGAATACTTTACATCATATCTAATAACAGCAGTGAATATGGAAACATTTCTTGTTTCCTGACAAAAGTTATACTAGGATACAGATTTTTTCAGACTGCATTTTCGACCTGCCAAAATATGTATCCCCCCTCTAAAATCTACAGATAATGACCTATCATCAAGTGTTTTATTTCGTGAATACTTTACATCATTTCTAATAATAGCAGTGAATATGGAAACATTTCTTGTTTCCTGACAAAAGTTATACTAGGATACAGATTTTTTCAAGACCGTATTTTCGACCTGCCAAAATATGTACCCCCCCCCCTCTAAAATCTACAGATAATGGCCTATCATCAAGTGTTTTATTTCGTGAATACTTTACATCATGTCTAATAACAGCAGTGAATATGGAAACATTTCTTGTTTCCCAACAAAAGTTATACTAGGATACAGATTTTTTCAGACTGTATTTTCGACCTGCCAAAATATGTACCCCCCCTCTAAAATCTACAGATAATGACCTATCATCAAGTGTTTTATTTTGTGAATACTTTACATCATGTCTAATAATAGCAGTGAATATGGAAACATTTCTTGTTTCCTGACAAAAGTTATACTAGGATACAGATTTTTTCAGACTGTATTTTCGACCTGCCAAAATATGTACCCCCCCTCTAAAATCTACAGATAATGGCCTATCATCAAGTGTTTTATTTCGTGAATACTTTACATCATATCTAATAACAGCAGTGAATATGGAAACATTTCTTGTTTCCCAACAAAAGTTGTAGTGGGATACAGATTTTTTCAAGACCGTATTTTCGACCTGCCAAAATATGTACCCCCCCCCCTCTAAAATCTACAGATAATGGCCTATCATCAAGTGTTTTATTTCGTGAATACTTTACATCATGTCTAATAACAGCAGTGAATATGGAAACATTTCTTGTTTCCCAACAAAAGTTATACTAGGATACAGATTTTTTCAGACTGTATTTTCGACCTGCCAAAATATGTACCCCCCCTCTAAAATCTACAGATAATGACCTATCATCAAGTGTTTTATTTTGTGAATACTTTACATCATGTCTAATAATAGCAGTGAATATGGAAACATTTCTTGTTTCCTGACAAAAGTTATACTAGGATACAGATTTTTTCAGACTGTATTTTCGACCTGCCAAAATATGTACCCCCCCTCTAAAATCTACAGATAATGACCTATCATCAAGTGTTTTATTTTGTGAATACTTTACATCATATCTAATAACAGCAGTGAATATGGAAACATTTCTTGTTTCCCAACAAAAGTTGTAGTGGGATACAGATTTTTTCAAGACCGTATTTTCGACCTGCCAAAATATGTACCCCCCCTCTAAAATCTACAGATAATGGCCTATCATCAAGTGTTTTATTTCGTGAATACTTTACATCATGTCTAATAATAGCAGTGAATATGGAAACATTTCTTGTTTCCCAACAAAAGTTGTAGTGGGATACAGATTTTTTCAGACTGTATTTTCGACCTGCCAAAATATGTATCCCCCCTCTAAAATCTACAGATAATGGCCTATCATCAAGTGTTTTATTTCGTGAATACTTTACATCATGTCTAATAATAGCAGTGAATATGGAAACATTTCTTGTTTCCTGACAAAAGTTATACTAGGATACAGATTTTTTCAGACCGTATTTTCGACCTGCCAAAATATGTACCCCCCCCTCTAAAATCTACAGATAATGACCTATCATCAAGTGTTTTATTTCGTGAATACTTTACATCATATCTAATAATAGCAGTGAATATGGAAACATTTCTTGTTTCCTGACAAAAGTTATACTAGGATACAGATTTTTTCAAGACCGTATTTTCGACCTGCCAAAATATGTACCCCCCCTCTAAAATCTACAGATAATGGCCTATCATCAAGTGTTTTATTTCGTGAATACTTTACATCATATCTAATAATAGCAGTGAATATGGAAACATTTCTTGTTTCCCAACAAAAGTTGTAGTGGGATACAGATTTTTTCAAGACCGTATTTTCGACCTGCCAAAATATGTACCCCCCCTCTAAAATCTACAGATAATAGCCTATCATCAAGTGTTTTATTTTGTGAATACTTTACATCATATCTAATAACAGCAGTGAATATGGAAACATTTCTTGTTTCCTGACAAAAGTTATACTAGGATACAGATTTTTTCAGACTGCATTTTCGACCTGCCAAAATGTGTATCCCCCCTCTAAAATCTACAGATAATGACCTATCATCAAGTGTTTTATTTCGTGAATACTTTACATCATTTCTAATAATAGCAGTGAATATGGAAACATTTCTTGTTTCCTGACAAAAGTTATACTAGGATACAGATTTTTTCAAGACCGTATTTTCGACCTGCCAAAATATGTACCCCCCCCCCCCTCTAAAATCTACAGATAATGGCCTATCATCAAGTGTTTTATTTCGTGAATACTTTACATCATGTCTAATAACAGCAGTGAATATGGAAACATTTCTTGTTTCCCAACAAAAGTTATACTAGGATACAGATTTTTTCAGACTGTATTTTCGACCTGCCAAAATATGTATCCCCCCTCTAAAATCTACAGATAATGGCCTATCATCAAGTGTTTTATTTCGTGAATACTTTACATCATGTCTAATAATAGCAGTGAATATGGAAACATTTCTTGTTTCCCAACAAAAGTTATACTAGGATACAGATTTTTTCAGACTGTATTTTCGACCTGCCAAAATATGTATCCCCCCTCTAAAATCTACAGATAATGGCCTATCATCAAGTGTTTTATTTCGTGAATACTTTACATCATGTCTAATAATAGCAGTGAATATGGAAACATTTCTTGTTTCCCAACAAAAGTTATACTAGGATACAGATTTTTTCAGACTGTATTTTCGACCTGCCAAAATATGTATCCCCCCTCTAAAATCTACAGATAATGGCCTATCATCAAGTGTTTTATTTCGTGAATACTTTACATCATGTCTAATAACAGCAGTGAATATGGAAACATTTCTTGTTTCCTGACAAAAGTTATACTAGGATACAGATTTTTTCAAGACCGTATTTTCGACCTGCCAAAATATGTACCCCCCCTCTAAAATCTACAGATAATGGCCTATCATCAAGTGTTTTATTTCGTGAATACTTTACATCATTTCTAATAATAGCAGTGAATATGGAAACATTTCTTGTTTCCTGACAAAAGTTATACTAGGATACAGATTTTTTCAAGACCGTATTTTCGACCTGCCAAAATATGTACCCCCCCCCCCTCTAAAATCTACAGATAATGGCCTATCATCAAGTGTTTTATTTCGTGAATACTTTACATCATGTCTAATAATAGCAGTGAATATGGAAACATTTCTTGTTTCCCAACAAAAGTTGTAGTGGGATACAGATTTTTTCAAGACCGTATTTTCGACCTGCCAAAATATGTACCCCCCCTCTAAAATCTACAGATAATGGCCTATCATCAAGTGTTTTATTTTGTGAATACTTTACATCATATCTAATAACAGCAGTGAATATGGAAACATTTCTTGTTTCCCAACAAAAGTTATACTAGGATACAGATTTTTTCAGACTGTATTTTCGACCTGCCAAAATATGTATCCCCCCCCCCTCTAAAATCTACAGATAATGGCCTATCATCAAGTGTTTTATTTCGTGAATACTTTACATCATGTCTAATAATAGCAGTGAATATGGAAACATTTCTTGTTTCCCAACAAAAGTTGTAGTGGGATACAGATTTTTTCAGACCGTATTTTCGACCTGCCAAAATATGTACCCCCCCTCTAAAATCTACAGATAATGGCCTATCATCAAGTGTTTTATTTCGTGAATACTTTACATCATGTCTAATAACAGCAGTGAATATGGAAACATTTCTTGTTTCCTGACAAAAGTTATACTAGGATACAGATTTTTTCAAGACCGTATTTTCGACCTGCCAAAATATGTACCCCCCCTCTAAAATCTACAGATAATGGCCTATCATCAAGTGTTTTATTTCGTGAATACTTTACATCATATCTAATAATAGCAGTGAATATGGAAACATTTCTTGTTTCCCAACAAAAGTTGTAGTGGGATACAGATTTTTTCAAGACCGTATTTTCGACCTGCCAAAATATGTACCCCCCCTCTAAAATCTACAGATAATAGCCTATCATCAAGTGTTTTATTTTGTGAATACTTTACATCATATCTAATAACAGCAGTGAATATGGAAACATTTCTTGTTTCCTGACAAAAGTTATACTAGGATACAGATTTTTTCAGACTGCATTTTCGACCTGCCAAAATATGTACCCCCCCTCTAAAATCTACAGATAATGACCTATCATCAAGTGTTTTATTTTGTGAACACTTTACATCATATCAAATAATAGCAGTGAATATGGAATCATTTCTTGTTTCCTGACAAAAGTTATACTAGGATACAGATTTTTTCAAGACCGTATTTTCGACCTGCCAAAATATGTACCCCCCCTCTAAAATCTACAGATAATGGCCTATCATCAAGTGTTTTATTTCGTGAATACTTTACATCATGTCTAATAATAGCAGTGAATATGGAAACATTTCTTGTTTCCTGACAAAAGTTATACTAGGATACAGATTTTTTCAAGACCGTATTTTCGACCTGCCAAAATATGTACCCCCCCCTCTAAAATCTACAGATAATGACCTATCATCAAGTGTTTTATTTCATGAATACTTTACATCATATCTAATAATAGCAGTGAATATGGAAACATTTCTTGTTTCCCAACAAAAGTTGTAGTGGGATACAGATTTTTTCAAGACCGTATTTTCGACCTGCCAAAATATGTACCCCCCCTCTAAAATCTACAGATAATAGCCTATCATCAAGTGTTTTATTTCGTGAATACTTTACATCATGTCTAATAATAGCAGTGAATATGGAAACATTTCTTGTTTCCCAACAAAAGTTATACTAGGATACAGATTTTTTCAGACTGTATTTTCGACCTGCCAAAATATGTATCCCCCCTCTAAAATCTACAGATAATGACCTATCATCAAGTGTTTTATTTCGTGAATACTTTACATCATTTCTAATAATAGCAGTGAATATGGAAACATTTCTTGTTTCCCAACAAAAGTTGTAGTGGGATACAGATTTTTTCAGACTGTATTTTCGACCTGCCAAAATATGTACCCCCCCTCTAAAATCTACAGATAATGACCTATCATCACGTGTTTTATTTTGTGAATACTTTACATCATATCTAATAATAGCAGTGAATATGGAAACATTTCTTGTTTCCTGACAAAAGTTATACTAGGATACAGATTTTTTCAGACTGTATTTTCGACCTGCCAAAATATGTACCCCCCCCCCCCCCTCTAAAATCTACAGATAATGGCCTATCATCAAGTGTTTTATTTCGTGAATACTTTACATCATTTCTAATAATAGCAGTGAATATGGAAACATTTCTTGTTTCCCAACAAAAGTTGTAGTGGGAT
Organism: Gila orcuttii; assembly: GCA_026230005.1. Classification (NCBI taxonomy): domain Eukaryota; kingdom Metazoa; phylum Chordata; class Actinopteri; order Cypriniformes; family Leuciscidae; genus Gila; species Gila orcuttii. Next base: position 11,238,065 of record JAPDVR010000019.1, on the reverse strand, counting down.
ACAGATTTTTTCAGACTGTATTTTCGACCTGCCAAAATATGTACCCCCCCTCTAAAATCTACAGATAATGGCCTATCATCAAGTGTTTTATTTCGTGAATACTTTACATCATGTCTAATAATAGCAGTGAATATGGAAACATTTCTTGTTTCCTGACAAAAGTTATACTAGGATACAGATTTTTTCAGACTGTATTTTCGACCTGCCAAAATATGTACCCCCCCTCTAAAATCTACAGATAATGGCCTATCATCAAGTGTTTTATTCAGGGCCGGTTCTAGACATTTGGAGGCCCTAGGCAATATTCATGTTGGAGGCCCCCCACCCCCAATAAAAAAAAAACTCTTGAAACAAATATGATTCCTAACCTTTTAATTTATACAACATTTAATTTTAAATGTTGTATATTTTACTTACACAGTACATAAGTTTGGACACATTACTATTTTTTTATGTTTTTGAAAGAAGTCTCTTATGCTCATCAAGCCTGGATTTATTTCATCAAAAATACAGAAAAATATATAGTGAATTATTATTAAAATTTAAAATAATGGTTTTCCCATTTTACTATACTTTAAAATATATTTCTGTGATACAAAGCTGAATTTAGTGTCATGTGATCCTTCAGAAAACTTTATAATATTCTGATTTATTATCAAATGTTAGAAATGGTGCTTAATATTTATTGTCTTCACTATCACTTTTTATATATTTAACACATCCTTGCTGAATATTCCTGTTTTTTTTCTGTATTTGATCAAATAAATGCAGGCTTGTAGAGCATAATAAAAAAACTTTTCAAAAACATTAAAAATAGTAATTGGTGGTCCAGACTTTTTACCAGTAGGCTACTGTATGTACATATTAATCAAACTTCATCTAAGGTAATCTCTTTTTTGTTTAATGAAGATGTTATTGTTATTTTGCTGTTTTATTCAATTTATTCACAGTTCCAGAATACCACTTCAGGAGATGATCATAAGTGCTTTTATAATTTTTTTCATAGCTGCGGTATGGGCAGGATTTTCCCCTCCCATTTAATCAATATTGACTGCAGATATTGTCATATTATTAATATAAGTAATATGATATTATGCATTGCAAGCTTAAATATGCTATACACAAATCAAGTGGAAGAGAAAGACACGATCGCTACTGATTAGAAAAAAAAAAATCTAAACTGATATTATTGGCGTAAGTAGGCTGATGTCAGACAGGGTATAATAATCATCAGCAGAATTTAGAAGATAGACCTATGAGATCCTTTATTTGAAACATTTAAAAATGTTGTAGTGTGTTGGCTTTTTAACTTTGAATACAAACGTCTTGTCTTTTACTTTTGTAGCGTTTTTAGTCAGCTCCCGACGCGATGTTATTCATTGTACGCGCAAATTCAAAGCGTCGCGTCTGGGCACGTTAATGACGCTCGCGCTCTTTTAAACTCGTAATAAAGCGGTGAATGATTTTTCCAGAAATGACGCTGATCTACAGTACAAGTTTATATTTAGAATACATTGCAATCACTCCAAAATAGATGACGACAATGCACACACCTGCATTACGAGCTGTGCTTCTTTGCGTGCCTATTTAGGCTTTTGCTTCGCAGCACCTGATGGGCTCACTGGCGTTAGTGTGACGTAATGTAACAGTCTATGGTTAAGATAAACATCGTCACTATTTTTAGTTAATAAATATTGAAATAAATTGTAGATAGGACATTTGTAAATTTTTTAATTTATTTTTTATTTGTGTCCCTCTGTCTGGGCCCCATCCCGCCAATCGGGCCCTAGGCACGTGCCTAGTTTGCCTTTGCGTTAATCCGGCTCTGGTTTTATTTCATGAATACTTTACATCATTTCTAATAATAGCAGTGAATATGGACACATTTCTTGTTTCCCAACAAAAGTTATACTAGGATACAGATTTTTTCAGACTGCATTTTCGACCTGCCAAAATATGTACCCCCCCTCTAAAATCTACAGATAATGGCCTATCATCAAGTGTTTTATTTCGTGAATACTTTACATCATGTCTAATAACAGCAGTGAATATGGAAACATTTCTTGTTTCCTGACAAAAGTTATACTAGGATACAGATTTTTTCAAGACCGTATTTTCGACCTGCCAAAATATGTACCCCCCCTCTAAAATCTACAGATAATGACCTATCATCAAGTGTTTTATTTCGTGAATACTTTACATCATATCTAATAATAGCAGTGAATATGGAAACATTTCTTGTTTCCCAACAAAAGTTGTAGTGGGATACAGATTTTTTCAAGACCGTATTTTCGACCTGCCAAAATATGTACCCCCCCTCTAAAATCTACAGATAATGGCCTATCATCAAGTGTTTTATTTTGTGAATACTTTACATCATATCTAATAACAGCAGTGAATATGGAAACATTTCTTGTTTCCTGACAAAAGTTATACTAGGATACAGATTTTTTCAGACTGCATTTTCGACCTGCCAAAATATGTATCCCCCCTCTAAAATCTACAGATAATGACCTATCATCAAGTGTTTTATTTCGTGAATACTTTACATCATTTCTAATAATAGCAGTGAATATGGAAACATTTCTTGTTTCCTGACAAAAGTTATACTAGGATACAGATTTTTTCAGACTGCATTTTCGACCTGCCAAAATATGTACCCGCCCTCTAAAATCTACAGATAATGGCCTATCATCAAGTGTTTTATTTCGTGAATACTTTACATCATGTCTAATAATAGCAGTGAATATGGAAACATTTCTTGTTTCCTGACAAAAGTTATACAAGGATACAGATTTTTTCAGACTGCATTTTCGACCTGCCAAAATATGTACCCGCCCTCTAAAATCTACAGATAATGACCTATCATCAAGTGTTTTATTTCGTGAATACTTTACATCATGTCTAATAATAGCAGTGAATATGGAAACATTTCTTGTTTCCCAACAAAAGTTGTAGTGGGATACAGATTTTTTCAGACCGTATTTTCGACCTGCCAAAATATGTACCCCCCCTCTAAAATCTACAGATAATGGCCTATCATCACGTGTTTTATTTCGTGAACACTTTACATCATGTCTAATAATAGCAGTGAATATGGAAACATTTCTTGTTTCCCAACAAAAGTTATACTAGGATACAGATTTTTTCAAGACCGTATTTTCGACCTGCCAAAATATGTACCCCCCCTCTAAAATCTACAGATAATGGCCTATCATCACGTGTTTTATTTCGTGAACACTTTACATCATGTCTAATAATAGCAGTGAATATGGAAACATTTCTTGTTTCCCAACAAAAGTTGTAGTGGGATACAGATTTTTTCAGACCGTATTTTCGACCTGCCAAAATATGTACCCCCCTCTAAAATCTACAGATAATGACCTATCATCAAGTGTTTTATTTTGTGAATACTTTACATCTTGTGTGAAAAATAATGAATTATAGATGCATACTCTGTGTTTTTTATTTTGTTTCTAAGATGACCTGACTGATATGTCACTTCTGTGGATCAGAAGTGCCTGAGGCAGATTTGAGTTGGGTAAATCAAACTTAAGAAATGTGAAATGAAATATGTTTTGTGATAAAAGTTATTAAGAATTTTCTTGTATTTGTCACGGTGTTGTGTGCGGGTTGAAGGAGAAGGCTGAATCAAAGGCTTCAATTCAAACAGTTTACTTAAATAACTCTCACAGGTACAGATAGGCAGGATGACGGGCGGGAACACTCACAAGAAGCAAAGTAACATTAACAGACAAATAACAAGACCATAACATAATCGAGAACCGACCAAGACTAACTGAACAGAAGGAGACTAAATACAGATACAAATGAACACTAACGAGGTGAGCACAGGTGACACAGATGATGATGACGAAGAACAGGTGGGTAATGAGGGAGTGAGTTCAGGGTGTGGAGAGATGAGGGATTCTGGGTAGTGTAGTGAAGACGAAGACAGACTGGTGCAGACGATGACTGTGACAGTTTTATGTAGGATATTTCTCTTCTATTTTACCCAGGACTAACAAACATTTCATTGTTCTTTTATCTCCACATAAATTACAGTATATTAAAAATATAACATCAATTACACAGGAATGAAAATTTGCTGCCTCTTACTGAAGACCCAAAAATCCAAATAATTTGTTTTCAAGTGTAGGGTCTGGACCAATCAGACACACACTAATTATTCATATTCATTATATTTAATGAATATAAAGGTCTATGAAACTCTCCCCCAAAACTAACCTCACAAATGAAGTTACTTTGTCAGCCGGGTGTCCGGTTACAGAACACTTTAAGACTGATAACAGACTTTTACGACCTCAAAGGAATGTGGCCACATGCTCCACATGCTTAAGAGAAAGAGACAATCTTTAATTAAATAAACTTTGCGGTATTACTCTGATCTATGAAGGAACATGCCTCACAGAAACTGTGATGATTTACTGTATTGTGTACTATCATGTATAACAACATGGTATGTTTGATTGGGGTGTATGTGGTTGCACAACCACCCAACGGTCAATATAACCTCACCTGTATCATGCTTCCTACCTAATTAATCCTCATTTAATGACACACACTTTGATGTACATCACCTTCTCTTAGAATGCAATGTGAATTTGTTATGTCTATTTGAGCTTGAATGAACAGTCTAAGCACGCTGGGGACAAAGACCATAAATCAACTAAGAGCCGGTTCCCCTCTCGGACATGTCACCTTACTCATTGGTCCATTCAAACCTTAGGGGTTGGTTCTTTCTCCCTCCATGGGGGCCCAGAGGCCTCCCAGCAGGCCTGGATCCCAACCAGATCCGGCCTCATGGAAGAGAGAGGACACTCTCTCACAAAGAACCAAGGACAATCTCAGGAGTTTGTAACAACGACTCTAACCCACCATGCAAGTTCATCATATCTTCTTCATCCAACAAAGAAGAAATTGATTGAGACTTCAACATCTGACACTCGCAGAATCATCAACAACTTCAGTTTTCAACAACTTTGATAATAGTGTACGCTACCCAGGCATGCAAGTATACTTTTGATTTGATGCTTTGAAAATGAAATGCTGATGTTCTTCTCATATAGTTACATGGAACTTCTCAATAGTTCCGTTTTCGGTTTCGTTCTATCACTCACCTATTTATGTATTCATGTGTGTATGTTGTTTAGTTTATTTATATTCATATAAATATCTATATTTAGTTAATAAAACTTGTACATAATATGTATTTGGTTCTGTTTTGTTTGCAATACAAAGTCACTTTTACGATCGCGGTTTTTGCTACTTGCTCAAAGTGCTGTACATGCTAAGAAATAATTATTCTTCTGTGGCCATGGAAGATACCCTTTTCTTAGAATAAATTAATAATCAAAAGAGTTCGTTGGACGAACTGATTAATTGATTCTAATATTAATTCAGCCACATCAAGTTAATCCAATTAACTGACCCAAATATTCATAATTAATAATAAGTTATTATTGATTATTAATATTTCATATAGCTAGGTTCCTTACACAGATTCAGTGTGACATTTGTTTGCGGTGGTTCCACCATATGTGCGTTCAAGGCCCACCAACGGAGGAGGCCTTCCTGTGTACTACTTGTACTCCTTAGTTTTGTGTACATTATTGTTTTGGAGAAATTTATTCATTAAATCTTGTTGTATTACATCTTCTTATCTTAAAACTATTATTTTTTTTGCTTGAAAAATGGCTTACAATATATTGATTCATAAAATAATTGCAGATTAACTTTCTTTTAATTGATTAATAAACTAATACCTAGTATGTATACAGCACGTCAAAAACAGTTGCCAAAGTTATTGTCTTACTGTATATTTTGTACATTCAAGTGATGAAGAAAGTGGACACTGGATCTGCTGTGTGTATCCTATTATACATTAAAACTGAAAGTGTACTGGAGACTCACTTCAAGTTCAGGCCTAAGCTTTAAGAATTCCTAGATGCAAAAGGGGAGTATAAGTGTTCTGGTGTGTGGAAGTGTTTGATGTTAATTTTGCAGGAGCTTTGGTGTTTAGAGTGTTGAGGAGAAACTGAAACTGTTTCATAGTCTGGTGGCAGCGCAGATGCTCTGGTACCTCCTGGCCAGAGGGTAGAATGGTGAAGTGTGGGTGTGTAGTCCTTCATGATGCTGACGGCCCTCCAAATACACTGAGCATTGTAGATGTCATAGATTGGTGGGAGTGCAGTTCCTATGATCTTACTAGTTGTCTTCACTATTCACTGCGGTCGGGGGCCCTGACTGAAACACTCTCTATAGTATCTCTGTAGAATGTGGCGAGGATGGATGGTGGGGGGCTTTCCTTGCTTTCTTGGCGCCACAGGTATTGGAGACTTTGATATGCCATCATCTGTGCAATATGGAGAGGGGGTACTTTTTATAGCAGGTTTGAAAACGGTCTGAAAAAATCTGTATCCCACTAAAACATTTGTCAGTAAACAAAAAATGTGTCCATATTCACTGCTATTATTAGATATGATGTAAAGTATTCACAAAATAAAACACTTGATGATAGGCCATTATCTGTAGATTTTAGAGGGGGATACATATTTTGGCAGGTCAAAAATAGGGTCTTGAAAAAATCTGTATCCTAGTATAACTTTTGTCAGGAAACAAGAAATGTTTCCATATTCACTGCTGTTATTAGACATGATGTAAAGTATTCACAAAATAAAACACTTGATGATAGGCCATCATCTGTAGCTGTACAATCACTTTTTTTGAATGACATTGACCAGCCTACTATTTAAGTGCAATGCATTTTTAAATCATTTTGATAATAATTCACCATGGAAAGGGGGTTTCAGAACAATTTAATATCCAAAGGCAGTTTGCTTTGTGAGTGAAACGGTATGGTCGTCTTGGTTTTTCAGTAACTAGACATTCTCAATTCAGTGCAATGAAGTTCGATCGTTAGCCTTCAGAAGAATAAAATAATTAATTTTGATAGATGGGCCACGTGATAGCTGTCTTTGCTAAACCTCGTTGATAAAACAACAATAGTAAAACGATAACTTAAACAATTCACGTATTATCGTTTCATTTACCTTGGTCAAACCAATGGCACACGTTCTGCTGAATGCGAGCGCGCTCCCGCGACCGGGGATACACTTCCTATCAGGGGTAAGTACCTTGGCACGACACCCGTAAACTGCCCTGTCAATCATCTTGTCACAGTTAAAATCCTCCATTCAATCTAATTTGATTTCCTACTGTTTCGGAGAGCACGTTCATCTGCCAGTCGTGGGTCTTTAATGCGGATACTCTCGTGTTTGCAATTTGATGATGCATTTAAAAGGTAATGGCTAAACGTATCTTTACTAAAGTTCACAATGCTGCAGATGCAATATAATGTGGACAACATTGAATACATTCATTTTCGTCAGGTTAGATACTGATAATTAAACACTCAAACCCCTTTATCTAAACCTCTACATAACCGCGGGACTCGCGCGTCCTCCATGTCTGTAGTTTTTTAACACTTTTCACTCGTGTTTGTAGTTCTAACCGAATCCTCGTCTAACGCGCGATGGGTTGTGGGCAATATCAGCCGTTAGAGTGCGATCTGCACTTCGGATTCTGACCGGAAATAGTAGACCATCAGGGTATCTTTGAAACACTAATTTCAACATACTATGATTTGGGACGTACTAATTCTATTTTCGAATACTATTTAGGACGGATAGTATGCGAATTGGGACGCAGCAAAACTGTCTGTCTTATTTATTGTTGTCTGTCACGATATATATATATATATACATACACATACAGACCTCATTTCTCATAAGTAGAAAAATACAATGGTCAGGTTTAATACAGGACGTCCCGTACACTATACACACCTCATATGAATCCATTTTACTCTAGCATTTTGGAGATATGTCACATTAAGTGACTTCAGAGGTGTATAAAGACCTAATTTCTAATAAGTAGAAAAAAACAATGGTCAGGTTTAATATTCCTGACCATTGTTCTTTTCTACTTATTAGAAATTAGGTCTTCATAGATCTCTAAAGTCAATTAAAGTGATATATCTCCAAAATGCTTCAGTAAAATGGATTCATATGAGGTGTGTATACTGTATGGGACGTCCTGTATTAAACCTGACCATTATTTTTTCGACTTATGAGAAATTAGGTCTTTATACACCTCCTAAGTCGATTTATGTGACATATCTCCAAAATGCTACAGCAAACTGGTTTGATACGAGGTGTGCATACTGTACGGGATGTCCTGTATTAAACCTGACCATTGTTTTTTTCTACTTATTAAAAATTAGGAATTTATAAAACTCTTAAGTTAAAGTGACATATCTCCAAAATGCTACAGTAAAATAATTTGATACAAGGTGTGTGTACTGTATGGGACGTCCTGTATTAAACCTGACCATTGTTTTTTTCTACTTATTAGAAATTAGTTATTTATACACCTCTTAAGTCAATTAAAGTGACATATCTCCAAAATGCTACAGTAAAATGGATTCATATGAGGTTTGTATAGTGTACGGGACGTCCTGTATTAAACCTGACCATTGTTTTTTTCGACTTATTTGAAATTGGGTATTTATACACCTCTTAAGTCGCTTAATGTGACATATCTCCAAAATGCTACAGTAAAATGTCTTGATATGAGGTGTGTATAGTGTACGGGATGTCCTGTATTAAACCTGACCATTGTTATTTTCTACTTATTAGAAATGAGGTATTTATACACCTCTGAAGTCGATTAATGTGACATATCTCCAAAATGCTACAGTAAACTGGTTTGATACGAGGTGTGTCCATCTTGTTACATTGTCTCTCACAAATATGGACAACTAACATGAAAGAAAGAAAGAGAGAGAGAGAAAAAAGAAAGACTGACAGAAAGAAAGAAAAAAAGAAAGAGATAGAAAGAGAGAGAGAAAGAACGAAAGAAATAGAGAGAAAAAGAAAGAAAGAAAGAATAAGAGAGATAGAAAGAAAGAAAGAGAGATAGAGAGAGAGAGAGAGAGAGAGAGAGAGAGGCAACTCAAGCACGTTCTCTCGTAGCTGTTCCTGAAATTACTGTACTTATAGTAATAGGCGCACATCCCCTTTTGGGGGGTGGGCTGGCTTGTAATGTATTTTCAAACCGCGGCTGGCTTGACCGCAGTAGCTCAATTTAAGATATTATGGCGTCCAAACAGTCTTACAAGTTGTGTGTTACTCCTTGCCCTCGTTACATCACGGGTGGAGATACACACGAACTTTGTGGGATGCGTTCAGTAGTATGTTCCTGCACAACCGGAGGCTGCAGTTTCAGGACCCCAGTTCTAGGACCGCAGTTCCAGGACCCTAGTTTTTTGTAACAGCGCCACCTACCGAATTGGATGATACAGCGGTAGCTGCAGTTTCAGGACCCAGGTGAGTATCAAGATCCACCTATAAAAAAATAATAAACTATTCTTGGGACCTTATGTGAATTATTTTAACAAATAAGATTATGGAATAGAAAAGCTCCTGCAGTAGGTGGATTAGAGCAACAAGTAGCATCAAGCTACATGACACAATTTAAAAGATTAATATTACACTTTTACTTAAAGCTCACTTTAAACCCCCATCGAGTATTTGTATCATATTCCGGTCGCGGTTTAAAATGGTTTTAATAAAATAAAATAAAAATGTTGAAATATGTTATATTTAGCATTTTATATGCAGCTAATGGCTACACCTTGCTTAGCATGTATACTGTAAACATTCTTTATTCATATGAAAATACCCCAAATCGCACGAAAATCACACACAAACCACATATACTCGAAATCGTACATTTATTAGCTTCTTGTTTCAGGTGAAGAGATACGTCTTTAGCTTTGTTATCACGGAGGTTAGAATGAGGAAGTATACACAGGACCACATCAGGCAGAAGGGCAGGATTATGGTCACGTTGAACCACGTGAGATGATTGACAGCTGTACAGCGAATGAGAGAGCGCTGAGATCAACTGACACAAATCAGGAAGAGGAGAGACAGAGCCATAGACAGTAAGAGAAATGGACACAGCGACCCCATTGATTTCAACGGAGAAGACTGAAGCCCGATTATTGCACTTCCTGCCTTATGGCTGAGCGACTGCGCAGGCTCAAACTGAGCTTGATGACAGTCTGACAGTTGTAAATCTTCTAGTAGCTGTGCCAAGACAAATCTGAATCACCTAATTCCTCAAAAACGTTGTTGAAATATTTTGTCCCATTGCTTTTATGGACTCTCTATCTATGGGCTTCTCCCTTGACTTTATGCCTCTATGTCCCCCTGATTGCCTCATAGACGGTAAAAGATTGCCTGCGAGCTTCTCCTCCTGTCTATACGGTAATGTCTCTATTGTGCGACAGAAAGTCGCGGGGTTATGACGCAATTGTTAGCTTATTTTTACAAAAACGGCTTCTACGGGGCCATAACGTAAGATACAAAGTAATGGAGCCTTTTATACATTGTCGTGTTTCTTTAGAAATAAATAATGGACAAATGAAGTATTTGGATGCCTCAGATGTAAAGTTATTCGCTGTCAAAGTGACGACAAAATGAATGGGAGTCAATGGAATGCTAACAGCAGGTGAAGTTCTGCTACAATGGCGGCTCCCACGAGGCTTCAGTTTACGCCTGATGGATTACCCCCTTGGACAGAGCTCGCTGTGTTCGCTTTTTGAGCTCTTCAGATCGCATAATTCAATGGAAAATGAATAGAAATGTTATTATGTATGATGAAATATTTTACAAACCTGTGATGATAAATCATTATTTCTCTAAATATGCGCACCATTGAACATCACTGAAGGATGATGTAGCCTATATCGCATGTATGCGAACACAAATAAACCGGAGAAGACGGGAATGACTGCTTTATGAGTGATGATTTCTATTCAAAATAACGAACGTTACAGATTAATAATTTTGCACTCTTGGCATAAATTAATAAATTAATGTCACTGCAAACCAGTTTTATTATAAACAGTGGTCAAATATCGAAGCTGGATTCTTAAATCTTTCTAATGATGCTCAGTTTGTCCAGATCAAGTAAGAGTGTGATGTTTTAATGAGTAATGAATGTTGAACAACAATAATCTGGGGCTGTCTGTGATCTTTGCTGCGAAAGGGGTTAAATTAGTGTTTTTGGTGATCGAGTTCGGTAGGTGGTGCTGTCACAAAAAACTAGGGTCCTGGAACTGCGGTCCTAGAACTGGGGTCCTGAAACTGCAGCCTCCGGTTGTGCAGGAATACCCTTCTCGATGTGTTTGGGAGCGGAGCATGCTCTGTCAGCCTTCGAGGGGGCTGATTTTGAGCATTGTGAGAGGCTGCCGCTTCGCACGCTCCGCTCTTGCTTGTCACTCTTCGAGGAGGGTGTTCAAGTGAGCATCCCCTGTGGCTCGGACCCCGCTGCTGCAGAGGCAGCACGGAAGCTCTTGACGTGGGGATCTCAAATGGATCTCACGGCGGGGTTTGAGATGGGCCCCGCTCTTTCTCAACCTTTACCCGTGGGATCCAGTGCTCTCTCTCCGGAGTTGGAAGCCCGTCCTGCGGTTCCTTCTGCTCCGGAAGAAGCACAGGTGCTTCAGCTGTCTAGATCCGAGGAACTAGATTTGCTGAGCATCGAAATGGGGGAAAAAGAAACACCAGCTCATAGACCATACTAAACTCCAGAGCTCTGTCCACGAGGAAACTATATGCCCTGAAATGGAGAGTTTTTATCTCTTGGTGTTAACTACGACAATGGGATCTAGTTAATTGCACTGTGGGTTCAATACTTGAGTTCCTGCAAGATCATTTTGCTTCAGGGTTATCTCCTTCCACACTGAAGGTCTATGTTGTGGCTATTGCTGCTTACCATGCCCCCTTGGGGGGTTTATCTATTGGAAGAGATCCTATCATTATACGTTTCCTTTGTGGCACCCTGATGCTGAGGCCTGCAGTTCATACCAGAATTCCAGCATGGGATCTGGCTCTTGTTCTAGAAGGTCTATCTGTCGCTCCCTTTGAGCCTCTCGAGTCTGTTTCAGAAAAATTTCTGACCCTCAGAACTGTTTTCCTTCTAGCCATTTCCTCACTAAAAAGAGTAGGAGATCTCCAGGCCCTGTCGGTATCTCCTTCATGCCTTGAGTTTGCACCCGGGATGATCAAAGCGTTCCTCTATCCTAAACACGGTTAAGTACCTAAGGTTCCAACCAATGTACCACGGCCTATTGTACTGCAGGCGTTCTGTCCTCCTCCCTTCAAGGATTTAGACCAGCAGAAACCGAACCTCATCTGTCCAGTCAGAGCACTGGATACTTATGTTCACAGATCTGCCAAGTGGAGAAAGTCTGATCAATTATTGGTGTGCTTTAGGCCCCCTAAGAAAGGCCTTCCTGCATCCAAGTAGACGGTTAGCAAGTGGATAGTCGAGGCTATCTCTCTTGCATATGAGTTTCTGGGCAAGTCTTCACCCTTTGCCACAAGAGCCCATTCCACTAGGGGTATGGTGCCCTCCAAGGCCCTACTTTCTGGGGTGTCCATTCAAGAAGTTTGTGATGCAACTGGCTGGTCTTCCCCGCTTACGTTTGTCAGATTTTATGACCTAGACATGGATACCCCAGGGTCCAGAGTTCTCATGTCATGACAGTTTAACACGACAGGTTCTTGGCTGTATGGCGTTCGGGCATTCTCGTACCCAAAGTGTCATCGATGCATCGTGAGTTCCCTCGAAAGGGAACGTCACTTTGCCATACTTCCTACATCCCTGTGATCGACTTGCTTCGGCCTTTTTCGAAGCTAGCACGGTTCTAAATCAGATGTGCTTTTATCCTTTCCTGGTCATGACGTCACCCGCCCGTGATGCTCATTCTCGCCATTGGACTAGTTGACACGTGCTTCAGACGCAATCACGCAGGGGCGTTCCCAAAGCGTCATTGACACATCATCTCGTTCCCTACTCAGGGAACTAGGGTTACAGTCATAACCTGAAACGTTTTTCTGCCTGGGATCACTTATAATGTTAGTAACATGTTTTGTAACATTGTATGGATATGCAGATCGGCAGGTGCGACACACAGACAGGTGTGCCTGCAAAAGCACAAGGTTTGGCAAACATTCCTATGTGTTATTGTGAGTTATTCTGTTTTTTTTTTGTTTTTTTTACTTTTTTTTTTATTATTGTGACATTATTCATATTGCGATCATACAATTAACATGTCAGAGTAGACACAGTATATTTCTTTTTTTTTTTCTCTCCTTTTCACCCCTTCTTTCCCTTCCCCTCCTTTACACCCCAGTGAATTAAAAAAAAATTAAAAAAAATAAATAATAAAAAATAAAATAAAAAAATTTTCTTTATATTCTTTATAAAATTATTCTGAGTTATTCTGGTTTTTAAGAATAATAGTCTGTTTTTTCCTGATTACCTGGCTGTGATGGGATGAGTGAAGTTTCTGACCTCTCAATGACTTTAGGAAGGTGATTTGTTATTTGTTCATATTTTTCATAATTTAGTTGTTTGTTGATGCTGTTCAGTTAATGCAGGATAAAATAAATATTCTACAGCATGAGGACCTTTAATGGTCATAAATAACCCTCTTACAAGACAAGAAAACTGAAGCAGAGCTGAGACCAGATAAAAAGTAATCCCAAGATATAATAATAAAATATCTTGTCTGATTCTGAAATGTTGACATGGCATGTAGCTACTACACATTCAATTCAACCAGCTCACCATAACTTGTTTTCAGAGCTGGTCCGAGCCTTTTGGGGGCCCTAAGCAGAATTTGATTTGGGGGGCCCCTCCCACTACGCAAAGTCACCTGTGCTTGACGATTATTGACACAAATGTCACGCAATAATGATACATTATAAATGAATACAGTGAGGTTATGTATTAATACAAAATAAATACTTAATAAAAAAATAGATGCCTACTTAAAAAAGTTTTAACTTTTACTTTACTCTTTTACTAACTCTTTGAAACTTCTTAAAACAAACTGTCTCAAAACATATAAAATAAATTATTTGGTAAAATAATGACAAAACTGAGAAATCAGAAACATAATAAGAGCAAGGGTTCAACAATGACAATTATTGTTGAAAACTGTAAAAATATTATTATTTCTCAACTGTCTCAATACAGTGTAACTGTCCTCAAAATCTTTTTTATTATTATTATTGTAACAGACTTTGTTGGATTGTACATGACAGAATCCAACAAAGTCTGTTACTATAATACCGGTAATGATGTACTGGCGCTCGTTGTATGTGTGTATGCAATCTATTTTTCCCCTCTGGGCTTGCCGTAGATAGGAATGGGTCGTGCGCACTTGGAGTGTCGCGGGTTTTTGGAGTTAGTAATCTGATGTGTGGTATAATAAATTGGAGAAGAGTTCAAACTGCTATGTTTATTATTTATTCAAACTCCTACCCTTACACCTAGAAGGTTAAGTTCCCCTGCGGCTATTTTCTCGAACTTAAACCGATACCGTGACTATGCGCAGTTGCGCACGAATTGTCTATGCTCTCGCGAGGTGTCTAGATTAACAGTTATGCGCATGACTTAAACGCTGGCAGACACAGCAGCAGTTGTTGGCAGGTATATTGATCATGAAATCAGAATTTTCTTGTCTTGAATTATTCATTCATTCATTCAAATTCATTCATTCATTTATGTCACTTGTTTAAGTCATCTAAAAAAAAAAAAATGTTAAACTCGATTGGGGGCCCCCCTGGTGGGTCGCTTATGCCTTGGGCCGGACCTGCTTGTTTTCATCACTTTTGTTAATCATATACATTGTAAATTGAACAGTCATGTTCTTAAGAGACGTGTCCAAAAACTGATGAGAATTTGGGGGGTTGTTCTAATTTGGGATGATATTGGAAATAATTTTGCACTGAATAAAGAATAAACATTATAATATTAAGCATTAGTGTTCAAACATTTTTATCCAAGTTGAACTATGAGGTGATTCACTTCAGCAGCTTCATTCACAGTGAAAGGAGTACTCGGCCTCTGACTGATCACCTGAAAGAAAAGAAAGATGTTCACATTCATACAACAATGGAAACCTGAATCTGAAACAATGTGCATCACATGTTCAAAACATTCAACACTGGGATATTAAATCTTACTTTTTTGGTAGTAATCGTACACTTTGACCACAGCTGGCTTGAGATTCTTCACTGGAAGAACCCGTTTCATTTGTATCTGGTAATTCATTGGAATATTTTGTGGGATCTGCAGGAAGAAACAAACACAATATAAAGGTTTATGGATTGACCTAATGATTTAAACAGAGCCAGCCCGAGCCTTTTGGGGGCCCTAAGCAGAATTTGATTTGGGGGCCCCCTCCCACTACGCGGAGTCACCTGTACTTGACCATTATTGACACAAATATCACGCAATAATGATACATTATAAATTAATACAGTGCGGTTATGTATTAATACAAAATAAATACTTAATAAAAAATAGATAGCCTACTTAAATAAAAAAGTTTTAACTTTTACTTTACTCTTTTACTAACTCTTTGAAACTGCTCAAAACAAACTGTCTCAAAACATATCAAATAAATTATTTGCTAAAATAATGACAAAACTGAGAAATCAGAAAAATAATGAGAGCAAGGGTTCCACAATGACAATTATTGTTGAAAACTGTAAAAATATTATTATTTCGCAACTGTCTCAATACAGTGTAACTGTCCTCAAAATCTTTTTTTTTTTATCATTATTATTGTAACAGACTTTGTTGGATTGTACATGACAGAATCCTGTTAAGTCTGTTACTATAATACCGGTAATGATGTACTGGCGCTTGTTGTATATGTGTGTATGCAATGTATTTTTCCCCTCGGGGCTTGTCGTAGATAGGAATGGGTCAATTGCTGCACAAAACATACCGTAAATAATCATGCAAACATACTTTTATCTTGCTCTTTTTTTCTCCTCCTCTGTCCTTTTCTTCTTTCTATTTTCGGCACCAGAGGGATAGCCTACGTCCTTTTTTGTGACATGGCTTAACATTACCGTGACTATGCGCAGTTGCGCACGAATTGTCTATGCACGCGCGAGGTGCCTAGATTATGCGCATGACTTAAACGCTGGCAGAGACACAGCAGCAGTTGTAGGCAGGTATATTGATCATGAAATCAGAATGTTCTTGTCTTGAATTATTCACTCATTCATATTTATTCATTAATTTATGTCACTTGTTTAAGTTATCTAAATTTTTTTATTTTTCGACTCGATTGGGGGGCCCCAAGCAGCCGCTTAGTTCGCTTATGCCTCGGGCCGGCCCTGGATTTAAAGGTCCTGTCACAGGTCGGGGGGGCCAAACCAGACTGCGCCCACCCCTCAAACCCAGAACCACCTCGAGGAGCGTACCAGAGACCAGGCAGACAAGAAGAATTTCTAAAAGTAACAATCTTTATTGAATGAAAGCAAGAGTTAAAAGTCTTAATGCGGGCTTCGTCGCTCTTTCCAGGGAGGAGGAGGCCGAGGGGTTCACTGCAAGGGCCCGGGTTACTGGCAGCCACAGAGGAGGAAGGAGTCGAACGCCCGTCCGGCGTGCAGGTAAGTAACGTGGTAAGTAGACTCCTTTCGGCGTAATACAGGCGGGCAGCGACCCGGGCGGATCAAGGCCGGGGCCACGGGCCAGGAGGGGACTCTCTCCACAGGACAGGTGGGTAGCAGGTAAGTTTTTCCCAAGCGTCAACTATTCCCCGCACCACCCGTGTCTGGGCCCGGCGTTCCTCGCCTTCGGGCCAAGTCCCTTCTCCCAGCCAAGTCCGTACCAGCCTCAATTCCTCATCCTCCTCCTGCCACATCCTCCAACGCTGGGGGTCCCATCCCCAATTTGCAGGGGGTTCGACGGATGGTTGGCCCGGTGCCTCCACGATGCCCACCATCAATCCCTCCTCACGTCCCTCGTTCAGCGCTGATGTTTGACCCACAGATCGCGCTTCAGGAAGTCTGGACAATACATCAGCGTTGGTGTGCTCTTTTCCTGGGCAATACTGCAGCTGATAGTCGTAGTTGGCCAACTGTGCCACCCACCTCTGCTCAACCGCCCCCAGCTTGGCGGTCTGTAGATGTACCAGGGGGTTATTGTCAGTCACGACGAGCACCTTCGCTCCCCACAGATAGTCTTTGAACTTCTCACTCAGCGCCTATTTCATCGCCAGCAACTCAAGCTTAAAGGAACTGTAATTGGCGTCATTTTTCTCAGCCGGATGTAAGCTTCGGCTGGCGTATGCAATGACTCTTTCCTTGCCCTGTTGTTTCTGAGCCAGTACAGCTCCCAGACCCCGATTGCTGGCATCGGTGTATAAGATAAAGGGTTGAGTGAAGTCAGCGTAGGCCAGAATTGGTGCTTGCAGTAACTCCTGCTTGAGTCGCTGAAACGCAGTCTCACAGGGTGAGTCCCACTGGACCGAGGGAGATCCCCGGGACCGTCCAGTACCCCCTAACAGCTGGTTGATAGGCTTGGCGATCCGCCTGTAGTACCCGACGAAGCCCAGGAATGATCTGACCTGGCGTACGGTCTTAGGCGCGGCCTACTCCTGGACAGCCGATACCTTCTCTGGGTCCACCGAAATCCCTGCAGCGCTCACTATATGGCCCAGGAATCTCACCTCCTTCCGGAAGAGCTGGCACTTATCTGGCTGGAGCTTCAGCCCGTATTTCTCCAGAGAGCGAAAGACTTGTTCCAGGTGCCGAAGGTGGGACTCGAAATCTGGGGAGTAGACAATCACATCATCCAGGTATACTAAAGTGGACTCCATCAGCTGGCCGCCCAAGCAACGCTGCATCAACCGTTGGAAGGTGGCTGGGGCGTTGCACAGGCCGAACGGCATCCGGTCCCACTCATAGAGCCCAAAGGGGGTAGTGAACGCGGTCTTCTCCCTGTCCCGCTCATCCACCTCCACCTGCCAATACCCACTGGCCAGATCAAGAGTGGAATACCAGGCCGCTTGTGTCAAGCTCGTGAGGGAGTCCTCTACTCGTGGTAACGGGAAAGCATCTCTTTTCGTCACCAGATTTAATTTCCGGTAGTCCACACAGAACCTCCATGAGCCGGTCTTTTTCCGTACTAGGACAATGGGTGCAGCCCAGGAACTACTGCTCTCCCGGATGATTCCCTTGTCCAGCATTCCCCAAAGGAGGGTGCGGACCTCAGAGTACAGGGTCGGGGGTACAGGCCCGTAGCGCTCTCTACTGGGTGCAGCATCTCCAGTTGGGATCTGATGTCGGACTGCGCTGGTACGACCGTAGTCCTCGTCGTGAGTGGAAAACAAGTGCTGCCATTTCAACAAGAAGCCTTGAAGCTGTTTTGTCTGACCTCCTGTCAGATCTTCTCCCCACAGTGACTCTCCCTTGAGATAGGCTGGGACTCCCTCCCCGGTTTCCTTCACATGCTAATCTGCCTGTGCCAGGGCCACTTCTACTACTGTCGGACTCACCCGGTTGAACCTGATTTCCCCTAGTTCTCGAACTTGCTGTGCCTTCACCGAGGTAACTCGGGCTAAACACTGATGGCGATATAAGTGGACAGGGAAGGAGTTCGTGTTTCTGACTTTTACACAGACCCGGCCTCTCCGTGCAGATGCCAATCCTCGAGCGACTTCTACCTTGGAACAATCTGGATGGGATTCCACCAAAACCCACTCCTCTGGGTGATAAAGTCGAGAAGGCAGCCTGGCCCAGACTACGGCCTCACTCCAAGCTGGAATTTCCAGAGCATACCGACAAGCCACTCTCCCGGTGCCCTCGCGGTTCCCCTGTGACTCCACCAGGCAGACTCGACGACAATCAGCTCTCACACGCCTCCATTCTCGGCCCTCCGACGTCGATGCTGCTTGACTGGGTCCATTCCGGAATATTTCCTCCCAACACTCCGAGACGACATTCATGCCCAGCAGTGCGCGGTGGGACCCCAGGCACGCATCCCGTACGATCACCACTCCTTTCTGAGGCACAACCATCCCATGTATCTCCAGGTCGGTTACTAGATATCCCACGTACGGGATGTCGAGGCCATTGGCTCCCCGCAAGGTGAGCCATGGGGCTTCTGTCATGGGCCGGCCCTGGGCACCAAACAACTCCTGAGACAAACTTTCTGAGAAGAGAGTGACTTGTGACCCGGTGTCCAGAAGGCATTGTACTTTCTGGCCATTTACCTGGACCATCACCACGGGGCAACGCCCCACCAAACTCTCCTGGGAAGTCTCAGATGAACATGGGTCTGATGAGGAGGTCCCGACCACTTGACCCACAGTGGCCGGTGACACTAAAAACCCCCTTGAGGCACGGCGAGAGTGGCACTGGCGAAGGTAGTGTCCTGGCTCTCCGCAACCATTGCAGATGGGACGCCCTTGCTCGTCCCACTGGAATCGAGTCCCGGCTGGCCGAAATGGACGGTGTGCTGGAGGTCGATTCCCCTCTGAATAGGCTCGCTCCCTCGGCAAAGACAAGGAATGGAGGTGTTCTCGGCGAAATTCTTCCATAAAGGATTTGGTCAGTGAGGACATTTGATCACGAACATCCCTCTTCAGTTCTTCACGGAAGGCCTGCTTCCAATCAGACATGACGGGGGACGGAGGTCTACTCACAGCATTCGTGGCCATGCAGTGGGGAGGAACTACACTCTCGGCATGATCTTGCTCAAGTGCTAAGGCTTCCCTCCGTAGATCTTTAAAAGTCAGATCTGGCTCTCGTCGGAACTGTATCCGTAAACTTTGGCGTACGGGACCTTCCAGCAATCCCAATAAGAACTGATCCCTCAGTAGAACTTCCTCACCTTCCAGGCCATGATCCTGTCTCTTCTTCAACCGGGAGAACTGCTCCCTCAGCTGCAGTGCAAATGCCCGGATAGTTTGTCGCGGCCCCTGCTTACAATGAAAGAACTGTGTTCGCAGCACAGCAACCGGGGTGGTGTCTCCATATTGCTCCGTAAGGAAATCAAAGATGGCCCGAACCGTGGTTCTCGTTGCTTCCGGTGCCGCCTGCACTTCTCTTCTCGCTTCTCCCTCTAGTGAATTTAAAACAAACTGCACTCCTTGGGGGGCACTTAAACCTTGGAGTCCTACCAGGTACTCAACCTGGGTCTTCCAGGCCGACAAACTCACTTCCGATCCTGGGCCTCCATACTTCTGGGCCCATGGGGCTCCCATAAAGATCGGCATGACCGGCTGCCGCACCACCGGTGCCTCTTCGTCCGCCATCTTAATCTCTGGCCGCTCAACTCAAGGTGGTAAGTCCTGCCGACTACGCCGAATCGGTCACAGGTCGGGGGGGCCAAACCAGAGTGCGCCCACCCCTCAAACCCAGAACCACCTCGAGGAGCGTACCAGAGACCAGGCAGACAAGAAGAATTTCTAAAAGTAACAATCTTTATTGAATAAAAGCAAGAGTTAAAAGTCTTAATGCGGGCTTCGTCGCTCTTTCCAGGGAGGAGGAGGCCGAGGGGTTCACTGCAAGGGCCCGGGTTACTGGCAGCCACAGAGGAGGAAGGAGTCGAACGCCCGTCCGGCGTGCAGGTAAGTAACGTGGTAAGTAGACTCCTTTCGGCGTAATACAGGCGGGCAGCGACCCGGGCGGATCAAGGCCGGGGCCACGGGCCAGGAGGGGACTCTCTCCACAGGACAGGTGGGTAGCAGGTAAGTTTTTCCCAAGCGTCAACTATTCGGTTGATAACCGGCACAGGGGGCGATGGAGTCCAGGAGGGGGACTCGCTGCCGGCCAGGTAGGTAGTCGGGTAGGCAGATCCTCTCCGTGTAGGGTGCTCTCCTCCGTGGCGTCACTGAGCAGCAGGTGTGAGGTCCTCCGGATGCCTTTCCGCCCTTGACTGCTCCACCAAGAGACAAGGGCCCCCTCTAACCCAAGATAGAGACAAGTTTACAGGTTCAATTCTATTTCGGTGAAGTAAGGACTTACGGCTGGAGCGGGTGAGTTTGAACAAGCAGCGTTGCTGCGGGGATGTGTCTCTCCTCTGAACAGGCAGCACACAAGGCAGACGAATCTTCTATTTAAATAGACAAAACCTTTGATACAAGAACGAACATGATCCTTTCGTATAATGGAGAGTCGGCTTACGGCTGGGATGTGTCTCTCCTCCAACCAGGCAGCATACACAAAGGCGGTGGCAGGAGAACGTTCTATTTAAATAGACAAGACACGTTAAACGGGACAATCTCACTCCTCTCTCATATCACAGGACCTGGTGGCCGAAATGGAACATACCCATTCAACCTGAGGGCTTTGCTCCGCAACACTGGACGAGGACGTTAACTGGAGAGTACTGGCGGTTAAGTAAACGTGTACCTCCACACACTGCAACTTCACATCAAATCCAATACTGTGTGACACTTCAATTCAGGCACCACAATCCACTCTCAAATCTTCGTGCAATAAGGCCAGCACTCACCCACTGTTCAATCCCTCCACTGTTGCGCTGGATCGACACTCAGAAGCTGAAAAGATGCAGAGGACTTCACACCGCATGGAACACAGCGTCTTCAACACTCTTTCACACTCAGAAGAAGATATCAGGGTTTCACAGATGAATCAGTTCACACTCTTGGTGGCAATTATATTGGTGGTCAATACACTTCACAATTCCTTATTCAGTTCAATACACAGCATGCATTCACACGGATCCGGTGTTTCATTACTTATCTTTCTCTCTCGAGTGATGACATTCTCCAATCTTGACTCAATCTCCAAAATACACTCACTTCACATCCAATTCACGTTCCAGATTATACTCCCACAACCACCGTTGCACCCCTTTCCAATCAGATCCTCACAGCCGCTCCAAAAATCCCAACAAATCCAAGCCACCGCCAAAAGAATCGATTTCTCCCGGGGGAGTACCACCCCGAATGCCTTTTCCTTTTAACTGCTTCTCTAGGCCGTGTTTCCCAATCACAAATCCCCACACCGAACGCCCGCACCTGGTACCGTTTAGCTAAATCAGCTGCCACTGTCATGGCAACTGAGAACAAGCAAACCCGCACAGTGTGTCAGTGAAATCGTCCCGGGGGAAACACACTCCCAGCGGAAATTGGTTCCGCTGGATTTGTCACCTTGTGACAGTCCCATATTATGCAAAATTCACTTTTGCATGCTGTTTGGACATAAATGTGTGTTGGCAGTGTGTGTACACAACCACCCAATAGTGATAAAAATCCACTCACTCCTTTTTTATTAATCCCCATAAATCATCAACAGTGTCTCCCAACGACCTGTTTTCAGAATGCTGTTTTAGTGACGTCACTAAGTACAAGCCCCGCCCACGAGTGTTGACAGACACTGCCATTCTAACATAGACCCGCCCTGATCGAGTTCACAGCTGCTGCACTGACGAGAATGTCTCCCAGCGTTGTAGGTGTTGTGTGGCTGAATGTATTAATCCACATAGCTCTCTCTATTTACTCTCGAAATCTGAGGCAGCTGCTGAAGATGAGGTGGAATTATTTTGTTTTTAAAGAAAATGCTCCCTCAACTCTACCGAAATTCGTTTATGTACTTGCGCACTTCTTATATCTTACTGTTTACTCAGCTCTTACGGTGAGTTTCTTAAGTAAAACTGACGCTTCATCTTTTTTGTTATATACAATAAACTTTATTAAACTCATCAGTATATGTTTGATCATCATTCGGACCTGGTCCGAAACCGCGGACTTGTAGGCTATTAATAGTGGATACATACAAGCAGATGACAAATACGTTATAACCGTAATTAAACTACTAAACTATACCTGTTTCATCCCTATACAGCACTCTGACTCTGTATGCATTATTGTCCGACTCCGGGTAGAAATGAACACCGTTACTGAGAGTTTCTGATACTATCATCATCATTCTGTGAGATGAAATTGCCCTGAGACTGAGCGCGAGCTCTTGAAGCTCCGCCCCCTGTGCCGTGCTCATTTGCATTTAAAGAGCACACACTAAAACAGCGCGTTTTTCGGAGCACCAAAAAAATGACAATTTAAACATGCTGTAAAAAATGATCTGTTGAGTATTTTAAGCTAAAACTTCACGCACACTCTGGGGACATCAGAGACTTATTTTACATCTTGTGAAAAGGGGCATAATATGGGACCTTTAAAATAATATGAATGTTGCTGTTTTCTCACCTCCTTCAAATACACAATGACATGATCATCTTTAGAATCAACCCGTTCCACAAGTGGTACGTATGTTCTGGAAGAAGTTCCAAGCTGTGGGGAAAAGTGCTGGTTAATTTCAATATAGAGAATTCTGGAAATTTTACACATTTTGTTATGAATCACTCAAATGCACCATTGATGTATCAGCTGTGAATCCAGATAAGAGTTTAATATCCACAATGACCATGTTAGTCCTTTCCTGTAGATCATCGTATCTGTAAAAGAGCAAATGAAAAGGTTTGGATCTTAAATGCCTCATATAAATTTATAAATAAGCGAGAACAAAAGCCAGTATAATTAACAAGACATGCAGTTTATCACTAAAATCACTCATGATGTGTCAATAATAAAAATGTTTTCTTGTTTCTTAAGTTAGTGTTTAGTGTTGCAGTTTTAACAACTGAGATGTGCCTTTTCAGTTTATATTGCTTTTGTTTTTATTATGTTAAAAATATTCAGTAAAGACTTATTTGTTAGTTAATCTTAAAGGTACAATATGTAAGAATTTTGCATTAAAATATCCCATAATCTCAAGGACAGTGTTATATATTTTGTTAAGTTGATTACTTACAATATCCCAAATGTTTCCAACTATTTTAAAATCATGAGAAAATGGGAGCTGGGAGTCGCCAGTCAATTGCGTCATATCCGCGTTACCCTCGGTTTCCGCTCGTACTGCGTGGAGTCCTTGACAAATGCGGAAGTTGTAGTTGTAGCGTCTATCAAGCTACAAACGTTAGCTTGTTACATGCAGTCGTTACGGAACACAATTATTCTTTACCGATTGCAGCTGGTTCTGTCGACAAAGCATGCTTAATGTTATATTTTCCAAATGTAGCATTCGTTAATAGTTATGTTTATGTAAGGGAAGTATTATTGCTTTAGATTTGTGTTTAGTTTATTGACATTGTTTATCACGTCTGATGTTTATGGCCATGTAAATAAATATAGCATGTGTTATACATAAAGATTAATCAGTATTTTGGCAAATGATGTGGGTATGTTCGAATGTACTTTTACAACAATTGTTTAGAACACGTAAAACTGCACAGCGTTATCACAATAATGAATTCGACATACAGTAACATCTATGATAACCAATTTAGTATTAAACCTTACTTTTCTTGCGGTTAATTCATTTTAATGAAATAAAAGTGTGATGAGGTTCAAGAGTCATGAAGGAAGAAGACAGGGGTCTGCGTGACTGGGACTCGTACTTTATTAAAATAAAACAAAACAAACCAAAGTCGCACACAACGCGCATTCACCGTGGCAACCGCGACGGCACAAAACAGTTCAAAAATGAGAGCTCGGATCCACCGGTTTTCTTTCTCTGCGTCAAATTTTCTCTTCAGTCTCTCTCTCTCGTTCCAGCGTGCGGCTTATAAGCGGTCTCTCCACGCCGATCACTGCAATAAGACACAGGTGTTCGTCATTTGCACTTGACCTACTTCCCGCTCGTCTCTTCTCTCTCCCATTATAGACCGCGCTGAACCACGCCACAAGCATTTCATTATAAAAAAAATTAACCTCATCCATGAATATGATTTTTCGATTCCGGTCTGACTGATTTATATCCACGGTGGAGTTTAAAACGACAGTTCCCATCATTCCACGCTCCTTCACATCGTCATCGAGCTACGCCGTTGTTGTTGTTTTGAATGTAGCGCCCTCTAGCGGCAAAAAATCTTGCATATTGTACCTTTAGGTTATAATCATGTCTTATGACTTGAATAAAAATTCTTACTTGACAGTGAAGTTCAAAATGAAATTTTGTCCCAATGTTTTGCAATCTCCCTCAATCTTAGCGTCAATGCTCAATGTTTTATCCTCAGTAGGAGTGGGAATGTTGTAGAACTGAGTCATCTGAGAGAGTCAACACAAACATATTCATAATTCATTTCACAGCAGAATAACCACAATGCCAAGAGAGAAAGAGAGTGTGAGTAAATGAAGCTGAACGCACTCAGAGACAATTTATATAGAGACATGCCACTTACTCAATCCTTAATACAACTACGTATATAGGGAAAACCCGTAACACCAAAGATGGCGGTTGTATGCACATGTCCCGCCCCTCCCGCTGGAAAGCCAATCGTCTGCTTTTAACAGTCAAGCCGGGAAACATTTAAGCCTATCGTCTGGTTCCACTGACGCATGCGCATAGTTGAGGTTTGCGACGGGAAAATACGTTACTGTTTGAAAAGGCGGCAGATTTGATATGCAGTGTATGTGTACGTTGTGTAAATATCAGACATCCCAAGTGTCTACCGCATATTGATAGCGGCTCCCTGATGCTCGCAAATTAGTTCAAATCTCCCGGAATCTACAGCGAGCTCGCAAGAGCTCACACATACTGTGCTTCAAGCCGTGTAGCACGTGCACGTCAAAGAGGGAGAGAACCCTTGCGCATGCGTTGTAAAAGTATAACCTGTGGGGGAAAAGGCGTTTTAAACCTTATTTTGGGGCAAAGTCATCAAACTTTTTCAGCGATTTTTATCATATTTTACTGCTGTTTTTATACATGCAGTTTTTATGTCCAGATGACCAGTGAAAGTGCAGTTCTGACTCTCTGCCCATTCATTTAGATAGGAGCCTGGTCTTGTTAGTCCGAAATAGCTGCCCGGAGGCGTTGCCAAGATGGCGGCCGAGTGGCATGACTTGCCTAAAAGGACTTTGACGCACTACAGACCTGCACAGACACACAGGTTGAGCCCTTCACTTCAATGCTGTATTTGGCTGGAACGGTCTGCAGCTGCCTCTCCTGGTACAGTAACTTGTTGTCCTGATTGACATCAATGTGGTGAGTGTCTCCTGCTGACTGTACAGTCACTGTGCTGGAGCCGTCAGACCTGAAAACTTTGGTGGCGTACAAAGACAGAGCCTGAAGAGCCACCACTGTGTCCTGGGAAATAAATGTGTTCAGTAATGTCACTTTTACTCATTCACACCACAAATAATGTGTTTGATTGGAGTAGTTTGAGTAACCTGTGTGGAGGAGAATCCTCCATAGGCATTCTGTTGTTTCACAAGCCAGCTGACAATCCTGTTAGCATAGCCCAGATCAGCTGTAGTGACTGAATCTGCAGAGAGAACAGCTAGCAGCACATACGAGCTGATCTCCACTGCAAGAGAATCAGACTCATCAGCAGATGCAGACTGAGACCAGTGGAGATGAGATCCTTGAAGACAAAAGACACATGTGTAACTCAATGAGCATGATAAAAAAAAAAAAAAAATTCATCAGTCATCAGAAACAAACCTCTTACCGTCTGAAATAGCAACATCCTCCAGTTTCTTGAAAAGCTGCTGTCGAGTGTCCGTGTCTTTTAGCAGACTGAAAGTGTAGGCGAGCAGAGCAGTGGTGTAAATGTTTTTGACATCCTCAATGACAGACCTCAAGCATGATAAACCTTTACTGACAACAGGATCCTGTGACAAAAACAGAGAAACAGACACTGAGTGTCATTTTTCAATGAGTTTATTCTGTGTGTAGATGAACTTACTTTGACTGGAGTTTCCAGTTCAAGCAATGATGCGATAATGTAGGCAGTCATGGTCACATTATCATTCACTCCACCCTGGAATATATGAAAAGGATAAATAAATATAGGATAAATATATATAAAGGATAAATAAAGCAACACACTCAAACTACTAAAGTAAAGTTAATCTCTAGACGAACTTTGATGTCAGCTTAAAGTTGCAGTAGGTAGTTTTGAGAAAATATTGACTTAGCCTGAAAATTTGAACAAGCACAACTTCCAGGTCCAACCCCCTTGCTCTCTGCTGCGCTACAGCCCTCCCTCCACAGCTCCTCCCCCACAGCGGAGCCTGCCGTGAACGCGCAGGCTAGTAAACAGGACCACCGATGACGGCGGATTATAAACAGTTATGGAACATTCACTAATAGGGACGAAACATCAACAATATGCTTTACATTGACTATGGCCTGCCAATTCTTTGACTACAAACTTGGTCCTCAAATCATTATGTATTTTGCAATACATGTAACTTTATAACGTTGCACTCTTTAAGTTATAAATGGCTAACGTTAAAGGATTAGTTCACTTTTAAAAAAACTTGCTGATAATTTACTCACCCCCATGTCATCCAAGATGTCCATGTCTTTCTTTCTTCAGTCGAAAAGAAATTAAGGTTTTTGATGAAAACATTCCAGGATTTTTCTCCATATAATGTACTTCAATGGGACAAAAACGGTTCAAGGACCAAATGACTGTTTCAGTGCAGCTTCAAAGGGCTTTAAACGATACCAGACGATGAATAAGGGTCTTATCTAGCGAAACGATCGGTCATTTCAAAAATAAATAAAAAACTTTAAGTTTTATAAGCACAAATGCTCGCCTTGCTCTGTTCTGTGATGCACGTTCGTGACTCTCCTGTTTCAACTCGTTCATCAAAATGAACAAATCTTTTTTCGAATCATTTCGTTCGTTGAATTTCGTTCGTTCGTTCTGTGCAAGAGAGGGGTGATCAGCGCGTACACGAGCGTGATTGACACTGCTAAGACATTCCTCCTGGCTCTGATTGGTTGTTTCTGACCGGGAGCGGTGTATTTCTGCAAATGGCAATAGGACCACTGGGAGGAGCCAGAGGAGCTTGATTTTTTCACAGATTATCTGTCTCATATTCTACTGTCAGGACATAATGACAGTTTTAACAAATATTTGTTTACAAAAGTTACCTACTGGAGATTTAAGTAAGTTGTTACACTAAACTTTTTAAAATGTGCCTTAGAAAAAGCATAACTGGTATGCATCTTGAGAAAAAACAATGGCACTGACATATTTTGACATACAGTATATGTCAGTGCAAGTTGCTTTTAGTTAAGACAGCTAAAGCATACAGTTTAGTCTGGGACTAAGCCTCATCATAAACATTTACAAGTCTTAGATTCCATGTTTTTAGATAGTTACTAGGCCATTTCTTGGTGGTTGCTATGGTGAGCTAGATAGATAAATAGATAGATAGACAGACAGACAGATCGATCGATCGCTCTATTGGTCCTCAAATTCGGTGTGTCCTAAAAATGTCCACTATGCAATGTGTACTAATTTTCATGAAGGTGGAGTTTGTGTTTAGAAGATAAAGAGCCAATTAGTCTTTGCAGACTGTATGCCAAACGTATTGACGAGTTAAAATTCTTTGAGTAACAGTCAATTGAAAAAGCTTCATTGCTTGGTCCCCCAAAAAACTGAACAAAAGCAAAAGAGTTACCGCATTATCAGAGCTTGTACACCAAAATATATGAAATATTTGCAGACTAACCCTTTGGACACAGTAACCAGCTGTGGGTCTCTGTCTTTTCAGTTCCTTCCACCTGCAGCATAAAACAATCACATCAACACATCATACTGACATAAGCATTAAGATAAAGGGTAAATGATATCCAAGAGACATTTGAC
This sequence comes from Gila orcuttii, assembly GCA_026230005.1. Classification (NCBI taxonomy): domain Eukaryota; kingdom Metazoa; phylum Chordata; class Actinopteri; order Cypriniformes; family Leuciscidae; genus Gila; species Gila orcuttii. The sequence continues at coordinate 11,209,463 of JAPDVR010000019.1, read as the reverse complement.
GTGCGCTGACCTGTACAAGCAAACTTTGTGTGACGGTGTCAATGCGTCCTCTCTCTGGGACGCTCACAATCTCATTGTCACACACAGTCTGGGACGCCTCTGCTTCTGCACTGACTGTAATATTGAAGACTCCTAAAACACAAAACATATACGTGAAGAGACAACAGACACAAACTCTGAGAAAAAACGATTCAGACTGAAAAACTCACCAAGAACAGAAGGAGTGAGGATCCATTTAAAGGTTTTTCTTCCATTAGCACATAGACAGGACGAATACTGATCATCAGAGGAGGCTTTGAGAGTGTAGTCTGAGGACGGAGCTGGACTCACTTTAACCTGTCAATCAACCATACATGATTAGTGGCATATTTAATATGATTTGATTAAACGGAGTCTGAAATCTCACCATGATGCACTTGGACAGATAGTTGAAGACAGTGGCCTTCAGCTCAAAGATCTCCCCACGGATGATGGAGTCATCACCATTTTCCAGCCCTTCTTCCTGGAGAGAGAGCTCCAGGAAGAAGGGCTGGAAAACTGTCAGCTGAGCAGGAGCGAGACCCAGACCTTCAGAGGACAGACAGAAGACCTGCGTCTCCCAAGAGGTGATAGTGTCAGGAACCGTGACAGGAACCTGAGCTGATCCAGAGTCCCTGTGGAGGAATAACAACAAAAGCATATTTGATTCTGACTCAGCCATTTTTCCTCTATTAAATAATAACATTCAGCATACAGATGATAAAAAAATGGATTCAGAATATGCAAAGAAAGCAAGGTATTTTCTGTCCTGTGGATGTGAGGGGAGATGATGTATTAAATATAAATAATAAGATAAACATGATGTTAAATGTACTGATAACGCTTCACATACCCACCTTCAGCAAGTTCCCAGATCCACGTTTCTGGAAAGACGGTCCGAATCGTCACTGCTGGAGAATGTCTGTCAGTTGCATCAAATCCATCCCCTTCTAAAGACATCTCCACAGTTTCCTCACATTCATAATCTGAGAAAAAAAAATATATTTTGTAGTTTTAAGTGATATGTGTCATGTTTCCGTGTGTTTAGTTCTGTTTTGTGATCTGGTTTACCCCTGTCTTAGTGTTTTTGGTTCAGTCCTGTGTTCCAGTTTTCCCGCTCCTCGTTTGTTCAGTCTATTCACCTGTGTTGAGTTGATTTGCCCCAGCTGTGTCTTGTTCCCATGATCCGTTCTCTGTGTATGTAAACCCAGTGTTCTCCCTCACTCCTGTTCGGTTATTGTATATGTTGCGTTTATATGGTATGTGTTGCATCTCCTGAGTTTTTTGATCATTAAATTCCTGTTAGTAGTTATTCCTCGTCTCCTCGTGCTTCCTGCCTACACCCATCCGTGACAGAATAACTGACCTAAAAAACAAACATGATTGCTGAAGACAAACTCTTCAACATTCAGCAGGATGGCCGTTCGTTGGAGAGGTATGTTGAGGAGTTCCTGGATGTTTCCCATCTTGTGAACTGGGGTAATTCCACTATTAATGCCTGCTTCCAGATGGGACTGGATGATAATTTATTCCGTTTCATCTCCGTGGATAATTGTTATAAGTCCGTCCCGGACTTTATTAATTATGTCCTTGAATTACATGGTTCTGATTTCCTCGTTGACTATGCAGAAGATAGTCAAAATCATCGTTCAGTCCCTATCCGGAAGTATGTTGGCGCCCCAGTTCACCTCGATCCGGAACCCTCTGCATACCTCTCCAAGAACTCTGTGTCCCTTGCTTCACCCAAGATGGCCGAGCCTTCACCGCTGGTCCCGTCCAGCACAGATCCCGAACCAGAGCTTCCGCCGCTGGTCCAGTCCAGCACAGATCCCGAGCCAGAGCTTCCGCCGCTGGTCCCGTCCAGCACAGATCCCGAGCCAGAGCTTCCGCCGCTGGTCCCGTCCAGCACAGATCCCGAGCCAGAGCTTCCGCCGCTGGTCCCGTCCAGCACAGATCCCGAGCCAGAGCTTCCGCCGCTGGTCCGGTCCAGCACAGATCCCGAGCCAGAGCTTCTGCCGCTGGTCCCGTCCAGCACCGATCCCGAGCCTTCGCCGCTGGTCTTGCCCAGCACAGATCTCGAGCCTTCGCCGCTGGTCCCGTCCAGCACAGTGCTTCACGTCAGCCAGAGACGGTCCAGCCAGAGACGGTCCAGCCAGAGACGGTCCAGCCAGAGACGGTCCAGCCAGAGACGGTCCAGCCAGAGACGGTCCAGCCAGAGACGGTCCAGCCAGAGACGGTCCAGCCAGAGACGGTCCAGCCAGAGACGGTCCAGCCAGAGACGGTCCAGCCAGAGACGGTCCGGCCAGAGACGGTCCGGCCAGAGACGGTCCAGCCAGAGACGGTCCAGCCAGAGACGGTCCAGCCAGAGACGGTCCAGCCAGAGACGGTCCAGCCAGAGACGGTCCAGCCAGAGACGGTCCAGCCAGAGACGGTCGCTGAGCCTGAACCTGTCCTCCTCCCCAAGAATTTTTTTTGGGGGGGGCTATACGACTTCGTTATGGCCGGCCAGAGACCCACGGAGGTCTGAAAAGACCTCAACCTTCATGGCCACCCGAAGGAGCAGCACCGCCATGGCCACCTGAAGGGGTAGCTCCGCCTTGGACTCCCGAGGTTCCGAAAGCTCCGCCGTGGCCACGCCCACGTCCAGTTCCGCCTTGGCCACGCCCACAGCCAGCTCCCCCTTGGCAAGACCCGCAGCCTGTTCCGCCCTGGTCCCCTGAGCTGCCAGCTCCGCCCTGGAGGCTTCCTATTCCTGTGAAACCACACCCTCGTCAGCCTCCAGGGCGCCCACCCCCCCCACCCCATTGATGTTCTACGGCGCGAGGACGCGCCTTCGGGGAGGGGGGAGGTACTGTCACATTTCAGTGTGTTTAGTTCTGTTTTGTGATCTGGTTTACCCCTGTCTTAGTGTTTTTGGTTCAGTCCTGTGTTCCAGTTTTCCCGCTCCTCGTTTGTTCAGTTTATTCACCTGTGTTGAGTTGATTTGCCCCAGCTGTGTCTTGTTCCCATGATCCGTTCTCTGTGTATGTAAACCCAGTGTTCTCCCTCACTCCTGTTCGGTTATTGTATATGTTGCGTTTATATGGTATGTGTTGCATCTCCTGAGTTTTTTGATCATTAAATTCCTGTTAGTAGTTATTCCTCGTCTCCTCGTGCTTCCTGCCTACACCCATCCGTGACAATGTTTATGAACTAGTTTCAGTTTATTTAGTTTTACAATGAGTTTTACAATTTCACAAATTAAGCACATGTGTATTTTTTCTATATACATTTCAAAATAAGCACCTACATATTAAAACATTACAGCTTGGATTGTAATAACATTATATGTGCCTATATTTAAAAGTCTCTGTATAACAGGAACTGAGGGACTTCCATAACCAAATTTGTTGCCATCTTCAATCCCACACTCTGTCAAATGATAATGATGAACCACAATAAAAGTCATGAAAATACAAACTACTTTTTATTGTCAGAATAATCAAGAATGCTTTTTATACATTTACATGCACATGTGCAGTATATACCCTCCCAATCACACAAAATCCACCTGTTACCTTTAAGGATTCATAGGCGTTGTCTGACAGCACAGTTTGACTGAGTCTCACATGCAGACACTCCAGCTCATCTTCAACAGCATAAGGATAATCTGACCCCGACTGCACTGGCAGCAAGTTGAAGACCTGTGACGGGACCACGTCCACACACTATCAGTATATCTAAATAATTAATGTATTTTTCAACAAAAGTTTAATTCCATTTTGGTGAGAAAAGAATGAAAATTAATGTTAAATCTCCTGAGATTGGGATGTCAGCTTAAACACTGATGGATCATAGCAGTAATAACTAAAGTCTGTTATCACTAGATTCACACTGTAGATTCCCACTATGAAGACGCAGTTAATCAATATCTTAAGGAATCTTAAAGCATCTACACCTTGTCAGTATCCAGACGTTTTCCTGACTCCAGGATCAGGACGCTCTGATCTACAGCACTGAGGCCGCACAGTGAACCAGGCCGAGCTGAGAGATGGAGAGTGTTTTTCTCTCCAGGAACTGCTTTAGCAGGAGAAAACTGCAGAGACACCTGTGACATATAGTGAATAGGATTTATTTTAGTAATACAGTCAGTAATACAGAAGAGGCTCATTTCTGAAGCTACAATGCATACCTTGTTTTTGAAACACTTTTCAATGTCGAAATATTTGCTACTAGCAACAATATTTTTACTCGGCAGAACACAGTATGCCAGAATCTGCAGTACAGGAGCCAGGTCTGAACTAACAGACAGTTTGAACGACATTGTGCCACTTGCTCCATTAGAAATCTTCACTTTAATCTTCTCATATCCATGATGAACGATCACACCTCTGGACAAGACCTGAAACAGACAGATGACACTCTAATAACAAACTGACTAGTGCAGCCAAATAATACTGTTAAACAAAAACATCTCTGTAATAATATAAATACTGCCCGTTCTCACCATATAGACAATGTCCGTTTTGAAGTCTTCAACAATCTCTCCAATAAAATAATATTTGATGGTGGCTGTAAACTCAGAGTCACACTTTAATGGTTGCTCAGAATTCTCTATAATCAATTCACTTAGTGTTGGGGTGTATGGAGTGGCAGGCTGGATAAGCTGAACTGGTTTTATATCCATAGAGATGTAAGGCATGTTGTGGCCATAATAATGGCCCTCTTGAGAGACACTTGCCTGGATAACAAAGACTCAGAAATAACTCATGCAATTGAACTCTTCAGGGAATACAAAAGAAAACTAAGTGAACACAAATTCTCTTACAATCAGATTAATATCACTTTTAGAATGACTGGACGTATTAAAAGAGAAGCTGGCCAGTCCATCCCTGTCTGTGGTGAGATTTAGGAGCAGTTTTGGGGACAGAGTGTTAGGCCTACCCTCCATAAGATAAACCTCTTTGTTTTGAATTGGTGCACCTTTGAAATTTGAGACTTTGATCTGTTGAAAATAAGAGTTTGAAGGAATAAATTAATGAATAATTCTGTACGTATCAATGGTGTTAAACAAACAAATGAACTGATTTTAGACTTACTTTTCCTTCTATAACTGATCCATGTTCATATGTTTTAGGCAGCTCAGTAAATGTAGCTTTACCAATTACATAAGTGAAAGATACAGATTCAGATTTTGTCATGGTGATCTCTGTAAACAGTAAAAACACCTAAATAAATATTTGTTCAAATAAAAGTACATAACCATTAAAAAAACATAAAAAATGAGAAATTCAATAAATGTAGGTAATGGGATCTGACCAAATCCAGCAGCTCACCTGTTCCTTCTTCTGTAACCATTGCCTCAACACGAAGATAATTCTCCAGCCTATCCTTTAGTGTGGCGTTGAAAAAGACTGATGTATCTAAGGTATGGATGGCACAGCCTGTCTTTTTTATCTAATTATAATGAATGAACACAAACATAGCAAAAGTGGTTTAATTGGAAGTGGAGGAAAAATAATGTGCCATTACTTGTACTGCGTTTCAACTCACATACCTCAATGGTTTCCTCTATACACACTGGATTGGTGTGATGGGTCTGGTAGGGCAAATTATTACGGCACACTTTCACCCATGATTTACCAGATACAGGCTGTCCATAAGTGTATCTGTGAAAAAGGTACAAGCAACTGATCAACAGCCCAGGGTTGAGTTAAGCAACTAATATATTAGGGTGGGGGTTACAGTAAATAAATGACCACAAAGTAAAAATAAAGAAAGAATACAATTAACAATTAAATCAAAGTAACTTAATTGCGCCAAGATTGTAAGAACACATTGCTCACTTAATACAAGAAATAAAATAGACCACTTACTTTCCACAAACCTCAATTATCAGTTCTCCGTCTTCAACATTTACTTTATTTGGGCTTTTTACAGTAACTTCAAACTTAGGCAAAACTAGAAGTCAGACATTAGAGTTAATAGTAGTCAAATTACATATTAATATACAAACATATTATTGAAATTCTTCCCATGCAACAATGCAAATTAATTGTTTTAATGACTTACCATATTTTTTCACCTCAAAATCATGTGAGATCATCCTGTCACCAATAAAAGCCTTCAGTTTGTACATGCCTTGGCGGGCTTCTGGATTTAATTCATAAGAGAGCTGCAAAATCCACCTTGTTGAAGAAACATTTGTCCATTGACCAATCCGGTTACCCTGACTGTCCTGTTTAATACCAGAGACAGTGCAGATATTTAGTTACAGTCAGCTACACATATCCTGACTATCAATGAAGAAATGTATAATTAGCCTACTGAAAATACAAAAATTGTACAAATAACAGAATTTCTACAGTGTTAAGATTGAGTGCACAGAAGTTTTGTGTTCTTACCTCAAGAACCATTGTACTATACTGTAAAAGAGCAAATAGCAATTAAAGAATAAAAAACATTTTTTGTTTATTTATTAAACATGTATTTAAAAAATGCAAGAGAAAACGAGGGCAATAAAGATGTAAGATAAACACATCAGACCTGCTGATCAAGGGGTGCAAAGTTTGTATCCATGGTAACAACTCTGAAGTTCACTGTAAAAGAGAAATATGCATTTAAAAAAACTCCACTTTTGACATCTTTAGCTCTTATGTAAGGGAAAACACTTACAGTCAGTTATTTCACTGTAAATGACCAAACTGTGTGTGAACGCAACCGTATTGAGGATCAAATGCTGGGCTGACAACTGTATTTTGCTGCTGTGTGAACATGTCTTTAGAACCAAATTCAACTAGCTGTCACAGTAGCCTGTTTTAACTGTCATTTTACATAATTTCTGACCAGTTTGCACCAGCTGACCAGTTAGAATCAAGTAGGCCTATACCAGACAGCTATTATCACATGTAAAGGTCTATGGCAGGAGCAGCACCGCCATGGCCACCTGAAGGGGTAGCTCCGCCTTGGACTCCCGAGGTTCCGAAAGCTCCGCCGTGGCCACGCCCACGTCCAGTTCCGCCTTGGCCACGCCCACAGCCAGCTCCCCCTTGGCAAGACCCGCAGCCTGTTCCGCCCTGGTCCCCTGAGCTGCCAGCTCCGCCCTGGAGGCTTCCTATTCCTGTGAAACCACACCCTCGTCAGCCTCCAGGGCGCCCACCCCCCCCCACCCCATTGATGTTATACGGCGCGAGGACGCGCCTTCGGGGAGGGGGGAGGTACTGTCACATTTCAGTGTGTTTAGTTCTGTTTTGTGATCTGGTTTACCCCTGTCTTAGTGTTTTTGGTTCAGTCCTGTGTTCCAGTTTTCCCGCTCCTCGTTTGTTCAGTTTATTCACCTGTGTTGAGTTGATTTGCCCCAGCTGTGTCTTGTTCCCATGATCCGTTCTCTGTGTATGTAAACCCAGTGTTCTCCCTCACTCCTGTTCGGTTATTGTATATGTTGCGTTTATATGGTATGTGTTGCATCTGTTTACAAATTTGTTCATTCATTGAACGGTTTACTTCTTTAATCATCTTCTGATTTGTGCAACATTTGTCATTTTTGACCTATGGTGCTACATCAGCTGCATGATCATAACATGCTTTACTTAATGTATAATGTGTATGAGGTTTAGCCTTTGAGACATTCAAAGCTCACCTGTCTGTCCTGGAATATAGAGAGGTTTATCAGTCTGGATAAAGGTCAGAGGATGGTAAGGCTTGAACATGACTTTTCTCTCTTCAGTCATCTTGAAAGTTTGTCCCTGTAGTTCGACCTTCATTTTCTGCACTGATTCTGCTTCGACCAGAGGAGCCTGATAAGAAATAATATACTGTATTTATCTGATGCATTATGATGAAATATATTTGATAATCTTCATCATGTGCAGATTTTGATGGCAGACCTTGAAGTTAAAGCAGCGGTGAAACTCTTCCTCAGCTTTCTCCTGAAGCATTAAAGTGCTCTGGTTACCATGAACCAGATGAATGTTCATGACAAGGCTTTCATTGGGCTTGAGGACTTGCACACAGTTTGGCCTCAGATCCAGACTCAATTACTGCAGGAAACGTCACCATGAAAGATCTGTCCAGAGAAAATGATCATACAATATTGCCTGAGTGGTTAGATACAATAAAAAAAAAAATTAAACATTGAAAATCAATACAGTTGATTTGCTATTTATCAATTATATGACAAGCGAGAATACAAGAGCAGTTTCAGTCTGGTGACTTAATAACTTTTCATGTTTATTCAGAACAATATTGCCCTTAAAAATACACTGTCATTAATTATGAATGATCTTATACATGCCTTAAGTTGTCTTTCAAACATCAAACTTCTACTGTGCAACACAGTAGGCCTATTGATCAATTAAATAAATACGAGAAATCATCAAGACCTATCATACACAAAAGCAAAACACAGCCTTCCTCAGCAGAAATTGTTAAAAACTTACGGCCCGGATGTTTGTCCATTGACACAGTTCAGGAGGAAAGAGAGCAGAAGGAACCCTTTCCAACAGCAGCTAATATTCAGAGTCATGATGAGGAGCGATCATCCAGGTCATGAGATAAACTGGACCGTCTCTTTTAAAGGGACTCTCACGCTTAAGGAGGTCCTTCAAAACATTTGTAACGAATGCTTGAAAACTTTAGCTAAATTAGCACTACTAAAGCCTTAAAAATACATTTGAGACAAATACTAAAAATAGTATTCAGGCATGTAGCAAAATATAGATGAAATTCTATCATTACTAATACACAGTGTAGCCTACTAATACACACTTCTTTCCTTTTTTTTACACAAAACTGAGTTCCTATCTACTCCTTTAGCACGTTCAACAACTTAAAAGTTAATGTAGGCTATTATGGTGTCTGAAAAGATTTTATCATTAAAATATGTCAAGAAAATCTATTAAATGAGCAATTAAATTATACTTTTACTTGAGAATCTACATCATGATGAAAATTTTACCATGTTTGTTACCTTTCGAGGGAACTCGCGATGCGTCGATCATCAAATATAGGCTACGACTTCCTTTCCTCCTTTCCCTTTTTTTATACAGTGGATGAATAACTACACTAGTGCATTACAGCCACCTACTGTTTACAATACTGCTGACCAGAGACTGTCCCTGTCTTCAGCTCCGCTAGCATCCACTTTGAGTCCGTCACAGCCCAGAGCTAAATAACTATGCAGAATATATATTTATATAGATGCATCATTCTACATATTTGTCATATTCTCATATCTCACCTTCTTTGTTTTTAAATCTAACTGTCAAAAAATCCAAAGCCACCTATTCCTATTTATTTTCTGAGCCCAACCATCTAACTCAGACTGTCACACTCACAACAGGTACTTAATATCCTTCTTAAAATGCCTATAAATGTAACTTTCAAATTGTTACTGATTTCATACAGATCCAAAACATATTATATCAGAGTCTTCAATTAGCCTATTAGGCCAGCCTCAAAAACATTAAAGCTGCCCCATGACTTTTTATCACTTTTTCCTTTTAGCATTGTGAAGGGCTGTCCATTTTACCCTTATTAAGTTAATTGCTTTTAAATTACTTTTTAAAAACGCTCATCATCTGCAGAGAGAAACTGCCACTTAATCACATCAAAATACACACATTACAATGAAAATATATGCATCAGCATTGTGAATATATTTTACATCTATTTTGTGTTATATTTCTTCATGCAATTATTAATGTTCAATGTTATTTATCATTTATTAATGTAGCTATTCATGATTTTTTTCTACAGTTTCCAGTGTAAATAAAAATAAAAGTTTTAGAGGTTATCTGACCTGATTAGACAGCGGTAAAAGCATAATATTAATAAATAACATAAAAAATCTAATATTAATGAACATAAACTATACAAATCTATAACAAAAATATATTTAAAAGGTGGTTTATAACACTATTCTATAGCACTTTCAAAGCATAGTTCTTTAGAACCTTAAAAAAGGATTCTGTTTGGCGTGAAAAGGGTTCTGCTACTGTTAAAAGCTGAATAATCTGCTTCAGCTCTCTTTCCCTTGGTAAACTGTATGCATGTATGTGTGTATGTACTGTATGTGTATGTTAGAGCAGTTGAAGTGTTTAGTCAAATCTTCATGTCACACGTAAAGTTGTCTGTGTTTCAAGCTCATTCTAGTCCCTAATCATGCAGATTTTGACTAATTGCTCTTAGTAGTACTGTAAAGTAAGAAAGATGTAAGACTGGAAAAACTGCAAGAACTGGAAGAGAGGGCAAATTAACATTTGAATTTCTCTCTTGTGCACCATTGGAGACGCAAGTCTCACCTTAGCAATCCTAATATACATCTCTTTCTCTCTCCCCCACTCATTCCCCCACTCATTCCCCCTCATGCTGAGATCATCTGATATTCACCCAAGAATCTATATAGCTTAATATGAATAATTATCATACAGTATCACACGTTTGATATCATTTGAAATGTCTCAGTGCGACTGGTACAAAGGTCTCACTCTCAAAGAAGTAAACCAAAAGGTAATAAGGTATTTGAGAGTTTATAAATAATTCACATAGGAGGGTGTGTCTTCCAGGCAAATGGCCTCAAGCTCTCAGAAGGTGTATACTCAATACAAATTCCCATTGTTAGCAAATGGTTCCATGTAAATCAACTTCTGCCTCCAGTAAGTCAGGGGCGATGATGTGAATTCACACTGTGAACTCATATTTACATTTGAAATTAGGTTTCTGGCTTGGTCGGGATATATAATGGAATGCAACGAGAGCATGGCGCGTTTTCCTGTAACCAGATGAGCCCGTGATACGAAGTGTCTTCAAGACACTTCACATCATATATTATATAATGTCAAGGTATTCCATCTTCTCTCGTCATTCCAGAGCATTTGATGTTTGTATCTTTTGTCTTTGAACTGATTATGCAACTGGCGTAATACATTTACCTGACATAATAAATTGTAAACATTTGATTTTATTTTAATCGACTTTGCCTTTATTTTCAGTAAAGAGTTAAAAAGAATAGACAAACATTCACACACACTTAATGATGTAGAGATATCATTAAAACTTTTTCATTTATGGAGTCAGATGAAATAACGAGTTAATACAGGAAAATGTATTCCATTTAATCAAATTACTTTGCCAAGCAGAAAGACGGTAACACGCAGAGCCCTTCACCCGCTGATCAAAATCCTTCTTTGGGCCGATCCAGCCAGGCCTCTTACAAAGACATTTCCCATACCCAGGAAATGTACATTTCTTAGAATTAATAAACAATTAACACTGAGTGTTCATGGGACAAACAGGTTAATTGATTGTAATATTAATTTACAACATTATGTTAATTCTATTAACTAATCCAAATTTTCATAATCAATTATAACTAACAAGTTATGATTGATTATTAATAATTCTTTTAAGCTAATTTGCTACAAAATAAAGGCTTTATGATGGGAGCGATTAAGAAGAGATTAAATAAGGAGAGATTAAATGAAATACTCTTAAGGTTCTAAATAGTGCTACAGGAAAGCAAGAAGTTATAGCATTGATTGAAATTCAGCAGATCAACAGCCTTGAGCAAACCATCAGTTTAGTTTTAACACGCCCTTCTTTAAAAGGGGTAAGGATACTTAATGTATCAAATAATGAGACTAAGTTTGATACTTGCATGTCTCGCCCATTTGAATTAAACTATCCTGATGCAATTTGTTGAGGCTCAAGTTGATCTTTGCTGATGCTTTCTTGATGAGAGAGAACCAGTAGGAGTCAGAGGATCTTTGGTGAATGGAAAGACAAGGCCTGGCACATCAGTCTTATCAGTCTTAATGTGTCCTGTAACAGGACACCGGGTTCCGCCATTTGTTAGCTTCATTTGTGATGTTAGTTTTGAGGGAAGTTTCATAAACCTTTGTTGGGAGATTGAGTTTGCTGGATTATTCATTAAATATAATGAATAATTTGTGTGTGTCTGATTAGCCCAGATGCTACAGTTGTATTGAATATAAATATTTACCATTTTTTCTTTGTTCCAATAATGATCTGATTCTTCTTTTTTAATTATTTATTTAATCTCTGATCTGCTATGTGATATTTAAATATGAAATGTCAACTATACTTGTTTTACAACAATGTCTGCTTCCTCATTACCCTCCACTCACATGAAATGTATAGCACAAAAAAACATTCTTACCTCTACATTTCCTGGATGTAATAAACATATATAAATATAATTAGGCCTATTAAGAATTTTCAACAGCATATCCTCATTTGTTTCTGACTTTATGGTAGAACTGGAGTTTGCATGTATGATTGTCTGCTGTAACAATGTTTCATTTATCTACTGCACAGCCTGCATTTTTTAGTAGCCTAAAAGAAACTTCTAAGGAAACAAGTTTAAGTCAGATTTCCAAGGCACCATAGCGCCATGTGTAATGATCTAGAACAAATTCATGAGAGCTTTAGTCATAACCAAGCAAATATTAAAGGCTTAAAAAAACAATTCAATCACTAATCTACACATCACTTTTATTCTTTCAACTAATAACTGAAGACAGCGTTTATTCATTTACATCTAATAATTTGCACAACGTTTGTGAAGTTGTCCTTATTGTCACCTTAACATTTCCAATGTTCCCCAATTATTAAATTTCAGTTGCATTATTTTGAAATTAAGACAGCACATTGGCATTTCCAAAGCATGCTGTGTAATTGGAAAGTTGTCAATAGTGAAAATAGAGTATATACATAAAATTAAGAATTACAATAAAATATCAATTGGGCAAATAAAGTAAACTGAAGTATTGAACATCAGACATCATTCTTGCTACAAATGAGATTACACACTAAGAACAGAAAGAATTTTAAAAGAGGATGCTAATATAAGTTATGGGCTGACCACTATTAAGATTAAAAAAGGGAGCAATCACCAGAATTTCCGCTACCGCATTAACCTAACTGATTTTGCACAAGCAGTTTACAGGAAATAAAGGCAAGGTCCACTTCTGCAAATTTCAGTAATCGTCGCTTTCTTCTTAGTCATGCATCTCAACTGTGACATCAGTTTTTGGGAAGTCATCATCACACCACCAGAGACATCGAACATTGACCTCGAATAACCTTGACTTAAGGAGACCACACACATTGAGCGTTTTAGAATGGTAACTATTAAAATACAGTGCAGGTAAAAAGCAGTGGGTGCTGTAAAGGTCTGAGTCTCTGTGAGCAAGGGGGAGAGGAAATGGGCTCAGTGACCTTTGCAGCCAATTTCCCCTGTGTTCAAACAGCAGCATGAAAGCCAGGTCTGTTTCTGAAGTCTGTGCAAAATGTCAATTGCAACTTATCCCACCAGCAGAAAGAATTTGCTCTCAAAGTAGATTCACTTATTGTGGCCGTCAGTTTTCAAGTCATTGCACATGGATGGTTTGACGCTATCCTCACTCCTTATAGAAAGAACATACAAATGATTTAGAGATTTTCAAAATGATTTAAAAATAAATAAAATAAAAACCACTTTGCACCATCCTCCATCCTATTTTTATCTATTGCTCTACTTGATATCCTTCATAAAATGTGCTGTAACTGATTTCATCCATAGCATATATCAGAGTCTTTAATTATCCGACCAGCCACAAAATCATTAAAGGGTTAGTTCACCCAAAAATAAAAATTATCCCATTATTTAGGCTACTCACCCTCAAACCTATCCTTTGTGGCTTTCTGTCATAATAATAAATGATTGCATCTGTCCATAATAAAAGTAGCCTCATCAATATGGCTCCAATGGGTTAATAAAGACCTTCTGCGAAGTGTTTTGTAAGAACAATATCCATATTTATAACTTTATCAACTATAATCATTGACTTTCGGTAGCGGCCGTACACAAGTCAAGTTCCAGCTAAAGAGTGATCTCTGACCCGACGTATCACATTTTTAAAACATTTTATTAAAAAAAAATAAGCTTACTGAATAATTTCCATTTCATCATTTGAAGTGATGAAACACAGTTGTTTCCTCTATGGAAAACAAAAGGAGAATGTCCAAAACAACATTGTATGAAGCAGAAAAACATTTTTCAAAAAAATATCTTCTTTATTGTTCCACAGAAAAAAGAAAGTGGTTGGAAGAACATGAGGGTGAGTAAATGATGACTGCATATTTGTTTTTTGGTGAACTAACTATTTAAGGTAACAATTGCAGGTTACCGCTATGCTAATAGTTCTCATTCCATCACAAATAAACTATTTCCATCATAATATTAGTAACTGAGCTGATGTTTCCTTTAGATACTAAATTAAAATAGGCTAATGAAAAACAACCATCATATCCGCACAAGCAGGTAGTTTAAATAGCGAGCCATCAATGAAACTATCTGTTTCAGGAAGGAGGGTGTGAAATGCTCAATGACTTCATTTTACAGTAAGCGATAGATGGAAGTAGTGTGGGGAGTGGAACAACTGTATTCATGGTTTTGACACCACACCTCATTATGATGCAATATACATGTATCAATCAGCAGAAAATTCCATATGACCATTTTTAAACTATTTTTGTCTGAGATTTTAGTATATGTAAACATGACTTTGCAAATGTAGGTTCAAACATGTTCCATTTCCATTTCCTTTATAGAAACACATTGCGCTCTGTCTCTGCCAGTCACTGCTCTTGTCATGAAACTGCTCTTTTGCAATAAGGGGAATTCCTAGTTCCTTTGCTGACAAGCCTTTTTTTCTCTCTCTCTCTGTCTCCCCTTTTCCCTTTTTTTTAGTTTTATGGGAACTGAGGGCTGAACCAGTGAGATGTTTTTCCTCAGAAGCGCTTTGTATTGATTCATTCTGAGGGGGCGGGAGATATCCTCCCACTGCTTCCTTCTTACTGGGAAGTGATTGCAGGCTTACGGTACTGAAAGAGCATGAGGGAGTGAGTGAGTGAGTGAGTGAGTGTAAGAGGGAAATAGAAAGAGAGAGAGAGAGATTTAAGCTGAGAGAACTCATCAGAAGTCATATATTCAGAAGTCACAAGAACAGCACTCATCTCTGGCTTTACATGTGAGTTACTGACTCTAATGGCAAATAAGGATTGTGGATGTGAAAGCAACAGCTTGATCCATGATAGTACCAGAATGAGAGATAGCTATGAAGTTGCTCCTGACGAGCTGGGATAAGCGTGCCTTTCATTATCAGATAAGTATTTGATGTTTTGTATGACATGTATTTTGGGAGAAAAATACTTGTAAAATTAATTTTGAGAGATGTGTGGTGTGTAAAAAAAATATATATTTTACTGGCTCTATAAAATACAGAAAACATTATTGTGTTGTTATGTGATTTCTAATAATTTAACTGTAATGTCAGAGTTGTAGGCTTACACACGTGTAGTTTTTATATACTAAAAATGTGGTATGTAGTTCATGAGAGAACAGGAAAAAATAATAGATATTTCTGGTTCTTCAGAGGGGTTTCCAACTGTGCACCCATCAGGGCAGTTCGACTGGTTCAGTGTCGTTTATTGGGAAGAGACTGTTTCCTGAAAGTCCTCAGGTGTGGCAGGTACTCAGTTAAGGACATGAAGTTCAGTGCTTTTCCCCAGCAGTTGAGTAATGATCAAACATTAAACAAATATGTGATGGAGATAACATTGAGACAAAAACCTGCTGGATTACATCACTAACCCTTTGGCCTTCCCAGAGATTAATGAATTTATAAGCTGCAACAACCCAAAAGTCTTGAGCTCTGAAACAGTTAAAAGATCAGAGCTTCTTGGTTGTTTGTTCATGTATTTTTTAAAAAGCTTTGAGAAGCTTTCGGTTTGGGTTTCTGAGTGGAATTTAACCATTTTAATACACTTGACGGGCAACAGCATTTTTTTTTAAGTTTCGTAAATGCTGACAAAGTCTGTTTTGAGCACTTAGCCCTGAGAACTGAATTCCATAGATGGTGTTCATAAAGAGTTCATCTATGGGCTTAGTTCTTCTGGCATTGTGTTTAATATCTGCAAAACAACAACAAAAAAGTACCAAGAAAACATATTAAATATAAACTTACTTTAAATTTTCATTTTATTCTATCACTGTAAGAAGTAACTTATGAAAAAACTGTTTTATTCTTTTCTTGTTATTTTCTTGCTTGTTTATATATTTGTTATATATATATATATATATATATATATATATATATATAAACAAGAAAAAGTAAATAAAACAGGTTTGTCACAAGTTACTTCTTACCGTACAGTAAGTTACAATGCCATAGTCAGTGGTAGACTTTTGAGATATTTAGTGAGATATATTTTTTACATGTTGTGCTCCAATAAATATTTACAAATCATTCAAACCACCTTCCTGTGTTCTTTGCTTTTTTTATTTTTTTGTTTATTCAAATTTTTGAAGTTTTAGAATTTTTAATGCACACTCACATTTATCAGACACTCTGGGTGTGCTTATCAAATGAACAAAGTCTGTCCACTGCTTCCGTGATCCATGAATGTCCTTTTTCAAGTTCTGGGGGCACTATAGTTAACAACAACGTATAGGTCAAATGTTCAGCAGTGCCTTTTAGATGGTTTATGATATGTATTCATTTTATGTCTCTAGGTTGGATATACATGGGCAGATTTTTTTTTAAAAAAGCCAGTGGTGAGCTGACCTATGCAAACGATGCACTGACTCCCACGCTTTAACCGCAGGCATGTCTTATCTCTTATTCCTAGCAAATGACTCAGGATCAATTCCTTGGAAATCTGGAGTAATGGACACTTTCACAACACAACTGTCCAAAACCTGTACAAATATCATAATGACCCAATCAACACAGTCATTCAATGCAAAGACTATCAATAGTTTTTTAGAGACTTTATGATAATAGCTCATTCTCATTTTAAAATTGTTTTATTGAAGGGTTATTTGCAAATTTGTTAAATATGTATTTTTTTCTTGTTGGCAATAACAAAAATATTTTTTTTTTACATATCGAAAACAAATACATTATTTTTGTATCAAAAGTACAGTATCATGGGCACTTTGAAGATGGGAATATGATAACACTATAGAGTATATGTTTCACTAAAAGAAAAGTATTGGTGTAGAATTTACTAACAATTTCCATTCAGAAATTGCTACAAATTTCACTAATAATTACAAAGAAACTGCAAGTAACGGATTGAATTAAATATGAAATTTTGAAGTATGACTAAAATAGTATTTTTTTGATGTAAAACATACTCCAATCACCTTTTTTACAGTGTTGTGTGTGTAAATAAGAAAAAGTGTAGAGTGTCAAATTAAATTGTGGTTAAATAAAGAATCTACCAAAATTGTGAAACTCAGATTGTGACAGATCCAATACAAATTACATTATATATATAAATTATATTGATATTGTATAATGACATTTTGTTATCTAAAGTTCTTAGAGAGGATTTTGTAAAAGTAAATACAAAAATCACATTCTATATTACATCTATTAGTTTTATTTCCCAAACTTTAAGGGCCGGTTTCACAAACAGGGTTTAGATTAAACCTGGATTAGGACATTTAATAGCTTTTATAAACGTATATGAAAAAAAACATTACTGGTGTGCATCTTGATTCAAAACAATAACACTGACATATATTAAGATATTTCAGTGCAGGTTGCTTTCAGTTAAAACAGCTAATTACAAAGTATAAGTATTCCTATTTACATACTACATTTATTCTTTACATCATCATCTATGTTATATATATCTACATTGTATCATCTATAAAATCACTCAGAATTTGTTTTATCCCAATCAAATTAACTAACTGATAGATATAAACATACATTACAGCAATAGTCACACTATAAGATTACACTTTCTTTTGCTGCTTCTTTTTCTTACTTTTTACTCACACTGTGGAAGACTTGTCTCCTTTTGCAGAACCTTTTCCACCCTTTATTCCTGTTCACCCACACAAGGGCTCCCTCGCACTAAAACCTTCCCGTTCTGATAGCTGATCCTCACAGCTGTGCTGGGGTAAGTGCCCTACACCCGCCTTAGATCCTCTTTCACAAAGTCTGGAAGCTCTCAGTTCACAGCGAACTCTTGGAGTTTCCCCCAGTGCAACTCACAGGGTGGTGAACTCTTCTGGCCATGCTTCACTAGACATCTCATGGTGACTGAATCCTGCGAGATTTGTTTTGGAGCAACATTTGGCAGAGAAAGCACACTTGATTGCTGGTAATATCAAATAGGTCTAAAAGAAACTATTTGGTTTGGTCCATATAAATGGTGGTATATGTTCAGCTGTGTCATTATAGCTTCTGATGCTTTGTGTGTAAAGATGCACTTGCCCTATGGCTGTAATCTTGGAGGCAAAAAGTGGCCATGGGTCGTCCAATGAGGAGCCACAGTCAACATGGAATAGCTCGGCGGATATAAGTTTGGATGAAATAAATAAATCCCACATGTAGAACAATTTAGCGTGTGTCTAAACAAAAGAACATACAATCTTACAATATAAACAAACACAGTAAACATTGAAAAGCACACATAATTGGTAAGAAAGCAGTGTGATAGTTCTGATTATGTAATTTTGGAAGACTCATTGAAACGGAAATTTAATTAAAACGGCTGCATAAGAAAAATTGGTAACACTTTACAATAAGGTTAATTAGTTAACATTAGTTATCTACCTTAGTTAACATAAATGAACAATACTTCGACAGCATTTATTAATCTTTGTTAATATTAGTTTCAACATTTACTAATACATTATTTCAATCAAAGGTTGTATTTTTTAACATGCTGTGAACAAAAAATTGGTTCCACTTTATATTAATTACTACTTAAGTTTAAATAAATAATTTAATACAATGCACCTATTGTGTACAGACATGTCTTTACCCGCATGTAATTAATTAATTTCCGTATAAGAATTGAAGTCAAAGTGAAACATTGAAAACCAACTTGCTACTGCATCGTATTAAGCAATGCAATGTCATGAAAATGGAAAATAAAGTACTTAATCATGTCAAGACTCCATTGCTTTTCTGTGTAACACACATTACCTGCAACAAATGGTATGACAAAGGGTTTTGGTAGCCAAGCACCACATAACATCAACAAGATGTTGTAGCCGTCATCTTATCAGTCATGCCATAAACAGAACCGGTATACTGAGCATAAATAATCTGTTTTTACAAGCTGCAGTGTAAGTGATTTTCTGGATATATTGTTAATCTTTACATTTTTCTAATTTCCCTTTATAAGCATATAGAAAAGTAGGCCCTATACATCCACACAGACGGAAACTGCCAGGACAACATATTTAGTTATAAAATATTAGAATGTATTCTCTAACAAACACTGAGATTATTATTTTAATAATTTGCATTATATTATTTAAGGAAGGATGAATTGTGCTACATATAGGCTAAAGGATAAAACTGTGTGTAACATCAGAAATTACTAATTTACCATGAGGCCGTCAGTTTAACTCTCTGACCGCTGTAGTTGTTGCATTTGTGGAAGTTTTAGTATGCCATTACATAATTTTCCAGAATTTAT
The DNA here is from genome assembly GCA_026230005.1 of Gila orcuttii. Classification (NCBI taxonomy): domain Eukaryota; kingdom Metazoa; phylum Chordata; class Actinopteri; order Cypriniformes; family Leuciscidae; genus Gila; species Gila orcuttii. The sequence continues at coordinate 11,189,954 of JAPDVR010000019.1, read as the reverse complement.
GACATCTTGAGTTTATGGCAGATCAAACAAAGGACAAGATCTAAATCTAAAAACACAGAGCATTCAGCATAAAAGGAGAATGAGTTACAATTCATCCTTTGATTTTGATAAGCTCATTGTTAATTGTGATGTGCATTTTCAATAAACGATAGCCTAAAAGTCTTTCAGGCAATACATATCTCGTCTGAAAAAAATTACTTACAGTGATTCAGATAATACTTCTAGCGCATCATGTGCAGTCAATAGTCTGTCCAGCAGGTGGTCTGTTCCCACTTTGGAACATACAGTTAGTAGCTAAACAATGAGATTAACAAACACATTTAGGCATTAGCAATTAATAGTAGCCTACATAGATCAAATGAAAAATATGTATGGAAAAAAAATTGCTTCAATCATTGTCATGTGGAAAAAATACAAATTCACAAAATACAAAGGACCATTACCAGTAAATGACTGAAACAGTAAAATAAAGAACAGAGAAACAATCAAAAAAAATCTAAGTATAAATTAAATTAGAATTATATAAAATGTATTGAATTGGAAGACATAATAATTTTTTTTATTATTCATAATTATACAGTTCATAATAGGCCTACATTACAAAAATAGACAAATTCTTCTTTAAATGTCGCAAAGCTAATAAAGAAATAAGAATAAATTGAAACAGTTGTGTTGTGAATGGCATATTCCTTACGGATGCCTCTGAGCCCCACCTCCTCATGGATCACAATAGATTCGTCCAAACGAATCACGGCTCTCATGTCTCGTCTTTCTAACAGCTGTTCTGATTGGGTCGATCAAGTGTCAGTCAAAGTGTTGGCCACGTCCCCTTTCTGGACATCAAACCACAGAGGAAAAACTGCAACAGGGGCTAAACAGAGTGGGAAAAGTGGTACAAATCATATTTCCAATATCAGTGATTGAATCGTATTTTTGAATCGGAAGTTAAAAAGAACACCTAATTTTCTTGCTTTTTGACTACTTTTTCCACTGTTTGGTGCGGCCGTGTGGGGATGGATGAGATGCGGCCTAGCAGCGGAGCAGCAGCGCACCTCGGTCTCGCCTCGCTCTTTCCCCCGGGATTGCAGGCCATTTATGGGGAATGCAGGCGCCTGTATCCCGATCAGGCGAACCCGCTGCAAGTCACTGCCATTGTGAAGTATTGGTGAGACGTTTGAAGCATCACAGTTTTATGTTGTTGCTTGATACGCAAACATTAAAACAAAACAGAATTTTGCTTGACGAATAGTTTTAACTTTATACTGAACGATACAAAGATACACAAGTTTCTGTAATAAGCAAGTTTCAGGCAGCAGAAGCATTACTATTAGGCAAATAACAAACTTTCAAGTGGACTTTTTCATCTCAGTGTTTCACTCTTTCTTCTCATAATCCTCTTTTCAGGTTAGGGGGTCCAGATCCTTTGGACTACATTAGTATGTACAGAAACATGGGATGCCCTGGACAAGATGTACCGGAGCATTGGCACTATGTCAGCCTGGGTCTCAGTGACTTGTATGGGGACAACAGAGTTCATGAGTAAGAATGAAAGATTATGAGATGCTTACAACTGTTTCATGACATGATAATATTGCAGAAGACCAGAAACTTATTGTTTATAATTACCTGATCTATTTGTTACTTACAAAAAGTTTCAGGGTTATTCCGTATCAACTCAAGCAGGGGTCCTCGGCTAAATTTTGATTAAGAAAAAATGTGGTGAAGGAAATGCATAAATAAATAAATAAAACAAAATATTAGATTTCATGGATGAATTTACTGAGTAATCTACTATTTTGTAGGATGGGGTGAAAATGACAATTTTCACCTGAGATTTGTAACCAAATTTCAGGGAGGTAAAAATGGATATAGAAAGATGGCAGCATCATTCTTTAAAAAAAAAAAATTGCACAGAGATTGGTAGGTCTATTAGTAAAATCTTTTGACTTAGCAATCTTTTTTGCATTATTTGCCTACGTGACCATTCAAAAAGGGAAAAAAGCACTTATTGTGTTTTGCGTTTTTGCATGCCTGTAACTCAAAGTATTAAAGATATCTTAATATCATTCTAAATTTTCATTCTCAATAAACTTTTCTTGTGTAATATTTAAAGCCCTATATGGTTTAATCCCACAGACATGGGGATCTAAATGCGGCTCCATGTCCAAATTTTTACATTTTACCCATTTACAATAGTCGGAAACCAAATGTGGGTTGACGGCTGATACTTTATGTGTTTGAAGAAGAATGTCTGAAAAACAAGTAATACTGAAACTAGAAATGCATCTTGTTGTGTATCTCTATCGAAACATTTCATACAACATACCTCTCTGAGTACCATAAAAAGAAACATTCCAAAGTTTGCATGTCTGTAACTCAAGAAGTATTAAAGATATCTTGATATAATTTTAGCTTATTGTTCCTATGAAACTTTTCTTTTGGAATCTTAATTTTTAAGACCCTATATGGTTCAATCCCAGAGCATTTGGGATGTCAATGTGGTAACATGTAGTTATGATACTGTGTATTTGAACTCTTGATAGCTTCAGAAGCTGTTAAAATGAACAAAATCCCTTCTTCCAAATATTCCTGAAACTAATTTAAATATAGATTCTGTTAAATAAACGTTTGAGAGCAAGTTAATGTGCTTAAAATTTGCCTATTTCAGTGTAGTTTTGGCACTCAGAGAGGTATGTTCTATGCAATTGTTTTGATTGACAGAAACAAGATACATTTCTAGTTTCAACATTATTTATTCTTCAGACATTCCCCTTTAAATTCAATAAGTATCAGCTGTATGCAAAGTGACACACATTTGGATTTTGGCCCCGGAAATATGTATAATTTACTGATGGACCCACATTGAGATCCCAATATCTCTGGAATTTAACCATTTAGCCTTAAAAATATGGATACTAAAATAAAAATGTAAGAAGCAGGGGCCGGATTCATGAAAATCTTCTTAAGAAAGAAGTTAGGGACATTCTTAAGATAAGTTTGTAAGAGTGTTCCTTGGTGCAATTCTTGAAAAATTCTTAAGAAGTTCTCAAATAGTTTCTTAAGAACATCATATTTTTTTCTTAAGAAGAAAATGACAGGCTTTTGTGTTATTTGATTGAAAGGAGGATATTGCTGAAGACTCGCTGAATGAAAAACACCTCAAATCCTGTCTTTGCACTGCTTGAACCGTTACCGATACCGTTGTTATCATAATAAGTGCTCAGACTATTTTTGTCAGACTATTTTTATTATTTTAAAAAGAGCCTGTCTCAAGATGCAGCAGTCTTCTATTCATTTGCGCTTCGTCTTGCTTGCGTTCTCTCTTGAGTGAATGTGTCCTGAATCTGTGGGCTGCATCGCTAGTTCTAGCAAGAGTTAACGTGTATGCCTAATCCCCCCTTAGGCATTTTTTCCACAAAAACATTATTACATTTATCTCGCCTTAATTGTTTGCGCTCATTGCATTTTTACAATGGGGTAATATTGTTGTTAAGAATTTACACAACACAAGGAAGCTTGATTTAAAATTTGTAATTAAATTCCACATTTTTTTAGGTCTATAGATCTAACACTAGTATTCAGAAATACATAAACTGAATTAAGTAATCAAATGGAAAATAACACTGGGTAGTATTTTAGTCCTGACTAAATTAAATACATAAGCTATTAATCCTGATTCCTTAAACTTAAAGCTATATTTTGTTGTGTTGACAACAAAATGAATGACAGACACATGGCTGCCGTCACTTGAAGAGCTAGTGCACGGATCCTGTGTTCATTATACTGTCACAGTCGGTTATGTCTTTAATAAGCATAAAACGCATGTGTTTAAAGGATACTAACGAAGACCAAAATTTTGACAATTTTGCGTGTTAACGCAATATAATCCGCGAAAAATAGTTTCAAGTTTGTTTTTATTTATATAGCACATTTAAAAACCGCAAACATGGCTGACCAAAGTGCTGAACAAAACGCAAGATAAAGAGACAAGGGCAAACCACACATTCATGACAGAAACTCACAATGACTTAAAAGCTAAAGAAAAAAAGTAGGTTTTAAGAGAAGATCTAAAAACAGTTAAAGACTGTGCCGATCTGATGTAAACCGGAAGGCTGTTCCACAGCCTAGGGCTGGCAGTAGCAAAGGCTCTATCTACTCTATGCTTTAATTTGTAATTTCCAAATTCTCCAAATCTCAGGAGACAACTCTACTCTACAAAATAGTGGATTACTCTGTAAATATTCATTCATGGCATTTAATATTTTGGGTTTCATCGCTATTTATATGTCTTTCTTCAGGAAAAAAATATGAACAAAATTGAAAATTTTAGCTTGGGAAGCTTCTGATATTCGGTTGATTTGAAACTGAAGAGTCTGATGTTTAGTTATACGTGAAAAGTTGTGTTGACGTAGGTTGATGGTGCTTGAATTACAGCTGTATTCTGCTTCTTTATAGATTCACAGGTCTAGAGGGCCCAAGTGGTTTTGGTTTTGAGCTCACCTTTCGCCTGAGAAGAGAAGCAGGAGAGACAGCACCCCCTACCTGGCCAGCTGAGCTCATGCAAGGCCTGGCTCGATATGTGTTTCAATCAGGTACTGTACCTGCACCCCATCTGAAGGGGTTGGAGTATAAAGTTTTGCAATTCATGGAAGCGTTTCTTTAACTGCAAAACAATTTAAGAGCTGTAGTTTTCATGTTGTTTCCAGCTTTGACAGATTTAAAAGTTTTAGTTTACCAGAAATGAAAATAGTCTTCACTTCGAAGTCTTTTGTTTGTCTTCGAAACACAAATGAAGATATATTTAATGGAATCTGAGAGATTTTTGTCTTTCCATTGAAAGTCCATTTAGAACTCTGATGGTTCAATTGTAAAATAAATTTATATTATTCGAGTTGTTTAATACAAGTCTTCATAAGACACATGAACACTTTATATGATGACTTTTATTCACATATAAACATTGATCAGCGAACATACATGGAGAAATAAATTATAGCAAACAAAAGCTGAACCATACTTCCTTGCCCACTCAATTCATATGAATTTCTTTAAAAATATCCATTTGTGTTCCAAAATTTGAGTGATAGACTTAAAGTTGCTCTAAGCGATGTCACGCGTTTTTTAGGCCAAAACATTTTTTGTCACATACAGCAAACATCATCTCACTATCCGCTAGCTGCCTGTCCCCTGAACACACTGTAAAAAAACGCGGTCTCTGCAGACACCTCAGGCTCCACAAACGGTAACAAAAACAAACTAGGCTAACCCGCACCACGAAACATGACAATAACCGACAAGAAGGATTTGGGGGTGGGGTTTGGGAGGTTAGTCCCCGGAGGAGGGAGGGTCTAGCTTGCCTCCATTTTGTTTGACAATACTTTAAACGTCAGCAAGAAGTGACGTCCCCTTTAAGGGTTTGTAACAATGTAAGGGTCAATTAAATATAACAGAATTAAATTTTTGGGTGAACTGACCCTTTTTGAAGCAATTTAATATAATTGATCTAAGTGGGCTCCCTTAAGGGGATAGTATTTAATTATTATTTTTCCCCCATAGGTCTGCTTGTGTATTATTAATTTCTTTAGCCAAAAACAGCCATAATTTAGTTTTTCATGACCATTTCTCAGCCTCTCTGACCTTTTTATCTATACATATTCTGTCTCAATGCTGTATTAATCAAGCTTGAGTGATATTTGCAAACTTAAAAATAAAGCTTTGAAATAAAGCTTGGTTGCATCTATGTTACCATAACAGGGGTGAGGCTGGTCACTGGAGAGCCAATAGGTGGAGCGTGATGTCCAGCCCCCCCACCCCTCTGGATGTAACCTGGCTGTAATGAGTGAATATAGAACATCCAACCACACCCTAATCCTACCATAACCATATCCATCCCCATTACATCCTCAGAGATGGATCCACCCATGATGTCTAGAGAGGTGGAGCTGGATGTCATTTGGGCTCTGCAGTGAGCACCATTTGTAACGGGGGCTCAACAGGTGGCCCACGTCAGCATTTTTTTTTTGTGGCTCGAGTCATGATAAATATGGAAATGTTTTTAGTGTAGTTTGTACATATTTTTAGCATATAAATTTAGTCTGATGGGATTGCGTTTGAAATTACCAGAATGTGGCATTCTACTCTATTTTATGACCTTTGCTTAGTAGAAGTGCAAACATGCGAACTTTTTGTAGTGTTGTTAGTGTAAACAAATTTTTTTTCATAGTAATGTATGGGTAACAGTAGTAACCAGGATTTGTTTTTCCACAGGAGGTGTATGCACTATATTAAATATAGAGTCATCAAACTAAAATAAACTTTAACATCTTAATCTCTTGAAAGTTTGCAAACCAATCAGACAAGTTGTTTTCTCTGTAACAGAAAACACATTCTGCAGCGGTGATCACATTTCGTGGCACAGTCCGTTGGACAACAGTGAGTCTAGAATCCAGCATATGCTTCTGACGGAGGACCCCCAGATGCTGCCAGTTCAAACCCCCTTTGGTCTCGTCAGCTTCCTTCAGGTCAGGCACAACATGCTAGCAGTTTCAACAAGATTGGTGACTGTAGGCTAACATAATTTCTACAGTAATTTAGTTTCTCTTTTTTTTTCTTTAGCCCTTGAGATTGGTTCATGATATGTTCATAAAGCCATTTAGATTCAGTTTTGTATGTTACATTCATTAACCTTGTCCTCTTATGCATATATCTCCTTGTGATTGGTGTAAATTAAGTTTTTCCTTCTGTGCTCATCAGATTGTGGGTGTTTGCACAGAGGAACTGCAGGCAGCGCAGCAGTGGAACGGTCAAGGCATTCTGGACCTGCTGAGAGGAGTGCACATGTGAGTAATCCCACAGCCAGCCACGAGACAGCCCAAGGACACACTTCTGCTCCATTTGGTGGGAAAACTGTGTTAAAGAATCTGCAGGACTGATTTAGCCAGCTGGGAAGCTAAATGAATTCCCTTGATGTATTACTTTGTCTCTCTCTTCTTGCTGAAAAGCATTTATTGATGGGTGAAGTTGTATGTCTGATTGTCTGTACATTTTCCTACAAGCAAATGTGAAAATATGTTTGTTGTGTTACTTAATGCTGTTTCTTTTCTACTCTTGCTGAGGCATTTTGGGCATTGTAGATAAGAGTACTGTACTTTGAATGCTGTAACTCCTTGAATGTAAATGTAAGTGGGTCTGGAGCTTTCATTTGCTCTCAGATGCTTTGTGCTGTTCTTGTTTTTCATTAATTCTGAAATGTTTGTCTTTTTTGCTGTTTTGTTTGCAGTGCTGGGGGTCCATGGTTAATCACTGATATGAGAAGAGGGGAAACCATATTTGACGTTGATCCACACTTGCAAGTAAGGTTTTCTGTAGTGTGCTTGGTTTACCCACGATTCTGCTCCTAGTGCTCCAGGATATATATGTTTATGCTCATTTTACACAATTTTAGAGTCACCATAGCTGCATTTATATGATAATAAATAAAGTAAAATAAATATATATATATATATTAAAATGTAATTTATTCCAAAACTGAATTTTCAGCAGCCATTACTCCAGTCTTCAGTGTCACATGATCCTTCAGAGATCATTCTAATATGCTGATTTGCTGCTCATGAATCTTTTCCTATTATTATCAACGTTAAAAACAGTTGCTGCTTAATATTTTTTAAAACCGTGATACCTTTTTTTGTTGTTCAAGATTCTTTGATGTGTGCAAAGTTCAAAAGAACACCATTTATTTAAAATAGAAATCTTTTGTAACATTATACATTCCTTTACTGACATTTTGATAAATTTCATTCATCCTTGATGAATAAAAGTATTAATTTAGAACTATAGTTTCTGTAATCTAACACTAGCTATGTTTCCATCCAAAGTTGAGAAATCAACTTGTGCACAAAATTGGAATATCGCATAAAAACATTTGCAAATAAGGCACCGTTTCCATCCAGTGAGCTGAAGAGAACAAAATTGTCTCTTCCTGATAAACAGTTGCTAAATATCTAAATAAGTTGCTGCAGTAGGTGAAGCCACTGTATATAATAATTTTGGATATAATAAATTACTCTCAGAGCGCGCAGACAAAACCCAAAGTTATCTTGCTTTCGCATAAAATAAAATGTGCATAAAAGTAGGTGGATGGAAACATAGCTACTGACTTAAAATCTTTATAAACACTTAATTATTTAATTGCACTTTTAAATGTAGCTTAATCTTTAGCAGATCTTAAAATGAATATCCATTTTCCATTATAATGTTGTGATGCCTTAATTAACTTTAATTTCTTTGTTACTGATTGTTACTTATTGTTTTATTTTTTATTAATTTAGATAAAATTGTTTAGAAATTTAATATCAGCCATTTGTTTGTTATTGACCATAACATGAAAATAATGATCTGCTAGATCTATCAGCTAGGATTTTAAAGGTTTTAACTTTTTCACTCTACTAAAGCATAAAAATACCATAATATGTTTGCAGATGTTTAGGAAACATGGAGAGTTCACATACTCATTTCTCTGAAAAACACTTCTACAGCCATTTATTTTACTTTGAAATGTGTGTTCCGTGTTGGAATGTCTGTTTTTGTTTTGATCTCGCCCACTGCCAGTTCACCCAATAGTATTCTGACACCCCGGGATGCCAGTTGGCAGGAAACACAGCGTATCGCAGCCAGAAAACAAACTGGGTCAGAGATTGCAGATTCTACCCAACCTATAAAAAGCCTCAGTGTCCATATAAAAATCTCTATGAACGAGAGCATATTAAAGCACGGATAAATCAAGTCTCCTCGGCTTTCATTGTCAATTGCGCTCGTTCCAGTTGCGTGTCTTCAGACTGGCAACCCGCGTGAGGGTCGAGTCTGAGGAGGAGGGGCTGGGGGAAACAACGATCTCCGATATTTCAAATTTGGACTGCAGTACCTATTTCGACCACTAGCTGTCATTCTTACAGACTGCACCTTTAATATTGGTACAATTGCTAATTTTTCTGTGAATTATTCTTTACAATTAAGGGTCTGGTTAACAATGTAACCTTTTTAAATTTATCCAAGCTAAAATTGTAATTTCCTTTGAATATATTGCACCTCTGCCCCTTTTTTAAAATGTAAAAAAAATTTTTTTGACACATTTTACCTCTCTCAAGTAATGAATGATTATCATTCCTGGTGATTAAGGTCATCTGAAAAAGCGCATACTGTGATGTTTCAGGAGTGATGCAGCATGGGAAAAGGTGGAGTCTGGAGTGTAATTAAGTCTGTGGCTGTTAAACTCAACACCTCCACCTGCTGTTAAACTCAACACCTCCACCTGCTGTTAGTCCTCTGCCCTCTTGCTCTCTGTTCCGAGACGGACACATGTCCAGCCATGCTGCTCCCCTGCTGATTTGTGCGTGTGTTGATTGCTCATTCCAAGCAGGAACGAGTGGATAAGGGCATAGAGACGGACGGCTCGAACCTGAGCGGTGTCAGTGCCAAGTGTGCCTGGGATGACTTGAGCCGACCTCCCGAGGATGAGGACGACAGCAGGAGCATTTGCATTGGGTCACAGCCACGAAGGCTGTCCGACAAAGGTGAGGAGTTCTAAGGACAGACTCAGACCAATTTAAAAACAAGACACAAAACCCAGTATACTTCAGAGATTTTGTATTGGTTCAAATTACTGTGTCGTTGTGTCAAGTATTTGTGTATTGTTCATACAGACACTGAACAGATTAGAGAAGCCCTGAGGAAAGGACTGGAGATTAACAGCAAGTCTGTCCTTCCTCCCATCAGCAGTCAGAGGCACAGTCACGACCGGCCACAGTAAGTCCTGCCCTTTCATGACAATCAGAGATTCAGGACTGTGTGATTATACTGGTCGAGCAGATGTATGGTTTACCCAGAGCTGTGACCTTAATTCTGGAAGTAGCAGGTTGAAGCGTTTGTTTCAGGACACCAAACCGCTTTGGTTTACTATGCCACCTGTTCGGGACTGGATGGCATCCTTATGGTTTGTGGATAAGAGAAAAAAAGATGTTTGGTGCCTGGGTTAGGTGATGTGACTGTATATACGTGGTGTGAAAAGTGTGTCACAAGATAGAGATTTTGCTATATAGTTTATAGCACACAGGGCTGCACAATGTATCACATAAATGATCGAGATTATGATTATAGGTGCTGTGAATCATGAAAAGTGAGTATAAGTTCATATAGGTCTACTGCCATTGCATTATAGTGCAGTCGTTGAGCATTGTAACCAATCACAGACATGTAAATTATTAGTAGGGCTGGGCAATACTGGACAATTTTGATTTCTTGATTTCAATCAATTTCTCATTTTGATGAACCAATATTGATTCTTAAATCCCAAGATGAGTCTTTTAGTTGATGTTCTTTTCAGTTGATGCATGAACAAAACTGCAATATTTGTAACAAGCCTGCCATCCAGTAATTACAAGCGAAACTCAAGTGAACGATCATCTCTTCAACTGTACTGCTAGTTATACCATGTAATAAACATGAATGAACATTAGAAAGTATAGTGAAAGAAACTTACTGAAATGTATCATGTCTCATGTAATGGCTTAATCAGTGTTTTACCGTGGAAAGATGTCAGTAAAACAGCTTGTACATAATGTCATGTAATGTTACATTTACCTCAGAAAAGCCATTCAGTCTCCATTAGTGGTGCAACGGATCACAAAACTCATGGTTCGGATCATATTAGGTTTTTTGAGTTTTTCGAACTTGGCTTTCCATTCAAAAAAAAAAAAAAACTTTTCATTATAAAAACATTTAAACTGCACGTAAGGCAGTTTTCATATCAACCTTTTAATTATATTATTTCTACTCCAATCCAACTAGTTTTCATGACAGATTTATTCGAACATTAAAAAAAAAAACAAATAAAACAATGAACGGGTTAAGTAAAAAATATAATAAAAATGTGATAGGTATTTTTTCTTGCTAACCATTGAGCTATGGACAGATTTTTTTTCCTTTAGAAAAATTAATTTGTACTGCACCTGGGTAGAGTTGCACCAGCCATTCGTAAGTTCTTTCTTAAATTGGAATGTAAAGTCCACACTAGAGGCTTAGTAACTACTAGCTAGTTTGTAACTAACTCTGTACTTTATTACGTTGCGCCATTTGTTCGTAAGGCAAAACGTAGCTAGTAGGTCGTAAGCTCTCCGTAAAGTAATGCGTAGTCGCATAATATGACGTTTAGTCTCGATGATCCAACAGCAGCCTTCAAAAACGTGAGCAGAAGTTGTTTAAATGCTATGAATTTCAGTTTATCCTTCATTCTAACTTATTTTGCCTCACTTAACTAACAGTAAAAATACGTTTCCATTAAATACGACACTTAATCGTGAATAACATAAGTGTTTTTATATGTAACTTACATTCAGAAACTGTATTTGAAACAAATGAATAAGGATAAATAAGTAATGATACAAAAAAAAAAACATAAGAAAATAACATTTATTGATTATGACTGATTTTATGTGACATGCACAACACGGACAGATGCGCACAGCGGCGCGCTGTAGGACGGGTTCGTGTTGATGAGCCGCTAATAAAGTAATCTATTCACATAATGTTCTAAAAGAATTGAAGTCTGTCAGGTAAAAGAATAGCTTATTGATGCAGTTCAGTCTGCCTGCTATTTTAGTCCAACCGCTACTCCTGATCGGAGGCTTCCGTAAATATTTAGTTTATACCTAGAGCTAAGCTTCAACTAAGTTTAATGGTGCAATGCAAAAATATTTAGTAGTGCGTAAGTTGTAACTTAGTGGCCATTTACGTCAAAACTAGGCTAAGTTGTAACTTGCGCACAGTTGGTGCAACCAGCCCCTGATATCCAAATGAATCGATGTTGAAGTGAATCAAGATCAGAATCAAACCGATTCATAAAATCTGTCAATATCCACTCTTATAAATTAAGCTATAAGCCTATTAATAACAAGAAGCATTGCTAATGAGTTTCTAGCATCCAAAAGTCATCTGACACTAAAAAGATACATCTCAACAGCCAATATTAACTGCAAGAGAGAAGTGTGACAGAACTCTGCAAAGTTAACTGATCATGATATTATGTGATACAGGACTGTTATATAAGATTTTAGTCATGCCGCCCACTCCTATTTGGTGTACACTGCACAGTTAAAAATGGCTTTTAAGCAGGCATGCTATTTTAAAGGAGTTAAAGGAATGAATTTCATGAGCTTTGGTTGGTCCAGCTTAACAGCTGAATATGGTATTCCATTTGGAAATGGATAATTACCTGCAGGTATTATTCAGACACAGCCTGTCCCTTCAATCTTTGTCCTCACGAGTGCTGACTCTTGCCAGCTGGCCTGCTGTTGTACAGCATAATATTACTTGCTCAGGAAATTAGCTTCAAGTGCCGATAGTCTGCCAGTACACATGTGCTTCTGAATCAGGTCTGTATTATACTGTACTCCTATAATTTCAACTTTGCGACAAATCCGCAATTTAGCGCATGCTACTTTGTTATTAGGGCCATGATGGTAGCAGTTAACTGGGGTGACTGTTTTAAGCACTCCATCCTTATCTCATTAAATGCTGTGCAATCCAGATCATCTCCGAGCATGGTTTGTCTGGGTTAATCTCACTATCCTGTTGTCTACACCCTCTTGTTTTGCTCATGGTCCCTTGCTAGTTGTAGCCCAGCCAGTTTCAAACATACATCCTGGAGTGTCCGTTGCAGTTGGTTATGTTGCCTAATCTAAATAATTATGATGAATGAAAAACATAATACTAAATTCAAGAATATTGTGCTCCCTTGATTTTTTAAATGCATTCTGTTGAAAGTCTTTCACCCATGTACTAGTAGTCATTCTGTCTACCTAGATAATAGCATCCTGACACTATTTATTACGTTGAGCAGTATTTGTCAATTGTCAATAATTAAGATATTCTTTAATAAATGAGATCTCTGATTGTAGTCCTTGAAAACCAAAAATGTAGTCCTTGAAAGTCCTGTTTTTTTTTTTTTTTTTTTAACTGTATGTCGCTGTGTGTTTTACACTATAGATTCAGTAGTGGTGTTGCGGTGAATAATAATATTACAGGGAACATTCAGTATTTCATGAGTATTTTAGTATGAGGTTCTGTTCACTGCTGGAAGAATGCAAGTTAAAGAACCATTAACAGAACCAGACTTTCTTTTTATTTTATATACAGCTCTGGAAAATATTAAGAGACCACTGCAAAATTAGCAGTTTCTCTGGATTTATTTATATGCATCTAATTTGTTCTACAAACTACTGACAACATTTCTTCCAAATTTAAAAAAATATTGTCATTTAGAGCATTTATTTGCAGAAAATGACAACTGGTCAAAATAATGGAAAAAGATACCATGTGTTCAGACCTCGAATAATACAAAGAAAACAAGTTTATATTAATTTTCAACAACAAAATACTAGGGCTGGGTAAAAAATATCGATTTCTCGATATTAATCGATTCTCATTTTTACGAACCGATATCGATTCTTAAATCCCAAGAATCGATTAATCATCCTGTTTTCATTTGATGAATGAATGGAACATTGTAGCACGCATCCCATCCAATAAATCGCAATAATCTTTGTGCTTTGTTACTATTGATATGAAATAAAGTCTCAGATTTCAAATTACATCCATTTTCTTACAAAATTCAAAAACATAAATATGGTTTTGGCGCTGTGGCGTGAGATCACTCTGGCGCCGCTCACCTCTAGAGAAGATCTTGACATGATCTTCTCTTCCGCCTTAATAATACCAGTTACTGCGCGACATAAACATGAATGAGCATCTCAAAGTGTGTTAAAAGATAGATTCCAACTTATCGAAATCCGTATCATGTCTAATGGAATCGTGTTTCAACCTTGGAAAGACGTCAGTGAAACAGCTTTTAAACAGTGTCATGTAACGTCACATTTACCTAAAAAAAAAACATATGTGACCATAAACTCGTTAGTCAGCTAGAAAAATTAACTCTAGAGAGGAGCATTTTGCTGAATGTATGCACCATATTCATAATAATTTTTAATGTTCTTCAATATTTAATGCATGTTTGGATAAATCTGGCAAGTTTTTATGACAGCCACCATTTAAATGTTTATATTTCATATAACGTATTATAAAAATAAAATAAAAGTGTAATTTAAGTTTTTGTATTGCTACAAATCAGTTAATTTTTACCTTCAATATTATAGTAGGCTAATGAAGCCTATAGGCTACAACTGACTCCCATAGTTTACCGCATTAAGTTAAGAGATTTGTTTTCCTTGAGAAAACTTGCCATGTATTGTACCTGATATCCAAAATAATCAATATTGAATTGAATCGAAATCGAATCGAATTGCAAGCCAAGCTTGTGAATCGAAATCTAATCGAATTGTGAAATTTGTGTCAATACCCAGCCCTACAAAATACTAATGTTTTACCTTAGGAAGAGTTCGGAAATCAATATTTGGTGGAATAACCCTGATTTCCAATCACAGCTTTCATGCATCTTGGCATGCTTATCAGTCGGTCACATTGCTGTTGGGCAACTTTATGCCTCTCCTGGCCCAGGTAGGGTTGGCAATTTTTTTTATAAACTCTTTTGGTTATACTGGTTGAAACTCTGTTTACATACTGATAGCACTCAATAAGCAGTCTGAATGCAGTGATAGGATGTCCTACCTGCCTGTCAACCTATGTGTTTCCATACCTCCGCTCACCCTGCTCTCGCAGACATCCGGGTCCTCAGTGTGTTTCATGAGGCTGTGCAGAGTTATAGACAGCAGCCGCCTTTTATAGTTCCTTCTGAACCAAAACAAGCTTATGCTGCTTTCACGTAATAACGACTGTAATTAAGAAATGGCAAGCCCTGAAGTTTTACCCGGAGCTGTTCACGTCCTCAGACTCGGATTTATGCATTTCTATGGCAACACTATCAACCCCGAAATAAGTCTGCAGCAGTCAGGTGGTACAAGTACGCTCATTATTATTGTATTGTTTTTATGTGCTTTGAGACATGAGGTAATTCGCTTTGCAGACGATTCTGTGTGCGTTGCGTTCATGTATTTTGAAGGGGGTGTGGCTTTGGAGATGCTCTGAATGGAGGGTGGGATACTATGCTTTCAAAGCTAGCTTGCTATTGCTAGCCTCTCCAAAATTGCCTACCCCACCTTTAAGTGTACCTCTAATGTGACTTATTAATCAGTTGATCAACTTGTTTTTTTGCACTTCCTTCAGTTGCCTTAAAGTAGCAACTGAATTACCAAATATGTAGATTAATTTAAGGGAGCTCTTCAAATCTCTTAAAAGAGGGAAGAGTTTACTTTTTTCTGTTAGCTGAAGTAGCTGTTGAAAGGAGTCAAATTGATTTGCCATTTGGCAGTAGTGGTAAATGCATTTATTCACTTCGCTGTGGTACAAATCTGCCCCTAATTTCTCCATAGACAATCAGTTGGACATTTCCAGACCCAGCAGATATCAAGGTAAGAGCCAACTACGAGTGAAACTGAAATTTTCTTCAGCAAATGGGCTATGGAGACAGTTCTTCTTTAGTCCACTGTGAAAATGGGTGTTCAGTAGAGTGTCTACAAGTTACTTTTTGTTAGAACAATGAGGAAATGCAAAGCTCTGCACTGCAATATTTCTGTTTTTTCACTCATTTACAGCGGCCTCAAAACGCATTTGGTCACTTAAGCTACAAATGTATGAATCGTTGCAGTATCAGTATTTGGACAGTTTCTGGTTGTTAAACGTTAGTGGATCATGTTCATAGTTAATGCGATGAACGTGGTTATTCTTTTAGGACACCTGTATGAAATTTAAAAATTATCTTAAGACTGACTAATTGTTTATTGAAGGTCACTGTGAAATGGTCTAGCATTATTTGTTTGTATTTGCCATTTGAGGTTTAATATTTCATGATACTAATGCGATGACATTTATACAGTTTGATTGTGCTTTAAGTGTCCAATCACAGTTCGAATTGATTTGTTAAACGCCTTCATTCAGTTTTTTTCTTTATTTACATTTTTCCATCCTCTATATCCCAGGAGTCGTAAGGACAGTCTGGAGAGCGAGAGCTCGGCTGCTATTGTCCCTCACGAGCTGGTGCGAACACGACAGCTGGAAAGTGTGCACCTGAAGTTCAACCAGGAGTCTGGGACACTTCTCCCACTGTGCCTCAGGTAGGACATACACTGTAGGAAGCTCCATTTGCCATATATTTTCTCAAAATCCACTTTGCTGAGGCCTTAACTTTAAGAGGGGCCAGGGGTTGTGAATTCACTCAGAAGTGAAAAATAAAACTGCACATGTACTGGTGTTCTGATGTGCACTTTGTTCATATTACCAATGTATTACAGTTTTACAAACAAACTAAACTCATTGAAAAGCTAACAGCTCTGATTTTGCTGGCTCTAAAAGAGTGGGATATGAGTTTTATGTAATCTCCTTGTTTGGACAGAAACAGAGACGAGGCTCACAGAAAAGCCTTTGTTTAAAGTCCAAATGAGAGCAGGGAGAAAATGAACATCAGGTTGTTTATAGTTTTAGCCTTTGATATTCCGCGCTTGCTTTAAGAGATATGACACTTATCAAAGTCTATGTAAATGATTCATTCAGCTTTTTTCTTTATAATCTTTTCTTGTAGAGGTCGGCTGCTTCATGGCCGGCATTTCACATATAAAAGCATTAATGGAGATACAGCAATCACCTTTGTATCCACTGGGGTGGAAGGGGCTTTTGCCACAGAAGAGCATCCCTATGCTGCACATGGACCATGGCTACAGGTAACAGACACATATTACTATTAAATCCCTTAAAGGGGCCCTGTTATACTTTTTAACATTTTCAACATTCTTTAGTGTGCAATGTTGCTGTTTGAGAATGAGAAAAGTTCTGCAAAGTTACAAAGCACAAAGTCCACTCCAAAGGGAGTTATTCTCTATATCAGTAAGAACTGATTCTGAAATCCTTGAAATGCCTTCATTGTAGTCTTGAGTTTTCTTCTGGGAACTTACATGTCACAATAGCCCTTATTTAAATAATTTCCGCCCAAGGCATTCGCAAAGAAAAAAGAAGCGAGGCCTGGTTGAGTTGTGTTAGTAGTGTGTTGAAACTCGTGTTTATGGTAAGGGTGTGACATTTCCAAAATGCACTCAAAGTGGTTGACCAATCACAACACACTGGTCCAACCGACCAATCAGAGCACACTGCACTTTTTGGCAATTAAACAGAGCGTTACTGACAGACTGGGAAGAGAGTTGCTGCAATAATGTGAAAAATGTGTTCCAAACCTATTCTAATAGACCCCACAAACAAAATCAAGGGCATAATAGGTCCCCTTTAAAATTTAATGTTGTTCCTCATGTGTGACCTTGTTCTGATCTCCTTAATTTAGATATTACTTACTGAGGAGTTTGCAGACCAGATGCTAGCTGACATTCAGGATTTGTGCACCAGTGAAATGGTAAGGTTCTACCTACACCTCACGTTAAGTGATTTCACTATGATTTTGTAAACTTTAGATTATTTTAACACGCTGTGTTATCTCTTTACCCCTTACCCAGTCTAAGTTGCCGAAGGAGTACAGCTGGCCCGATAAGAAGCTAAAGATCTCTGTCCTGCCTGACACTGTATTTGACAGCCCACTGCAATAAGACTGGGAGCTCACTGTCCCTGATTACAAACCCACATCTCCAGAAAGGAGCCCAACTCTTTTGCCAGACTCATGTGCCTGTAGACGGTTGAAGGAAACAGACTTTCAGATGCTTTCCCCTTTCCCAGAGAGCATTGTAAATGTACAACATTTTGTACATTTTGTCCGTTATACCACTTGTCTTTGTATTGGTCCACCTATTTACTCATAAGGAAGCTTAAAAAAATAGTTTGTTTTTCTGGTTTGTTTCAAAAGACACGTTATATTTCTTGTTGAATATTTAGCAGCACAAGACAATGTGCAAGCACTGGTGCCTTTATTCGTCTTGGAATGGACTGAAGTGTCATTTTGAGAGAAAATCCGCTCTTCTAAATCCTGCTTGTAATGTGAAGGAAAGCATACTAAGAATTTTTTTTTTTACCATGTTTATCTAAAAAAATCTTATAAGTCTGGGTATCTGATTTTACTCAAATTTACATATATATATATATATATGTAAGATACAATAGTGTCTATTTAAGGTTGATGATCTTAAGGTCTTTATTAAGTTGTAGTCATAAGTGGTTAGTCTGTTCACCTACACAATACCAAAGCCTGTACAGTATGGGTGTTTTTAAACTGTCTAATGTAAAGTTGAGAATCATCAATTAGTTCCCTGATCTTGGTTTTATTTTATTATTATACTTTTCCTTTGACTTTATGATTGCATTCCAAGTCTTTATAGGGAAGCAAACAAACTGGTTCTTGAATGGCAATCAGTTTTCTAGAATGTGCTTTTGTAATTTTTGGGGAATGTGCTCAATAATATGTCAAAGTGTAAAAAAGAACCTTTATTTGTGCTTTGTAAAAGATGAATTTAAGATGACTGTACTGGTGTTTTTTTTATATTCTGGAGAATCACTACACTGCCTGTGGTTTTGTTACCTTTAAGTGCATTAAAGTTACAAAAATCGGGGTGTCTGCGTTCATTTTGATTACACAAGTCTGACTGTTTGTGCAAAGAATGCCTATTTCCCATTTAATTATATACTATTTTAAGATGACAACTCATGATTCACATCCAAGTATTTTTTTTATGACCAAGGCAACAAAATTCCTCATGGATAACCAAGCCTGTCTCTGACCTTTAGAATTGTATGCCCTGTATTTTGATGATGTCCCTTCAAGACACGCATGTAAATGCCCTCTTTGCATGTGAAATAACAGCACTCTGGTGGGCTGTTGAGATGTCAATGTCAATTTTGTTTGTATAGCACCATTGAGCACAACCAATGTTGACCAATGTGCTGCACAACAAGAAGAAAAATTAAAACATTACATAACAGGCTTAACAGAACAATATCATCAATAAAATACAGTGCAATGAAATTGCATCACTGATTATATGTCAAATCAACGAGATACTTTTTTAGCTTGGTTTTAAAAATGGACAAAGATGAAGCGGATCTAATAGAAATGCGTAGGGTATTCGGGTAGCCTATTCCAGAGTCTAGGGCAGGGGTGGGGAACGTTGATCCTGGAGGGCCATTGTCCTGCAGAGTTTAGCTCCTCCAACCCTAATTAAACACACCTGAAGCTAATCAAGGTCTTCAGGATTGCTAAAGTTACAGGCAGGTGAGTGTTTTTTTCAGGGTTGGAGGTAAACTCTGCAGGACAGTAACCATCCAGGATCAACGTCCCCCACCCCGGTCTAAGGGCTGCTACCAAAAAGGCGAGATCATCTCTACATTTCATCTTTGACTTCAGGATACTCTGCAATCTCTGGTTGATTGACCGAAGAGTCCTAACGGGATGGTAGATTCAAACAGAGTTGTTCAGTCCTAAAACCCAGAATTAACACGTTCAAGCCATGGGTTCCAGTTTAAATGTTAATTTTATTTTCATTATTCGAGTAAAATAAGGTGGTATGTTCATGGTGAACATAAGGTGTTATGAGTGAATTATGTTGTGATTACTATTTTGTAGTGTTGTGTAATGATGTAAAGTTTGCGAGGACAGAAGTGAAAGAGTAAATAAGATGGATGAAGTTCGTTACTTCTGCCTCGTGTGGTTTATTGCTGCTTAATAATTCCTGACAGATGCCACATAAAGTCTGTGGTTAACATGAACTAACATTAAGGTGTTTTTTAAGGGTAAGCTGCTCAATAAAAAAATACTGGAACACTTCTTAAGCCATGCTAAAAAAAAATTCAAATAAATGATTAATTTACTGCAGAGAAACAGATTTTTGGGCAGATCACAAAAACAAAACAAATAAAACCTAGTGGCAAGCCCCTTTAAATTAAACTCCGCCTCCGTATATTAACCCCTCCCATTTTTATGTGTCAAGTCCGCGAGTGTCACGTGATCGGGGGAAGGGGGAGTATGTGAACTGTATCCTGAGTTGCAGTCCTGTGCCTGCATTCCTCTCATCTAGGATTTGCTTGAAGGGAAAAAAATCATAAATAATAACAGACGCAGATTGGAATACGGCGGTAAAGCATCTGATTTCCACCAGGATTAACATTTTTAAGGACGTGAAATCCCTGGATGATCGCTGAACTGGATCTTTTCGCTTTACGTGAAGCGTCTATATAAAGGGCATACAAATGAGAGGAAAAGTAAATAGATACGTCGTTTTTAATTCGCGTTAAACAGGAAAACAAGATGGCTGATAAGCGATAACAAGGGCCAAACGATATCGTCTCCTTTAAGAGCAACAAAGGTATTGATGTAGGATTTGATACATGAATATTTTAGGCGAGTTAGCTTCGTCAAAATAAAATACATGACATTAGCCACTATAAATGAATGCAATCCGTCTCTGGTAAGTGCGAGCAGGTAAACATAAGGCGAAACATGGAATGGGATCGTGTTATGGGTCATTCTATAATGTTCAACCAACACAGATAGCGAGAGAATAAATTTGACTACGATAAAATCGCTGCTCTTTGGGGTTTAATGCTACGAGAGCATGTTGGCATGCAAGTATACGCGTCAATTGTTTGTTCATTCAAAATCGCGTCACGGCATTAGATAGATGGTGTTTCTGGCTTTACCTTATAGTTGTAGAGGACAGAAATCCTATCGATATAGTATTACACGAGCAGCACAAAGGCTCAGGTCTACTTTTTTAATATAATTCCAGCAGGGCAAATGTCATGTGCCCTGAGCACAAATCAAATGCGTGATCGACTGCTTCAGTAAATGCGTGCGAAAGGACGTTTTCAGTGCTTCAAGAACTTGTGGCGTCACCCTTTTCCTGTTTTAAACCTAGCAAAAGACTATATGCTTCCGATGATTAGACATTTTCACTTGAATTTAACGGATCCTATGTTGACTGGCATTGGACTTTATACGATGTTGTAGCCTTTAACCTAGTAACGTTAGTTTATTATCTTTCAACGGTTAGTCAGGCATCTGTCAGTGAGGCTTCGTCTGTCTCTGGTGTTTTATTCGGTTGCCATAATTAAAGATAGACTTATAATTGGTTTGTCCGATACTTTTTTACAAATTCAAACTTCTGCTCGTGCATCAATTCTAACGATACATTATACAATTTACGGGGTATCTAAAGAAAAGCTCATTTACAGTAACAACTGTTACTGTCGCTTATAAAGTTCTTAAAAATAGCACCATTCATTCATTTTTCCTATTAGGCTCATTTTAAATTAAGTCATTTTTCGCGCTCACTAAATTAATACCAGCATTATAGTTTGTGTTTTTAGTTTGCTTAATCAAATATACATTTGTCGATAGAGACGGGCAAGTTTCTCTCATTCCAAAAACGTCATTTATTCACGCCCGGCTGTGGTATTTGATTGCTGACTAACTTTGCCAGTAGCAGAAACGCTCCCTTGGCATATTTGGGGCTGATCAACAGCTGTTTCTCTGGGGCTTCTGTGCTTGTATGGTCTTCATCAACTGACTTAACATCTGGATATAAATGAAGGAGTCACGAGAATGAGCGAAACGTTGTTAGGACGGTGCTAGAACTTGATGTTTGCCTTCCACGAGCGGATCAAGTCAAGACGGGATGTCTGATCAAATGGCTGAGATGGCTGAGAGCTGGCGGAACTGCTTTGAGGAGGAACTAATTTGCCCCATTTGTTTGCATGTGTTCGTGGAGCCTGTACAGCTGCCGTGCAAACACAACTTCTGCCGGGACTGCATCAGCGAGGCCTGGGCCAAAGACACGGCCAATGTGCGCTGCCCGGAGTGCAACCACGCGTACAACCAGAAACCAAACCTGGAGAAAAACATCAAACTCAATAATATTGTGGAAAAATTCAACGCGCTGAACGTCGAAAAAGCGCCGGCCGTTCTGCATTGCATTCTGTGCAGGCGAGGGCCTCCTCTTCAAGCGCAGAAAGTGTGTCTTCGTTGTAATGCACCGTGCTGCCAGTCTCACATCCAGACGCATCTCCAGCAGCCCTGTCCTGCTCCTGGACATCTACTGGTGGCGACTGAGGAGGTCCGGGCCTGGAGCTGCCCGCACCATGACGAATACAGACTATATCACTGCGATGTGGAACAGGTGGCTGTCTGCCAGTACTGCTGCTTCTCCAGATGTGCGCCAAACCATGGCCATGCGGTGCGCGACGTGGAAGTACGACGCAATGACATCAGGGTGAGTGCTTTGCTCCGAACTTTTAACTAGACTCCGCCTGTGTCAGGGACTGACTGAGCTCACCCAGTCCATTTTAGACATCAGATATATACACTATGGATTAGCCTGGTGACTCAGGCCCTGAACTGGTTTAGCCCTGTTAAATGCATGATGACCCCTTGCGAACAGGTAATAATTAAATAGATGGTTCTTTAAAGGGATAGTTCACCCAAACTGAAAATTTTGTCATCATTTACACACCCTCAAGTTGTGCTAAACATGTATGAGTTTCCTTCTGCTGCTGAACACAAAAGAAGATATTTTGAAGAATGTTGGTAACCAAACAGTTGACGGTAGCCATTGACTTCCATAATATGTAAAAAAAAAATACTATGGTAGTCAATGGCAAGGAGTGGCAACAAATTATTTAAAAAAGAGAAAGAATGTAGGACGGGACTATTCATTGGATGTTGATTGGATGGAGGCGGATGATGATCTTACGCAGATTTGAGAAATCCGTCCTTTCACCTGAAGATCGAATTATGACATTTTGATTAAAAATTATGTGGTCAAAACAGTAAAAAAAAAAAAACATGCATGGATGAATTATTCACATCAGATCATCAAGATGCATTTAGAAAATAGATGAATTTATTTCATGCCAACTTTAAAGGCCCCCTGGCTGATTTTTTTTTATTTTTTTTTTTAGCATTTAGGATGAATATGTTAGCCTTAAGGATATGAATAAGCTGGTGTGTTGCAAAACAATGACAAAATTCGCATAGGAGATATAAGGATTCAAAACTTAGTCTCTCACTTGCCCTAAAATGGCTCACAGATTTTTATGACATCACCATGGACTTCAGCTTCTCATCACATCTTCTGTCCAATCAAATGGTCTCTAGAATCTAAAGTCCTGCCCCCTATATACCAGCTGGCCAAAATGACCGTTAACACGTCACAGTTAGGGGTGGGCGATACTGAAAATTTAGATATCGATCCGATACCAAGTAAATACAGGGCCAGTATCGCCGATATCGATACCGATACCAATACTTTTTCATTTTAAAGCAAGCGCTTGAACTTGTATGCACTTTCCTGTGCTAGAGCAGTGTGTCATGATTTATGAGGTGAATGCATCATTAATATGCTAAATCTGAATACGTTTTCCAGACTACTAAATATATTGTGATTTGTGCTCTCAACTCGCCTGTAATTAGTCAGTGACTTTTACAAAACTACCCTAATTATAGTAAATGTGCTATTGTACACTAGCCTACTGTTCAAAAGTTTGGGGTCTGTAAGATTTTTAATTCTCTTCTGCATTTATTTGATAAAAAATACATACATGGGCTATCTGTTTTCTTTGCCATAGTAAACTGTAATTTAGTCATGTGATCAAAGCGGAATTTTCGGCATCATTACTCCAGTCATGATGATAATTCATTTTAATATGCTGATTTGCTGCTTAGGAAACATTTCATATTATTATCTATGTTGAAAACAGTTTCATATTTTTGTGGAAACCATGATACATTTTATGCAGAATTATTTGATGAACAAAGTTGAAAGAACAGCATTTATATGAAGTATATATTTTTTTAACAGTGTAAAACCCTTTGATCAATTTAATGCATCGATCCTTGTTGAATAAAAATATTAATTTCATTAACAAAATCTTACTGACGTCAACATTTTGAACCGTTATGTACACTTGTGGTTTGTTTATTGCGAAATAACTCCCGAAATAACTTGTTTCTCTGTCATCTAAGCAAGGCTTCGTTTCCCAAACGCACTGGGCCTGTGAGCTCAGCGAAGCACCATGATCGAACGCTCTCTGTGATTGATTGGTTTCGTCTTGTATACAGATGACTAGGAGAAAAAGTTCTATCCTACACAATTACCCACTAACATTTGCTTATTTTTCCACTTTGAAGCTTATTTTACGCACTGAATTGCGTGCTAAATTAATAAAAAATACTGGTAAAAAAATACACATTTGGATAGATATTTTTATGTGAGGATCGATCCTTATCGATACCACGTCAGTATCGAAGTATCGATACTTCAGGATCGATCCGCCCACCTCTAGTCACAGTGCAATATGAGTTGTAGATGTGTGTTCGGTTGCTCAAACACTCGAGTTTTATTCTCTTTTTCAACTGTATGTTGGTTAAGAATGAAATGGCTATAATTTATTCACTCCTCTACTATTGAATCCAACGTATCATCAGCGCTCGGATTCGCTTCCATGGTGCTGTCAAGTACGACTCACAGTCTGTGAGGTAAACTAAATGCTATTGGCTATTTGAAAAGTGGGAGGAGCCATTCAATATGTCCCGCCTTAGCTTCCTGTTTCAGTGGAAATTACGTCAACACATACAAAGCTGCGCATTCCAAGGCACTTCAGTGGGCCTTTAAGGCAGTTGCCCAATGTAAAACCAGGCATGCTGAAAAAAACTGCACAATAGAGTGGTGCAGGGATGAAATATTTTAGCATCACCCTGGTTCCCTCGACAAAAACACAATGGTATTTTGCTTTGGCTTTTGGATTATAGCAGAAAACAAGTTCTGTGATTTAACAATAGCTTATGATTCTTACGTTTTGTTTATCATGATAATCTTCACAAATGAACACAACTTATATGAATTTTGAAGCATAAATACAATCGGCAAAGCTCAAGAGCTAAACGTAGGCTATAAACGAACTACACCATGGTCTCATGACTTCAATGTCACCATCACTAATTTTCCGTCAACTCTTTTCCCCAAAAAGTTAGTTATAATACCTTGCAAGAGCAGGACTAAACACAATTAGGCTGTGTAAGCAGACTAGTGAGTAGATGAGTTCGATGACATTTAATGTCCCCGACAACCTCTGTAGTCCATTTAGACACTTGTTAGCAACTGCCTTTTACAAGACAAGTAAAAGGTTTAAAAAAAAATCACAAAAGGGTATTAGTGGTGTGTTTTATATCATAGAATAGAAGAGTAGCTAGGGACTCACCGCGCCTTAAAATTAGTCCATATGAGGTGCATAGACAAAGAATTCCATTCAATTCATTAGAGAGGCACTTCAAGAGTGTCTGCACACTCTACCAAAGACAAGAGAGGTCAAAAAGCGAGATAAAATCAAATGAAAAGTGGCAAATGTTTCAGTCACATGTGACCTTTCTCAATGCCAAGCTTACAATCTCTTTGTACAATGTCTTTGGTGGAGTACCTCTCTTATATCATAGAATAAAATGTGAAAATATCTTAAGCTTGTGTTAACCACAAACCTAACTTTATTTCAAGCATTTAAAAAAACTTAAAAAAAACCCTGTGTGTTGAGTTTTCACTTCTCAGGTCATAAATTCAACCAGTTTAAGTAGTTCTTTGGCAACTAGGCTAATAATTCTTTTTTTTTTCAATTCAGCTGAATATTTTAGTTAAATTTAGTAAGTTAATTTAAACAAAATGTCGGAAAGCTTCAAAAAGCTTGTTTGAAGAACTATTTATTTACTATGATTATATTGTAAGAACTTTTATTTGTTTATTAATGTTTTATTGCCCATAGTTAGTATTGCATAGTACTACTAACTAATATTTACACTGTAACATATAGCTACTGGCTTCGCTCTGAGGAACAAAATGTAGCCTAGCAAAAGCCTCAATAAAACATTCAGAGTACTGAGGACTTGAAAAGACTGAACATTGTTTTCCTAATCACTTTTACTGTTTGTAATTTTTCATCATGAATTAACCTATTGGTAGGGTGAACTAGAGTAAAGCCCCGTTCACACTACAAGCGACAAAGCGACACGATACCATTCATTTCAAATGGGGAGTGGGCAATTTCCGGCGACACGCGCGACAGCGACCGTTGGCGACCGGATGGGGCGTGTCTGGCGACGCGACAAAGTTGAGATCTGTTTAACTTTATGCAAATGAAGAGCGACTTTCGGGAGCGACAACCAATAGGAGTGGAGCGGCAAGAAAACTGATTGGATGTCATTCATAAAGGCAACCAGTAGTGGGAACGCCCACTAGCGATCTCATCGCCAGCCACTGGCGACATGCAGCGACAAAGTCGCTTGTAGTGTGAACGGGGCTTAAACTTCCTTTCAAAGGCTGAAGCAGTCACTTCCTCTTGAAACATTAGTTCTGTGCTGGAACATGAATGTATACCTAGATAGTTCTGTCATATCCTGAATCTCTGTACCCTGCCAGCTGAATGTTAACACCTGTATAATGAGACTGTCAACACTCTTTAGAGCGAGAAATATCGGGTCTTCTGCTTTATGAAGTTAATAGTGAATAATTGCCCCAAAACCAGTCAGGAGAAGTGTGAAAAACTAGCTTTAGTGCCAGCTGTAATGTTCAGTAGCAGGGCAACTAAAAATATTTGATTATATCTGTTCCATCAGTTTATCAACCTAAAATAAACACTTTAGTATAGAAGTACTTTCTTATCTAAAAGTTAATTTTAAAGGTAAATCATATTAAAGGTGTTTTTTATGGCTCCAAATAGGTTTATTCTCAGTGATTTGAAATGTTCACTGCATAATAAATTCCACCTACACATATTTTCTTCTTTCCTGTAAGATTCATTGCCACATAGCAGAAATAATGAGCCTATCCATAAAACAGGTTTTACAGAGTAGCACTTCACCAAGGAATACTTGTTTGATTTATAGATGAAACTATTTACATAGACTTGTCATCTTATATGTTAACATTTAAGCTCTTGAATATTGGAAAACCAAACGTCTGATAATCATATACCAGCAAAGACTTAAAGTGGGGTCCAAAAGTCCACACTGAATAATATATCAGTGTGTACTTAAATTGATGTAAATGGACGGAGAAATATTTCAGATTTCTAGATCACTAATCAAATAAGTAAGCTTGTGTCATTTATTATGTGATATTTATTTATTATCTTATTCCATTGAAAGTTAAACTTTTAACTGAAATTATGCTTCTGGTAATATGATTATGATAGTTGTAATGGGGAAATGTAAAGACTTCTATCCATTTTTATTTCCTGCATTTATTTCTCTTGATCCTCAAATCTACTTATTAAAAGCTCTTTTACCTATCAATTAAACTGATGTATATGCTAATAATAAAATTAGCTGGGACATTCTGCAGTGTAGGAGTGAAAAACCACGCTGTTCTTTCAGCTGCCTCCCAAAGAATAATGAACTGTTGTGAGTTGAGCTGCTGCTGCTGGACTTGGCAGGGATGACTTCTGGATGCGTGGAGGAATGCTTTTTAGATGGCCAATGTGTCATGGCTCCTAAAGCAGCCAAGTGTCTGTAAAAGGAGGGGGAAAGAGAGGGAGGAAATGGACGCAAGGCCTGCTCTACCCACAGCTGCTGTTGAAAGACACACACATCCCTCTGTTCTTTCTTTCGCAAGTGCATAAATTTAGAGAGTGTGACTCAAGTGGTCCCACAATAAAACTGCCTGGCCTTCTTTGCTCCCTCGCCTCTTGTTCAGGAATAGGACATGGGTTCTCGGCAGACACAGGAAGGGAGTGACCTCAGTTCCCTCTCTGCTCTGTTCCCAATAATCCACCTCCTGTTTGCAGGGATGACATCATGGGAGATCCAATGGAGGATCACCCTACTATCTCTTTTGCTCCTTTTTATACTGTTTAATATGACAGGAGTCTGCTTAAGACTTGTTTACTCTTTTGGACGCCCCACTGACATTCACGCTTCATGGAATAACTTCCACAAATTAACTGCGTTTTTAAATATAGGACCCAAGCAGTGATGAATTATATAAATGTGGCTCAGCCCACATTTGACCATTTTCTGCAAATATGTCATGCTTTCAGTTGGACCGGATCATTCGAAATGTAAATGCCCTCCAGATTTTTTTCTAGAAAGACTTGAAAATTGATTGCGGTGTCACTGAATAATTTGAGAGGCCATTCTTATCACACCGTAGCACGCAGGCAAGTCCGGACAGCGTTATATGACTCTCACAGTCGGCCTTGAGAAACGTTCAGTACAGTCGGATGACTTCAGATGTTTGGAATCACAGCCATATTATTGTGAAAGTGGTGAATGTGATTCACTGTGTGCACCCATGACATGCAGGTTAGGATCACTTAACTGCTTAATCATTTGGGCTGCGTCCACAATCACATACTCTCTTTGAGTAGGTACCTATTTTGAATAAATTATTACTTCACCACCACTAGTGTTCAGTTCTATATAGTATGAGTGTGTGTAGCATGAATGTAATTCGGACATACTACATTCGCCATGTTGTCATTTTCCTGTTATCTACCAGCGTCACTTATGTCGCATCTCTGCTATTCACAAATCCTCTCCTGTGGCCTCATGGGAAAGTAAAATGTCCATCGAATGCACACTTCAGAATCTCGCTGGAAGTAGTAGGTTATCCTGGTACTTTATGCCTACTCTTTTTGAGTATTTGTGAATTCGGACACACTTCTTTTGTTTCATACTGTTTTTGGCCTACTATATGCATTTTTGGATACAGCCTTAAAGCTTAACAGGAAGGTGTTCTGGAATGAACTGCAAAAGCAAATGGAGAAATTCTAGTATGAAAATAAGGAAGTAGTAAGCAAGCTTGTACGTTGCTGGCAATGTCCTTTGTGATGGCAATTCATCTGGACAAAGCTGCTGTAGATGAATGCAATATGTGATTATATGGAGGCAGTTTGTTCTGTAATATGGTGCTTTGCTTCATCATGCTGTGTCCCATGCCATTTCCCATTGTCATCATGCCTCTGTCAAGATGAACAGATCTTTCTTAGTTTTTTTTTTTTCATATTAGATAACCTGCTCCGATTTAACAAACAGCGTAACCGAAATCTTTTACCATCTTTAACTACATGTTGTTGTATTGTTGTAACTTCAACCAGGTAATGGTAATAGTAATGATACTGAGGTACACAATTACTTCATTTAAAATGGACTTGAAATGGATCATGAAAACGTGCACATCAATTAGTGATTTTAGATTTTAATTTAGTAATGTCGGGTACACACTGCACTCGCTGACAGTTTTGTGGAACTCGCAGACAAATGGCCGAAATTGGAGGCGAATCGGTACATGTTCACGTGAGTGTCAATTGCATAGTGTGTATGATCAAAGATCAGAATCTGAGAGAAGCGCTGATGCATTACCGATGCTGTGAAATATTTTGCATGCTAAATATCTGGATCTGTCTAAAGGCAACTTGGATCACAGGCTTCTTGTGTGCAAAATTCAACAGGAAGAAATCCAGTCTCACGCATGATTTTATGTTATTTCCTGTATCAATTCTTGCATGTGTTTGGTTGTGAAACAATTTGTACCAGTGATTCTCCCTATTGAAATGTTGTGTTATGTGTGATCCCTGTCGCCGAGCTGTCGTGTAATGTGGGCACAACAGCAAATAATGGTACCCCAGACAGGCATAACCACTGATTGAGTAAGTTCATTCCATGAAGGATTCGTCAGGCCGTCATTAAACTGGTAACTTGTTACTTTTTTTTCTTTTTTCTTTTTTTAATGATTTATTCAAATGATTGGTTGTTCTGAAAAACAGTACAAGAAACTCTGGTGTAGTCACACGGATCACATATAAAAGTACGGTTGTTGAATATCTAGAGATGCTTTACAGTAATCAATCTCAGGATGAACATTTAGGTGGAAGATACAGTTCCGTCAGCAATTACAAATAAGCTTTTAGAAACATTCACTTATATCCAGTTTAAATCCATCCTCACTTACAAGAGCCTCTCCACTGAGATAATTTAGGCCTTATATATTAAAGGGATAATTTCATATTTAAATTGACCTCTTGAAAGTGAAATGTAACTATACAAACCAAGTCACCAAGCAAGTACGAACTATTCATTAATGTCTTCTGAGTGGCCTTAAAGGAATAGTTCACCAAAAAATGAAAATTAGCCCATGATTTACTCTCCCTGAAGCCATCCTAGGTGTATATGACATTCTTCTTCCAGAGGAATACAACCGGAGTTATATTAAAGGGGAACTTGGCAACTATTTAAAAATCATTTGGATGGTTAAATAACCTGTTCTGGTGAAAATGGTGACTTTCCTCGCTCCCCCAACGTTCCCAGGCGGAAAACCAACCTTGCAACATGGGGACTAACGTTCCGGTAAGTTGGAAATGGGAAGTCTCGTGAGAAGCAAGAACGAGCGAGAAACACAAACTGCTTTACGGCAATTCGACATAAACACACACGCTGCCCTCAATGTGTATGATGTATTACCCACCTCGGTAGACATAGCTCCACACGATAAAGTTCGTCGGCTCCAAAAATAACAAATACACAAATGCAGCGGTAGAAAGGGGGAGGAGGGTGCCGCAAGTCATTTTTTTTACGACAGTGTTGTGAAATATACGCCCCATAGACGTATGAGCTCGTTGAGAAAACATGTGACAACAAAAGTGAAAGTTCCAAGTTGCCAAGTTCCCCTTTAAAACATGTCCTGGCTCTTCCAAGCTTTATAATGGCAGTGAATGGCAACTGTATGTGTTTGGAAGTCCATCAAAGCGCATCTATTCATGATTAAAGTCCTCCACGTGTCTCCGGAGGTTAATAAAGGCCTTCTGAAGTGAAGCGATGCGTTCGTGTAAGAAAAATATCTAATTTTTTTTATTTATACTTTTACAACATTATACTTAACGCACAACGTAATGACAAACACAGATGCGTACTGCCGTCTGTCGGAAGCTAGTTATTTTAGTCAATAAAGTTTTAAATATGGATATTTTTCTTATATTAAAGTAAGTACATTTAACATATGTAACAAGGAGACTGTAAAATCAAGTGTTACCCAATTTTTTTTCTACAATTAATTCAATATCAGTTTGTCTGAGAATCTAAAAAATTATGACATTGTTGTATGATTTTTAGGTCTGCCCCAAAGTAAAGATTTTCCTAGTCAACTGTTAGTCATTCATTTAAGCCATTATTAGAGGGAGAAATACTAAATTATAATATCGAACATTTAAAATATAAATTTATGGAAAATTTTTCTCCCTCCAATCTCAGTCTTCTCATATTATGAGAAAGGAACACGAGTCTGTCCACGTTGCCGGGGAGAAGTGAGCTCTGTGTCTTGCTAACAATGAAGCCGGCATTTGAGAAGATGTGCAATGATGGCATGGACGTGGAAGTTAAACATATCGTGCAGTAAGCGCGGAACAAATTTGGCTTCCAAACACTTGGATATATTCGCCTAATATTAGTGCACATTTAGGCCTATGTAGGTTTGCGTTAACGATAGAGCGAGTAGCCATGTAAAGTGGATAATGTCAGGCTACTACTTGCGTGTTTTAAATGTTAAGTCATCTTAAGGGTCAAACATCACCTTATTGTGGTCATTCTTTACCTGTGGTCATTGGATTATCTGCCCGACATATTAACGCATGGACCAGCCGTGTTCGCGATCTGTCAGTGCGTGACTTCGGCAGTTCCAGTGGAGTTTTTTTTTCTTCTGCGACTCACAGACTGATTAACATTTAGCCAACCAAGCCTCTTCTTGTTAACTAACATTTAGTCAACTTATTTAGATAGATATATTTAGATTTTATATGTTGGATAGACCTCTGAAATAGGACAGGCCATAATTGCCATTTAAGAGGAGGGGAATATAAATATTACTGTACTCATTCTCTAGCTGCTTTTCATGATAGGTTAGTTTTATGTTAGATAATAGTTTATGAATTATATCTAAATACTATATTTATTATAGCACACAAAGGGTACTATATTAATGGAACGTGCCATCTGATCATGTATGCTGACCTTTCTTTGAACGGATCTGTACTCTCATCCATTTTACAAAATCATGCACCATTCATTAAAAAAATTTCAGAATACTGAGAGTTTTTCCATTTTATAAGTGAATAAGTTATCTTCACCGTGCATTCAGAGCAGTGTTTTGTTCGCACATTTCACATTTAACTGCCAGGATGCCTGACCTTTTGTCTTTGCTGTGAATGTATGTAGGTTGTTTTGAGTCACTTACAAACTGCAGAAATAAATCAACTCCCATCCAGCATTTAGCTGTGAAATTCACACACGCCCCTCACACTACCCCACAAAACCAGCTTATTTGGGTCTCAGTCTGAGCTTGCATCTTCTTCACCTTAAAAGCTTTAAAAAAGCCATCAACAAGCCTATCATCAGGCTTTGCATCTCTGCAATCTAATGGCTTGCATTTATCACAGAGACAGTTAATTGTCTGTAGAAGTCTGTAGATTCTTTAGATGCTACCTTCCGTGCTCCGAAATCAAAAGAGATTGACAGATCGTATCTGCACATCTGCGCGTTTTGAAACGAGAAGCGCTCACACAGATGTATAGCACATGGATACATTCATCTGTACACCCACAGTTGTAACAAATTAAAAACCTTAAATATTTTTTGATTGCTGATAAGCTAAATGCACTAAGAGTGCAGTAATTTTCTGTAACTTCCTGCTAGTATCTTGCGTGAAGCTTTGGCCATTATTGAGCTGAAGATGTACAGTTTCCTGTGCATGTAACTGTGTGTAATCGGTGACTAAGTCTGATACCACTGCTCGAAATGACAGTCTGTTAGACCAAAGCAGTGGTACACTCATCTGTTAAAAACTATTGATTTGTTCCAGAATGTAGTGAGCTGTTTTGCTGTCTGCTTCCTACATAGACTGCTGCCTCTAATCATGACAGCTTACTAACTGAAACGAAACGCTCTACATGGGCAGCAGCTCCGCTCAACACACAAACGGAGAGAGCTCCTATCATAAAGCTCAAGAGAGCTCAAATTACAATTGACATTGACTTTGGAGTTAACATACTTCTAAGCGAATGAAGTGAGGCAATAATGAGCACAGAAATACATAACATTTTTATCAGTACTTGATTAAATAGACAATAAACATAAACAAACATTTTGCATGCTTTGTCCACCATCTTGGATTTGTTCACTGAGCAAGTTCACAATGCTTTATGGGATTAAAGCATCCTTTGCAGAGAAGGTAATGAGGGCTTTTTTTTCTTCAGTAAAACTGTTTTCATTTTTTTAATCATCATCCCCATGTACAAAAGTAACCTCCCACGTTTTAGTGTCATTGATATTTCACAGAATTCATAAATTCTTTAATAAAACTTCTAAAATAATAATAAAAAGCCTTTAATCAGTTCCTAGATCAGAGATTCTCACAGTTTTTGTCTCCTGAATCCTTTTGACACAATATTTTCTCCTGAAATTTTAAACGGTTATATTATAATAATTTAACAGCACATGTTCACAGTTCTCTGATGTCAGTTAATGGTCACATGACATGCAGGTAAATAAATAAAATAGTTGTTTTTATTTTAAAATTATTTATTTACAGTATTCATGATTTGGTCACAAAAATTATTTATTTTCTCATATTGCGATTTTAACTATTATAGATAAACATTTAATCTTGTAAGAAAACATTGAGAAAACAAAGAAACAAGAAAACAATGAAGACAGAAATATTACTATAATAACAAATTCTTCAAACGTTAAACCCTCCAGCTTTTATTTTGGTGGAAAACCAAAATAAACCTGTGGTGGACCTGTGAAATCTGTTTAGTTGACAACAGATTTCTAAAGGCTTCTCATTACAAATATGTTAGGATGCTCCAAGCTTATGTCAGCAAAAATGTTGGACATGTGAATGTGAAAATAAAGTGATGCCGTTTCAGTGGAGCAGCATTTACTGTGAATTGAGCTTCTCTGAGACAGTGAAAACACTGGATCATGAGCTGTTAGCGAGAACTCTTCATTCTGAAACGGGCTAAATTGCAGCCTTTTTTGATTTGATCATTTTTATTGGAATTTTAATTTTATTTTGATTAATTGTGCTGCCCTATGTATTTATTTTAATTTCACATCTTTATGATTTATTTAATTATAAGCTTTTCATCAACTTACAAACCTCAGGATGTTCCCTTACAAAATCCTTGGAAGTGGAAGGCCGGGGGACACACCAAGCCAACCGCCAGGCGTTGTCAGGCTGTTTTTTAAGCATTGGTCGGCTTATTTTTTGGCTTTAGTCTAGTCGGACGCCATGAGGGATATTTGTTGGGCCGATTCAGCATGTTGAATCGGTGTCGGGCCATCGGTGATTGGCTGTTCAGCTTAGCAAATCTTACCCGAGCAATCGAATGCACAAATATTTTGATAATAACTTGAGCCGACTGGAATGAAGTTATCAGCATTATTGATATTGAAAATGGTAAGCAAGTGCTGCTTTGTTTACAGTTTGTATACCTGCAGTCTTAGTTTCGTTTTTTTCTTTTTAAATGACGAAAATAGACTATTGATACCTGCTGATATAGACAGATATTTACTGACAGTCGCTTTTAGTCCTTTTGGTGTGTTCAATAGCAGCTTTTTGCCCGAGACACAGTTGACAATAGACGACAACACAGTCGGCTTTCGTCGCCACTATTTCTTTGACGTCGGCTTGGTGTGTTGACGTCGGCTTAAGGGGTTCAGTATCTAGTATATCAATAGTGATACAGCAAGTTCTCTGATTGGTGGATCTCACTTCATAATTGTGGGTAATGTAGTATTTCATTGTTAATTTGGCATTTAAACTTTTTTTCTGTCTTTTTTTTAAATGAAGGTAAAATGACACTGACTTGTGAGCTTATGGTATGTCTGTACAGAGAAAATTAATGAGATTTTTACTTCCGGATGATTGCGCTACATCTGTGTCCTGTGTCCTTGACCAGTGAAAACTGTTAACTGTAGAGATGCTGTTTGTTTGGCATCCATGTAAGGGTTTACAGGAGCCCGGTTGCTGTAGGCCCCAAGAATGTGCCTCTTCTCATGTGACCTATAGATCCTGCAGCGGTCTCGTGCACATCTCACTATGCAGGGATAACATGACAATCTGTCACTGACACTGAAAGAAGCCCATGCAAACAAAGGGAGAGATAGGGAGCAAAATGAGAGCCTGAGACGGCCTTGCCCCCTCTCGCTCTGCTTCAAATTTCCACACTTATTAATGCGCACACTCGTGCATGCACAATGTGCGTTATTGTTGTCATGACAGCTGCTTTTTCCCTTTGCAATCGGCCTTTTGAATGTTGCATGGACGTTTGTCTGATTAAACAACTAAATTGGCTTGTTATTCAGCATCCTATGGACTTTGGTGTGGTGAGGTACAGTGTTCTTCTCGTGGGCATGTGAAACTGAGTATAAAGGGGATTATAAAAGCTTCAGCACACTGTCAGGCTTTGATTTGGCTGGGGGATGGGGGAGCTTTGGGGTTAGTGGCTTCCTCTGAATCCAATTTAAAACCTGTCCAGACACCTAATAGCAGGCAGAATCACACAGTAAACGTCATTCTGAAGAATTAGTCTCATTGCCGACATGTTTTGTTTTATTCATTTGCTGTAATAAGCACATTTTTGGGGGTGGGATTTCATAGAGAGCAGGATGTTTGTTTGTTTGTTTGTTTTTTGGGTTGTATTTTGTAGTAGATGGAGAATCCATTGCTTTTGGAGGCTTGAATTTGATTTTAAGACTATTTGATTAAAAATAGTTTGGTAACACTTTACAATAAGGTCCAATTAGATTACTTTAGATAATACATTAACGAAAATGTAGCTAACAGTGAGCAATACGTTTGTGACAGTATTTATTGATCTTTGTTAACATTAGTTAAAACAAATGCAACTGTTCATTGTTAGTTCATGTTAACCCATAACCTATAATTCTTTATATTTGAAAGCCGATAACTGATATATTGGCTGATAAATCTAAATCCAATTTTTTTATAGAAATTGAGAGCCTGATAACAAAAACAAAAATCTCACCATTAAAAGCCATGTCCCTAGCACACAATAATATAACGTTCCGTGTAGCCTAAATGACAGACTTGCACTGCATATGTTGCACTTAACTGTATTTTCCGTTTATGAAGTGATTTCAATCATATTCATGTAATTTAAAACCATCATGACGAACTGTGCGCATCTGAAGTGTCTCAGCAGGATATAATCCATTATTTATTGGCTTTAATATTATCGGACAAATTTTCTTATCGGGCCAATAACGATAACATAATAAATTATCTATCGGCCAATGCCGATATGGTGGCCGATATATCGTGCATCCCTAGTATTAGTAAATGTTGAAATTACCATGAACTAAGGTTAATATAAGCTTTACAAGAATATTTGGTTACACTTTATTTTGAGGTGTCCTTGTTACAGTGTATATATACAATTAAAGGGGTGATAGAATGATTGTATAAGGTATTTCACACTATTCCTTAAGGTCTCCAAATAGGGTATGCAACATTGGTTGGGCTGAAAATGCCCCGGTGGCTCTTTTATATGCCTGAATGAAACAAGCGGTTTTCTCCCTTTTATGGTACGCTCATGAATATTTAGATGAGCTTCACAAGACTAGACCAATCAATGATATGACAAACTGCAATCAGTAGGCTACACAGAGATTACACTTGATGGACTATGAATAGTTCGCTAATTTGTTGTGAATGACTCACGGAATTGCTAAATGTACCCAATCATCATAGTAATCATGCTTGGAAACACTCCCTTGCTAATACCAGTCATAATGCTACACATGGAACACACAAACACCTCTTGTAACGCTAAACATAATAACGCGCTGCCAGACTGGGAGAATCTGTTTGGCAGCAAGCGTTTTTAGTGCGTTGTGATGTACTCTGAAATAAAAACGTGCGAATAAATCCAGTGCATCTAAACTACTATCGAATAAATATTTCAATTAAACCAAACCGTCACACTAACTGTACCTTCTAGATAACTATAGCTAGTAGATAACGGATAGCATTGTTAATAACTGTTAGCGACAAATTCATAACGTTAGATTACTTACAGCTTGCGGTAGTTATGTCAACATGGTCGGAACAGCCCCTCTTTTCAGAAGTAGCCGCGTAGAAAAGCCTTCTTGAAACTGTCCAAGGTTTTCGAAATGGTCCGAGCATATTGATAATTTCATGTTGAAGCTCACAGGGATCTTGTTGTATAAAAACTGTTGAATGTTTGGTTCCTTGGGAAGACAATGAAAAAGTGCCAACATTCCCTGTACAGCCGAGAACACTGCAGTAACGACCGTGACTCATTTTGAAGATCCATAAAAACGTCCAAACTTTCTTATTTGTAATTCCAGCAGCAGTAAACTTACGCGCCGGCTAAACGGTGTCTTACTGCACGACCACCATTGATATAACTGGGCCCAGAAAGTGTGCAGTGTGTATGCAAATTTAGGGGCGTAACAAAGGTACAGACCAGATCCAAATAAGGAAATCCCCCAAGTGTTGCGTCACATTTGACCTGATTTGAGATCCGGACGTTTTTACAGCTGCAGTTTAAAGTTTTGAGATTTTCATATTAAGGAGGTGACATAGGATTTTGAGATTCTGTGTATGGCCATTTTACTCACCGAGCTGCTGTTATTCAACTATGCCTACGTAAACTTGGTTTTGCATTCTATCACCCGAGTAATTAAGTACTGAGTAATATTAATTAACATAATTGTGCATAATTTACTGTTTTTTACTAAAGTAAGTTGGCTATATTTAAAGTGTAACGAGGACACCGTAAAATAAAGTGTTATTACAATTTTCATTGTTCGTTTTTTTATTAATGTAAATGGAACTTTATTGTTTAGTGTTACCAATATTGCTAAAAATAGTTTGCAGTTCAGATGTTCCTTGAACCTGGAGTCATTCTATTTTGTTAAGTTTGGCAGATCATGGATCTGTGGAAAAAGGTTTGATTTGTGTTGTCTTTGTTCTTCCCTTCAGCATATGTTAATGAAGCAGCAGGATCGCATTGACGATCGAGTGAAAGACATCGAAGAGCAGCTGTATAAGTTGGAGTCTGACAAAGTACTGGTGGAGGTAAAGACACATTCATATGACATGCACACATGCTTCTGTCTTACTCTGTCTATCTGTCTGCCTGTCTCTCCCCTCACCCTCAACTGCAGCTAATGAATATGGAAGAGGCTGGTTTTGGTATGACATTGGCAGCGTCTGTGCGTAAACTGTATGTAGACCTTTTCTCCCTGTCTGCAGTTTTATGTTTGTGTTTAAGAAAAATGTATTAGACAAGTGTTATATACTACAAAATAATACTGTTAAGGAGGAGGTCTGGTCAAATTCCCCTGGTCTCGGATTTGGATCCCCATTCGCTTATACAATGGCTGCTGTTCTACCAGGGATCCACATAAAAATATGAAAATGACAATGAATATTCAAGAAAAGTTCAAATTTAATGAGGCAAATGCAATCAAATACATGAACACTTTTCATTCAACATGCTTGCATGAACCAGAATAAAATTTCCTGACAAAATAATTAATTGTTAATTTAAAATGTAAACACAAAAGTGAAAGACATTTACATATAGAAAACTAAGTTGTGCTGACACATTAAGCTACGAAATGAAAATGAGAACAAAATCAAACTTTTTGTGACTGACTCATATCGAGTGACATTATATCCAGCACTTTTTGATACAAATGTTGCCAGTTTTGTCATTGTTAACTAAAACTATTAAAAAATGTTTTCGTTATTATAATAAAGCTAAAATAAAGTACAATATAAATATTAAATGATGGCACTAATAAACATGACGGCACATAACAAAATTATTTGAACTTAAACTAAAATAAAAAAAATTATTAAAACTAATTCAAAATATTAATGAACTATATAATAGTATACAGTATTATTTACTAAAGTTAGTATATAGCTATATTGTTTAGTATATAAATAATACTAAAATGTATTTTGATATATTTGTCCTTATGAACATAAAATGTCAGTTTAATGGCCAGTAAAGTAAAAAGTTAATTTTGGACCCTGTATATAAGCTTTTCTAAAGTCTAAAGGTGGTGTGGTTACAGATGATCTTGTGTATGTAGATTTTTAAGCATAATTTAGATAGCACAGATACACATTTCAATCTTCTGTGTATCTCACAGGCTATTAAACCTCAGTGAGCTGCACTACAACACACTTATACATGTCCTCTTCTGAAACTCTATAGCAGATGTGAATTTTGAAATTTTTCTGCTTCTCAGATGTTTATCCTGAGAAAAATCCCAAGTGCCCATATTATGCTATTTTAATGGTTCCTTGTTTTGTTTTTGAGGTCTCCTACAATATATTTACTTCCATCTAAGGTCAAAAACCACTTTAATTGTCTGATAATATACATTGTAGCATCACCTTTTTTCTCACAGTGTCTGAAACGGTATGATAAACAATTCGGTCTCTCTAAACCCCGCCTTTCTCAGAGCCTACTCTGATCTGATTGGTCAGATGGCCCAGTTTGTTTTAATTGGTCTACCACTTACAGTGCGTGTTGGAAACAAAACATTCATTACAATATCTGAATTTCGGCTCTGCAGGATTCCTCAGCACTTGTACACACAGTGATACGAACAGTAACGATGCGTTGGTTTTACAGAATTAATTTGAGCTCGAGTCCTCATCCTTTGGAAGTGGAAGCCTGCAAAGTGGATTTGCTTCCGCAGCGCAGAAAACAGTGTTGTCTTGACATGTCGACAACACAAACCAAACTCTTCTAGGCCTCATGTACAACTACAGTGTTTGAGACTGGTCAAAGTAGACGTTGTTTGCGGGCAGCCAATAAATACCATTAAATTTGTTAGATACCTACATAGGTTCGAGCAGGAAGTAAGACTGGAATTACTGACGACTCATATCAGGCAGTTCAGAATCACTTTTTTCTTCTGGGAGACACTAACTCCATAAATCTTATCATGCACTTTGCTCTTTAAAACTATGCAGACCTTTTACATTCACAAACAGCTAAGTAATACACTATATGAAAAGTAATATCCTAGCATAATTGGGGCACTTAATTTTTTCCCCCATTTAATTTCACTGCTGTCTGAGCAAATTAACTGAGACATTAACCCTTGGGCATCCTTATGGACATGTTTGTCTTTTGCAGTTTTTTTTATTTTTTAGCACTTTGCCTGTGCTAATGCCAACTGCATGAATTTTGGCACAGGTGTGTATTTTCATTGGAATTTTACTATTTCACCCCATTTCCTTTAAAAAAATCTATTTTGCACTAGGTACATAAAATACTTCCTCTCAGAGCCTTTTGGACAAAAATGTCCCCATTGAAACCCATTAAAACTGCAATTTTTAATCCCAGGGCCATTTAACTATAAAATGATGCAATCTTTGTTAAGAGGCTTTCATTCTGTTGGCAAGGCTTAAAAATTTAAATTTGTATTATTCTTTACCAAATGGTGCCCTTTTTTCAGGTTTGGCCTATAGAGCAATAACTCGCTTTATTCCTGTTTTCTGCTTCTGCATATTATAGAGCCAATTGGTTAAATTATGCAACGATAATTGTGTGGGTGTGTTGGTATGGATGTCAGAGTGTGGTTGGTATGTGTGTTATAAAAAAATGTGTCTGTGTGCATGTGTGTGTTTGTAATATTGAGAGAGAAAAACTCAACTGCAAATAACAAATCCAATCACTGTGTGCACCAGTGGAGTTTTGCTGGCACCCAATGGGGAAAATCTGTTACTGCGCACAAACAAAATCTTACCGAAAGCTCATTTTTTGAGATATCAACCTATTTATATTCGATTTATGGCTTTGATTTTCTAGCCGTTTTAGAGTTCAACTTGTTTCATAAAATATATATTTTATATAAAATAATGTTCATAAATAATTTTCATAAACCTATATAACTTTTTTTTGGATTTATTTATTATTATTTTTTTATTATTTTTTTTATTTATTTTTACTTCAGCAATAATCTGCTAAGAGTCTTCTTTAAAATGAGACCAAGCTTCACATTTTTACGACAGTTTTTTGACAAGGACATTTTTGTCCTCTACGGACCTGTGTGACTTTTTTTTAATTAATATATTTGTTAAAGTTTTCACACAAACTGTAGAAATTCAGTGTGCACCCTGTGTTTGTTGTGCAGGATAAGGTACAGCAGCTGAAGGAGGAGGTGCGTGTGCAGTATCACAAAATGCACCAGCTCTTAGAAGACGACCTGGGGAGAACTCTGGAGGTGCTGGATAAGGCACACTCCAAATACTGCCAGGAGAACTCAACCCAAACCCTGCAGCTCAATGCACGCCGTCAGGAGGCCAAGAAACTGCTCAGCTCTGTCCAAGTTGTGTTTGACAAGGCGGAGAATATTAACATCATGAAGGTGAGGTCGATTCTCTCTTTCACCCTTCACAGATGACTTCATCTGGTCATCCTTAACTGCCTATGATATCCTAGTCCTGTGTGTGCAGTTTGGATGTTGCAGGGGGATTAATAAATGTCTAGCAAGAATAAAATTGTGAAATCTTTCAATATTGCCTTAACTTTTGATTATTAAACGTGATGTCTTGGAAGTCTGTCTGAAACTTTCCTTCATATAAAGGCTCTGTCTGCCTGGGCAGTAAGGCAGCTGTCTTGGGCTTCAGACATAGTGAATATGTTTCCTTAAGCACGCTCCTTTGATTTTTGCTAGAAGTCCCCTTGCACTCACATACTGTCATAAACACACTGTGTGAATGTGCCTATACCTGTGAGAAATGCTTCCCTGTCTGTGTGTGGTTGTTATCAGTAGATCTGCACTTCCAGATTTTTCCATGTTTACAGACAAAGAGGCAGTCAAGCAGGAGCTTGTAGAGGAAGATTAATATTGTGCTCTGTTTTGTTTTGCTTTGTAGAACACAAAACCAGTGAAAATACTCATGGACAGGTATGTCATTTATGAACCGAAGTGCAGAAATTGATTGAAATTGAATACTTTTATTGAATATTTTTGAATGTTTAGTAATCTGTTGATGTCAAACGGACTTTTTACAGATCAACATCATGTACAGGCAGTGTTCTGCCTCCTTACAAAGTGGGTCATCTTAATTCCAAAATATTCCTGTCTGAAGTTTCAAAAAAGGAAAAGAACTTGAGAAAAATACTGGAAGGTTAGTAAAAACGTACTCAGTGGCTCAGTAACTGGTGGGTCGCACAACTTATTGGTCTCTAATTGGGTCATGAGTTCTGGTATAAAAAGTTTGCTCATGAAACCAACATGAATAAAAAGATTGTTGACACTTGATAAACTAGATTATAAAAGATGCTTCATAATATCTTATTCGTCATTGACCCTGGAATGCCCTCATCCTCAAAAATTTTAAAAACCAATAAAATATTGAAGAAATAAGGGGCTATTTACACAGCATCGTTTTCAACTAAAAACAGAAAACGTTTTCTACATTTTGGACATCGGCGTTTTGGGGGCCTGAAAACCCAAACTTTTGAAAACTGGTTGCAAAGTGAAAGTTTTTGAAAACATCACATTATCACGTATTATTACGTTATCATCTCCATGTAAACTACAAAAAATGTTCATTTGTGGAAATTAGTGATGTCATGCGCATGCGTATTACATGTTCAGTCTAAAGTGTTTCTTTAGTGACATCGCCTACGACTGGTCTGACAGCGTAATACAGCGTTTTTACTCGTTTTCGCTGATCCGAGTGAACTGGAATTGCTTTGACAACGTTATTTGCATGTGAAAAACGCAAAGTAAAAACGTATTAATTTTTTGTACATTGTTGTCGTGTAAATGTACCCTAAGAAAAAATAAATGTTAGTTTTGGGGACCTTTTTTAAACTTTTATATGATAAACAATTTTGAAGCACAACCAATTGAGAACCACTAACTTGGCTTGCAAAAACATTTCTGTTCAACATTTTGTTTTTTTCCACAAATCAAACTCATTGTCATCATCCCCTTGTTTCCAGCACCATTCAGTACTCCCGCACACTTCCTCCAGAGCATATCTGTCCACCCCTCCAGTGCGAATACCTCCGGGGGTGAGAAACGCAAACACTCCACAGCCTTCCCTGAAAGCAGCACTAGCCTGCTGGATTCCTCGTCAGGCCCCATGAGCAAACCGCAGTTCCTGGGTCAAGGTTCCAGCTCCACAGACGGGCCGACGTCACAGCCGCCCTTGGCTCCCTGTAGCTCCACCCAGCACATTGTAGGCCTCAGCAGTAGCAGCAGCGCCCAGTCGGTCCATCATTCCAGCTCAGTTTTTACTCCAGCTGACTACCCCAATCCCAGCTCCTCCCAGCAGGCCATGCTCCCCCAGTACGGTGGCCGTAAGATTCTCATGTGCACGATGGACAACTGCTATTGCTCTAGCGTCCCCTCCATATCGAACCACCGTGGCCATCCTCCCTACCCTCGCTCGGGATCTTTCCCTTGGACACAGGATTACTCGCACCCCCTGCCCTCAACGGCCTCAATGTCCCAGCCCCTCCAAGGGCTCTCCATGCACGACTGGATCGACGCCTCACAGAGCCACAGGCACCCTGATTTCTATGGATTGTATGGGCAATCTTCCACTAAACCATACGTCACCAGTTAACCTTCCACTGCATCTCCGGTTTATCTCCAATATCTCGCTCATTTCCTCCATAGACCTTTTTCCCGCCTGTCTTTCAAAATCAGGCTTGTTAACTTCACAATTACAAGGCAAACAGCACTTTTTATCATGCAATGCAAGCCTCTCGGCTTAAAAACTCCGATCTCTTCCAACTTAAGCATTAAAACCCTGTCTGTCCCTGTGTAAAATAATAAGGGAATCTTTCTTTGAGAAATGTGGAGGCGGGACCCAGCTGAGTTTTTAAAATTACAAACAGATTTTGAATAATTGCAGAGGGTTTTGACCAGAGCAGATAATGATCACTTGTAAACAGAGTTAGTTTTAACTCCTTTCACCTCCCTTCTTCTTGCCTTTAGGGCATCTGGAATCTGGTTGTTTTTTATTATGTGCTAAA
This sequence comes from Gila orcuttii, assembly GCA_026230005.1. Classification (NCBI taxonomy): domain Eukaryota; kingdom Metazoa; phylum Chordata; class Actinopteri; order Cypriniformes; family Leuciscidae; genus Gila; species Gila orcuttii. Next base: position 11,145,854 of record JAPDVR010000019.1, on the reverse strand, counting down.
GATTCCTTTTAACATTGCTATTAATCTTCTACAGTTTTATTATCAGTAGATGGGGTATATTGTTATTAAAAAAGAGGGATAGAGTCTGTTTATTATTTATCATATTTCACCTCTACTGCACTTTCAGATTTTGGGCTTAAGTATCTGCTGAACCGCTCCACAGGTAACCACGATTATGATTTGACGTGTTACTTACATTCCTTAGAGGCCAGAGGTTCTTGTTTTTCTGTTATGTTTACAATTCTGTATTAATATTTTTCATTAATTTTCAGTAGGTTGGAAAAGATCAGTACAAAAACTCAATCCAGGTTCTTTGGAGGCTTCACTCAAAGAGGTTACACCAAGCATGTCATGAGCTATTGCATCTGAAGTACTTCTGGATTCTGCTTCCTGTCAGATAATGTTATTTCCTGCATTTAAGCAAATGTGAAGCATGTTCAGGATGATTGGTGCCTACACACACCTCTGAGTCTTATAACGGTGTAGATATACTTCCTGTTTTAGTCGGTCACGGTGAAGCCCAAAGGGGTCTGTGGTCACCGTGGAACACTGATTGTTGTGAACATGCTGGAAAAACTTCCTGTTTGTGTTTGTAGGCATACAGGAAGGCCTTTCTGTGCCCTCAGAACTCCAAAAAGACTCGACTGAGTGAGACGAGAACAGTTGACTTTTTTTCCACATATTTTATACAAGAAAACTGGATGCATACATTTGGAAATTGAAATAAATGTGCTTCAAAAGAGTATTAAATGCTGGTTTAAACAGATGTGTGTGAAAAATCTTTTGTAATTTTGCAATGTAGTTTTCTTTTCGGCAGCAGAAGACATGGCTCTAAACTATGGAGTGGTTCTCAACCAGGGAGCCTCAGCAAACTTCTAATCATGACTTAAAACAAGACAAAAGCATTAAAATAAGATGAAACAACTAAAAATCAAGATATTTTTCTTTGAAGAACCAGTTACCACTTTCTTGAAAAACCTAGATATATGAGGCAGCCTAATTTGAAAAATGTGATTTCTAGACCTGGGAACGTCATCTTAATTAACAATATTTTATAACCCAGTGGACATTTTTATTTATTTTATGAATATACTTAAAAATATATATATATATATATATATCCCAAGCTCTAAAAATATTTGATTGTGTTGCAGATCCGACTAAAATCCCATAAATCAAGCACGACCCTGTTTGTCTTTGGCTTGGATCATTTGCCTAGACCTTGTTGTTGATTATCAAAACAGGTTTGGAGGTTATATTTGAAGTAAAGGCAATCATTGTTTATAAGATAGTAACAGCATTATGGGCAAGTCTGAAGCGAAAACTTGTGCGAAATATGTGGCTTCCAAAAAAAAAAAAGCCAAGACCACTTTTAAATCATTTAAATATAGCAGCCTAAGGACTGATGCCAGACTTTCCAGCTCTTCCTCATGGGTCAATGGGGGCATCAGTCACATTTTTCCATTAAGGCATGGTGGGATGGGGGCGCAAGGCCGGCTGAGGTAGAAAGGGGATGGGGGAAGTAATCAGGCTTGAAGAACAGCTCATCATTTATTTATAAAGTGTAACGTTCCAGCCCCTCTCCTCCCACAAACCCCATACATTCATGTGCTCTCAAACCAACACAGTCAACATTTTGTGACCAATTAGAAGTCTGACTAGACTCTACCCTCTTTTTTCCCCCTGCTTGCTGTGGGTGGATACGCCATATGCTCCGAGAGCTCTACAATGGGTTTGTTTTTCTGAGCTCTGCCGTCCCATGATGCTAATCACGCTGGCTGCTCATGCTGGCTCATTGCAGCCCGTGGGAGGACTGAAGTCTGCCGGAAGGATCGATTGCAAAACACAACAGAGGCTGCCCGGCTTAGCTCCTCTGTACATGTGATCACATACGGATGTATGTGAGGCCTGAAGTGAAAAGGAAAATAAAAAGCATGGGGATTTTTCATGTAAATGAGTTGGTGTGAAAATGTTAGGGTGTGGACATGTTTGTACAAAGGCTTCAAGGTCTTCTGTCCCCTATGAGCCCAGCACAGACCAGCTGTAGTCTAAAGCCTCTTGTTTTTCTGCAACAGTCACAATTGCTTACTCTTCCTTTGCCATCAATTATTAAAACCTGCCCTGTTATTAGGGGGAACGATGTCCCACGATGATGGCTTTGCTGGTGGGGATCACGTTAGCACTTTCATATTTGTATTGCTCGGTGTTTAATGTAGTTTGAGAACTTGCAGATAAGAGAGCGGACACGTGTTTTGCAGACTGAAGGCCTGTTCACACTAACACAAATGTTCAGCGGGAAAATTCCATCTAATTTTTGCATGATTTGTCTGTTCTGGATTCAAACATTTTTATTTGAATGAATGCTCTGTTAATGTTAATTTTTACAGGGAGTTATTCTCTTTTCCATCGCACTGTGAAGAAAAATGGCCAAACATTTGAATTTGGACACTTTCTGCTTCCTGTAGTGATGCTTGCACTGTTTGCATATCACAGATGAAGTGGATTAGCTGCAAAATTTGTCAAATACACAGACATTTAAGATGTTTTCATGTTGCAACAGAAACCACCTTTGCAGTGTAAAATAGACGCTAGTCTGTTCGCGAGCACCACCATGTCGTCATTTTATATTACAGTTTTCTTTGCAGTGTGATGGAAAAGAGATTAGAACACCTCTCTGTTAATAAAAATAAATGTTACATTGACAACGTGTGAATGTTCGTGTCGAAACAGCCATTCATTGCACCAAAATTACATTTATCTTGGTGTGTGAACAGGCCATGAGAGTAGAGGAGAGGAGAAATGATACATAGCTCTTTCTCAAAAACAAAACAAATTCCCAGAAACCTTAGGGGGATCTGCCTGAAACAGAGCAGGCCGAAGCTGCTGCCAAATGCTATGTGATTTTTTTTCTTTTGATCAGATGGTTATTTTCCATAAAACAAAAGGTGAGTATGTGGGCCTTTGCTGCCATACTGGATGCATCAAGAAGGATTAGAGTTTACCCTACAAATGTAATATGGTCACATGTGTACCATCAAATGGATCACAAGACTTTGTGGACCCACCTGTATTTAGTGCTGACCACTTCAGCTGTAAATCTGAGACAGATGTTAATACCAGATGTATGTAGGGCCATTGTTTTTGCTGCTTCTCATTCTCATATTGCTTTACGCTGATACCATAGAGTGAGCAGGAAAGACAGAGAGGCATAAAGGATAAAGTTTTTAAACGATTTTCAGAAAAAGGAAACACTGAAAGAGGAGACGATAGGGAAGAGAGGAGTCAACATCTAATTTGGAATGTCTGTCAGTGCCTCACATGCTCAATAATCTATTTACCATGCAGAATTAAGATTTCTGCTATCCAGCACATTGCAGCTCCAATCCCTAAAGCCAGGATGGATAATCCAAAATCCCTCTTAGGGCCTGTGAGGCCAGTCCTGGAGCAACACAGGCAGGAGAGCTGCAGAGGCCTCTGGGTACTTCAGATATCAACCCACGGCAACAACTTAACTTAAAAGAAGCCCAATTCAGCGGGAAAATCACCGACTTGGCAACACTGATCTTCACACCAATCCTTTCCATACACTTAGAGTCCATAGTGACCAGAAAAAAAACCCATTAGATGAAAAATGATAAGATACGTCATAGGATAGTTTTGTGTGAGGAACAGTTTAAAACTCTTCCCCTTTGTGGCAGCTCTTTCCCGTACACTTCTGTTCAAATGTTTAGGGTGAGATTTGCATGTCACATGATCCTTCAGAAATCATTTGTGCTCCAAGAAACACCAAACAGGTATGGAATGACAAGAGGGTGAGTAAATGCTGAAGGAATTTTCTTTTTCTTTCCTTTCTCTTTTTCTTATTGGCAAACTGTCCCTTTAAGAAACTGCTATTCCTACCTGTGTATTTTGTTAATGCCAAAGATTTAAAAACCCTGGTTAAATAAAACATTGAACTAGGCGTAGCAGTAAGGCTTACAAGAAACACTGCGTGTCTGTTTGAAGGCTGAATTCCCAGGCTCCAGTGTTAATAATTTGGAGATACTCGGGTAACAAAGAGGGCAGCCAGAGCAGCAGATTTCCCTCTCGTCTCCTGTTACTCATTACAGGAATATGAAACCAGAAGATCTCTGTAGCATTTGCTGGCCTGACAAGCCCTGCACTGTGTGTGGATGTCTTTGATTAGGCTTTGGAATTAGAAGTGTGATGTGTCGTAGAGAAGATGGATAAATGCACAGGGCTTCGGGCCTGCTAATGCAACGGCAGCTGCACAACAGCTGACAGGCTCCCGGCGGAGCAACAGCATTAAAACACCTTCAGCGAGGCCCCTACACTGAGGCATGTGCACACACACACACACGGTTGCCATGGTAACACACACACAGCTGTCAAGAGCATCAGACCACACCCCAGTGAACAGGCAAATACACACCAATGAAGTGATGTATAGTGATGAGTTGATGCTCACAAACACACTATATCTCCATTCCTCGTCCTCTCTCTTACACAAACAGACATGAGCAAACTTGCTCTTGAGCTTCATATGGAAAAATGATGACACATGGGAAATATTAAGCCATTCAAACTGAAACAGTTAATGTGATTATGTTCTGTAAATGAAAGATGTCATCATCTCATTAGACATGGTTACACTGGAAGTTGAGGCACAGCTCTCTCTTCCTGTTCTCCTTACAACAGCTATCTCTGTGTTGCAATGTTCGTTTTTAAATTTGTTTATTTAAACTTTTACTGTAAAAATTACAAATTGCTACACATACTGTACATGATTATGAATCATCAAGCCAGAAGGATTACTAGAAAAGACAACACAGGCTGAAAAGGAAATGGGAAATGTCATCAAAAAGGCAAACGGTAGTCATTGCAACGTCATTGGATGCTTTCCGTAGGATTCATTAAATACAAAATGATGATGCTTTTCACTTGAATACGGGATAATTCTTTTTTAAAAGACTTAAAATTGGCATGGAACGGAAATTTTAATAGGCTCCATCCGAAATCGTATACTTCCCTTATTATGCAACAAAAGAAGTGTGTCCGAATTCATAGTACTAAAAGAGTAGAAAAAAGTGCCCGGATGACCTACTACTTCCAGTGAGATTCTGAAGTGTGCATTCGATGGACACCTTACTATCCCATGAGGCCACGGGAGAGGATTTGTGAATGGCAGTGATTCGAGGCATCTGACACTGATAGGGCATATAATAATGACAACATGGCAAATGTAGTACGTCCGAATTACATTCATAATACACACACATTATAGAGCGTTCTTTTTTTTGGCAGTCGCGAAGCAATTACTAATAAAAAATTGGGTGGGACTTGATTTTGTCAATTGGGATTTTTGTCTATTGTGAAATCTCTGCCGCCATTTTGAAGTGCTAACTTCGTCAAGTGGGCGAGGGAAGCTTATTTGGACAGACCCTCTTCTCAATATGTACACTTCAGGCAGATTCATTGACCACAATGCAACGCGATTGTGATTTTACAGCAGATCGCACTTAATTTACCAACACCTGTATGAAATTGGAGTTATTTTGACATTTAACCGCACAATACTTGTAGCTATAAGTTTATTGTATTGTTATCATTTTCATTTTATATTTTCTCCAACAGCCCAAGCATACATACAGGCCTATAGAATGGTGCGTAAAACAAATTCATAAGGGGAAAAAAATTAATAAATTAGCTTCATTGTGGATTCCAAGTGATCAAGGGCTTAGGGCACATTTCAAGGGTTCTGCCAGTAGTGGGTATTCGTGCAATGTTAGCAATGATGTACATCTGAGTAAAGGAGACTGAGGGAAGTTAGCGAGGGAAGGGCATACAAAATTGGACTTAAGCGCAGCCATGATCAGAGAGATGTAGCTGCCAGAGCGAGGGTGAGTTCATGTTTTGATAAAAGATTGAGGGCAAATGAATATAAATAAAAACTAAAGATGTGCAACAGATAAATTATCAATAATGAACAACATTTTATAAAAAATATTAATGATCAATTTTGATTTAATGGTGGCTTTTAAAAAGTACGCTCAAAGATTTCTGTTAATTATGTCATTCTAAATCAGTAAAATATTCTTTCTTCTGTGAAACACAAAATACATTAAAAAAATACAGATTGTTTCAAAGCAGGCTTTAATAAGCAGGAAAATGACAGTGATGTAAAATTAATTACGAAATTATTAAATAAATTAAGAAACAAACTCGATTTCAGCTCTATAGAAGATAATATCATTATTCAGCTCAGTTCACTGTCGTATCAATTCAGTTCAATAACTCAGTGTTGCAAAGTTCATTAATTATGAAACAAGTTTGATTCAGCTATAAGTAGTTCAACAGAAGGCAATAATGTCATTATTTATTTAAAGTCTGTTAAATGTTTATTCAATTCAGTTCAGTAATAGTGTTGATGTTGCAAAGCTTATCTATAGCTCAGTTCATATTTTGTTCTTGATATATTTTGTTCTTTGTATATCAATGCGTAAGCCTATAATTGCCTTTTAAACATAATTGTGTCCTAAAAATGAAACTCAGTGGGGTCCCGTGTTGTTTTGGAACTCACTGAGTTTCACTGTATATGGACAAAAACAGCTAAAACATTATTTTTAGCTTACAGGTTTGATGGTTATGACAGAATTCTCCTGTTTGTGATTCCTTATCAACATCTAGTCTTGTTTTCTCTTTATTTGGACTCAGAAGCAGTGGTCGGTCTCACTGGCAGCTGACACACCTCATCACCACATCCTTCACAGCACAGGTGGCTTCTGCGGAGAGTTCCGGTTCGGTGTCATTCAGTGGACAAACCCACCCTGTGTCTCTATGTTTTAGTGCAGTGTTTGCTGAGTGCTTGGACTGAAGACTGGGCAAAGCAAGGAGTTGAGTGAATGTATAGGCTACTCTGAGAAATGATTCTTTTGTGAACCCACAACATCTCTGAGTGCTTTGTCTGTCAATCAACTGAGCTTATGGATTTCAGTTACCAAGAATAAAGCATCAATAGCTGTGAGTTATTTGTAAGTGCACTGCCAGCTCCAGAGAAAAGTGTGAAACGAGTGCCTATACTCGTTCATGAAACAGCAGGTATCTATGCATTTAACAGTTCTGACATGACCATAAAGCAGTTGCCATGACAACATAGGGTTTGAAGGAGGTGTGACATTAGCCCTGCCCTCTGAGGGGGGAGGAGAGCCCCAGTGGAACACAAGGTCACCTGCCCACATCTGCCTCTCTCCATAGAGATAGATGATAGATGGATGGATGGATGGATGGATAGATAGATACATACATATAAACATAGATAGATAGATCTTCATTTGTCAGTGTTTCATATGTAAATGCAGGTCAATATCCACCTTTTGCAACACTATTTTTGTGCGAGACTTCCGGCTTGGGCGTCGTGACGTCATTACTTGGCGTGGCCGCCATGTTGACAGCTTCGCGAATGTAAACATACAGCAAGTCGAACGAGGAGAAGCAGCCGAGTTGGGAGAAAGAAAAGGAAAAAAAGATGTTAAAATCCATAGAAGGATGTGGAATTTACCAGGATACGTTAAATAGGGAAACCAGGGACCGGTATGTGGACAAAATCTGCACTTTTAACGGTTTGGATCTATATGAAATTCCCAACAAAGAGTCGGCAAACAGTGGGAACACAGTAATCCGGACAAAAAATAACTTTAAGATGTGCTCCAACTAGCTGCTAGTTTAGTAACCGTTAGTGCTAACAACCATTCACAAATGTACTTTTAACTATGCGTTTCAAATCTGTAGTTAGTAACGTTAGCTGTCAACCCTCCCGTTTTTTTCCGGATTTCTCACGTATTTGAGCTCTTTTCCCACTGTCTTCCCGTTTTAGTATTTTCCTGTAAAATATCCCATATTTTAATACTCTCATAACATTAACGTTAGCCCTTCCATCTGACCTGTCAGTCTCTGTACTATTGTCCTGTTGCTACCCCCTTGCCCTAAGCATCGTTTTGCTTACTAACTTAAGTTTTGCTTAAAACAGCTACTAACTACACTTTTGAAACACATAGTTATAAGTACGTTACATGTGTGAATGGTTGTTAGCACTAACTGTTACTAAACTAGCAGCTAGGTGGAGCGCACCTTACCTTTGTCCGGATTACTGCATTCCCACTGTTCGTTATGATGATCTGCAGCTCCTGAACCCATCCATTAGTGAACTGAACATGCGACTCCAATGCCTTGTAGCTTCGGAACTGTTCAGATGTGTAGGCGCTCACACCACAAACAAGGTAGCTGAATATGTCGTTTATACAAAACTGCGGTAGCAAGTCCTCGTCGGTGCTCCACTCTTTATGTGAAATTTCATAAGGATCCAAACCGTTTATAATGGCGATTTTGTCCACATATTGGTCACTGGCTTCCCTAGATAACCTATCGCGGTAAATTGCACATCCTTTTAGGTGTTTTAACATATTTATTTTCTTTTCTTTCTCTCAACTCTGCTTCTCCTCGTTCGGCTTGCTGTATGTTTACATTCGTATAGCTGTCAAGATGGCCGCCACGTCCCAGAATGCAACGCGGCGCCCAAGGCCTATAGGGAAATAACTAGAAGAAAAACAAAGTACAGACCCGGTAAAACTATTTGCGATACAGTCCAGTGCGTTTATGATTATGATAATACATTTTTCTACAATAAAATGACAGCAGCTACCTACTATTTGCAATATCAAGCAGCATTACGGACTGTTTTTGTACTGAACGCGATTTACGCGAAGGACACCGGAAGCCTTGGCCCTTGGGCTCGCACATTCAAGTTACAATTGGCCACGCCCGCTCTTACCTTACAAATAAAGTGGATACGTTTAGATTCTCAACTCTAATGGACTAAAATGCATGTAAGGCGGATTGATTGAATTGTGCTGTAATATGACGGGCCACGAGTTGTAGTTTTGACTTATTCATTTTAAATGGGAATGTGCCGCTTCTGTCTCACAACTTAAAGGAGTACGCCTAGGGCTAGGCTAGCCTACTTAGCTGGCAAAATGGAAAATCTTTAGTGTAGGTGCAAATTAATCTCTGGTTGTAAGACGGTAAAAACAACTGTTGACTTTCACCATTAAATGTGCACTGGCTAACATTTTACAGGCATACACAAAATAATACTGTATATTTGAAGCTTAAAACCAAGAGAAAGGGGAAATGTCATTTAATTTTCATTTTGTAGACATTTCCTAAATATTTCTTTTCATAAATTTGAATGTATTCTGTTTTGAAAAAAAGAACATTGTTTGTGACAAGAGCATCTGCGTTGCTGGTCTGGAGCTTGAGGAATTATGTGAATTATATTGTCTCGATATCATGTCATAAATAGAAAAAAAACTCCTCACTGCCACAGCCAGGTGCTTAAGCAAGCACACCTGTGTAGCAACCCTGCTGGTTGTTATACACAGGTATCCATTGTGATTTAGCCGGGTGCTCATCCCACAGTAAAATATTTATCCAATGGTTCAATCCAGTAAAATAACAGGCTATGCAAAAAAAAAAAAAAAAAAGTCTAGTCTTTTAAGTCTAGCATAGTATAAAACATCTAAAAGGAATAAATCATAGAAATTCAAGATATTAAAATAGATTCCAAGATCAAACAGACAACTTTCTAATGAATAATAATAATACAAAAGAAAAACACTTATTACACTCAATTCAGTGGTTGATTGTACATTATAAATCAAATTAATTCAGAGTATCATGCTGTTGCACAGTGGTGACAGAGTAACTACGGGTGAGACAGAGTTGATGGCTGAGGAATGATTCAGAGGGGTCAGGGGTTAGAAAAGCCTCCTCATATCCCTTTAACCTGGTCGAGCTGGTATAAAATCCACACAGTCCACAAAGTTTGATTTTCACATTCCCTTTACAAAAGGTACTAGGCTCACTACTTCTTCTTTGCAGTAATGTTCTTGCAGACCCAGTTCATGCCATCCTGAAAGAAAGGAGCACTTTAGCCAAAAAACAGCCGCTGATGGGAAGGTCTAAACAACTGATTGGAAAAATAAAACAAGGCTAATGTAAAAGCAATGACTCACCTGGACTCCCTCTCCCGTAAGTGCAGAGCAGGACTGAATTTGCCAAATACGGTCCCGAATGGTGTGCAGGTTCAGTCCCTCTGCGATCTCAGAGGCTGGAGCAGCGGTCAGCAGGTCTTGTTTATTGGCAAAGATTAAAACAGGTACGCCACTAAGTTTCTCCTCATCTAGCAGCTCAGACAACTCCTGCACATCACATAAACAATTCAAATAGTAATTCAATAGCTCATTCAAATACTTTTAGCATGGATTTGCTTGAACAAATGCATATCAAGAAAGTATATGCTTACACATTTCTTGGAGCAATTTAATGTTTCACTTCCAATAAAATAAAAACGCTGCAGTGAACTGTATTAAGCAGGAAAATGTAGCTAGACATAGACCTGACCAAGTGTGAAGCCACATAGTGTGAGAAATATCCTGCAGAGACCTTGGAAGGTTCATAATCTCTGATCTACACACATACGCACACACAAACAAGACAAGTAATAATGAACAGATTTGCTATAATGATAGATCTTTATATACCTGTCCCGTTTCCTCAAATCTCTTCCTGTCTGCACTGTCTATGACATAAATCTAAAATGCAAAAACACAACGTCAAAATCATTACATAAACAAATATGAGAAAATATCACATATACATCATCACATGAGAAATATTTATACACAACTGTTCAAAAGTTTGACGTCAGTACGATTTTAAAAAAAAGAAATTAATACTTTTATTCAGTAAGGATGTATTAAATATATCAAAAGTGACAGTAAATGCTGTTTATCAAAGAATTCTGAAAAATAGACTGTTTTCAAAAAATATTAAGCAGTACAACCTTTCAAAATTGATGATAATAATAATTGGTAACCGCTTGCTGCAAATTAAGCTTTGCCATCACATAAAAAAAAAAAACATTTTAAAATATATTCAAATAGCAAACTAGAATTATTTACTAGAATATTTTAACTATATTTTTGGTGAGCATTAGAGACTTCTTTAGAACTTTTGAATGGTAGTGATATATGATAATTAATAATGGCTATGCGTAACTCATAAACATATCTCTTAAGAAACACTCACAAGCATGTCAGTATTTTCAAAGTAGTTTCTCCAGTATGGTCTAATCTTCCTCTGGCCTCCAATGTCCCAGACATTCAGTTTGAAGCCCTGAGACTGCACGCTCTTAATGTTAAAGCCCTGGCAAGGACAGAAGAATTAAAACTAACTGAACAATGCTGTTATTGTGCTAAAGCAAGAAAAAAACCCTTAAGGGATAGTTGACCCAAAAATGAAAATTTTGGCATTACTTACGTACCAGACAGTTGACGGCACCCATTGACTTACATAGTATTCTTTTTTTCCTACAATGGAAGTCAATGGGTGCTGTCAACTGTCTAGTTACCGATATTCTTTAAAATATCTTAATTTGTGTTCAACAGAAGATAGAAACTCATACAGGTTTGGAACAACATGTAGGTTAGTAAATGATGACACATTTTTCATTTTTGAGTGAACTATCCCTTTAAGAGCTCATTCTAGTATGAAAATGGAAGAAACTAACTTTTTACAAGGCAATTTGTATTTCCTGCAGAAGGGAGATTGTGTGTTACCTGTGTTGGTGTGATGTGACTAATATCCTCAGAGGCTAGCTGTTTGAGAAGTGTCGTCTTTCCACCATTGTCTAATCCGAGGAGCAGAATGCGTATCTCCTGGTCTGGGGCACTCTTTAGTTTTCTAAGGATTGACAACAAACCCTGGAATAAACATAATATGCTCAATAACCAGATTTTAAACAAGACAACAATTACACTATATAAGGACATTTGTGAGAAAAAAAACTACTTCTCTCAGCTAAGAGCCTTATCTAACAAAGTATGAAAAAGACAAAGACATTTGTAGATTTAAATTTTAATCATTTAGTTATATTCCATACAAAATAATATAAAACGAGATTAAAGACATAATGACTCAGTAACAATTCACTCATTATATAAAAAATGCAGTGAAAGTGGAAGATGATGAAATGATGACACATTTTGTTCAGCTATCAATTTAACATCGGTGGCTACAATACCATAATAATTTATTGAATGAGTTACAATCTTTACATTTTAATTATTCGGGAAATAAGTAACGTTAACGAGACAGAGGAAGGCAAATAACTGAGACTTAGCGCCGCTGATCCATCAGGCTTCACTCCTACAGAAAGCCCGCTACTGCAGCTAATAATTAGTTAAGACGTCACGCAGCAAACGCTGAATAAATTATGCGTATTTCCAAAGTTTCTAAAATCTCATTTAAATACAAAATACACAAAGATAGGACTAAAGGCAGATTCACTTCTCACCATCTTCCTCCCTTCCGAGACGCCGACGATGGTTACTAGGGGGAGTTAAGTGACGTCACCAGCTGTTGGCGTCATTTTAAAGGAACCGCAGTTGTCACATTTTTTCTGGTTAGGTTTACTTTCAAAGTTAATTTCTGTATCATCAAAAATGTTAAAGGCAGGTCCGCCTAAATAACAGCTACTGAACATTTCCACCGTTATTTCCCAGGAATAAATACTATTCGCACATTTTGTCACACAATATGGGGTAAGTTGTCACCGAAAAAACCGCCATTAAACAGTCTATTATAGGCTTTTCAGCAAACTTTAAAATAAAACAAATTTAAATGGTAGAATAATTATGAATCAAAACAATTTATTAAACAGCAAAAATGTAAAAGGTTAAGTACAAAAATAATGAACAGATGTTAGATTGACCTAATAGATCTATTAATAATTAACTTTAGGTTCAAATCTAATTTCATTATATAAAAGACTTATCTGAATGTATACATTTGTGGTTTTATTGTGTTCATGTTGCCCACGTGTTCCATTTTATATGTACACACACACATACTAATATATATATATAGGCTATATATATATCTGTGTGTGTGAGTGTGTAAATATGTATATACATAAAATATGTTGACTTGCACACATGGAACTATGCAAAATCAGGTTCACCCTGGTGAATTTACCAAAACAATTGGTAAGTGAGCTCTTAAAGTACTAATTACACTGATTCTACTAAAACAACAAATTTTATTTACAGATTCTGTAAATAAATCTGTAAAAATACAAAAATGATAACAATGGCAAGTCCTCCTTGACTGATCTTAACATCAAATGCACCATGCAAAACTTCCCTCTATTGGTCCTTCTAAAAGGGACAAAGATTTAAAAACCCTGATTGCCAAAAAATAATTATAACAAAAGTTCAAGCAACAAAATGTGATAAGAAGAAAACCTGTAGAGAACAATGCTGGTGCTTTCCCTGAAGGCAGATGCAGATTGACAGGTTTTTCACTGTCATGGTACAGTGTGTTACAGGGATAGTACATCTGGAATAAGCCTTAAGTGCCCTCACTTAAGGGCACAATGGTGACAGGACTGTGAATTCATGGGTCTCCAAACTGAGAGTGAACCTGAAGGTTGGTGTTGGCGGTTACTTACATACACATAAGTAACAGTATTAACTAATATAAACATTTTTAACATTAAGTAAATTTTCACAGAGCTGGCTGTATTGAGGCTTCAACCTTTCTATTTAACATTTGTACAATCTGACAGTACAAAATTGCACGAAATTCTTCACCACCCTCCATCATGTCTTATAGAAGAACATTACATCTAGTATTGTATAAAACATATAAAGGTCTGATGTAAACATCTCAATTTCAGCTTCTGTGAGATTTAAATCTGCTTTTTCTTGGCTGGTTTGACTGAAGGCATTTCCTCCTCACTAATGTCATCATCTTCATCTGATATTTCAGACTCTTCATTCTCTGTGGCTGAAAGAGGAGAAATAATTAGCACCATTAAGTTTCAAAACAAAGGGGATAAAATAGCACGCTCTATGCGTGATTTTTAGCTTTAAATGCATTTTTGTGATATAGAGACTTTCAACTGTTGTTTTATTTCTCACCAACTAAATGTAACCCACTGACAGTCACTGGTCCAGATCCAGATTTCAGCCGCAGTGTGACAGGAGCCATCAACTCAAACTCCCCAAGGCTCACCTGAGTAGAAACAGATGTAAAAAAAAAAAAAACTGATTTAAAACCTTGCAACATATTTGAAAACCTATATTATACAACAGTTTAGTAAAAAAAAAAAAACATTACCATAGGCAGGCAAGAAATGTTGAGATTAGCTACGGGCACAGATATTTTCTTTCCTTGGTGATTCATAGCTGTCACTTCCACAACATTATTCTCCTCTTTGGCACCATCACCCAGACAAATCTAATGGTTTGAGAGAAAGGGGTTAAGTACAGGTCATCTGGCTCATTACACATCTTAAAGTCGCAACGAAATGAAAGCAGCAACTGGTCATTTTGTCTATATTATGACGTAGAACTGAATATAATGCATTATTGTAAAATAAAATTTTGGGCAGGAACTTGGTTCTATGAATCAGCTGTTGACTGGATTTATGAGATGTGGTCATTACACTCCAAAAGTTGAGCTTGCAGGGGGAGGGGTTTATGCAGACTAAAGGGGCGGACACATTTACCACTGTTAGGCAAATTTTCACAAGCGAAATCCAGCTTTCAAAAGGAATCCACCCAATCGGGAATTTTGTATGATTTTAACAGATTTTGCATTTGGTTCACTGTTAACCAACAGAAAGCTGTTTGAGCTGTGCTTCATATATCGCTACACTATTGACAATAGACCTTTTTGGCCCATGAAATTTAGCCAAGTAATGAGTTCCATTAAATGACTGGAGTAGTCCTACATACATCACCTATGAAAACACTGTAATTTCACCAGAAGATTGAGAAATGGTATCTCAAACCAGAAAAAAAAAATATAGGCAGGTAATAAATTTGCTATTGCTGTGATTTCATATGAGTGACAGGTTGTCCCGCCCTGCTGCAAGAGGGAGGAGAAGTTATTTTAATTAAAAGTTAACCACACAGTTGACAGCACCCTTTTGACTTCATAGTATTTTTTTTTTACCAACATTCTTCAAAATATCTACTTTTGTGTTCAACAGACGAAAGAAACACAGGTTTGGAACAACTTGAGGATGAGTAAATAAATGACAATTTTCATTTTTGGGTGATTTCCCTTTAAAAAAAAAAAAAAGATGTACATGGATGAATCATTTATAATAAACATGGCTAAAAAATAAAAACTGAAGTTTGATTTCATGGTGACTTCAAACAGAAGGTGACATAAAATATAAAAAGAGAGAAAGAAACACACAGACGAATTGTTCACAATAATATAAACGTGCATAGAGAATAGATTAAGTTTTATTTCATATTGACTTTAAAACTAAATAAGCCAAAAATGAAAATCTATCATGATTTGATCAACATTAGATTACTTCACACACATAAAAGAGTTTCCCTTTTTTTCCCTTCTGTAGAACGCGTCAGTCACCATTACTAGAGCTGTATAAAAAAAGCGCAATGAAAGTGAATGGCGACATATACAGGTGTAGGACAGGCAAACTCTTGCTTTAATAAAATATTCTACGAACCGTCCTGAGCTCCAGAAAGTGTTCCACATCTTCATCTTCGTCTGCTTGAAATGTGTAAAATGGAACTTCAGAAGACAACTCACAACCTGATGGAAATCAAAATCACACTATTATACTAGTAGTCTATATTTAATTTATATATGCAGAAATCAATGTAATTACTGAAAA
Organism: Gila orcuttii; assembly: GCA_026230005.1. NCBI lineage: Eukaryota > Metazoa > Chordata > Actinopteri > Cypriniformes > Leuciscidae > Gila > Gila orcuttii. The sequence continues at coordinate 11,130,079 of JAPDVR010000019.1, read as the reverse complement.
CAAGCACGTTTGAACGTTATTTTCATTTAAAGTAATCCAGTTATTTTTAAATGAACGTTAAACATCTCTGGCCACAATTATTAAAGAAATAGTCAATTGCAGTTGTTCCACGTGTGCTGGTAAATCTACGAAGCATGCAGCGCGTCACTCTTGATCTTACTGAACACATAGCTTTCCAATCGCGAGTGTGAGTCCACCCCACTGTCCGATGTTTCGTCCTCAACAAACGACATAACTATCCGAACGTTACTAATATCACTCAATAAAGGCTACAATATCCACAGTGCAAGTCGCGTTTCCAAAACATGTGACGAGAACGCGAAAAACGGCGCATGATTATGATGTCATCAGCACTGACCTAAAAGCTAGTTTTTAATAAATTGAAAAAAAAAAAAAGAGTTTTCTATATGACTTTATCAGTCTCGTTCACATCATTGTGAATGAATTTAGGCCCGCTCTTCTTTACAACGTTGCTTCAGTTCATTGAGGTTTGCGTGAATTTGTTTATGCACAGCTCTCCAAAAGTCCCGCCACAGCATTTCAACCGAGGAGGTCGACTTTGACTAGGCCAGTGCAACACCTTGATTCCTTTCAATTTCAGCCATTTTGTTGTAGATTTGCTGGTGTTCTTGGGATCATTGTTGCACAGCCCAATTTCCACCAGGCTTCAGCTGTCGGACAGGTCACATTTGAATCTAGAATACTTAGATAAACAGAGAAGTTCATGGTCGACTCAGTGACTGCAATATGTCTAGGTCCTGTGGCTGCAAAAGTCTTCAGGATTGTTCAGATGCAACTTTGCAAACCTAAGCCGTGCCGCCATGTTTTTTTTTTTAGAGAGAGAGAGAAGCAGCTTTCTCCTGGCAACCCTTCCAAACATGCTATATACTCATCCAGGCTTTTTCTAATTGTACTCTCATGAACTTTAGCATTTAATATGTTAACGAGGCCTGTAGAGTCTGAGGTGTAGTTCTTGGGTGTTTTGTGATTTCTGAGCAACCTGGCCTGACGTTGTGGTGAATTTGCTGGGACGTCCACTCCTGGGAAGATTGGCAACTATTTTGAACGTTTTCCACTTGTAAATAATCTTCCTCACCATAGAATGATGGACTTCAAATTGTTGGAAAATGGCCGTATAACCCTTCTCATGATGGCAGCAACAATTGCTTCTTTAAGATCATTGCTGATGTCTTTCTTCCTCGGCATTGTGTAAACACACACCTGAATGCTCCAAATCAACAAACTCCCAAAACATCTGCTTTTATAGAGTTGGTCAAGCTTGCTGATGATCAATTAATCAAAGGCATTTGATCAGAAGCATCTGACTGCTACTTACCCTCTTAATTCCTACACTGAAAAAAACAATAAGTAAAATTTACTTAATTTTTCTTTCGCAAGTTTTTGCAAAATTTTTTTTAAAGTAAATTTCACATATGGAATTAAGTAAACTCTACTTAACTAGGTAAAAATAGCTAGTAAAAGGTTGAGTAATATCTATTTAGTTAAAGACTTTAAGTTTCCTATGCAAACATTTCACTTTAACAATATAATATTGAATTAAACCTTACTTTTAAATGCATTACTTTGAAACATCTAGGTAATTAATGCAATAAATAATGTGTGAGACACCATATCTACATTTCAAACATCATGATCTATGTGAATGCAGAGACCTAAATACTTGGTAGACAATACACAATGACGGTAACATTTGATGGATCGTTTTTGAGCTTGAATGCGTCATTTTGGGTAGAAAATTAACTCCAAATGTCACAAAATGGCAAGTTACTAATCCTAACAACAAAAGCAATGATAAAACAGTGTAAATGCAGCTAGTAAAAACAGTGAAAAATCAACCTCATTATTTATTCAAGGCCCAGTGCATGATGGGAACACCAGTATCAGAAAAGTTGAGTCATTTTACTTGAATTGAGTACTAATATAGAATTTACTTAGTTTTTTTTAATTCTTGCCTGAACTAACTTTTTCATGTAAATTACATTGTTTTTTTCTGTAGTATTTACTTCAACACAAAATCATTTTTATCAGTGTATGGAAGCAGTTAGGGTGTACTTAGTTTGTCACACATGTATATACTATATATATATATATATATATATATATATATAGTATTCCCACACACAAACACATTAGCTGTCAAAACTTCCAAAATATGAACCTCCACCACTATAATTATAGTGCTAAAGAAATTAGTGTATACTAAAATGCAATAAAATCCAATTTAGTTTAATAGCACACTAGGAAAGAATGAGAAAAGCTTTCAATTTTTCACAATTTAAATGCACCACCTGCAAAGTTTTAGTGAAACTAAGATGGAAATAAGAGTGTTCACCAGGGGTGGCGATTTTGGGTCTAAAAAGCATTTTTCATTTCACTCACTGACCAGATTTTCTTTTCTATTTAACATTTTAATAACATTACATACAACCCTCACAGAAATTACAACTATATTACATATACATTATCATAATACATCAAAATACAGAAATGTCTTCATATTTTAAATGTATGCATTGTATATGACCTTTAAAAAGAAAAAGAAAAGAAAAAGCCCTTTACATTGTATGTGATGAAATAAAATGATCCAAGCAACAAGCCATGAGATAAACAATAGCAATTTTTTGTACAAATTCCCTTAAATGGGGAGGGGAAGAAGTGGAAAAACTGTCCATGCACAAAAGTATTTACATTTTTCTTTTACCCAGGCATTATTTTAAACATTACACATATGAATCTGCAAGAGACTTTTGTGCTCATCTAGTTTTTCAGGATACAGCACAACCGATATTATATATAAAGAACTTTTCTGTCCGTACGTTTGGTTAAATGGGAGAATAAAGACAGAACAAACAGTTTATGTTGTACCTACATTCAGGGAAACAATCCTGACATTGGCTTGCGATTTCAGAGAAACACAAATTAAACCGTGGGGCTTTTAAACATTAACAAAGAGGCAGAGCTTCATTAAGAACAGGAAATGGCTGTTATTCTCTTCTGGCAAAAGAAAACGGGTCTCAAATATGTTAACGTTAATTCATAAATATACCTTCATTTTTTTCAACTTGTTTAATTTTCCTTCTGTTCTAATTAAAGACATTGTGCAGAGCATTGGTCTTAAGGTTTAGGTTACAAATTTTACTTTTTTTGTTGTAAACAACAGAATTATAATGTAACCCTGTTATGTCTCTGAAATGTATAATTCACCACTTTAAACAAAGGCAGAAGTGTAGGAAAGTATTTTTCATTATCCTCAAATATATTACAGAGAAGGATAAGAGCCAAAAGGCATTTTTGTACAAAATGAAAAAAATGTATCGTTAAAAGATACACATGCTAAAGGCTTACACAAAGGTATCCCATGCGGTCTTAAAGACAATGAACATTATGGTTTAACTGCATTTACTTCTGCCTGCTCAAAGTTCAGTTTCAGTTCTTTTCTTTTCTAAAGCATCCCAAACCTCAAAGGATAGCTTTAGCCTGCTGCATTCTCCATATGAGCTCACCGACACGGTTTAAACCTGGAAAACTGCAGAATTTATTACAATGTCCTGAAAAGCAATAACACAAACCCTGACTGTTAAGAAGTCCTTCTGAATTATTGCTTTGAACACTGTAAAGCACTGAAATAAACTATTAAAAACAGTAAAGTGAAGATCTCTTATCAGGTAATGGCAAGTTTTTTTTGTCTGGAGAATCTAGACATTAACTTAAACATGCACATATGCCGAACACAAACTGCAACTCGGCCACATCTAAGAGATTTAGTAGGTTCAATGGCACTTGGCCAACTCAAGCAATCTGTCTACCAGAAAAAAGTGAAAGTAACTCATGTGTCCTGAATTACTCTTACAGACTCACTTCACTTCTTTTTTTTTTCATTCCCCCTGAACACACAAAAAACTTGAGCATCCACCACAGACTGGCAAAGTGAATGAACAGCACCTAAAATTCTAGAAGTGCATTCAGCATAATGATGTGAGTTAAGCTACCGTTACAGGGCACAGTTGCCATTACAAAACGTGATATTTACATGAACAGGTAGCGAGTTGGGGCCTTAAAAAGTGGGCCAAAGCTTTGTGCACTTTCTAGGAGGCTCCATCTGTATGATTTTTCTTCTAGACGGCTCAGATTCACAAACTCCTCCCCATTAGAATAACATCTTTTGGGAATCCCTCCATTTTGGCCACTTCAAAGCAGCCCAGTTTGCTATAAAAGTCCAACATCCTTTTGTCCATCTGCCGGACCTCACAGAAAGCACCATGCGAGCCTGACAAACGAGAAGACAAAGATGTGTTTATGAAACAAAGCATTCAATAAAATCACCGCAGCTTTTCATGTCCCCCAAAAGTAAAGATCATCCCTCTTTAATGTCAGCATCTGAAATTTAAACATTGTTCTGCTGATTAAAGTTAAAGTAAAATGTGGTGAGAGGGGATAGACCACATAGAGATGAAAAAGCAGCTTTACTGTACAATTAAGTAATTAGTGAGTAATTACTGTGTAATAACAATTGTATTACAAAAGCAATGAATAATAGTATCAGGTGGAACGGGGACACTGTTAACTAAAAAGTTCATGTCACACAACATAACTCTACCTACCATTAGCTTTCAGTGATGAGAGGAGACATCCCATCATGCTTTTAGCTACACTGGGGTCAGTAACCTTTGCATGAATGTCCACTTTAATAAGCGATGGGAAGTTACTGAGGAACGATTCTGGCAAAACCTCCTCCTCCTCATGGAAACTTAGCATCATTTTCTATAGGGAAAAAAAGATTGATGTTGCCATAAACATGTTCCAAACCTTTTTATCTTATAAAGCCTACTGTATCATATTTGATACGCAAATTTCTAATAATATTTATTATATATTATATTGCATTAATTGTTTTGCCCACCACAATGAAAACAGAGCTTTGATCATAAAACTAAGCATTTAAATAACATCTAACTAAGACGTATTATTAGGAGACAGAGTGACAACTGATATTTCTATGCATTTTATGCAAGTAGTCTGCTATATTGTTATAAAATCTCATTGCATTACAAGCTATCAGAATTGAATCAAACTTTTTGGCCATATAAATAACAGCAACTGCAAATTTCCTGTTTTTTTTCTCCGTTTTGGCCTCTGAATAAAACTAGGGATGCACCGATTCAACTTTTTCCAGAACAAGGCCGTTTTGGATACTTTCATTTTTTAGAACTTTTCGATACCAAGTACCGATAACCTGTATTTTCATTGCATTTTTTTCTTTTCTTTTTAAATATTGGGAAGAGAAACCAAAAGAATACGAGTCAAATTAGTTGGCTTAGCAAAGATATTTCCTTATTTTCACGCCTAATTAGTCCTGTTAAAATGTATAGGAGCCACTGTTATATCACTGTTCATATAATATTTTATCTCTAATTTAATAGCACAGTGAATATTCAGAGCAGGGCTCAACCAGTCAAGAGCAGTGAGTCTTTTGTTGTTAGATGAACATTGAGGACAAAAACAGCAATAGGTTTATTGGGCTGCTGCTACTTTAACTGCTGCACGTATCCAACATACTGTTTCACACGCGCTTTCTTTCTCAACTGTTTACGTTCACTTAAAGGCCATGTTGCAGGTTTCATTTTTCAACGAATTTGTGCAATTTGCTTGTTGGTAATAAACATTTAAACTGTTATCCATTGTATTTTATGTTGTTGGGTATCACAAAACGAAAAAAGTAGGTACTATCTTACAGCGGTTTGCAACGATTCTCCTTTCCCCCACAATGCATTGCATTACGTCACCTTGGGGAGAGAATTTACCAAAGCCCGCTGCCCACCTTGTTGAGAGCGACGAGTAGTAGACGAGAGTATTCAGATAGCGCAGATTATAGATAAATACATAGATATAGAGAGATAGATAGACGAGATATATATATATAGACTGACTAGATATATAGATAGTCAAGTATAGAGAGAGATAGGCAGACAGCATAACGTTAGCAGATATAGCTAACGGTAGCAGCTAGATAGAAATATATACAGTTGTAGGTTACGGTTTGACAAGAGTTTTGAGTGTGACAGAAGCACAATGTTGTGTTTTATTGCGAGTGTACACAAATATAAGTAAACACTTTGCAGTTTGAACGATATCCTGTATGAACAAAATGACGATGTTTTTGTTTCCACTGTTCGATCGCGCCCGCTCCTCTCTCTCTCACTCACACACACACTACGAATACATGTATAATTCCACCCCTAATAGCTAGCATGATGCTTTCTATTTGTAGATGACAAAGACAAACATTACCAGTACTACGACACTATGACAAAGGTTACCGGTACTTATCTGAACTAACGTAATGATCATATACTGCCACTAGATATAAAGAAAACGTTGATTTTTCACTCGGTGCTATTCAATGACCGTAAAAAAAATATATGTGTCGTTATTGTGCACTGCTGCTCGTAAGTTAAAACGGCTTGCCATAGCTTGTAGACTAGCTCCAGTGTTCATTTCTGCGTTGCTAAATGATAGCAACTCACCGGGACACTTCACTAACTCTCCACTCATTCTCCTCGGACCATGCATTCAATTGGCTTTGACGGCCATCAGTTCTTGGCAATTCTTCATTTGCCCTCTCACGTCTAGCAGGTTCAAAATTATACGGCTGCGGGCCATAATACATGTTAGTTCTTCTTGCCAACTCTTCCTCATCCCAGTCAGTCGCCAAAGTTCTAATACTAGGCTGAGGCACCCTTTCCTCCGCTTCTCCCCAACGTGACGTCATCACAGAGTTGCGTAAAAAAAATTTTTATACCAGAAACGTAAAAAAATGGTCTTTAAGACCATTTTTGAGACATTTTAAAAATGATACACATATCTTGAGTGATTTATGTACCCATTAATCAACAGTGGTGGTTAACCTGCAACATGGCCTTTAAGACTAGGGCTGTCGCGATAACCACAAAATTGTAGTACCGCGCAACTGACAAGCCAACCGCAGAGAATTCAAGCAACCGCGATATTTGCGTGTTTTCTTTTTTCATATGGCTATACCCTTCTTGTTTTAAAATTTGTGCATGTGTATTGTATGTTAAAAAAGTTAATGATAACAAGGCTGTGTTTATCATGGTAATTTGTACTGAGGCTTCGTGGATATGCACTTAACAAGCCTAAACAGACAGTGAATGAGAGAGATCGACGGTTTGCGTGCGGTTACCTGCGTCTGTCTTTGAGGTCAAGTCATATATATTCGTGAAAAGGTTGCCGTGTCCAAGGAGAGCGAAATACTTGTCGTATCATCCTTTAAACATTTAAGGGGCTGTTCACATATTGCGTCTTTTGCACGCTCAAGTTCGTTATTTTAAATGTAGGTGCGCGGCAAGCGCGCTCATACTGGAAGCGATGAGAAGCAGAGCTACTGCACGAGTTCTTTGGTGGTGGAAATCCATTACTGAAACTTCCTCGTCGTTGTGGAGACAGTCACCACGGTAGCGCAATCGCTTTGAACGATACACGTTGAACGCCATTGGTCTCTATTAAGTGAAGTTTCAGCGTTACCCATTTGACGCATTGCTGGTCAGCTGAGCCTTAAAAAGTGGAGCTCAAAGTTAAAACAATTAACACCTTGTTCATTACATCTATTTTTTAAGCAATCAGCGTTTTTTTACGTGTTCGTTGAATGAATGATTCACTCGAAGACAGTCCGTTGTGTAACAATGTACAGGATTCGTACACCTTTTCCAAGGTCAAATTCAAGCACTTTTCAAGCACTTTCAAGGTCCATTTTAAAGCCTTTTCCAGCACCTTAAACCACCATAAATTACATACCAATATTTTTTCAAAATGCATCACTGTCTAGTAGCACTAAGTGAGAGGATTTGAGCCAAATGACATGCAGCTGGGTCATTCTGTGTCAAATCAGACAAAATCCAGGAAAACAGTTGCTGCATCCTCCTAGATTTCGCTCTAAGTTTATGCTACTGTCAGTCTTTTCACACTTTTTTCCAAATCTGGGGCATGCCGTACAAACTTTTAATGGTTCAGTCATATTGACATGTTTCTCTTTCACCCTACAAAGTTTGGGCTGCCTATGAATAATACTTTTCATTATATTAATGTCCAAATATTGCTTCCCAGATAATGTGATTTTCAGGCTGTAAAACTGAAGTAATTTCAAGGTCTAAGAAAATGAAGACAGGATTTGAACAGAAATATTTTCCAGGCCTTGGTTTTGGGACACATTCTTGATATAGACAAGGTTTGAACAAAATCTGAGACAGTGCAACAACAACCTGTAATTCCATTTTAACCCAGAAGACTCTGACAGTGCACAGGCACCTGCCTGATAAATAGCCTATATTATCATTGTCAAGACATATACATTTATGTACTGGAATAGAGCAGTGTAAATATTGCATAAGGCTATCCTCAACCTTACAGAAATCTGACATGATTTCTGTTCAGCAATCAACGATTGTTGTTATGCACTGGGCTAACGTTAGTTACCGAACTAAACTGCCAGTGTGAAAGCACCCTCAGTCACTTAGTCTGCGAATTCCTAGCTAGTAGGGCTGGGTAAAAAATATCGATTTCTCAATATTAATCGATTCTCATTTTTACGAACCAATATCGATTCTTAAATCTCAAGAATCGATTAGTCATCCTGTTTTTATTTGATGAATGAATGGAACATTGTAGCGCGCATCCCATCCAATAAATCACAATAATCTTTGTGCTTTGTTACTATTGATATGAAATAAAGTCTCAAATTTCAAATTACGTCCATTTTATTACGAAATTCAAAAACATAAATACCGTTTTGGCACTGTGGCATGAGATCGCTCTGGCGCAGCTCAAGAGAAGCAGCAGCGCGGAGCGCACATGATCTTCTCTTCCGCCTTAATAATAACAGTTACAGCGCGAAATAAACATGAATGAGCATCTAAAAGTGAGTTAAAAGATAGAGAACAACTTATCGAAATCCGTATCATGTCATATGAAATCGCTCAATCAGTGTTTCAACCGTGGAAAGACGTCAGTTAAACAACTTGTAAACAATGTCATGTAACGTCACATTTACCTCAGAAAAAACATGTGACCATAAACTCGTTAGTCAGCTAGAAAAATTAACTCTAGAGAGGAGAATATATTCATTATAATTTTTATAATTATATTTTTATAATTATAATTATATTATTATAATTATATTAAATATAATTTTTAATGTTCTTCAATATTTAATGCATGTTTGAATAAATCATGACAGCCACCATTAAAATGTTTATAATTCATATTACTTTCTTATTATAAAAATAAATAAAAGTGTAATTTAAGTGTTTGTATAGCTACAAATCAGTTAATTTTTACCTTCAATATTATAGTAGGCTAATGAACTGACTCCATAGTTTACAGCATTAGTTAAGAGATTTGTTTTCCTTGAGAAAATTTGCCATGTCAGGGTGTCTACAGATATAAACAAGTTAAATTTAAGACTTAAGACCTTTTTAATGCCACTTTGAATGAAATTTAAGACCAAACCTGTGATGGAAATACACATTATATTACAAACGTATATGTAATATTTAATGTTTAACCTAAGTAAATTTAATATTAACTACTTTTTTATTGAACTAAAATCAAATGTAACATTTGCAATCGTGAGAATATTCAGCAAAATAGCTCCCGTCATGTTATGTTACTTAACTAGGCTATATCATATGTTATAAATAAAAAACATGTTTTTATGTGTGCAGGGCTCCAGACTAACTTTTTTTACTAGGAGCGCTGTAGCCCCTGACTGAAATTTTTAGGAGCGCAAGCAGAATATTTAGGGGCACACCTTAAATCAGCTTGCAATGCAATTATTCAAATTTCCCCCAAAATAACTGTAATACTGACAAATTCTTTAATAATAGACTTAACGTACAGATATTACAATGTGCAGTTTTATTTTAAGTTCACAGGCTCCAGACTAACATCTGAGGGCCGCAGCACCGAGACACAGAGCTCTACAACACAGATCTGGCAGCACTGGGGTGGACAATAAAGCACTGAGCTTAATTTAGGGTGTAGATGAAATAAACTTTAATTATTATCATTCATAATGTCTTAATATAAATTAAAAAGCAAAACAAGAAAAAAATTTATATTAGGGAGTGAAAATATCCAATAAGCATCCTACTGTTTACAATGGCAATTTATTGTAATTTTAAATAAGTGTTTAAATAACGGTTTTCCTACATCTTAACATTTTTAGTTTTTAGGACAATCTTTAAAGGATGAACAAAAATGTGTTGGCCATCACATTAAAAATAACATTTATGTTATAGTTATGTTATATATTATAGTTTTGAAGTGCTGAAAAAAGTTAGTAGTAGTACTTGTAAGCGTTTCACTATTTCTGTCACAATACCATAGTAATGTGTAGAGTTACTACATTAGCATAAATCCATGGTGAATGTTGCTGATTTGTGAACTGAAAGCCTTCTATAAGTGTTTCTCCTGGTTTCCACGTCAGCGCTGTGTTGATCTGATATCGATGGTTTATAACAGAAAACTGAATCACTCCGAATCGGAGTGTTTCTCACTGGATCTCGCAGCGATGATGTTATTAATTCTGAGGCGAAGTCAATGGATTTCTTCACTGGATCTCCTAGTAACAGTGTCGCGTGATCAAGATCGGCCCGCAACTGGCAAGTGCAAGTTCGGGGCGCTGCGCTCTCTATTATTGGTCCGTGAAGCATAAATGAGTAGCGCATTTTCGTTCCGCTTTCATTTTGTTTGCATTCGCTGCTCGGCAATGTTGTGGTCGCGCCAGCAGGAAAAATGGTCGCAAAATTTCTGGAGTCTGGAGCCCTGGCTGTTATGCTCATTTGTTTTGATTTCTTACTATAAAATCTCTCACAGAGACAGGCAGCGCGAGTCTCAACAGCGCTACCAGAAGTCATTATCATTATCAATCGCTGTTTATGTAATAAAATCAGAATCATTCTCGCGATTCCATGCTTCACTGGTTATTTGACTGGAGAAATTTTAGCGGTAATGTGACCATAAATTTTTAAGACCCATCGAGTCTGAATTTAAGACATTTTAATACTTTAAGGCCTTTTATTAGGAAAACTTTATTTAAGACATTTTAAGACTTTTTAAGGACCCGCGGCCACCCTGCATGTATTGTACCTGATAAAAACAATCAATATTGAATCGAAATCGAATCACAAGCCTGTGAATCAAAATCGAATCGAATTGTGAAATTTGTGTCAATACCCAGCCCTACTAGCTAGCAGTTACTAGCGTAAACAAATAGTTGCTAATGTGTACAGTAGGCTACTTCAGTTGGCTTACTTGAAAAGTCTATGGTGCTTTCACACTGGCAGTTTAGTTCGGAACGGTTCGAAAGAAAAATCGCTAATGTGAACGCTGTCATGCGGACCCGGGTGCGCACTGGGGTACCAAACCCGAGACTGCCTGGAGGAAGTGGTCTGAGTTCGGTTGCACTCAAACCGTGCCGCGGTTCGCGTGAATGTGAAAGGATCACAGACTCGGGTGCGCACTTGTTCAGAAAGTAAAGTAACCTGTGCATGCTTTTTAGCTGATTATGATGCATTTAGTTAAATAAAACACATGTAAGGGATGATAGTGTTGATAATTTACCTTGGATAAGAGCGAGAGTGAGTCTGATTTTCTATCATGCGTCGCGCACGTTTGCGATGACGTAAGATGCACGCAAACGCACCAGGATTCGACAGAATCAAGTTGAGTACGAAACCAGACGAACACTGCGGGGGGCGCCGGGAACAATTGACCTTTGGCTAAGCCCCGCCCCCCTTAGTTACTGTTGCTACGTCCGTCAAACTGCGTCTGGGCTCTGGTGTTTGCTATCAACATGGCTTATGCTGTGACAGCTCTTCCTGATGAAATTTTATCCAACTTTTATAAATCAGCAAATAAAGTGTCCGATAGAAGTAACGTTAGGCAAAAGGGGCTGCAATATGCGTTCGAAGGCTATATCCATGACATACAGGTGAAAAGCAAGGAACAACAAGGCATCCAAATAGAGGCAAAAGCATACCGGTCACAGTCAAAAAATGAACCACCGCATATCCTACTGATCGAGACGGAGGCTGGGACTAACAATATCAAAGAGCAACACTGTTCATGCAAAGCTGGGTAGGTTTTTATTCACTTCTATAATCGTTATTACAAAGCAAACGGACTAACGTTACGCGAGTATAACGTTGTATTTATTAGCAGCGTGTAGCGTATCAACAATCGGTATGCTACATTAGTTAACGTTAGCTGACAAGGTGATGTTTTGGTTAGCTCCACAGGGTTTTAATAAAACTGTCTAACTAGTATAACTTCACAGTAAGGTTAAAAGCAAAATTTACCTTAGAGCACACAAAGGTGTGCTTGTTGATCCTCGAGGGGTTTAGCTGACTGTGAGGACGTCCACACAGTTTAATCCAAAGACGACACTTGTCAGGATTTGACTTCGGTTTTGGGAAGGGAAAAAAAACGGACACCCCCCTCCAACTTCTCTGGGAAACGCGTATCGGTGTTACAAATGCCCCAGGCACAACGTTTAACCATGTTTTTGATAATCCTACGACCATAATGGCCTGCCGAGACCAAAAATATGAGATGCTCGCGTTAAAGTCAATGGAGCGCTGTGAAAAAGTGTCGGACCTCTGTCGGAGCTCGTTCTTGGCTGCGCTGTGATTGGTCAATCTACATTCTAGGGCGTGGCTTAGCCAAAGGCGAATTGCGCTCTGGCCGCAGCAAACGATTTATTTCTCCATTCAATAAGCAAAATATTCAGTCAAATAGATATGTTGTGAAAGAAATGGTTACAATTTCAAGCATTTAATCCAAAATTTAAGCACTTTTCAAACCTTGAAAACACAACATCAAAATTCAAGCATTTTCAAGGATTTCAAGTACCCGTACGAACCCTGAATGTAACCGTCTTTGCTCAGAGACGAAGATGATGATACTGGTGAAATATCAGCAGAAAGCCTCTTGTCCAGTCAGATTCGAGGATCGGAACTAACTGTTATACATATAAAAAAATAGCCTAATGAGCTTATTGACAGGTTTATGTTGTTATGTGTATCCTTATTTTGACTCCTGTTTACTTCACTTCCTGTTTCAACGCTGTTAACTTTCGGTTACTGAACATGTCATCGTTTTTGTGCCTGCTGACCACACTGTAACACTTATTTATATATCAACAGATAAATATAAATAAATCAAAATAAAAAAATGGCGATAATACCACATATCGCACTATTGAGTAGGGAGGGCGAAAACTAAAAATTTTCTTGACCGACCACCGAGCCTCATTAGCTGGTTGAAACCGGTTAACCGATTAGTTTAAAATATGCCACGCTATTTGAAATAACAGCCATTTCAAGCCGCGCCTGCAATTTCGCAACTCTGTCGCATCTCTCTCTGCCTCCCGCTCTCACACACACACAAACACACACTGCCCCGGCGCCGCGCTTCCACTCACGTCACTTTTTTAAATCCCCAACAGTGCGAAACATGAGTACCGCAAACGCGGCGCCGAGGAGCTTGTATCGGTTGTATGTAATCGGAGGACAAATGGCTCCTTAGTTTTGAAATGGTTTGGGTACAAGGTGATCGCGTTGAAAATAAAGGCGTTAGTCTAGCGTTAGAAGCTCATTTGAAACATTGCCGCGGCTCATTTAAGAAAATGACAGCTCCGAAGAGACGCCGCTTTAGTTTGAGGTAGTGGTAACAATAATAAAGAAAGATGATGATCATCATCACCTTATCTGTTACCACTGAAATGTAGATGTAATGTATTTCTACAGTATTACTACTGTAAGCACTGTATCACACAAGTTGCAGCTTACTGTGTCATTCTTTTTGGTTAAATGGTCCCACACACTACTTTTCTTTGCACGCTTCATCCTGTCGTCTGCCCTGCTAACCTCGAGTGTTTTAGCCTGTAGCCTTTACTTTTCGCAAACCTTGTGAGCGCGCGAACCCAAACGCTGTGACCTCGCACCAAATGTTTTTATTGGTTTATTAAGTACAAACAGGCGAGTTATGAAGAATTGAGTGTGAGGGATTTGTTCACTTAACACAAAAATAACTTGGAATGAGATGGCTAACTGTAGTAGCGTTTAGTCCACTGTCTATAATAGCCTAATTTAGAGATCACTTTTTTCTTTTTTAACCGACTACCGACAACTTTGATCGGTTAACGTTGAGACGGTCAACCATCGGTCAAACGGTCATCGGTTAGCATCCCTACTATTGAGCCACTCAAAATTACTGCAAGGGAAATTCCTTCACCGCGACAACCCTACTTAAGACATAACCCACTAGGTTTCATACTATATGTTTCCCATTTTATTTTCTTTGCTAGTGCCATATCCAACCGAACTACAAACTTAGTTTCCAGAGATGTCTGTGAAAAAGGTGCGCTCGACAAGCTCACGTGTCTGTGCCACTGTGTGCACACCAGCTATAGCATGAATATTTCATTTTTTAAATATTCTGTTAATCAGATATATTAACTTCAAAGACACCCCTCTATGATATCTCCATTCTGCTCTCTGTTTGCGGATGTCACGAGCACTGTACTGTACACGCTGTGTGGTATTGGATTTGGTATCAGAGCATTTAAATGAGTACGAGTACACGAACGCAGTATCGGGCCAGATACCAATACTGGTATCAGTGCATCCCTAAATGAAATGAGAATGGACTCCATACTCTAACTATATTATCATTTATGAGCCAGATAATAAAATAAAAAAAAAATTTAAAAAAATTAAAAAAAACACATATGCAAACGCTTTTTAGATTGTCTGAAGCTTCAATAAAAGGTTCTATTAAAAAAATAAAAAAGCTATCATTTCATATTCCAGGCTTTTAAGGATGAGTTTGATGTAGAAGAAATGACATGACATGCAAACCTCTGCTTCTGACAGGTCCTTCTCTGTGTCTGGCTTGTTGTATTTCTCCTGCATGAACGGAATCCAACTCATCTGGCAATTCTTTACAAAGGGTTTGACATCCACAGTGCCCAGAGCATAGCCGCAGATACCTTCTTCATCCTCAAGCACAAAGCCATAGTCTGGGCTGAGCGTCAGAAATCCTCCCACAAACCTGCAATGATGAAGATGATGGTACAAAGTCAACATGTTATTAATCAAGCATGCATAACACATTAATGTGACTAAACATAGTAGAAGCTCAAACTTCACCTGTCTCCAATAAGGTCTGGTGATGACTCATCTGGGAAAGAAATGCCATCACAGCTCTCAGTGAACATCTCCTTGCAGACCTTATAGATGGCAGACTGAAGACAAAAAGTGAAGGAGATGCAGTGTTCGAAGGTATCTGACAGCTCTCATTCCACAAAATGTGAACCTTCTAAGGACTAACAGGTGGACCAGACTGCAGTTTCAGCAGAATGCTTCAGATGTGCAAAGCTTAAACTGGGACACCTCAGCTGGGAATTCAAGCAGCCCTCAGCAACGTTTTATTTAGACATAAACATCTACAGAGTTTTCATACTACAGACAGCTTACCGTAGACAAGCCATGCCCTCAACAAAGCACAAAACTAACATTCCTAGGGTTGGTTGCATCAGCTGTGAGCAAGTTACATCTTATGGCCCATTTTTGCCAAGTTAAAAATTAAGCACTATTAATTTTTTTTTTTTTGTGCCATAACAACATATAAATAACATATTTAAGAAAGTCTGCAACCAAGTGTTACAGTTTGAATAAAACAGCAGATTGATTGAATTACATCAAAAAGCTAATGTTTTACCTGACTGAAAGTATTTTGATTATAAATGTAAGCATGTACAAAACGAAGGCCAAAACCTACCTCGTCTTTGGCAAAGTAAGGCCTTATGGTATAGATTTTGGAAGTAGGCATTGATGGTGGTGGCTGGTAGAAAAGATCATTTGCCCCATCAATTGGCAACAGTCTCTGTGGAGACCAAAGCAAAAGTATATAATAGTTTAGTACTTTTCTAAATTTGACCATGTGACTGCACTGCTACTGAAACTTCAGCATGAGTTTACCTGCTCAAGCTGTGCCAACCTCACACAGGAGCTGAGCAAGAATGCGCCTAATACAGGCATGGAAATAAATGCCTTCACAAGTAAACTGGCTTCTCTGGTTGGTCAGTTTTCAGCAAGAGCATGTAAACATCATACTTAAGATACGTACCATTGACAATCATTTTCCACCTTTTTTTTCTGAGAGAAACAAAAATGAAACAAAAATGCGCAGGCTTGGTCTGAAAAAGGCTTAACTGGCTAAAGGAGATGCTCCTTTCCCGCTCTTTTTCGCTGCGCTAGAACTTCCTGTAGAGAAAAGGAATGATGCTAGAGCGCAGAGCAAAACTCCATGACCAAAAATTTCAAGCTTAAAACATCACATATTTTCCATGACACACCATTCAAGGTAATCAAATTATTTTGAAATGTTTCAAATGTTGAGGTTATAGATTAGTAATACTTTGTTCATGGAGCTTTGAGTAGGCAGACTCGCAGTCGCACACGCAGGCGCAGTGTTGTGGACGCTAGCGCAGACAAAATGTTGAAATAATTTTTGCGCTGTTTCCTGCAAAGAAACAAGATGTCATAAAATAAAACCTAGCCATGCTGCGCTGTCGCGAGCGCAAGGGGAAAAGCAGCATCTCATTTGGGCAGTTGCTGAAAGAAATCCAAATTTAAGCTGGGTTAGAAAACACCATCACCCCAAACACTGGATCTGACAGTTGTCATTCGACCATTTCAGTTGACACTTCAGAAAAAAGCCCAAGTGGCTCAACACCCCTTTGTTTTACTGTGCAGCTGCTGACAGCTCACCTTAAACAGACCAACCCATAGCGTTTTGTAATCACACCAACATCTAAAACAAACGAAAATATATCTTCGTGTAACATTTTGCTGGTAATTCAATATTGGATACCTGGAACTCTCCTGCTAGACCGCCCCTAAAGGCCCAGGGCTCTTGGTCGCCACTTAAGAACTGTGATGACGACTGACTACGACACCCTGTTGAGATCAGATCCAAGCGGAAAACATTATGAGGGGCTTTCTGGCATAATGAGGGGGAAGGGGTATAGGGTAGAGGTGTCTTATTTCCAAATAACGCATTGAAAATAAATATAGAAGATACTACAATCACGGAAAACACCTCAAGATTAACAAAAAGCGTGGATATCTTCTGCCTAGGGCTCAATCAGCTTAAGCTTACGATGACAGAGGGCTTACACTGACTGCAATGTCAGATTTGGGCACATTACTGAAACTATTTGTTTTTTACATGATCCTCAAGCAGTTATAAGTATGGTTCATAATGCAATCTAGGATAAGGTTTGGTACTAGCTCTTCAACTCCAGGTTTCTGTCTGTTTTGAAGAGATGAGATATTCAAGAATTATTAGCTGTAGCGCCTTTCCTACAACAGCCTGTGTGGGGATTTTGTTTGTTATTCGTCATCAGTTCACTCGCTGGTACTAAATAAGCTTCAGCTGTTTAAGCCCTCTGAATTCTAACCTTCATCTGAAGTCACATTTAGACCTATCTGCCTTGTCACATGACTATCAAGCATTGTTCATCAGCCACCACTGTGGATAATCTAATCTTAAGCGTTTCCTTTGATCGATGGAAACTTTATTTTACAAGATTGATGGGAGTCGATCTGGACCCTTCGAAAGAAGAGAGCTCTAAATCAAGAGTCTGTAGCAACTGAATATTTCCAGTCACAACCCCTATTTGCTCCAGCAGCAGATAACTGCGATAAAATTGGGCACTTTTTAATCGTCGTTAAGCAGACACAAGCTTTATATTGAAATTTGAAATCCATCTGTTTCTATATAGCAGTACCAATGTGAGGGGATGAGGACTCAGTGTCATGTAACAAGACAAATGCAGCGCAGATCCAGGAGACAAAGTTCCCCCGTTCTCAATCAGTTTGATCATACTAACACATCCTGTGGTGAAATGGCAGGACACACAGCACACACACCATCTGAGGGGAATTTTATCACTTCCTTTACTTAAAAAAAAAAAAATGTATCTCTTGTTAACTGATTATTCTTATAGAGATGTTTAGATGAAGCAAGAGTATCAATTTTCCCCTAAGATGGTGTGGTACAGCTTGTCTGAGCCATTTCAATTGGGCCTACTGATAGAAACAAAAATTATGTTAGAGCTGCCAGAGAAAACAATTGGGGGGTTAACACCTAAAACTTGAGCTATCGCTGCGCAAATGTGACTTCATACAAAAACCTTTCCTTTCCTGAGACATTGAAAGAAATTAAAATCATTTGGGCACATAAAAAAAAAAGAATATAATCTATAAAACCCCGGAAAAAAAAAATATCGCAGCACTGTGCATACATCGGGCACTGTCCATCCAATAGCAGTAGACACTTGTGCTGAGGACTCTTCCATCTGTACATAACGAAGGGAAAAGACAATACAAGAGCTAATTAGTAAGTGATCAACAGCACAACAGCAGTGAGCCGCTGACTGAATGCCATCTGCACTGCTTTGGACAGGGAAATTTACTGGGATTTGGACTGTCCATGCAAACAAAGGCTGAAACGCATACTGAGAGGGGACAGTCCACACAAAAACCTAATAAACTTATAGGGATGAACGATATATTGACCACCATATCGGTATTGGCCGATATGTTCATTTTTAATGTTCTAGTGAACATTCCGTGTCATTTTCATCAACAATACGGTTTAATTAAAATAATTTCATAATTGCCTGTGCAGAGGCTATTCCATTTATTTATCTATCAACAACGCATGCATTTTGATTTTTTATATGCAAGTAATGTTGTCCAATAGTTTGTTTGACTTATTTAGGCATCATTTAATTTATATGCAAGGCAATAGATTTTGTTTTATAAAGAAAGTTGCCCATAGAAATGTAAAATTATTTTAAAACTTGCACTGGTTCAAACTAGGCTACAGTGCTGTATATCTTTGATTTATGTTGAAGTGCTTTGGACATGGCTTTTAATGATGAGACTTTTGTTTTTGAAATCAGGCTCTCAAAAATGTTATAAAAATTTGGATTTAGATTTATCAGCCATATATATCGGTTATCGGACAAAATATCGGTGCATCCCTATAAATTTACACTGAAGGATCAGTTAAATCAACATCACATTTGTTCAATGGGCATGTTCTCACATAAAGAGAAGCCTTTATGGGGTTTTCAAAGAAAGCAAATCAAGTGTTTGATTTTAGTTCTATTGAACACACTCATTAGTGCAGCATATTATACACTTGATTTTCCCCTCCATCAGCTAACAATTTAGGTGTGGCATGCCAGTTTTGGTTGCTGCCTGCTGTGTTGCTTTGTTATAAAGCTGGACAGAAACCTGTGAATAAAATGTGGTTACCAAGGTAACCCAGGCCATGCTGGTGCTATAATTACTCAACCAACTTCCAACAAAAACCTCATTTAGAATCGAATCCATTACTCTAACTGCACTGTAGCGATGCCCAGAAGCTATATGGATAACAAACATGGGCATTCTCAGTAAGTGACAGGTCTCTCAATAAAATCATCGTAAATAAAAGAACTGGCTAATGATGACCCAAGCGTTTCTCTCATGAGAGACCCTTCAATTCGCTGACAGCACAAATTAATTTAGGATCATGAGAACTGTGTACAGTTCACCCGGAATGTAGTATCACAGACCAGACCAGTTCAGTTAGAGTAAAGCATACACTGAGGTTGTTTGTGGAGTATCTTTGTGCAATACACATAATCAGCAGATATGGTAAAAAAATCCCATCATATATAAAGTAATGGCTCATGGTGCACCAGAATAGCCTTACACAGCCGCCTTGCTTTTCAAGTTCGCATGCGCGGCGCGCTAGGGGACGATTTTCCTTCACGATCACATCCCCTGATCGAAAGAGATTGCAACAGATGTTGCCAAGTTAACGCACAATGATACTGAATGCACAGCAAGCAGCAGGACCCACCCTGGCAACTGTGACCACAGCCATCCAATTCATTCTACCAGATTAAGAGTGGCCTGAAGAAGAGAGACTAACTAGCAATGAGGACAGCATCCAGTCAGTAGAGGAAAACAGTATTTACACAGTGAAAATAAGTACGGAAAAGCGAGTGTACACTAGACTTTTCCATAAATGGCAGACTTCGCCCAAGAAATTTCAAGTGAAAGCTGTTCATACTGTGAGTGAGAACTGAGGTCTTAAGTATAAAAATATGCACTGCCATCTATTAAGGAATGCATTTTAAGCACCTGAAATCTTAATGATGTCACTATAAAACGGTGCAATGCTTGAAGTGTAGTTTAAAAAACTGATGAGGATGTGACTGTCGAATTTAATGCTCATCTTTTGGGATTCAACTAAATGACTTAAGCATTTCATGGGCTCAGCATGGTTGAAAAACATTGAGGGGGAGCAAAGAGATTTGTGACCATACCTACCTAACCACTGAACAAATGATTTCACCATTGAGATGATACTCTTTATATCCCAGATATAGGGATACAGGTCATACAGAATGGTCCTGTTGGCTGAGTTGGAGAGTCTGGTGAACATTTGGATGACGGAGCAGCACATCTCCTCAAAGTATTCCGCTCTGGATTGCCATTCAGTCACCTATGTGAAACATATGAAAACCACCTTATCATTAACCACTGTATATAAAGTCTACTGCCTCAACGTAGCTCTAAAGCAACTACTAAAAATGTGTAATCACCTACAAAGTGAGTATTTTATTCTGATCATAAAGGCACCACCATGTGGTGCAAATAATTACTGCATTGCCACCATTTTGTCTGTCTACTGAACAAACACTTTTACTTCATTTAATTCAACATGGACAAAACAAGGCCATGACAGAGAAAAAGAGTTCCCATACATTTTGACCAACACATTCCCATTACTTTTAGATGTCTTTTCCATTAAAACTCATTCAAATTCACTCAAGTTTGCAAATAAATGACAAATTAGCTCACAAATCTCACAAAGAATGTTTTACTCTACACAAGAGCAACGTTTAGTCAGTTAATTAAATATTGTAATGTGAAGCATCAATTAGAAAAAGTAAATTAATTCTGGAATTTCCAGGAATTTATAATTCTTAAAATTTGCTGATAATCCTAGGTTTCCCATGAAAGTAGAGAGTTTTTTGTTAAGTTTGACACCTAGTTGAACAAAAGCACTACATATTGACCAGCCTGCATTTCTATCCATTTTTAAATATGACATTTCTCACCTTCTCTGGATCCTTTGCTTTGGAGTTAACACTGACATAATTACTATTGGCTCTCAACCAGTTAAACTCTTTTAGCATCTGTACTGCTTTTGGACCATGTTCGTATGGCAGGTAAAAGAGTTCAGCCAGCAGGATTAAATCCTCCAGGGTAAGTGCTTCAACAGTGAACAGTGGTTTCTCATTGGGACCTGGAACAAACAATTCCTTGTTGAGTTGATCATCAGTCTGCATCGGTGCAATATCGCTGCCTGAATCCTCTTGAATGGACATCTCTGGGGACTTGGACTCTGTCAGGCTCTCTTTGTCTGTGTCCATGGGTTTGAGATCTTCTGTCATCTTAGCCTTGACAATCTCTGTGAGGATCTGGTTGACATTTTTATTGTCATCCACCTCGTCATGTTTCTCCACAACCATCTCCATGGGTTCTTCATCAGACTCCTTCTTCTCCACCTCCACCTCTTCTTCTTTGCAGAGCACGTGCAGTTCATCGCTAAGTGGCACATCTGGACTCATGATGGGCTGTTGGAAGACTGTAGTCACTGTAGTGGAAGTGTCCAGGCTAGGAGAAGTGAGCGAAGGAACATCCACAGAACTGCTTTTATTTCCACTGTGAGGTACCTGCCGACCTGCAAAAAAGAGGAGAAAGGTTAAGATAGATGTTAGTTACCAAAATTCAAAACAACTTGGATCATGTTAAAAAATATCACACAAAGACAACATAATTACTGTTGTACTGATGAGGCACTCCAAACTCGATTAGCCATTCAGTGAGAGCCAGCTTGAGTGCGATCTGAGGGCTATAGAGAATGTCTGTTTCTAGCTCCTCATCACTGCCCTCGTTTTCCAGCTTTATCTGGATGGACACAGTGCTGTCTTCACCGTCAGCTAAACAGAAATGAGAAGCAATGAAGCTACAATCTGACAAGAATAAATACACAAATATTACAGCCCCTTATCGACATATCGAATATTCACTTAGTACAAAAACAGCACTTCTGCATATTTTTTTTTTTGTAGAATATCAAAAATAAAGCAAGATTTTTCTTTATGAATGCTAATGCTCTGAATTCTAGCTGATTTAACAGTCGTTTTCTTCCCTGTTGTGATGTATATCAGAATGAAAAAAAAAAAGTTAGGTGGAATTTTGTCCATCGGGATTGATTGGAACATTGTTGTTTGCTAATTGCTGCAATCTCCTGTGAGTATTGCTTTTTTTTTTTAAAGGTCCATGGATGAATCATTTGTAATAAACGCAGCAACTGACCCTTTCACATTTCCGTGTTTCTCAGAAGCTGTTTTCTATAACTATAAGTTAAATAGTGGTGAATGAGAGACTACATCAAATTTTTTTTTTTCGTGTTACCATTTGCTCAAATAGCAAAGGAAAAACTCCACAATAATGCTTTTACAACTTTCAAAAGAGGAAACAAAATAAAGATTGATAACAGCAGACTTAGAGAAAGATTTTACTGCCACTCCAATAGCCGTTGTATTAGAAACACCCTCACAGCAGCGTTAAGTAATTTGATGCAAAGGTAAAATAATACAAAGTATAGTGTTATGGATGTACATACATTTAAAAAAAAAATGAAAATACAAAAAACTTTGCAGGATTTACGAGATGGTTCTCACTGCGGAACATGAAATCCACGGGGAGGAGTCGGATCCAGATCCGACTCCTCCCACCTTACATACACCTAAACCTACCCAACTCCGCCCCCTGATCCCTAAACCAACCCCTAATCCCTAAACCCAACCCTAATCCTACCCATCTCCACCCCATGGATCTTGATCCGACTACTCCCCGTGGATCTCATGTACTGCATTGAGGTGCTACTGGGATTTACGATGGATCTGTGAAAAGGGTCCATAATGTATAAAAAATAAGAATGGTCCATTTTGATTTCTTGGTGACAGAGAGCACCCTGCAATTTTTTTTATAACTATACATAACTAATTATAAAACAATGTTTCCATAAAGAAATACTTACTCATGACAACATCTTTTCTCACCCCATTCATGTTAGACTTATACCACGTGGCTAACGTGTGAATGGCCACAAAATTAGACTCAAATTCACAGTTGGGGTTGGTGAGGACTCCCTTTAGCCGAGGAATGAGCTCTGTGGATCTGCCTTTATAAGGCCCCAAGAAAAGTCTCTTCTGATCATAGTCATTAGCATGAATATTGTCCCAGATGACAGGGGCTCTCCTCAGTATCTTCGTGACTTCTTCAATAGATTCAACAGTTATGTCTTTAGAAACTACCTTTGGACCTGTCAAACACAAAAAGGCATTTTTAATATCTTCGAACTATTATTCCAGTCCACTCAAAGAAAATACAACTTACCTGTCCACAGCACCTCAATACCAGGAAGCAGCTTTTCACCTACTGTGCGCAGGTAAGGCGATTGTGGCACATTTGGATAACAAAATGTTCCACAATACTCTGAGGACAAGGAGACATTAAATAATTATGATAAGCCATGATATAGAAACAATACATTTGACAGAATCACACAAAGCAGCATGGTTAGTTGATAAAAAAAAAAAAAATCTTACCTGTTGGGCAAAATAAAAATATTTCAGGTTCTCCCAAATATTGGAAGATCTCATTGGTGATAGACACTTGGGCATGGGCAAAAGAGCTGAATATCTCCTTGTCAGCTGGACACATGTTATGATCGATGTCATCAAACAGTAAGGCAAAGGACTTGCACCCAAAATGAGAGACCTGCACAAAAGACAGACCGAGATTAAGGATGTAGGTCATAAAAACACTGACATCAGTGCTGTTTAAGCTTATGAATAGGTTAATTCTTACCTGGTCTAACTTCCTTTTAAGTGTCAACACTTCTTTCTGATTTGAGAACGTAATGTCCAGGCCAGGGGAAATGGCATAAATGAACTCAATCTCATGCTCTTTAGCAGCACTTATTAAAGTTGTGAGTTGCTCTTTAAAAGAACAAGACAGAAAATTACACAAATATATTTTAAACCATATAAAAGACTAACAACGGTTACAATTTCAAAGGACATAGGATATATCACCTGCTTCCTCAACAGAATACATTTCTCTCCAAAACATTCTGTGTTTGTAGTCATCTTTCGGGGCATACAGATAGGTGTTCAAACCCCATTTCTGCTGCCTGAAACACAAATTAAAGTTATGATTTTTATTTTTGTTTGAGGTTAATCTTGCAAAAACAATACTAGCATGTTTAGACTGTTTCAATACCAGAATCAGAACAAGAGAAACAAATAATATAATATCCATACACACACAACTAGACAAATAACGAATGTACACAATAGACAAGATATACAAAATATATGTACAAAAATAAAATACAAATAGATACAGAATAGATACAATAACGCTAGAAAATGTGAATAAGAAGGGACATTATATTTGTAAGTTTGCACAATACCTCCTGAAAAGCTCTTTCCTTTGTTCCATAGTCCATGGCCGTCCATAGAAGCCTGTGGTGAACAATTTAAGTGCAACAAACGGTTTTGACAAACGCAACACATTCCACACACTGATGCTACAATCAATCAATGCCTAAAGAATATATAACTAACGTTATGTGTTCTAATTAAACAGCGCATGTATTTGAATAAAACCATTTAGCTAAATATACGTGATTTTGACGACATTATGTAACAATTAGGTTGGATTTGTCTAAATTTGCTCACCTTCTACAACACCCGTGAT
Organism: Gila orcuttii; assembly: GCA_026230005.1. Taxonomy (NCBI): domain Eukaryota; kingdom Metazoa; phylum Chordata; class Actinopteri; order Cypriniformes; family Leuciscidae; genus Gila; species Gila orcuttii. Next base: position 11,105,072 of record JAPDVR010000019.1, on the reverse strand, counting down.
GAATTTCCTTCGGCCTGTTCGCTCAACTCCGATACTGGGCTCGTCAACTGGACACAGCGTATCTGCAACAGCTTCGGTTGGCACCGGATTTATTTCATTCTCTGGCTGTGACGACTCGATTATTTTGTCTTTCTGAACCATTTTGAATTGTATCAAATTACCGCTGTTGGAAGTATCGGACTAGTCGTCAGCCAAAGCTTTTCTTCCGCAGGAAAACGGACCAGTCACCCGATTCACTAACTTTGTGGGTTAGTAGGCCATTGAGTCACCGGTAGGGAGCGGAATTCAATCGGACGCAAATTATCTGAATGAACTACCTGCAGATATCTTCTTTGACAAACAAGACAGTCATTCGCGTGCAAAGATGAAAGCTTTCTGGACTTTATCTGAAATGCCTTCTTGCAAGCTAACGCGATCCGTCTCAAAACGATGTGTTTGTCAGAACCTACAGTTAGCATTACCCGCTGTTTTCACTAAGAGCTTTTGTTGACTCTTGCTTCGTCGTGTGCTAGATATAACTTACATTAATAACGTTTAACCGAGCTTCTTATTGTACACCTGCATCGCGGCTTCAAATAAGATATGTCAATGTATCATAACGTTCATCGACACTGTTTAATGTTGCACTCTTCTTCCTGTTTACACTTACTGCGCACTCTCAGAAAACTGGTTTGAACCGGTAAAGGACGGTTTGTGTAAGTCTGAAAACAAATCCCTAGCAAGGCTCTTAAAGAGACAGCGAGAATATCAGCTCTCGTCCAGCCTGAATGAGAAATTTGGATGTCATTAATTTCATTTAATTCACCAAATAATAATTTTGCATACGTTATATATACATATACATGTAGATTTACTAGTAAAAGCTAACTTTGTTGGGTTACTGAATAGACATGGATACGATAGTAATGGAGACTCTTTGAATAAGAAATGTCAAGACCATGCATTTTTGAAGTTGTTATAAAGTTTTAAGTTGTATATCTCCGTGTACTTTTCCTTGTTTATTAACCATTGTATTGTATGACGTTATTGTTGTCTGAATAAAAAAAGAGAATACAAGACGACTATATTAATAAATCGGTGGCTTTCCGTAAAACCGGACGTGCATTGAGTTGAACATCTCTTACGAAAAAAAGCAAAGAAATTAAAATATTGAAATTACAATGTTATATTTTAAGATAAATTAATTGAGGTGGGGCATATTTAATTGTCACGTTCAGCGGCCAATGTCTTATTGCGTAGGAAATATCACCCCTCTGTATGTCGTGAATGGTTCGGTCCACTATTTTAGCGCTGGTTTCAAGGTTTTCAACAGCCTTATGTGGAAGACATAAATGAATCATCTCTTAGGCCGGGGTTATACGAGACGTATGTCATTTGATGTCAATTTCACACTAGTTGCTGTAAAATCCACATTATATTTAAAAATAATTTTCTTCTTTTTTCACTTGCATTACCTAATGCTCCACTTGAAGGGATAGTTCACCCAAAAAATAAATTTCTGTCATCATTTACTCACTCTAAAGCTGTTCCAAACCTGTATGAGTTTCTTTGTTCTACTGAACACAGAAGATATTTTGAAGAATATGGGTAACAAAAGAGTTGAGGGGCACCACTGACTTGCATAATATGGGGGGGGGGGGGGGGGGGGGGATACTATGGAAGTCAATAGTGCCCCACAACTGTTTGGTCAAAAATATTCTTCAAAATTTATCAACATTTAGGGTTTCTGCAGGTTTTATGAAGGTACATTTAAAACTTTTTAAGAACAAGTAAAGAAAAATTAAGGCGTAAATCAAAGAGAACACAATACATCAGTTAATGTCTAGGAAGAAATAATGAGTTCTATTAGCAACACTCCAGAGTTTGAAAATACAACTTCCATCAGATATCCATTACTTTGTAATTCATTTTACAAAAATGAAAAAGATTCCTAAATCAAGATACATCTACTTGCATTGCAAAATGACAAAATATGAAGTCTTGTTTTCTGTGAAACTGAAGTGAGTTTATGATTAAAACAAATCTGCCAGTGGGCTCAGAAGTTTTCGTGACTCCTTGATATTTGTCAATGTTTTAAGAATAAGCTCATGATCATTTTTATTTGCATCTCAATAAATGTATCTTCATTTAAAGATGTTTAGATATTTGTATTGGAAAACATGACAAAAATTACAGAGGAAGATTTTTTTTGTTTGCAACCCATGCAACATTTAATGCCATGACTGTGTCCTGATTTAATTACCTTTTTAAGGCCTTAGTTTGAGTAAGGGCGAATTAAGACCTGCAGTCATGTATTCTAGCCACAATTTTCAGGTTTCTGTAAAATCAAGACGACCCCCAAAACACAGTTTATTTCAAATCAATGTGTTGCTTATTTGGACAACATATTAACACAAATGTTTTATTAATATACTGCAAAAGTCTCCCCAAGAAAGAATGAAACAAAGACATTTTTATATCTTAGGTTTATTTAGTTTGAAATAAATTCAGCATTATAAACCCATTTTCCCCAACATAATGTTTCCATTCAATTCATTTTAAAATGCATCCAACATTCAGCATCAGATTAAACATTTAAATAAACTTAATTATTTTAAAAAAATTCTTATTTTTTTCATTCCAGAGTTTTATTATATTTCATGATCTTTTTTTGCACTTTTGATTTTTCTTACAAATCTTCACTTCAATAGAAGGTGTAAACTTGCAGAAACAAAAAAACACAAAGAGAAAAACAAAACAAACAAAAACAGTAATTGAGAGGCAACACTGGAAGTGTGGGGCAGCATTTCGCTCCGAGGTAATAGGTCTTCTCATCGGTGGCTTGAATAATCGTTACCTTTTCAGGTTCCACTGAGCTTGCTTGAGTAAAGTGTCAAAGTCTAGTGCATCAAATTTGCCCTTTGTAGGCTTTGGGTTGTACTCCCGGTTTGAATCTGAAAGCGATCAAAAAGAAACTGTCACATCTATAGGCTTTAATAGGAATATTTTCAAAGACTAAATAAATGCACCGAAACCTCAGCCAAAAAAATGATTTTTCAGTTTCGGCCAAAATAGATTTGTATGGCTGAACGTCACTGTTTCAGCCATACAAATCAACTTTGGCCGAAACTGAAAATTAATTTTTTTGCCTTTTTAGTTGAGATTTTTTTTTTAAATTAGCGCTTCTCCAAAGACTCGTTTTGACTATCAATTTAATTTAAATGAAAGCTTTCATTTTGTTTTCGGTAATAAATACATTCTGGTGCATCACTACTTTAAATGGAAGGAGAACAGCTATGGAAGGAGAACAGCTAACGATGCGAAGCTCACCAAGATCAGCATAACTGGTTTTGCAAAACTGCCTCCTGCCTCCAAAGCACAGATCAAATGGAAGCTCATTCTGCTCCCTCAGCTTGCTTCCATTCTCAATAGCATTAAACGCATCCTTTTTGCTGTAGTATGTAACAAAGCCATAGTTGTCTCTGAAATAACAGGAGTGTTAGCAATCCACTTGTTAATGTTAAATACATCAAATAAATACAACAGAGAAGCCATACCCATTTTCTCTAAAGTGCACAGTGCACTCCTCAATCTTTCCGAAGAATGAGAAGCGTTCTTTCAGCTCCTTACGAGTCATGCTTCCCCGAATTCGTCCAACATAAACAACTCTCCGCTCCTCCTAAAAAACATTTCAATTTAAATGTCAGAAATCAATCACCAAGGTGCCTTTAGGAACAAATTAAGACATTTCCTTGATTGAAATACTCACAATGGCTTTCTCTTTGCGTATCTTTGTATCCTCATTGCAGTTTTGTGAAAGGTGGTAATAGGGCCTCTGATTAGGGCTGTCAAAAGTTAAAACATTTCAGGGTTAATATAGTTAACTTGTACTAACACAAACCATTAAAAAAAAAAAAATTACTTGAAATAATAAACTGAAATAATATATAGTCAGCATGAAACCAAAATAGGTAATTCTTATTTTTTTGTAATAATGCAATATTAATTATAAATTAATTATTTATCTGTGCACATAATTTTTTTAAAAGTTCATGTGCCTTCATAATCTTTATCAAAGCAACTTCCTCTCCATCTTACAGTGACATCTCTTCTCTGGACTCGTTTACACCTGGTATTAAAGTGCCCCTATTATGGATTTTTGAAAATGACCTTTCATGTAGTATAACATAGCTCTAAGTGAATGAAAACATCCTGCAAAGTTTTAATTCTGAAAGTGCACCGTATATAAAAGTTATTGTCTTTCAAAAGTAAGAGTCGACTCGAGTCAATAAAACAAATCGTTTTTCAAACGAGTCATGAGCCGTTTCGTTGTGACGTCAAGACGAAACGTTAGCATATTGCCCGCCCACTTATTGTGCGCGCGCACACCAGGGAAAACTTGAACCTCAAACACTGCAGCTGATTCCTGTGGATACTGGATAGCATCATGTCGAGAAGATGCTGTGCTACAATGTGAAGGTAAAGCCAGTTTTTTTTCCACTGCCCAAGGATGAACATGTGAAGAATCAGTGGTTAAAATTCATCTTTACCACGATATCACAGCAGTATAAGCCTAAACTTTTGCTGGGTTCCCTTTATTTTACTGACGACTGCTTCTCAAATCTCAGAGTTAAATGCAGGATTCGCAAGCCGCTTCCTCTTGAAAGATGGTGTTCAAAATACTTAGTTTTGAATTTCATATTGTGTAGGTATCCTGTAAACTGGTTAACTTACATTATTACTGTCTTACTGAAATACTTCTGCTGATCAGCTGTGGGCCACTATTACCTAAAACTGTGTCTTTTAATGCAGATTGTCTGTCGTTCTCACTACTTTGAGGAAAGATTAAGCATGGAGCAAGATTTGTTTTACCAACGTTTATGTTACATCAGGCATTCACGCTAGAGCTCGGCTAATGTATGCACAGTTATTGATACAATTTCCACGTTCACCACAAATTAGAAACATACTCGGTAAATTAATAAGTTATTACAAGTGTAATAATTGGTTTGTTGATGGACATGCACTTTTAATGCCGATGGTGAGGACTTAACGTTACAGTCGCAACATCTCATAATGTACCTCAAACTGAGTAGCGCATCACTGAGAAACAACCTGATCGAGTCGTCCTTGCGATGGAGGTTCGGGTTGAATAACTAGTTTTTCCAGTGTTTCATCATCGCGCTAGGATTGATATGGTAAAATCGACATCATTGTTCGTTACTGTTTAGCCTCAGGACAAGCAGAGCTGACGTTGTTTTGGCAATGGGCGTTTTTGTTTGATACACGGGTCTGTACGCGGTAAACCAATCACAACAGACTGAGCTGTCTGGCCAATCAGAGCAGAGTAGCTCAAGGAAAAGGAGGGATTTAAAGAGATTGATTCATCTGACGAGTCACTTGAGAATCATTGAAAATGTGGTGATATGAAATATGTATTATGAGAAAATGAAAGTTTTTTGACCTTTGATGCATGTAAACCTGTTGTAGGAGACTCCAAAACAACATTAGGAAACTTTAAAATAGCCTAATAGGGGCCCTTTAAGATGCATTTTTCTCGATCGGATCACAAGTAAACGAGGGATTCCCATTTACACCTGATGTTTTAATCAGTCTCTTGTCCACTTTTGGGCTCTATGGGTGGGTAGATGTATGGGCTTTTCAGATCTTTCAATCTAATGGATGTAAAAAGCATTAAAACACAAAGCCAGCAGCTTTCATTTCTTCTCTGATTGCCGCAAGACCACGTCGAACGCTGTGAGTGTTAGAAATCAGGAATGGTGAGAGAAAATTGTGCTTTGTACATTTGTCTTCAAAACAAACTTGGGTCTTCAAGCCGACAAAGTTTAAATCCCATCTGGCAACCGCTTACCATAATGATTATGCGTTAGGTCAGAAGGTGGAGAGAAGGCGGTCTTTGGCAGTTATTCGAACACATGACAAAAGCTACACTACAAAACCAATCTGGTCGAATGCATTTTCAACTACCCCTGGAAGTGGTCAAACTTGGACAAGCGCAAAATGTTTTAGACCCTGTTTACACGCGTTTAGCGTCATCCACTTGTAATCAGATTGACGGAAATAGTTCTTAATACCAGGTGTAGACAGGGCCTCTGACGACACGTTTACTGGCGCAAGGACAGGACAACCTCTCTCTCACATGAGATCACAGCAATAGCAAACCACAACCTTCCAATGAATTCCTGATGGACAAAATGAAGTCCCGCCCTTCTTGTTCAAGAAGCAGTTTCACTTGGATATACAGAATGTCACAATAGCGAAGAAAATGCCATTGCAATGTTTCATACTAACTTTAACAATGTACTAAAATTACATAAAACTAAAAATTAATAAAAACTTTAGAGACACATTAAAAGCAAAAATACATAAATGACAAATATGCATCAAAATGACTAAGGTTTTTATTGTAATTTTAAAGTTTAATTCAAAATATTTAACTATAATATAATAACAAACGAAAATACACAGATGCCAGTTTATTTGCTAACATGCCAGTTCTCACCTTCTATGAGTTTTCCAACGCAGATGTCCATGAGAATCAGAAGAGCGGGACCTGGATCTAGAGCGGCTGTGACTCCAAGATCCAGAGCGTGAGCTTGAATAGGAATATCGACGCCGACGGGGTGGGGAAAATGACCTGGAGCTGGATCGGGAACGAGACTGAGACAGAGATGAAGAACTGGATCTGCTGCTGGAGTGACGAGACCTGTATCTGTAAATGTAAAAAAAGGATACTGTACTCTCAACATTACTTTTTAATTATCATACACTGGTATAATAACCATAGACAAATGTCAAAGCGGACCTTTTCCTGGGTGGTGAACGTGATCTGGAGGAGGATTCAGAACTGGATTCTGAGCTACTAGAGGACTGGGCTCTGTATCTTCGCTTTGCGCGGCCTCTGTCCTGCTGGTATTGTCTGGAGGAACACTCAGAGTAGTCCAGAAGCTTTTGCTGGTTGCATTTTGCTTCATCCAGTAAAGAGCTTTCAGAGTCAGGCCTGTTTGGAGAGGCATCTGGAGTCACCAAGGTAGAGCAGTTTAATGTGCACCTTGTATCTGCAGAAGGTTGACTGAAGCTGAGGTTTCCTTCTGTAACTGGAGTTGATGAAGCCTTTGAGACACTGTTCTTCGTCGGCTTAATGGAGGACAGCTCGACAGTCTTGATAACAATGCTAGGCTGTTGTTTGACATTCCATCGACTGCCAACTTCATTTTGATTGGCCTCTTTTGGAGGGAGACAATAGTCATGGTCAAGGGAGAAAGGTTGAGTCTGCCCAGTGGTAGTAGGGGTCGGAGGCTTGCTGCGCAGCTTATTTGAAGGGAGTGGTTTTGCTTCTATCTGAATGGCCTTGCTAGGAGTTGGCTTAAGGACCTCTGCCTTCTTGGTTTTCCCCAGTAGTGAAACCGGTGCAATAGGTTTCCACATCTGGTGTGGGGGAGTGGCAGGTGGTGTAAGGCCTATGGAATGCAGATAAAAAGTTGACTTTTATTCATTTTATTACTTTATTATATCCATATACAGTAATATAGGAATGTGTTTGCATTATATAACAAAATAGATCAAATCATACACTATTTATTTATATTAACAAGTACACTACCATTTAAAAGTTTGGGGTCAGCAATACTTTTTTGTTTTTAAAGAAATTAACATTTATTCACCAAGAATGCATCAAATGGATGCATCCATGGAAAATCCATGACAGTAAAAACATTATAATGTTACAAAATATTTTAAATTCAAATAAATGCTGTTGTTTTAAACTTTTAAAGAATCTTGAAAAAAAGTATCACTTTCTACTAAAACATTAGGCAGCACAAATTTTCAACATTGATTATAATATGCCGATTAGCTGCTCAAGAAATGTTTCTTATTATTTCTGAAGGATCACGTGACACTGAATTCAGCTTTGCCTTTGCCAGGAATAATTTTTTTTTTAAATATAACAAAAAAGGAAACAGTTATTTTAAATTGTAATTATATTACACAATAGTAGTTTTTACTGCATTTTGCTTTGGTGATCAGAGACTTACCAAACCCAAACTTTTGAATAGTGTATAGAAAATATATTGCACACTAAATTATTATTTTATTTCTTTTACCTGCTGTGCTTCCCAGGTCATGGTTGCGGGTTTTCTCCAGGGCCTTAGTCTCTACCTGCTGCTCATAACTGAATTAAGAAAATAAAATGAATAAATATAAGTTGCAATGGCAACATCAAAAGCTTTGAATTGCTGATGTTGTTAAAACATCACTCAGACTGACACAAGCTATGCTCATGTTTGTCTCTAATGGCCACCATCACATTCTGAAGTCATGGTGAGAGACTTCATTTGTTTCGGTAGGTCTTGGTGAAATGTGGCTTATGGCCACACACACACAAACATTGAGTTTGGTGCAAGAGCAGCACAAGGGCTGTAGGGTAACTCCATCACTTTTCCTCATGATACTCACCTGGAGTTTCCTACAGCGGCTGCTCTACCACAGACCTCCGGTACCCTTGGCTCTTCTTTTGCTGGAAAGAAAAAAGGAGGGTTGTAAATGACCAAATACAGGAGGTGAAAGTGGGACAGACCCTTAAAATAACTGCAACAATCAAATTGTTCAGCATTTAGCAAAACACGGCTACAACAAAAAGCATGTATTGTGATACACTACAAAACTTCACCACTCAACAGCTGAGAAACAGCAGACTAAAGATAAATGCTTGTTTAATGGGTACACACTACACAGTCAGTATTCAGCCCCTGCATGTCCTCAGACAAAGACAGCCAACTGGTTTTAAAATGGTTTTGTTAACAGGGCAGAATTCCAGCAGTTCAATGGACATTAGCACATAGCAGCGGTTTTCATTAAAGCCATGGCCTCTCTTAAAGTTACAGACCCTACCCTTAAGGTGTGGTCACATTAGTGTAATTTCTAGGGGTGCACCGAAATTTCGGCCGCCAAAAATGTTCGGCCGAAAATGGCATTATCGGTTTCGGGCCGAAATAAAAAAAAACAGCCGAAAACGTAAACCGAAAATGAATGTCACCCGCCCCTCCCATCCGTGCGCAAGCGCTTAGGTTCAACTCACGGTCAAGTTGTTATCACGCGTCTGCCTATCAAAGATAGGGATGTTTCCCACATATTGATAGTGGCTCCCTGATGCCCGCAAATTAGTTCAAATCTCCCGGAAGAGCGAGCGAGCGAGCAAGAGCTCGTGCTCCAAACCGTGTAGCGCGCGCACGCCAGAGAGCGAGAGACCTTGCGTGTGTGTGCTAGTGTGCCACATGAAGCGCATGTAAGACCCCCCCCCAGTCCAATTTTCTGTGTGTATAGCAGCAGAGGTGGAAAGTAACGAATTACATTTACTCGCGTTACGTAATTGAGTAGTTTTTTTGTGTACTTCTACTTTTTAAAGTAGTTTTTAAAATCTGTACTTTTACTTAAGTACGTTTTCTTTGAAGTATTGTACTTCGCTACATTTGAAATCATATCAGTTACTGAGTAAAAAATAATAATACAAGAAAAAAAAAAAAAAAAAAAAAAAAAAAAAAAAACACTCCGGAAACTACTGAATTGATTGAAGGGCGGGAGAACAAACGCGCAAAAAAGGTGACGCAGACCCAGCTGAAGCTGAAAGCGAAGCGCCAAGCGAATTATGGCCAGTATGAAAAGTAGAAAAAAAGCGTTGTTGTCCTCGAGGATAGATATCCAATTTGCAAAATATGTGGATGCAAAGTGGCTGCAAAAAGAGGATATAGGATACCATCCCTCCTGCAGATAAAGGTATGTCCCGATTTACCTGATGCAAAGGGAATCCCGAAATCCAGTCATGAAAATGGAATTTACATAATGCAGAAGTCACGTAAAACATGCAAAATAATGGATGGATGAATACATGGAAAGTAGAACTGTGCAATAAATCCAATCGCGACATGGTCTGTGAATATTTAAGCTAAGCACAAAAATACTGCATGTAAATATTTAACCCTATTTGTTCTGCTGAGCTGCGTTTGTCTACTACATACTCAAGTACTTGTGAAGTTCATGGTGTTTTCAGCGTCTCACAAACAATTTGAGGATATGAATACATGAACATTTCCAGAGCTGCTCTGAGAGAACGCCTAATGAGCATTTTCATAATTTTATTTGAGAAAAACCATTGTCAAATACACTTTGAAACAGGTCTTCACTACAACCCGTCAAAATAAAAGTTTGGTTTTACTAGGAGAAATTATGACAGAAATATATTACTATTGTAGGCATACAATAGAACGTAGCCTACTTCTCAAAATAATAATAATAACAACAATAATACATTTTATTTAAACATTATTTAAAGGAATATTTTTTTTGTGCATGGTTTAATTTAGTTAGTAAATCTGTTTTTGCAGCGCTTCCCCAAAAAATAAAAGGACACAAGTTTAAATTTACATTTGATTACCACCGTATTTGATAATATATTTGGATTAAATCATAAAAAGAAACATTAATTTTCTGAATAAAATACATTTAATAGGACAATATTATTCTTAAACATTTTAATAAATTATTAATGTTAAAAATAAGTTGTTAATCTAATTCATTATCAATTATCGAATTTAATTGATTAGACATGTTTTATTGAAATTTTAATAAACAAACAAATTATTTCAAGTTTGTTATAATAAAAGTTTTCAACCAAAAAAAAAAAATTTCCTGTTTTCATTAATTTAACTGTCATTTTAACTGATGATAATAATAATAATACCCATAATTTAATAATACAGTTTATTTATTTAACAATTGATTAATACTGTAAACCGTGATATTTTCTGAGACGTTACCATACTGTGAAAATCTCATACCAGTACAACCCTACGCGGGAGAGTCCCCCCACACCACCCACTGTTCACCCACCCCCCGCTGTTAAAAAAGTAACTCAGTAACTTTTACTCTGAGTAAATTTTAAATGAGCTACTTTTTACTTTTACTTGAGTAGATTTTTAGACCGGTACTTTTACTTGTACTTACGTAAAATTTCATTGAAGTAGTAGTACTTTTACTTGAGTAGAATATTTTATTACTCTTTCCACCTCTGTATAGCAGTTACATTAAAATTTGCGTAGCACTGCACAACTGTTTCCTAAGGCTACATACTCTTACATGTTGTTTACAGTTTGAGTTTGGATTAAGTTCTAGAGCTGTTTTGCACTGTTGTTTTGCATTGTTTTGCACAGCAATTTAAAATGTAAGTAAAAAATTGTTTACATGCAGCAGCAGAATAGAGGCACACTGCCATTCTGTGATTTTGTGTGCAGTTATTCAGATAATTGTGGATCTTTTTGCACAACTGTTAAAAAACTATTTTATTTGATGGAACATAAAACTAATAATTTGGTATTATTATTTATATTTATTGTTAAAAATATTTTAGGTTCTGTACTGTATATATATATATATATATATATATATATATATATATTAGTATAAGTTTTTAAAAGAAGCCATTTTCGGCTTCAGTTTCGGTTTTCGGCCAAGTGCATCCTAAATTTTCGGTTTCGGCCCAGAATTTTCATTTCGGTCCATCACTAGTAATTTCAGCATGTTTTCGTGGGCAAAAATGTTCATAGTCTATTGTTAATAACGTTGTGGTGTATAAAGCAGAGCTCACACAGAAGTCACTTTCAAGCAAAAACTTTCACCAACAGTTTCACCGCAGTAAACTCACAAACTAGAAAATGAGCAAAGTTTCTTATTTTCCACTGGGGCCAATTCCTATTGGAATGACTGGATTTTGCCCATGAAATTGCCAAGCAATGGTAAATCTGACCGCACCTTTAGAAATACCACACCCTCTATTCTTTTTTTTTAAGCTGGACTGGTTCTATATGACTGGTTAATGTTTTATCATTTTACAACAACTACACCATTTTGGTTAAACAGAATTCCACTAGGAAAAGGGAACAAACCTTAAGGCCATTTTACCTCATTTGAACCAAATGCCATTAATACATCAAGATAAGATGAACACGGTTGTGTGACAACAGTCTTATCTAACCCACTGGGTCATATTAAACTGTGAACTCTGTACTTGCAATCTGTGCTTGACCTGGCAAAATGGACACAAATTCCTTTGTCCCAGCAATGCCAACTTTCTCCAAGCTCCAAATGTTAGCGTGGCCTAGTTGCTTACAAATTAATGGTCTGGATTCTAAAGATGGCAGTATGGGTGTATGTGTTCACTAAGGAGGCGCATTGGTTTCCAAAGAAATTGGTGAACAAATACTTTAAGAAAAAGAGCTCAGACACATCACTTACTCTGAGACTCCTCAAACTGCTCCAGGAGGCTTGTAAGATCAGCAGCTTCAATACCTTAAAGAAAAAGTTCATTATAATCCAATCAACTGAAACTCTTAATTACATACAGAAAAATGCTCACCAATTTCATTTGTGAATGACTCAATCAGCTCAACTGTGGCGTTCTTCGGTTTGGTGATCTCCGAAGAAACCATCCTCATCTGCTCTGCCAGTTCAACAACTCTAGCCTGAACTTGAGCTGAGAAAAACGGCTGAACAGCTATCGGTGCAACATGAGGCTGCAACCGTGAGGTCAGCTTTTTAGAATTAGTTGGCAGGGTGTTTTTGGCTTGATCAGACACGGGGGCCAAAACCACCTGCTCGGTCTCTCTCTTTGCAGGCACAGCAGCACTACGTTTAAGAGGAATAGAGTTTGAGCTCTGAACTGGTGTAGTGATCATCTGAGGTCTTGAGGGATCTTTAGACGGCACACCTTCACACACATGAGCAGCATTGGGGTTACTATGTAAACATTCCTTATAACTAGGTGCATTGACACCGTTAGAGTCTCCAGATGTAATGGACACTGGTGGTGAAACCATCCTTTCAGGAGGCACCTCAGCCACGCATCTGATCGGGGTAGAGGTCTCGGTATGAATAGTGTTTTGTGGCACGCTGATGGGAGTAGGTAGTTTCTGGGTTGATGAGTGGACTGAATGGGGTAAACTTTCAGATGATGTACCTGAAGGTGGAGGGGTTGATGCTTTAGAAGTTGCAGGTTTCTTAGAGGAAACCATCAGTGAAGCTGGAGGGATGAGTAATGCTTCAGGTGTTGGGGGAGCAGCAGGGCCTCTCGGGTGCCATGCAGGCATGATTTCAGGTGCAAGGTCTTTTTTAACAGGAGTATGCGAAGTTTTACGTGGGTCTCTGGGGTTTGGGTCTGGCAGGCAAGGTATTGGGGGAAGTTCCTTGGGCGCTTCAGGCAACTTGGGCCATTTAGTGCTGTAATCCTCCGTTTTGTCCACAGGGTCTGGTTTCTTCTGCTGGCGGAGGAGACGGTACTGCTGTAAACTGAGGGGTTTGGGCTTGGTTTCATTACGCTGACAAACAGCATGCTGCTCACTAACAGGCTCTTGTTTTGAGGGTGGTTCTTCCTCTAAAGACTTTTTAAGAGCTTTGTTCTCTGGCTGTGAGTCAGTGATTTTTGCTTCAGCTTGAGGGGACTTGATGTGCTCCTTCTCAACCCGTGGCTCAGGGGTCATCAACTGTGTTGGACGAACAATTTTGGGTCTCTCAGGCTCTGCCGATACATGAACAGGTGAAAAAGCCACCTTTTTCTTCTTTTGTTCTTTCTCCCGTTTCTTCTGGGGCTCCTCTTTAACTCTTGAGCTTCTCAAAATTCTCTGTTCAACCAGATCAGCTTTAACAGGTTTACATTTCGTTTTCCCTTTACATAACTTGCCAACCTTTTTCTCCTCTTCCACAAGAGATACTTCAGAAGGTGGTGGGAATTTTTCAGCACTATCCTCAGGCTTTGGTTCCGGCTTGTTTATGCTTTTCTCCGGGACTCTTTGCTCTCCTTCTGCAGAGTCTGTGTGAGAAAAAGGGATGCCGAGATCTGGGATTGCCAGGATGGGCTCTCCATGCTCTCCTTGATCAACCACTTCTAGCACGAGGCCCCCCTCGGGCAGGAGATGCTCTTGTCCCTCTTCTCCTTCCACACATAATGTCATGCAGTAAGGGTGCATGTGTTTTACTAAATCGCTTAGAGTGACAGGCATCCTCTCTCCATCCTGTTCTAAGGACACTGGAAGGCACCAATCAAATTCCTCCAGTGATGACAAATCAATATTAGCTATTGGGTTTGAAAAACTAGCATCCCCATCTTCCTCCTCTTCTCCTTCACTATTCTGCTTAGAAACTCTCTGCATTCGTGGGAGACTCTAAAACAAAAACATAATGTGTCTCACAGTAGTTATACATTGAAGAAAAAAAAAAAAAATTAGACCCCCCCCCCCCCACAAAAAAAAGATTAAAGCAGTCCTAGTTGAACCCTTTTGAGAAACAACAAATCTAATGAAGCACACACACATACATATATATATATAGTTGTTTTTCAAAAATAGACGAGGAATAAAGATTTAGAACTTGAACTTACCTTTCCAGGAAATTGTCTTGCATGAATCAATGCCTCTGGAGGAGACCGTGAAAACAACTTTCTCAGCTAGAGTGGATAAAGGAAAATGAGTATCTGAAAATGCATCAAGCTGTTCAAAAAAACAAAAAACTTTCTATTGCATTCCTGACATGCTTGGACAGGTGAAAACCGACTGGAGACTCACCGAGGAGTGTTCCTGACCCTTCTGTCCTGAGAACAGGTCTGAATCCGGCAGAGTGTCAAAAGGGGACAAGTTCTCATCATCAACATTGTCAAGTATTTCAGTGAGAGCTGTGAGCAGTGTTGCTTCACTTTCCTCATCAATATTACATTTAACCTGAAACAAAGGAAGCATTTTATGAATACCATTGCTGACTGACATGAAATTTGAAATTCCAAATGAACAGTTTTATAAATGCATTATTTACTTCGCCAGTGGGGTTGTCCTCAAAAATGGACAGAATAGAAGGATCAAAGCAGCCATGTAAAACCTCCAGAGCATCTCCATTGTTAAGGCTGGGATACTCCAGACAGCTTCCAGTGAAGCTTCCCTGAAGGATCTCTGCCTGAAATATTCCATAAAAAAAAAAAAAAAAAAAAAATTATTTAATGGAGAGTTTAATATTTGGTCTTGCTTGACCCATCACACAGACCACTCCATAGAAAAATATCAACTGAAACTCAAGACTTCAAGCAGTCATTTCCATTAGTTTACTGGACAGTCTGGCTGATGCTACACAAAATTATTAACTTAAGTATTAATAATATCATATGTTTTTAAAACAATACTTTCAGAATTAAATATGCTTCTAAAACCAGAAATCACTGCATGGTGAATTATGCATTAGATGAGTTTGTAAACAAGTTCATGTTTCCATATTTAACAACTGCAAACAAAGTGCGGTCTTTAAGGCTTGTAATCGCTGGCCTGTTCTGCAGCAGCTGATGTTATGGTCAGCTTTGGTGTTAATACAGCTCATAGAATCATTTATTCACATGACTTCAAGTGAAACATTGTTATTAATCATTTTAATAATGCTCATGAATTTGAAAGCAAAACACTAAAACTCAAAAGAGCAGGCATAGAAAAGCTATTTAAATCTGAGCAAATGTAAATAAGCATTTAAAATGTTGTAAATATAATGTGGTAAATAATAAAATGCAAGCACGTTCAATTTATAAATGCGTTCATTTGTAGCTACAACCACGTGTTGCGCACACACGTCATCCTGCCGCAGTGCATTACTGGGCAAACCCAACACCGGCACAGTTCAAAACACGCCGTGCGCTACCACACATTCTGCATGGCCACTGTCATTTTCTTAAAATATATCTAGATTGCATCTTTAGGCCAGCTTGATAACAAATCGTTCTCGTTTTAAAACCTAAACCGGCTGAATTAAAGAGTGCTGTCAGTAAATACACATGGCCCAACATGACTGTCCCACTCATACCTGCACCACGTGCTGGACAGCTAGTCAACGCAAACCGCATTGAACAACATGGGGCTAACTTTTTAATTCACAGTCACGACCATGCCATATAAGAAATGAATAAGTGATAAATGCAAACACTCGGAGTAGAATACATAAAGTGTCCGTGGCCTGATAATCGCAGTTTCAGTGTTAAATGTTTTTTAAATGTACGACCATGCATAAACACTGTTAGATTCATTCTTTGAGTCAGCCACGTGGGTGTGAGTTACTTGAAAATGTAACAAACAAGAAAGCCATATTTGACTAAAAATGGCATGTGTACTAAGAACTTAATAATAAATAATTTCAAAATACAGATTAAATTGGAATTCTCCTTCAAAACTGACACATTCAAACAGCTAACAATTCCTGGTTACAGATTATCGATAACATTAAAACCACAAAACAATGCGTTTATAGTTTACGAAAAGCAAAACTGTCCTAAATATATACATATATATATTTAACGCTAATTTATTGTTTAATCACTGGTCTAGACTAGAGTGATAAAGTTTTTATGAATGCAAATGCATGGCAACATCTAACACGACCAAACGTTTGCATCAATCCCTTGACAAGCGAGTTCAGTGTAAACACGTACGAAATCTAGCAACACCTGGAGAGAGCTAAATCTGTTTGTTTTTCTGTTTTTTCCCGTATGTGGAAAAAAAAAATGATGGGGCTTCAACATCCACGTGTCACAAAGTCCTGCACATAATCGCGTATTTACCTCGAATATTTGGCACAGTGATAAATGTCAACAATTTCACTCTGGCACAACATCATATAAGTATCAATATGTGCAGTTCTCACCTCGTCAAGATTCACCGGGGAGAACATTTGAGTATTACAGGCTTTTAACATCTCCTCGCCTGTTCCCCACCGCGCCGCCATCTTACAACTCAACTGTGTGTGTGTGTGTGTGTGTGTGGGGAAAAACGTGAATCAACTACAGGCGCAGCAGCAACCGGTTACAAACCACGTGCTATTAGCGTTCCCGGCAAATAGAGTGCCGAAATTATGACGTCACTTTGTAGGCCAAAACGCGGAAGTGAGTTCCCTCCGGTTCCCTCGCCCTAAAGTCGGGTTTTTTTAATGGGTTTTTGCTAAATCGCCTGAAATAAGGTATGTGGTTAACAAAGCCTCTAAATATTTTCACGTTTTGATCTATGACATAAAACACCCCAGTTATAACCTGCTTGTGGTTTTTTAAACTTTATTGTGTCTGCTTGTGGTTTTTTAAACTTTATATAGGCTTCAAAATGTATACATTTTGGATTAACCTGTAAAGATTATCTTGATAGACAAAACGTGTAAGGGTCACAACTCTTTGTTGAACACAGATCTTATTTTTTGCGATTTTCCAAAAGTCTATGGGGAAAATGCATAGCTTTTCGATCGAGGGAACCCATGCGCCGCTAACATCCGAGTTGTCCTACAACGTGACGTCATAACTTCGGCAAATTTGCAAATTATGCGTAATCGAACGTCAGCTAACTCACAAACTCTTCTCTTTAGTACAACCTTTTTTCTTTCTTGCTTAATATTTATCACCTTATGTAATGCTATGGTTTATTGTATAAACGTTTGTTCAATATAATGAAATTTGAGATGTGTATTTTGAATTCGTGTATTTGAAAGTGTTATTTTATTTGGAACACATGTGTCACAATATGGGAACTTTGTAATCCATAACATCGATTTCATATTTCTCTGAATTTAGACATAATGAAAAAATAAGTTTTGAAACTTTAATACATTTTTCGGGGACTTGATACCGTGAACCAGTGTCAAATGCTGCTAGTCAGTTTTACAATAGCCCAGATTTGTTATTTCCCAGTTTTGTTATTGCTCAGTTTTGCTTGTGCGGGCTAAAAAGGCATATAAAATACATTGACATCTTTGCAAAATTTATAAAGATTCAGCGAATCAAAATTATTCTCATGTGTCCATTTCACAAACACTATAAACTATTGAACCATACATAGACTTTTATTTAAAAGAACATAAACACTGCATTAGAAGGCAGACTTCTTTAAAAAAAAAACTAAACTATAATTTATAGTATTATTTTTATAGATAGATAACATATTTGTTGCTTAGGGTTAGGCTTAGGGTTGCTTAGAAGTGTGTCTTCTAATGCATTGTGTCCTAACTATTCTGCAAAAAATCAGTCAATGTGTAGATAGTCCTCTCTTTGCAGTGACACATCTTGGCCAGCAGATGTCCTCCGTGTTCTTTCTTGTGAGTTATACTATGCTAACGATTTTAACACTTGTGTAGCTGTTTAAACATGGCACGTGCTTGTTAGCATGAATTGTTTAATAAATTCCTGTTTCTCTCACTAGAAGAATGATTAAACGCTCTCTTTCTGTTTAAACTAGCATTTCCTGTCCATTTCTTGTAAAACTGCTGTTGTGGGCTCCACACTTTATGCTGTTAGCCACTAAATGGTGCCATTAAATCTTGGTTTGGCTTTGTTGTCCACTGCTTTCCTTCCCCTTTAGTGAACTTTTAATTGAACAAAATGTATTTTGTCCTTGTCACCCTTTAAAAACAGTGTCACTGTTTTTATGCTCTTTGCAGAGTTGTTGTGTACAGTTTAAACTTAAACTAACATGTGATTTGTAAAACATATTGTAAGTCAGCAAGTCTAAAATACTTCAGCACTTTCAGTTTCAGTTAACCCTTATGTTAGTGAAGATAATTTCTCAGAGACTCACGTTCAAAACTCTGCGGTTTTAACCCACATTACAGTTGGTCCATTGTATAGGTGCAACCTTTAGACTTTTATTACCTTTACAACCTTTTTTTATTGACCAACAACCCACTCCATGGTAAAATAAAACAGCTTTTTTAGACGGCTGAGATGAATCAATATCAAAATTAATATTTATTTTTATGTGCAAAACTGTTTAAATAAAGAAGAAACTGAGCATAACTGATGACTATTATTAATACTGCAAATATATAGGCTAATGCAAGGCATGAAATGAATCACATAGTACTTGCCAAATTGGCCCTTTTTTACTTGTAGTCTTTATTGTCTCTTATTTTCCATAATAGATATGAGTACCTGCTCACTAGGAAAATGTGCATTATGTGATCATTCTTTTTATTCGTTTGGTGTGCCGTGAATTGTGTTCCTCAGACATTTACTGGGAAGCACCAATACTAGCAAAGTGTTTCAAGAGAATGTCTGTATGAGCATTGGAGACGTCACTGCATCATTTTGAGGGTTTTGTTTGCGTAAGCAGTGTTTGTGGGTTGCTTTCATGAAAAAAAGTCTCTCATAACTATACAGTCTCTCATAGTACTGCGGTCTGTCCCAAAGTGGGTGAACGAGAGCAATTACAATGAACATTTTCGTGAGCAAGAAAATCCTGCTCCACCTCTCTTTAAAGCTGTGCTGTCCTGGTCTCTTCAGCTTATTCCTCGCAGCTACCTGACTGTACTGAAAATCATTCATCCACTACCACTGTTGCCATGGCAACTAGAGGGGAAATCCATTTCATCAGCTTCTTCGTCACACTACATCCTTCCGTTCCCTCTCTCTCTCTCTTTCTCTCTCTTTCCCAGCCAACCATCGCTTTCTTTATCTCTCTATGTTATCTCATGTTATTCTTCTTTCTTCCTGTCTCAGTCAGATGATAGACAGGCAGCAGAGGATGCAACTCCCTCAATAAACAGAACCATGCTATGGCATCAAGATTGTTTTAATACCTTGTTTTAGAGATTGTTTTGTTGACTGCAGTGTGACACTTTTGCACTATGTACTAGTAGTTATCAATCATATGACATATCTACTGCCCTTTGCACATTAGAACATTTCGTTATGTAACACTTATGATCTCTCTGTTTAGTTGAGGTAAATTTCTTTCAAGCTTTTTTTCCTTAAAAACTATATTTTTGTATATATATCTTATATTATTTTAACAGACTAAGTGTACAATGTAAGGGTTTGTAGAAAGCATATTTCACTGGATGTATAAATGTGACAAATGAACTTGAAATGTAAACTACCACTCAAAAGTTTGGGATCTGTAAGATTGTTTTTTTTAAAAAAGGAATTAATACTTTTATGCAGCAAGGATGTAATAAATGTATTAAAGTGACAGCAAAGACTTTACTGACATATATTATCAAATAATCCTGAAAAAAGTATCACGGGTTCCACCAAAATATGAAGTAGTACAACTGGTTTCAACTTAATAAGAAATGTTTCTTGAGCAGCAAATCAGCAGAATGATTTCTGAAGGATCATGTGACACTGAGGACCGGAGTAATGATGCTGAAAATTCAGCTTTGCATCACAGGAATAAATTGCATTGTAATATATATTAAGCAGTTATTTTAAATTGCATAAATATATTTCACAATATAATGTATTTTTTCAGCAGTAATCTGAAATTAGCATAAGAGACTTCTTAAAAAAAAAACATTAACAATCTTACCTACCACAAACTTTTGAATTGTGCTGTATCTTCTATTCCATATGTTTAAAGTATATTGATCTCCAGTGTAAAAGTTTGTTATTTTAGTTCAGTTCAGGAAGCCAGCCAATCACTGACCTGAATGCAAAGCCATAGCGGCAGTTATTTCTATTTGTCCACTATTCGTTAGAACAAGTGTTCATGTCAAATTCAGTCTTTGTTGAGTGCACAAACAAAACATCAGTATAAATGATTGATTAACATCTTTGTGCAGGGAGCTTGTGTTGAGATCAGGGTGATAGTGGCTTCACTGACATCCTCATGGTAATCCCATGGGGCAGTGGGGCAGGCAAGCAGCTACTGGAGACACCAGATGGTTTCAAATTAGAATTGAAATCATGCACACACACACATACGCATACGCATATTCTCTCTCAGTCTCAATTGCATCTTTAAACTCTAAATAAAAATGTGTTATTTCACTGAACGCAGTCTTTTGCGATGTTGATGTATGGGAATATTAATGTAATTATGTTTTAGTGAGTAATCCGAAGGGTTAACTCCGTGAGATGATTCCATTAGTTCACATAATGAATCTCTGTAAGCAGATCACTGATAAATTAATTCTATTCTAATTCCTCTAAAGCTGTTCAGCCCAACAAACGCTCTACCCCTCTCACAATGGCTGATCCCAAATCACTCCACTTTTACTTAATTAGTTTTTAAATTATTATACTGATCCATCTACTGAGAATTAATCTTTTTATTTTTCTTAAAAGCATGAATCTAAATACTGAACATGTATCATCATTAAGCAGCACAACTCTTTTCAACATTGATAATAATTAGAATTATTTATTGAGCAGCAAATCATCATATTAGAATGATTTTTAAAGGATCATGTGACACTGAAAATTCAGCTTTGCCATCACAGGAAGAAATTACATTTAAAATATATTAACATTGAAAATGATTGAAAAGGTGAAAATGTATTATAAATTTAAAAGTTATTGTAAATTGGTAAAATATTTAAAAATATGTTACTGTATTTTGATCAAATAAATGCAGCCTTGGTGAGCATAAGATATAGGCTACTTCTTTCAAAAACATTTAAAAATACAGATTTCAAACCTTTGAACGGTATTGTATCCTTCTGAAAAGTATAAAGCCTGTTTTCCCCATAGAGATTTTGAGTCCAAAACATTGTGATATATGGACCCACTGCAATTTAACAAAACTAGCATTTACGAGAAATAAATAAAACAGTCACACTGTGACATAAAGTTGCAATTACATTTTTGTTTTGTAATTGCTAAAATGGGCTCCCGTAAAAAAGACCAGCTCAGACCTCCATGCTGGTTTATCCTGAAAAATACTGATTTCATGCTATTCTAGCTGGAGGACACCAGTGAATAGTTTGTTTAACCATGCATGGACTTTGGCTGAACACGAAAGTCAAGCTGCTCAAGCTAGTTAGGCAAGCTAGGCCTGGTGGGGACAACAGCACAGCAGCCTCCCATGCCAAAGACCAGCATCCAAAACACAACATATGCTGGTGACCAGCAATGCTCAGCTTGCAGTACACGTATGCATGGGGATCCCAAAGTAACAAACCTAGACTCAGTGGTCTCAAGAGACACACCAGACAGACAACTGTTTAAATTTCCAAATATAGAATAGCAAAAGTTACACAGACACATCTGCAATCCTGTAACGCATTGTCACCTCAGCCTACTCTGTAACTGTGTGTATGTGTGTTTATTGAAGAGTTGCCGATTGCAATTCTTTTTTTAATCTTCTGTCGCTCTAATATCTTGAGATTGAAGATTAAGCTTTTTATTACATGAGCTCAGACTGTGTGTGTGTGTGTGTGTGTGTTTGTGTGGGAGGTTTTCTCGCTCTCTTTCTTTTAGACACACATACACATGCTTTGGGGGAGGGGCAGTTGTGGATATTTATCTGTGCTCCTTGTCAGCTCGGTGCAAGAACCTCTGCTGAGCTGCACATGCATGCACAGGAGCCAAAGAGCAGAGAGCAAAAATAACACTGGTGTGCATCAGCACTAGAATCACAGCACTATGGTCTGACTGGGGTGGAAGCAGGTAAATAATCTTGTTTTTCGTTTTAAACAATGTCTTTGTGAGTGTTTGGGAGCAAGAGGAAGTGGCTTTCAGCTGGCTTCCTGAGCGATTCCACTAGTAGATGGGCGGAGCAAGAGGAAGGCTGTCAGCTGGGGTAGTGTAGCAGCGTGTGTGTGTGTGTGTGTGTGTGTGTGAGTGTGGGTGCCAGAGTGTCAGAACAAGGAGTGTATGTGTGCTACTGTTACATACTGCTCTTGTGTTATTTAAGATTCTACACACACTGAAGGAGGTGAGTACAAAACCTTTTTCATGCAGGCTCAGACTGAGATTTGTGTACAGATAGACAGGCGTGAACATGTGTCAGTGGGGCAAGCTGTCTAAATGAAATCATTTTCATTTAATGTTTTTTTTTTATTTAGAAAAAATGACTCTTTTTATCTCTCTTTTTATCATATATGTGTGTGTTTACTTGTGTTTTTTTTAGTGTACTCCTGCACTGGATTATTGTCAAATGTCTAGTGTTTTTTCCACTGTGTAGATGGGTGTGTTTGTTCTATCTGACTAGTCTTGCATGGACGCACGGCTTGTCCTCAGCCGTTGCATGTGTGTCAGTCTAAATCAGTCTTAAATTGCTCTGGGGACGAATATGTTTGCTTGTGATTTATAAGAGGATGTGTTTGTTAGTACGTATCAGGGTTTCGTAATTTTACGCACTGTAATGTAGAGCAGAAATGCCTTTTTTGGTCAGGTGAACGTATGAAGAGTATGGAGCATCTGTTTAGGGTAAATGCTTCCGGAGATGGGGGGATGAAAGTGGAGGAGAGCATGGGGGAGGGGTGGGAGAAGATGCTGAAGAGAGAAAAGAGAGAGATGGAGAAATGGCAGAAGGAGAAAAGGGGTTGAATATTTGAGAGGAATCCCTCAGGAGTCCCCAGAGAATTCTGATGATGACTCTAGAACAGTGCTCTTTCTTGCGGACGGTTCCGCTCAACGGTATGACAGGCTGAGCACTATATAGCACACATACATTAAACAGTGTTCACTGCATGGAATTATTCTTATAAAAGATTATAATAATAGAAATTAGTGTTTCTAATCTGAATGCTTTAATATTACTTTGTTAGTGTCATAGAATCCTTGAAATGATGAGGAGAAAAGGATCTAAATGCAGCAATTTTAGTTTTAACAAAAGAACTCAGGAACAGAACAACCAAGTTAACACGTGACAAGAACTGACTACGAACAGAAGGAATCACTGAGCTTAAATACACTGAACAAACCAATCAACTAAATGAACATCTGGTGCAAACGATAATCAAACAATGAGTAACCTAGAAGTCTAACTAACTAGAAGTGGAAAAAGCAACAAAGGAAAGCAACTCATTGTAAAACTATAATAATAATAGTAATAACCCGGACAGTTAGATAGCACAGAATAGATGAGATACATTTTGAATTTACGTGTCATACTTGATGGTTTGGTAGGCTTTTTATTTTTATTTTTTCTTTATTAGGCTATCTGGATGTCACAGCATCTTATGTAATGTTGAACCTTTATCATGAAGATATCCAGTACTTAATAAGATAATTGTCCGATGGGTGTGTGTGTCCACAAACATAAAAAAAAAATCATATAACAGTTTTCTTTACAATTTTTTTAATAGGTTTAAATTTTGCTATAATATCTGAAAATGTTATTAATTTAATTAACTATAATATCCAAGAAAGCTTGGCATTCAAACACAAACATTGGAAAATGTATTGGAAAACAATTGTTTATTGTGCAAATATGATCAATTCAAGACTATTAAAAAAAATCAAAGTAAGAAATGTCCATACATTACACAAAATGAATTATTTACATGTAATTATTAGTTGGTTATATTGGTACATAGATATATGTGAATAATTTATCTGTATGTATATTTATATATAGAGAGAGTAATTATACTTTAAAAAAAAACTTTTTTTAGTTTGAATTTCTTCTAAGGCAGTTTGTTCTGGGTTGGTTAGAGAGAGAATGAACATGCAAAATGTAAAACATTGTCTCTGTATAACATTCTTACAAAATAAAAATAATTAAATATATTAACAAGGTTTATATTTGAAAGACAAAACCATGTACATAACCTACAAATGTACAGTAGTTTAGTGAAACGAAAAAACATACTAAACAATGTTTGATTAAAAATGTAAAAATGCAGAAGATTTTCTGGGATTGGATAGGTTTAGTGTAGGGGGATAGAATATACAGTTTGTACAGTACCATTGCGCCCATGGAATTTCCACAATGATAGTTGCATCAACATGTGTGTTTGTTTGTTTGTGTGTGTGTGTGTGTGTGTGTGTGTGTGTGTGTGTGTGTGTGTGTGTGTGTGTGTGTGTGTGTGTGTGTGTGTGTGTGTGTGTGTGTGTGTGAGAGTGTGTGTCCACTCTTGCCTGAGAAAAATAGCCTGACACTTTCATTCTTTTACTCCCTTCCAAGAGAGAGAGAGAGAGAGAGAGAGAGAGAGAGAGAGAGAGAGAGAGAGAGAGAGAGAGAGAGAGAGAGAGAGAGAGAGAGATAGAGAGAGATTCCCATGAAGGAGAAAATTACTTCATGCTCTGTTTGTAGACTCAACCACTCTGACTAATATTCACGCAGGCACATTTTCTTCACCTTATTTCAGATTACTGCTGAAAGTTGTTTGAAGTCATGTTTTTATATGAGTGTCTGCCTGCTTGTGCTTCTTTTGGTACAAAAACCTGACAAAATATAATACAAATATTAATAAATAAATACAATATAAACATGAAATTATAATACAAATATATAATTTATAATAAAAAATTAAATATTTTACTTTATATAAAAACTAACAAAATTTTATTTTTTATAACTTAAAAGTGTTTATAAAACTATAAAAGTATAATACATTACATTATGGCTACTTTTATATTTTCTGTGAAATTGAAATCTCTGAATCAGTGATTAAAGTGGCATAGTGAAAAAGTCTTGTATTTATTGATAAGGGGACACTAAGATCTGTGTATGCGAGTACATTTTAAAAACATGACTTGAAATTGAATTGAAAGTATAGAATGCAGCCCCGGATGTTTGGAATATTGTTAACTCTCCGGGAACCTTGGGTGTTGTTCTTGGCTAAGTGGCAGATTCTGCAGGAAGTCATTTTATCCCACTGTAAACGCACACAAGCTCCTGTTTCATTAAAAACCACAAGTCTTGATAATCCTGAATGATCTCATCCTACATGTATTTAAGTTTTAGTTTAGATGTATAGGGTTTTATGAACTCACAATGAAAGAAATAAAGTCAGAAGACATTTTTGAATATTGAATGATAGCCTATCACTAAGTTCATGGAGAATTGCCTAGCTTTCCTAACTCATAACACATGAGGGGAGGCTACTATCTTATGTTTATAAGACTGAATCTTCCATGAGAACAGACCCTGACACCAGAGGAAACAAACCATAGAGCAATACGTATAGTTCGTTCAGACAGAATCACAGACATTTCATATTTAAAGCTGAAAAGCTGTGTCAAATTTACATGGGAGGTTTTTGATTATGCTGACAGACTCTGCAATGTGTGGCAGACGTTAGACATCGGAGAAACGGAATGACGGACAGTCGGACATGGTTTGAGTCTTGAGATCTGGGGCCTCATTTATAAAATGTTGCGTAGAAACCATCCTACATTTGATCTTATACGGTCATTTCTTGAATGTGTGATTCAGAGAACGTAAGCAGAAAAAACATGCGTAGGCCTACGGTTCTCTACATGTGAAATTTATAAATCGCAAATGATCTTGAAATTGTGCGCAGCGGAATGGTTTCAGATCTCCGCCTTGTAAACTCAACCTAATTATTGCATTAACATATAAAAGAGCACCAAGTCAACGTCCAAATCCTTTAGGCTACTTGAGAAGGGCGAGCTGCAAAAATTGCTTAGATTTCCAAATATGCCACAAGGAAAAGTGCTGCCTAGACCCTGATTTGACACAAGCACTTTACATGTCAAAGATTGTTTTTATAAATCTGCATGTTGGCATGGATTTTAGGGGCCATTTAGGCTACATGACACCGTAAAACTTTTTATGCGTTTTGGCCATTCATTTACACGACAACGATGTTTTGGGGGCCTGAAAACACAAACTTTTGAAACGGGTTTCAAAGTGCCAGTTTTTGAAATCGTGAACTACAAACGCAAATTTGTGAAAGCGGTGACATCATGCACATGCATATTACATGTTCAGTCTAGGCATATAGTTTTTATTTTATTTTATTTTTTACAAATTGACATCGCCAACTATACTGGCCTGGCAGCATAATACAGCGTTTTTAATCGTTTTCGCGAATCGTGTGAACGAGGATCATTTTGACACCGCTGTTGTCTTTACGTGAATAACACAGAGGAAAAGCTTTTCCATTTTCAGTACATCGCTGTCAAGTAAACATACCCTTAGCGTAGTTTGCACACTCAACCCGATCTCATTAAATGCGTCTCTATAGCATGCTTTGTGATTATCGTGCAATTTATACGTGAAAATTTGTTTTTAAGTGCATATGATACGCACTGTAAACCCCTTGGGTAGGATTAGGGTAAGTGCGTGTTTGGGTAGGATTAGTGGTGTGGTGGGGTAAGTGGGTATTATGCGCAATAAAGTGAGTTACATACGTACGTGAAAACTGCGTATCATATGCACGTAAAAACGAATTTTCACGTATAAATTGCATGATAAACACAATGTGTGCTATAGAGATGCATTTCATGACTGGCACACTAGGTTCAAATCTGTGCATACGCACGTTTTATAAATGAGGCCCCTGGTGGCAGGGTCAGTGTCTATTATGGGACCCCTGGAGTGAAACCAGAAAAACATTATAAATCTGTCTCTTTCTTTCACTCTCTCACACATTCAAACGCTCTCTCTTTACCATCTGGGGCTCAGTGGATAAATTATTAAACTGGCTGGTGTCTGCGGAGGCCTGGAGAGTGTAACATTTAGGTCCAGATGATAAAGATGAATAGTTCAAAAGGTTCAATAAAACAAAAGATTTATTAAATAAAACAAACTCAAGTAATCCACATAAAGAAAGGCAACGTGACAGCAACAATAACACAACAATACCGGACAACTGAATGGAGCACAAAGAGGAACTTAAATACACAGTGATGATGATGACAAAATAACAAACAGGTGTGATGATTGAATGAATGTCCATGACAAATAATGTCTGGCAAGAAACTAGGAACAAAATAAACACAGGAAACAAGTAACTGAGGAAAACAAACTAAAGGTCCATGAAAATTATACTAAACACACAATAGCATTAGAGAGACCAACTTCATAACTTCATAAATTATTTCCATACAATAATTTATTAAGATTATTATTATTTCTTTGAATGTTGTCAAGAGACAGCCAAAGCATCTAGTAAAAATGTAAGTGTGCCAATAAACAAGCAGTGAGCTGGTAGCTTTGACCTGTGCGTAGGTGGACATGTGACTAGGGTTTTATATTAAAGTGTGAGGCTACTGTTCCTCATTCCTGCGTTATCACAGTCATGTTCCCTTCAGTGAAACTACTTGCGAGTGTGTTAATTCTGTTCAAAAACAAAGTATTGCAACAATAGAGTGACTCATTTTCTACCAACTTGTGGTGCACCCTAATGTTGTTTAAATGTTTTGGTGGTGCTGTTTCTACTGAGACCGAGGAGACGTGGAGAGATTAAATGTTGCTGGAACATTCTGGGTGGAAATGATTAACAATAGTGGAGTTCCCTGCTGCTGCAGAGCTTCTCCAGCAGAGTAATTGGCACATTTATCACATTGACAGAGACAGACAGAGGAAGAGAAAGAGAGAAGGTAGGATGTGAATACACCAATCTGTTCTCTTAAAAGTTCTTAACCCTGCTATATTTTTTACAAAAAGAATCATATCGATCAACTGAATGTGTTATCATCACGCTTAAGTCAGTCGTGTTGTTGTTTTTTCTCTCGAATGTAACTCACTGCAAACAGTCTGGGAAAGGTGTGACATTCTAAACCCTTCAACCAGCACATGCACACACACATACACATGCACACAAACACTTGCAAAAGGCCTTGAGCTGCAACTGGGATATAGAACATATGGACTCTAGCTGCATGGCTTCCTTTCTCAACAGAGGCTGAAGACACACCACAGGAGGTGAACTCACTTTTGAAGATAAACAAAAACGGCCAGAAGGTGAAAAGAGTCAAAAATAAGGTGACAACCAGAAAGAAAATATGTAAAAAGAGAACAGATATGCATACTGTATATCACCCACTGCAGTGCTAAAACATATGTGATAGTCTACTAGTGTAAGAGAGTGATACTTGCTTAATTTCATAGCGCTGTGTTTTTTGCAGTTAGGCCGAAGGCATCCATTTTCACACTTTTGCTCTGTTCTATAATGTTCTGTTAAGAAGAACCTTTTTAGCCCAGGGAGAATCGATATTACACCTTGATTATTCTTGTTGTGTTACACTATAACAGACTTCTCAAACGCTCCCTGCAGTGGCACTTCCATTTCCCTGCTGGCCTTCCTGTAGAAATGCGGCTTGGGTAAATGGCACACATATGGCCCACTCTCTGGGGATACAAATTTAATGAGCGCCCCCTGTACCTCTTCAAATATAGACATGCCGATTTATAGACCCCTAACAGTCTTATGATGAACAAATCAATAGATATATTTATTTGCAAGTCAAAGAGAGTGCATGAAGTTACAGTGCATTGCATAGCTGTGATCGGCCCACTAAATATACATTTTCGATGCCAATGATCCCCTTGTGAGGGGATCTTCTTCAAGTAGAAAGGCAGCTATTTATACTAGCCTATGTGAACAAAATTTAAACATGTTTTTATGAAAAAAAGTTGACATGATGTAATTATATAATTTAAATTTCTTTCTGATTCTGATAATTGCCTTTCATTGTCACAGTTAAGCTGCAGCAATCCAAGAGAGCCCGCTGTTTAAAAGATGATTAAACTTTTACTAAACACAGAGTGAAACAAAGCACTACACCTTATAGCACAACATTAACACTAGACAAGGAACTGAGGAAAACCAAGGGCTTAAATACACAAGGAAAGCTAACCAACAGAAGAGGGAACATGTGTGAACTAATTAGAAACTAGTGGCAGGAAAATGAGAACAAAGGAAACAGGAACTACAACTAAACCAAACCAAAATGATACCAACATACATGTGACATTCATATTGTACTTTTATATTATTATATTGTACTAAATTAACTAATAATTGATTTTGTTGTTGTTTTTTCCTACCCACTTTAAGAGTAATATTATATAAATATATTTAAACTGAAAATAAACAGTCTAATTCATTTTTATGGAGTTTTATAGAGAATATAGAATTTTATGGAGAATTGTATTTTCCCCCATAAAATGATATGCAGATATATATTTTTTTCCAGTTAAAAACTAGGGCTGCTAAAATAATTGCAATTAATCCCATGATTTCTGACTTTAGAAAAAAAAAAAAAAACTTTGGGAAAATACTTATAATCTGGGATAATCTGGAAAATGTTAAAATTGTATTAATTTAATAGCAAATCTTATTTTTTCCAAACGACTTATGGTATAGGGGCTGTTTACACGACACCATTTAACTAAAAACTGAAAACATGTAATGCGTTTTGGCCGTCCATTTACACAACAATGTTTGGGGGCCTAAAGACGCAAACTTTTGAAAACGGGTTTTAAAGTGCAAGTAAAAACAAAACAAAAAAAAAAACCCGATACCGTTATTGTCTCCTTGTAAACTACAAAAAATGTGAATTTGTGAAAACGGTAATGTCATGTGCATGCTATATCAGGTGCAAAGTAATGGGTTAACTGGCGATAGATGTCTCTAGCACATCTCTGAGCCTATAGTTCATTGCGTACCGCATGGACTGTATCAGCAGGCTAGACACTCTTCGAGTTATACTGTCTGGCACTGTTCTCTTTCCTATCACTGACATTCTCCTTTTGCCTCCTGAGTCTTAATCCCCTCCTCTCTCTGACCCCCTATAAGGTAAAGTTTTGAGCTCCCGGAAGACGAATAGGGACTGCAATCTAAAATGTCTTTTAAACACAGACTCCACCCTGGATTTGTGTTGATGTTCCTTGTCTGGCTGTAAATGTCTCTTTAGGCCTGATTTACAGAGGTAGGCAGTGTGCTGAAGCTGTCCCCTCTCTGAACTCTTAAGATGTATGGGTTCCCCAATCTAAAGTTGCCTTTGGTGAGCTGAGCTCCATCCTTGATTTAAGGAGTGGAACGTTTCATTGCTGTCGGATCGCTCTGTATCTCAGTTGCCTAGCAACTGAGGTCCATTGCAAAGAGGCATGGGATGGTCACTGTGGTTTAATGAAACAGTCTTTACAACAGATTAGGAGCTGAGGATGAAGATGCTGCTCCTCTCATAAAATCGGAGACTGGATTCTTTTTATTTTGTGGAATAAGTGCAAAATCCTATGTTTTTTACTAAGCATAACTGTATTTAAAGTTGCTTATTCCCTTCTTTATCTGATAAGGCTTTTTTCAGTGGCATACAAAATAACCCATTAACTGTTGAATCATAATGTAATAATATCAGGAAATATAATAGTAGATAATGTGATAAGAGTGAGGACATTGTCAATAAAAATTTGGATATCAAGATACTGACTACATTTGCGAGCTTAATTGGTTTACAAGTGGAAAGTTAATAGGCCGTGATGAACTTGTTTCCTTCAGGCCAAGTTGGAGTTTCCTCTCATTTTCAATTGTATATTGAATTAGATTCACATTATATAAACACTCAAGGGAAGGTGTGTCTTGTGAGTGAGGAGTAAATAATGCTAGACGTTGTTCAAGGATAAGAAGTTTCTGCTCTCTTTCAGGATCTGGGTTGGGCTCATTACCTAGAATGAGGTCAGTGTGACAGCTGATAGTCTAGCGCCCCCTGCTGTTTGATCTCAGCAGCAGGCCTTTGTGTTTAACCTCACTGCAGGAGGGCCTAGTGAGATTAAAAACTCCTATACACCACAGGCCTTTGAGCTCACAGTCATGACAGGTGTGTCACAGTGTGCTATCAATACCCATATGGCAGAGCTACATACATATAGAAACACTCACATGCGTTTGCTTTTTCTATCTTTGTGGGGACTATATTGACTTCTATCATTTTTATACTAAGCTGCTATTTTCTATCCTGTAACTCTATACATACATAGATTTAATTTAATTTAAATTCATTATTGATGACTGTAAAACTGTGAGGAAATCAAAAAACAAAATATTTATATTGCTTTTTAGCCATTAACTGTGTTGTGGCCTTCTCTGAGAGACTATATGGAGTATAAATTGGGCAGACAGTTTGGAAGGAAGTAAGGTACAGAATCAGTGATTTTTGAACAACCAGGTTCTTAAGAAAAGACCATGCTGGTTTACCACAAACCACATCTAACCAGCCTAAACAATGATATATCACTGTCATTACTCTAGAGCAAGGATTTCTGATTTCTGATTTTCTGAGTTTGGATTAAGAAAGGTTTTTAAATGTTTTTGAAAGAAGTCTCTTATGCTCACCAAGGGTTGCATTTATTTAATCAAAAAAATCTGTAAAAAAAGAGCAATATTGTGAAAAATTTTAATTTTAACTTTTATTTTAAAAAGTATATTTTGAACTATCTTTTATATATATTTCAGAAATATTTCTAATATGCTGATTTGGTGCTTAAGAAACATTTCTTACTATTGTCAATGTTGAAAGCGGTTGTGCTGTTTAATGTTTTTGTGGAAACCGTGATACATTTTTAAAAGGATTTTAAAATATTATCTGGAATATAAGTTTACACACCTCTTTTGGCATCTGTCAATAAAATAAAATAATTTGTCAATAATTAATTTCCGACCAGTGTATAGAAAGTGGAATGAAACAGGAATAATGTCAACTTCAGTCATTTTTTAATCTGATTTATTTATTAATTTGACATTTTTCACAGCCCCCTGGACCCCAGTTTAAAAAAAAACCCTTCATTAAAGCACACAGCAACTATTTTGCACATATCGATGACAGTTAATGCACACTGACACATAACTGAAAACTCTTTCATCCATATAGTATGTCTTGTCAAATTTACTGAATTTGTTCTTCCATCTGTGTCAGTGCAACAGGCCTGAACCGGAAGCCTCATGGCCAGCAACAACACTGCTAGCATTGCTCAGGCTCGCAAACTGGTGGAGCAGCTCAAGATGGAGGCCAATATTGACAGGATAAAGGTGAGAAGAATAAGAATCCAAATAAACACATTAACTTGGTTAGGAGTGAAAATACAGTGAGCACTGTTTGGTGACTGTATGTGTTAACATGCATCAACATTAGGTCTCCAAAGCAGCAGCAGATTTGACATCATACTGCGAAGCCCATGCTAAAGAGGATCCTCTGCTGTCCCCTGTGCCTGCGTCCGAGAACCCCTTCAGGGAGAAGAAGTTCTTCTGTGCCATCCTGTAACCAGCGCTGCCCATCCATGGACTCACCTGCTCCCTCTGGGATACACTCATGGACATAAAACATGTTGATCTTTTAAAAGGGCTGGAGAGATGCAGTGGAGAAACCTTAAATTCTCCCAGCTCTCTATGAGCCTCCATTAAAGCCACTGACTCCACCTAGTGGCCTTGATATCCAAAGCTGAGCATGGTTACAAGAATCTCTTGAAATTCGTGAGGGAGCGCAGCAAAAAACACGAGTGACTGTCATTGTAGCAGATCAGCCAGGATGTGTTGTGAAAATATTCAAGTATTCAAAGGTTCCTGTGGTTCTGATGAAGTATTCCAATTTTTTTCTTTATAGTTTTCTAGTGGGCTGTGATCGTTAATCTGATCACTGATCGTAGAACCCATGGATTACTAAAGTTGCTGTGTTATTTCTGTATTTTCTTTTCAGTTTCTTTTTTCCCAGATGGAATTGCTATATGCCTACCATTTAGGTAGCGTTCTGTAGCCTAACGTTCTTGTGGGTACAGAAAAACTTTTCTTTTTTAATTAAAAAAATGACAGTGTAGTGAAATTTTGTAATGAACTCATGCTTGGACAGATATTCTTAAAATGAAATACCTATCGTTTAGATGCTGATAAAAATTATTTGTCTGTACAGAAAACTGATTTTCTTTCTTTTTGGAGGGTCTTAAACATAGTTCCCTTTTTACTCTTTGTACAAAAATGTTAGCAAGTTCAGCTGTGATGTGCTATATGTTTTGAATATTTGTGGTGATATCAATAATAACTGCATGAAGCCTGACAAAGTGCCGTCTTTTTTCTTTCAAATGGTTACCAAAAATCATTTTCCTCAACCATACATTACAACAGCTATATATAGATCCCTGTCTTCCATTAAAAAACAGATTAGTCAAAAATTATGCATAGCTTGGTTACTAAATCATAGCATCTGGACCCCCTTTTGCCTTAATTCTTCTTGGCATAAATTCAACAAGGTGCTGGAAAACCTCCTCAGAGATTTTGGTCCATATTGACATGATAGCATCACACAGTTTCTACAGATTTGTCCGTTCCATCACATCACAAAGGTGCTCTATTGGATTGAGATCTGGTGACTGTGAAGGCCATTTGAGTCTAGTGAACTCATTGTCATGTTCAAGAAACCAGTTTGAGATGATTTGAGCTTTGTGACATGGGACGTCATCCTGCTGGAAGTATCAGAAGATGGGTACACTGTGGTCATGGATGGACATGGTCCGCAACAATACTCAGGTAGGCTGTGGTGTTTAAACGATGCTCAATTGGTACTAAGTGGCCCAAAGTGTGTCAAGAAAATATCCCCCACACCATTACACCACCAGCCTAACCATTGATACAAGGCAGGATGGATTCATGCTTTCATGTTGTTTATGCCAAATTCTGGTCCTACCACCTAAAAGTCGCAGTAGAAATCGAGACTTATCAGACCGGGCAATGTTTTTCCAATCTTCCATTGTCCAATTTTGGAGAGCCAGTGTGAATAGTAGCCTCAGTCTCCTGTTCTTAACTGACAGGAGTGGCACCCGGTGTGATCTTCTGCTGCTATAGCCCATCTACTTAAAGTTTAACGTGTTGTGCGTTCAGAAACGCTCTTCTGCAGACCTTGATTCGATGTAACAAGTGGCTTTCTATCAGCTCGAACCAGACTGGCCATTCTCCTCTGACCTCTGGCATCAAGGCATTTTTTCCCACAGGACTGCTCTTCACTGGACATTTTTTTTCTTCTCGATTCTGATGCTCAGTTTGAACAGCAGATTGTCTTGACCATGTCTACATGCAGTTGCTGCCATGTGATTGGCTGATTAGATATTTGGTGCATGCTATTGAGGAGGCAAATGAGAGGAAGAGGTTTCCGTATGCGGAGATGGCAGCGGATGCTCAGCAAAAGGGATGGAAAGCATTGGTCCGTCTGGTAGAGATTGGCTGCAGGAGCTTTGTGGCAACATGGACCATCAGGCTTCTGAAAGAGCTGGGAATCCACGGCCAAGTCCTGCACCAGACAATCAAAGAAACAGCAAATACTAGAGAATGCTGCAGTCAGTGGCTTTGGATCAGGCGTAAAGACCCCAGCTAGGCCCCAAGATGGGGACACACACCTTGGCCTGATCAGCCACATGTATGAGCACAAACACTGTATACAGTATGTATACACAACTGATGAATTTTACACAGTTATGGAACTGAATTGTATCAATACTAAACTGACTTGAGCTGAATATTGACACTTATTGGCTTGTTAGAACTGCAGAATTCAGCAGAATTTGAATTTGTTACTAATGTGAAGCTGCTGTTAAACAATCTATATTGTAGCGTGTATGCATAAAACATATAACATATATACACGCGCACACACTGATATGCATATAGGCCAAGTTAGAAAATCAACTCTAAAGCGCTGTGTGTGTGTGTGTGTGTGTGTGTGTGTGTGTGTGTGTGTGTGTAAATATCTTAAATATCTTAAAGAATTACATTAAGGGAGTGTTTATTTGAAGTTGTGTTTATTGTAAATTGCATTCCAATTTTACTGATTACAGTTTTTTACAATCGCTATGACAGTTTTTTCAATACATTTAACAATTTTCCAAAACTCTTAACACAGTTAGCACAACATCCGTCTGTGTAAGCTAAACTATTAACACATTTCTTGTTGCTTTAACACAAAATGCATACAATTAACACAAATTTAATATGCTTGAACTTCTTTTACACACAAGCTCAAACAAGACCAAAACAATGGATTTTTACTGCCAAATTTACCAATGCTTTAACACTGTATGTCAGAACAGATAACACCATGTTCTAAACCTAACCTTACAGGCTAAAGTCAAGGTAAACAGCTGTTTATATTGTGAATTGAAACACAAATATATCCCCTGTATTTTATTCTATTGTTACTGAGAAACAGTTGATTGAATTATGCATATATATATATATATATATATATATATATATATATATATATATATATATATATAAATCACAACTGATTTCCATCTAGGAAACACACTCAGGTGTTGAGGTTCTTTCAATCGCATGACCATATGGTATAAAAGAGGACATTTGGGCTGATCTTTTGTGGAAAGGAAACAATATAGAGCAACAAAAGAAAGAAAGAAAAATGTCTGCACTAGGTAGAGGAAGACGTGTACCAGGACAAGGGAGAGGAGTGGGACAAGGACAAGGGCAAGGGAGAGGAGTGGGACAAGGACAAGGGCAAGGGAGAGGAGTGGGACGAGGACAAGGACAGGGGCAAGGGAGAGGAGTGTGGCAAGGGAGAGGAGTGGGGCAAGGGCAAGGGAGAGGAATGGGACAAGGGCAAGGGAGAGGAATGGGACAAGGACAAGGGCAAGGGAGAGGAGTGGGACAAGGACAAGGGCAAGGGAGAGGAATGGGACAAGGACAAGGGCAAGGGAGAGGAGTGGGACAAGGACAAGGACAAGGGGAAGGGAGAGGAGTGGGACAAGGACAAGGGCAAGGGAGAGGAGTGGGACAAGGACAAGGGCAAGGGAAAGGAGTGGGACAAGGACAAGGGCGAGGGAGAGGAGTTAGTATGCGTGGTGGCACTCAAAGAAGGGCCAGAGCTAGGGTAACTAATGAAATAAGACCTGCACGAAAGACTTGTGCCAGAGGTAGAAAGGGGACAGGTGAGAGACCACTTGCCAATATACGTGATCACATGGGACAATGTGGCATTCCACCATTCCCGTACAGTCACAGCATGGTTTGACGCCCATCCTAGGATGATGTCCCTTTTCCTTGCTCCTTACTTCCCTTTCCTCAACCCCATTGAGGAGTTGTTCTCATCCTGGATATGGAAGGTTTTTGACCATCATCCACAGGACCAAATGTCCCTCCTGGATGCAATGGATGCTGCATGCCAAGACATCACAGCTGAACACTGCCAGGGGTGGATACGGCATGCCAAAAGATTCTTCCCACAATGCCTTGCCAGAGAAGATATCAGGTGTGATGTGGATGAGAATATTCGGCCAAATGCAGAAGACCGGGCAGATTAGAAGATTACTTTGTTTTTTTACAGTAATTATTATTCCAGTGCTTCTGTTTGTTTGTATATCTTGTTTGTATATCTTGCAGCAATGTCCTTTTGCAAATAAAGTCTTTACTGCAGCAATTCTATCTCTGTCTTTTTTTTCATAAACTGTACATTCTATAAAGCTACTCTGAGATGGTCATTCATTTTTTGTATTGAATTTCTGCAGCAAAAGAAACAAAATGCATGCATTTACTAAACCCAACAAAACAAAAATGTAGAGAGGCATCAAAAGAAACTACAGTGCAAAACACAATCTATGATCAATACAATATACTGTCTATTGTATAAGGGCAGACCTGACACATAAAATAATGCATTTTCTGTAATTCCAGCTGATGATAGAGTTTTTTTGTCATTGTGTTATGATTGACTAAATGTTCCTGTTGGAAGAGAACATGTGTTAGTGTTTTGAATAATTATTTGATTTTGAAACATGTTTGCAGTGTTTTGTTAGACATAGTGTATTGTGTTAGTGTATTATTGTATTTTGAAAATTAGTTTTGTAGTTTAGTTTACAATGTGTGATTTTGAGCATGAAATTAACCGTTTTGCCAATTGTGTGTTTTAGGTGTGTTGGTGCGTTAAGAGTTTAGGAAACTTGTTAAATGTATTGAAAAAACTGTCATAGCGTTTGTAAAAAACTGTAATAGCAGCATAAGAGCTTATCAATTAATAAATAGGCTATTATGCAAGTGCAGGAAAAACATACACATAGAAAATAAATACTAAATAAATAAATATAAAACATACATACACACACCCCAAATTCCCTTAATTGCGGTTTTCTTCTTTTACTCATATTTCATCATTCTGTATTTATTAACACATCAGTTTAATCAGTCATCAGACAGATGACACTGTGACTCAGAGCCGACCCAGACACATAGGCGTACATAAACAAGATGGCTCATTTTAAGGAAATAACAAACTCATCACGTCAGCTTCCTGCGAAGACGTCTCACACAGTGTGTGATGTGTTGCTATGGAGACCGCGCTGACGCCATCATTCTGCTTACACATGCAGCCATCAGAGACACACTTCCGTTCTGCACAAATATAGGATCAAATGTCCAAACGATTGTTTCTCAGTGTGTGCCAAAATCACACTTGCTGGAGGGATATTTGTGCTGCTTCAAGTGTATATTTGAATGCTTGTTCCCTGACCTTCTCTGGAACCTGAATTGCTTTTCAATAATCAGTCAAATAAATGATTATTAAGGTGAAATTTACATGAAACAATATAGACAACAGCCTACATGAACTATGAAACACTTAAACACCAATATAGAGTATTTATTTATTTATTTCAAAGTATCTTCGGTATAAATATGTGACTTTGTATAAATGTATTTTTTTCTCTTTATTTATTTATCTATTTAATGCATGTCTTATAAATGATCTATTGAATAATACCTCTTTAGAACAACCTTATCTGTTTAACAAAATTATTATATTTCTGGTTTTAATTCTATTCCCGCAGAAGCACTTACTTTCAATGACAGCAGGAGGCAGTATAATATCATGCAATCTGCACCTGCAATCAATGGCATTAAAAAAGCTTGAATCTTAGAGTGTCAAACTGACATATTGAAAAAAACAAAACAATAAATACAGCCTATAAATATACTTTTCCCTGTTTATGAGTGTGAAATTAAAATGAATAAAAAAAAATCTAAAGAGATCATTCTGTGTACAAGCATGGGCCTTTTTAATTGTCACATATCTATCTATCTATCTATCTATCTATCTATCTATCTATCTATCTATCTATCTATCTATCTATCTATCTATCTATCTATCTAGCATATACAGTTTTATATGCATATATATCATATTAAATTAAAAGTATTAATTAACATTAATACTTTTAATGTTTGTCTTGGGAGTTGGCTGCATGTTGGTTTTTATCCTTTTCACATCAAATGGCAATTTGGTCCTACCTACACCTGTCTACATTGCATGTGAACTGCTGTGAGAGAAAGTGGGTTTTTTTTTATTTTTATTTTTTTACAACCTTATCTTAAGAAATGAAGCAATTGAGAGTGATTATGTTGGATTGAACAAAGACATGAGAGATGAATCTCATACTTCTTGGTCACACACATCAGATTATGATTAACCAGGGGCGCCGTTAGAAATTTTGGGCCCTATGAAAGAATATGAGGTTGGGCCCCCTACCCCTACCACACCAATTCCATTAATAAAATCGATCTCTGGGGGCCCCAAAAGTGTGTGGGCCCTTAGAATTGTCCTAACTGCCCCCCCGGCGCCCCTGTGATTAACTCTACATCAGAGGTGGACAGTAACAAAGTACATTTACTTGACACTGTAGCCTATAAGTAGCCTACACTTTTTGAGTATCTGCTTTACTTGAGTATTACTTTTTCTGGAAACTTTTTACTTTAACTTCACTACATTTGAAAGACAAATATCGTACTTTTTACTCCATTACAATTCAGTCATGGTCCAGCAGTAACGTCAGTCAGGGGATCATTTTGGTTGGAAATTA
This sequence comes from Gila orcuttii, assembly GCA_026230005.1. Classification (NCBI taxonomy): domain Eukaryota; kingdom Metazoa; phylum Chordata; class Actinopteri; order Cypriniformes; family Leuciscidae; genus Gila; species Gila orcuttii. The sequence goes on along the minus strand of JAPDVR010000019.1, from coordinate 11,065,539 downwards.
AAGTCGGGGTGACGTCAGAACCTGACTTCAGATTTACGTCAACAGTCAATGTCGGACAGACGTTGGATTTTGGTTGGAAAATAAAGTCAGATTGACGTCAGAACACGACGTCGGTTTGACGTCAGAAGCCGACGACATTTTGACGTCAACATCCGACGCCGGACAGACGTTAACATCTGGTTGAAATGAAAGTCGGGTTGACGTCAGAACCCGACATCTGATTGACATCACAACCCGACGTCAATTTGACCTCAGAACCCGACGTCAGTTCGACGTCAGAACCCGACTTGGGTTTGAGATCAGAACCCGACACCGGATTGACGTCAACATCTGACGTCAGCAGATGTTGGATTTTGGTTTTTAGTCGGGTTGACGTCAGAACCCAGAAAGGTACTGTATTACATTCAACAATGCAAGAATAATACAACAATGCATTGACATTTACTTTTGATACTTAAGTACTTTTACTTCTATTGGGGGGGACGAAATAAACACTCAAAATAACTTATTTTATGCTTCATAGAAGAAAGAAAATAATACAGGTTTGAAATGTTTGGAATCAAAATTTTTGGTTATATGGGTATTAGCATCCTATTTATTCAACACAATTGACAGAATAAACGTGATTGATGTGTTCATCCATATGATGTCCATGCGCTCTCCAGTGGACAGAAGTGTGAGCTGTGCTCGCTCTAGGACCCGGTGTCCCCTCTTGCGTCTTTTGGCTATGATGCTCGCCGGGCTTACGCCTAGGATATGGACTCATACAAGCAGATCTAGCACTCAGATGAACAGCCTTGGATATACAGAAGGATTGTGTGTCTTTGCGACCAGGGGACGCCTCTTGATCATGTTTCCGTAAGGATTCACAGAAGAAGGCATATTCCACGTATCTGCACTCTCACAGTGCCAGTCTACATGCATTTGCGCGCGCCCTGGGAGTTTCCGAATACGGATGAGACAGAAGTAGCACGAGATTCCAACTTTTTATATTTCTTTGTCTAAAAGGAGCTGCACTGGTCAAGCGAAGGTAATTTGTCGACATTTTTTTATATATTTTGTTCGGTTTTGTAAAAGATCGATTCGTTTTCTAAAGCTGTGACCATCCAAACTTAGCCAAGTCCTTCTGACCGTTTTAATTTATCTATGTTACAACGTAGAAGCACTGTGATTCTGGCTGTTATTTTAGCAATAGTTTCAGGATGTAAAACTTTTGAAGCCCAGAGGCTCGCTCCTTGCTGTCTGGCTCCAGCTCATTGACATTAGTGCGCGGTTGCGCGCTCTGGAGATGCGCGTGTCCACGTTACTTTGAAACGCAAAAAGCATACAAGCGGAAATAAACGTCACTGGAAGTTTTGTGTTGATTCTTTGTTTTAAATCGTTTTAACTGATGTTTTAGACTGAAATAACTTCTTTGGCAGGGAAATACTCAACAATGAATCAGCGATGGGGTCATTCGAATGGATTTCTAACCTACCTGTTTCTGCTGGTTTTATGGCGTTCATGGTAAGCAAAACAAAAGAATCATCTCAGAGAAGTCGATCAAAAAAAGCTTAATTCGTATGATTACCACAGTTTAAAATATAACAAAGTAAAGTATACTTAAAGTTTTGAAATAGACAAAAAAAAAAAAAAAAAGTAGTGCGAGATAGTTCACTCAAAAAATTTATTTCGGTCATTATTTACTCACCCTTTTGTTGTTCCAACCCTGTAAGTTTTTCTTTCTTTGTGGAACATAAAATAATATATTTTGAGAAATGTCCCGTTGTTTTTCGTCCATACAATTGAAGTCAATGGTCACCAAAACTGTTTGGTTACCAACATTTCTTTCTTCTGTTGAACATAAAGGAAGACATTTTTGAGAAATGTTGGTAACCAAATAATTTTGGTGACCATTGACTTCCATTGTATGGATAAAAAAATAAAATACTTCTTTCTCGAGACATTTCTCAAAAGATATTTTATGTTCCACAGAAGAAAGAAAGCCGAACAGAAAGTTTCACCCAAAAAGTCATACACATACTTATTGGGTGAAACATAAACAATTTAATAATAATTGAAAGGAATGTTTCTGGTTAAATCTAAGTTCATCTCAGTGGACAGCATGGTGATTACCACAGATAATAATTTCGATAATATGTTTAAGCTAAAATCATCAAGTCAACTTGGAATAAAAGTAAACGAGACTCCATCCATCCATTCATTCTTTAAACCACTTAGCCTCTACAGGGTCATGAGTTATCAAGACTGTCAGTAATATACATTAAAATACACATTGTTTATTATACTTAACATACTGTAATACTAGTGTGATACAATCACTCACTAACTTGTTATATCCAAATTTACTGTCATGGTGTTGTACCGCCAGTGTAAACCTGGTAACTTTCACACAATGTTTGTGCAAGGAAACCAATAAAAGTCATGTAAAGAATAACATAAATTTGTCTACTACCTGTTGTTTAAATGTTCATAACGTTCAATGCTGAAAATCAGCCAGAAACAGTTTAAACTAAATATTTATCCTGTCTTAACCTGACATACCAGGTGCATAACGTACAAATATTACATCTGTTATGAATAACTAGACAGTTGTTTGCATAGTACAGTAGTCCCACCACAAGAATGACGGTTTAGATAACGGTATACCATTTTTATGTAAGAGTTGATGAAAATGCTTTAACAGAAATAGGAGCAAAATATTTCTGCATGCTAGCACTACTTAATTGCGTTGTCAGTGTCTTACACTAACCCTGAGGTATTAAGTTATTTTAATTATTGAAATATTACCTTAATTTATTTTTCTGCGTTAATTGACATTATTCAAAAATACTAGTGATTCTTTCACTCATAAGATTCCTAGTCAGTGTTTGCAACTAAATTATGACTGTCAATTTCCACTTTTTTAGAAAAAGTCAGCATGTTCATAAAATCTTATGCTCACAAAATTAATTACCAAAAAAACAAAACAAAACAAAACAAAAAACTAGCTATTAGCTAATTAAATAAATTTGTATGTAAATATGCACAAACCTACAGGGAATAGGTATATGTTAGTAGATTGGCAATTCAGAGACAAGAGACAAGTTTCCTAAAAGCGTTTTGGTACAGCTGCCATGTTTGTGCTTTTGCCAGATGGTCATTATCATCTCATAACTTTATTGAAAAAGAGCAAAGCTTTCTCTGTGTGCAACTCTGTGCAAGTATGTTTATGTAACAGACTTTAGTGATGTCAAATGTATCTTGTGTAGTTCTGAGGCAGAAGTATCTGGCTCAGATGCCTTTAAAAACAACATAACCCTCTTCACACGGATTTTGGACCGGCTACTCGATGGCTACGACAACAGACTGAGACCTGGTCTGGGAGGTAAGAAAGTGTGTGATGATTGTTTAGAGAATTAAATTAATGAAATTAGAGTTGTCTCAAATGAGGTTGTTCAATAAGCCTGTGCAAATTTTTTTTTTTTTTTTTACAATTATATGCACTTGATGTACTAATAAGCAAATGACAGTGATTGTTTTTTCTATTTAGGAATTTTATAAAAACTCTTGTTTTACTTATACAGTCCAATGGATTTAGCACAACAGTGGGAAAAATCAGTAGCTGGATTCAGTAAAATTGTGTTTTAAGAAACATGATTCAGTGTTTATGACCTGATTTTACCACTGCTAAACTAATTATAACGAGGTGTTGATGACCTGAGAATACTGACTGAAGGAGAGGAAAACAAAACCAGCAATCTCAGCTCCACTTGACAGTCAACAAACCCCGTTTGTGTATTCTGTCAGTGTTAATATTTATGTGACCCTTGCCATTGTTTGTGCACTCTGAGCTTGGCAACATGAAAAACACCTTGGATCAAGCAACACCCACCATGAGGCAAATAGATTTCTTGTGAGTGTTTCCTTTTGAGATTTACAGAGACTAGCACACACATACGCATACACTGGAGTCAGTGGACATGCAGTCGAGATAAGAGCCAGGATGAAGTGTTGCGGTTCCACTAATGATAAGTTAAAGTAATAGTTAGCTCAGAAACGAAACATTGAACATATTTTTTCACCTCCATATCATTAGAGCACTGAATTAGTTTTCTTCATCTGTGGAACACAAACGAGATCTTAGGCAGAATATCTGATTTTCTGTTTTTTTTTTTTTTTTTTTAAGATTTATCAAGCTTAAAAAAAAACACCATCATGAAAGTAATCCACATGACTCATCTGCTAAAGCCAAACAATAGATTTATATGAAGAGCAGGCTGAAATTGAAGTTGGTGTTCACTGATAATCTTCATACAAAGCTATTGTGGTTTTAGTGAGCTTTGAATATAACGCATGAGACATATAGAAGGTCATGAAAATGTTGATAAATTGAGTTCCTGGTTGATAATGTAATTTGAACTTTATTTTTGGTGTGTGACATAGATCGAGTGACAGAGGTGAAGACTGATATCTATGTGACCAGTTTTGGGCCAGTATCAGATACAGACATGGTAAGACATTCCTCTTCACACAATAGATGTGATTTTTTTATTTTTTTTTGTATAGTGCGAATCAGATAGTATTTATAAAAAAATATTAGTTATTGTCCTGTTGGTTATCATTTTTTATCAGTTCTTACCCCACACCTTGTTCTCCATCTGTTGTCTATTCATAGCATTTGGTACCTGTTGCTGGCTAAAAGCTTTTCTCAGTACTCCTCTTTTCCCCACTTCAAACTGTCTGCTCTCAAATATGTAAAAAGGTCAGATGGAAGAAAAAGGGTTTTCATTCATTCATTATTTATGTATCGTCTTTGACTGTCCAGTGTTTTCTAAACCCCACTGAATACTGTAGTAAGGAAATCTCTGTTCGTAAAAACCATATTATGTCAGGACGATCATCACACCAGGTATTTCTGTCATGTTTTATTTTTTTCTCTGGGTGCTCTTGGGAAATCATGATTTACCCGAGTACATTGCTTGAATCACACGTCTCCCCAGTTCCCCAGTCATCACTGTAGTACAGCTATTTAATATCCTATTGAGTAATGCCAGATTCTAGAGAGATTTGCATAATTTTGTAAATAATATGAAACAACACTGCACTATGTATTTTTTCTATGTAATGGCCTAACGCTACCATTCAAAAGTTTGGGATCGGTTTGATTTAAAAACAAAAGTTTTTGAAAGAAGTCTCTCATGCCCATCAAGGCTGCATTTATTCAATGAAAAATACAATAAAATCTGCAATAGTGTGATTTTTTTTTGTATAAATGTAATTTATTCCTGTGATGGCAAAGCTGAATTTTCAGCATCATTACTCCAGTCTTCAGTGTCACATGATCCTTCAGAAATCATTCTAATGTGCTAATTTGCTGCTCAAAAAACATTTATTATTATAATGTTGTAAGCAGTTGTGCTTCTTTTGTGAAAACTCTAATTCTTTTTGTGTGTCAGAATTCATTCAATAGAAAGCGCAAAAACAGCATTTATTTGAAATAGAAATATTTTGTAATATTATCAATGTGTACTGCACTTTTGGTCAATTTAAAGCATCCGTGCTGAATGAAAGTATTAATTTCTTAATGACCTCAAACTTTTGAGTCTATGATGGTGACTTTTATAGAATTTATTATATTACTGTAATTGATACTGATATCTGTTTTATATCTAGTGTGTGTGTGACATAAATCTTATATTCTGACAGACAACTTCATAAATATCTTTACAAATGATCAGACCTTACTTTTAGAGTTACACAATTCCATACATTATAATGCCTTAAAATAGACATATACCATGGAGGAACAGAAAAGCCGGTTATTTTTATTAGTCTTACTGTGCCACTCCCATCAGGCCGTGTGGTTATATGATATGACAGAATGGAAAGTGACAAGTATTGTCTGTTTGCTTGAGGAGTTCTGTGGGACTCCTGCATAATGGTGGGTAATGTTGCAAGACGTTAGCTAGAATTACAAATGACCAGGCAAGCTTTCCTCAAACTTTGCCTGAGATAAAGGTTTTAGATTTTTATAACAGTACTGGAATCAACTTATGGACCCATAATAGGTTTGTTCCTACAGTGTATGATTGTGACTTTGTGAAAGCTGATGGAAGAACGAAAGGAAACGCTTTACGTGATGCTTACAGATGGGTTCTGTGAGTGTTGCAGAGCTCCAGCGCTCCTGTGACAGCATGTACTGTCATACAAGGTTATCTTTCCAGTGTGAGTGTGTGAGTGCATAAGTATTTTCTTTTACGTACATAGTGTTTTTCTGTCTCTGTGCTGCCATGGAAACTGGATGCCCGCCTTCACCCTGGGGGTCGATGCATGGCAGCATTGTGCCTGAGAGATTAGGATATAATGCAGTGATGTGAAGCTCTTCTGACACTTTGCCACTTAGTAGTACTATAGAGAGGAAGATGAAACACACCCATTACACACACAGACAATGATCACATTGAGAGAACTGAAAAGTCACTGGCCCTTGCTGAGGAAGTCCATTCAGTCTTAACTTTAAACTTTTTTGACATCTAAAGTCTGAGACCACATTGAATGTGTGTAATCGAATTTAAAATCTAGAAATATCTCTTATGCTCACCATGGCTGCATTTACTGTATTGGTCAAAAATACTGTAAAAACAGTATTAATGTGAAAAAATATTAATACAAAATATACAATTTCAAACTGCTTTAACCATGTTTTGATTCGAACTGTAATTTAACTGAATTCCAGCATCATTACTTCAGTCTTCAGTGTCACATGATCCTTCTGAAAAAATGTTTAAAACAGTTCTGCTTAATATTTTTGTGGAAATGTGACTTTTTTTTTATTCTTTGATAAATGGAAAGTTCAACAGCAGTTATTTTGAAATTGAAATAATTTTGTACGATTATTGATGTCTTTACTGTAACTTTGGATTAATTACATGCGTCCTTGATGCATAGAAGTATTTATTAAAAAAAAATCTATTCAGCTTTCTTATAGCATATTTTATAATAAAACTTAGCACTGAACTGAAAAAAAAAGTAAAAATAAAACATGAGCATTTCACTAGTGGATTTAGACTTTGAATCAAAACACATTTTCTGTGTCAGGTATTGCCTGATGCATATCAGCAATGAAGAATTTCTTGCACTATTGCACTCTGATTTCCGAAAGTCTCTCACTCAAAAGTCACTCTCTGTTCTCAGGAATACACAGTGGATGTGTTTTTCCGTCAGCGCTGGACAGACGAGCGGCTAAAGTTTCACGGGCCGATGAACATCCTGCGTCTCAACAACCTGATGGCCAGTAAAATCTGGACCCCAGACACTTTCTTTCACAATGGCAAGAAATCTGTGGCTCACAACATGACCATGCCTAATAAACTGCTGCGCATCATGGAGAACGGCACTCTACTGTACACCATGAGGTGCCCATAGATTACTACATGTACTATTGTTATCAATTAATCAAAATAATTACTTGATATGCTGTTTAATTTATCAAATCATTTACAATTAATTGCATTTATGAATATTTATTAAAGAAAGCCCCAAAATCAAGATAACTGAAAGAGATTATTTTGGTATATGAAAACATAATTGAATAGACATTACATTAAATGCACGTCATTAAAATGCATATCATTAAAACACATCTCAAGACCAAAAATCAGCTATACACTACTGTTCAAAAGTTTGGGGTCAGTAAGTTTTTTAAATGTTTTTGAAAGTAGCCTCTTATGCTCACCATGAATTTATTTGATCAAAAATACAACAAATCAGTAATATTGTGAAATATTATTATAATTTCAAAATGTTTTCTTAAAATGCAATTCATCCCTCTGATGCAAAGCTGAATTTGCAACAGTCTTAAGTGTCACATGATCCAATCAGTATCTGCTTAATATTTTGGAGGACATTTTTTGAGGATTTTTAAATAAATAGAAAGTTCAAAAGAACAACATTTATTTGAAATAGAAATATTTAGTTACATTATAAATGTCATTACTGACACCTTTGGTCAATTTAATGTGTCCTTGCTGAATAAAGTGTTCATTTCTTGCAAATAATAATAAAAATCTTACTGACCTCAAACTTTTTATACAATTTACGATTTTGATATACTAATTGAATGTATTTAATTGACAGCCCTATTAACAACAGATAACTTTGAGGGGTGACTGTTGTGTAATGTGTGTTTGTGTGTGTATATTTGTGCAGGTTGACAGTGCAAGCTGAATGCCCAATGCATCTTGAGGACTTTCCAATGGATTTCCATTCCTGTCCTCTGAAATTTGGCAGTTGTGAGTGACATTGTTAAACATTCATTTCATTCCCATGGTGCTTAATATGTGTCTGTGCTTTGGGTTTTATTTTAATATATATTTCTCCTGTGATTAGATGCTTACACTTTGACAGAGGTGACGTATGTTTGGACACGCAATGCCACCTTATCGGTGGAAGTAGCTCCGGATGGATCTAGACTTAACCAGTATGACCTAATGGGACAGACTGTTGACAAGGAAACCATCAAGTCCAGTACTGGTAAGATGTTCGCAAGCAGACACAAAACCATATGGATCCATCTAGTCTCTTCCCATCTCTTACAATATGTTTCTCTTCTACCGTATATAGGTGAATATACAGTGATGACTGCCCATTTCCACCTAAAGAGGAAGATTGGATACTTTGTGATCCAGACGTACCTGCCTTGCATAATGACTGTCATCCTATCCCAAGTCTCTTTTTGGCTCAACCGAGAGTCCGTCCCTGCACGCACAGTTTTTGGTGGGTGAGCATGTGTTGTGTGCATTAAATTGTAATCAGAACATAATGTGGAATTTAGCATGCTGATTTTGTTGTTCCAATTAAATTATTGATGCAGTCATGGGTAGAGATGATGATGTGTGTGTAATTTTTTTTATTTTCTCTCTATCAGTTTCAATTTCTTTCTGAACTCTAGGGATGAAGCAGATGCAGATAGGTATAAAATTGTGTTTTTGAATGTATTCAGTGGGAGGAAGCCATAGCATGCGAAAGACACATTTAAATTAAACACAGACCCACAGGGGGGAAAATTCACAAAGAATGAAATGCTGATACCGTCATTTATACATATGCTTGGTTGTTTTCGTGTCCAATTCACTAAAGAGATTATCAAAATTAGGTAAACACTCATGAATTGCTAAATTCACAATTTTAACACCACAATTCTACATCTTGGATTTTCTGAGTGCTCGGTTGTGAGGGGATGTAGCAAACTACCGCAATATGATACAATTTACTGGGACTGTTCAGCATCACTCAACTACTGTTGAGTGCAGGCACCTAAATTGGGTTTTTGAAATGCTGGTTATATTATCTTCTCCATCATTTGATCATCATTTCATTAATCAACGCTGCCATGATCAAAATAAAAGCACGATGGTTTAACACTTGAAAATGGAGAAATTGTAGTTTTACAGCTGTAGAATGGCATAAATTATATAAAATATATCATATATAAAATATAGATATATAAATATATTTAAAAAACGTATCTTTTTTTATAGTCATATTGAATGGGTCAAAAAGAGTGGGAATGTGGAAAGAGTACACACTCAATTTTTTCCCCAAATCGTTCCACCATAACAGGATGATTCACACTCTTCAAAAAGTATTTTATACCCGGAGGCTGCAAAAAATAATTACAATTGCTCACAAAAAAACAGAAGTCCATGTATATAAAATGATGACAGGAGGTCCACTAGGGGCATATAACTGACTGCTGAAATGAACAAAATTTCATTAGCCCAGGGCATTTGTGATTACACATGTACATCTGTGCTGTCTCTTCCACTAATGAGCGAACGGCATAAAGGCTGGCAATTATCTGCAGAGAGGCATGCTGTGGTAATGCGGTATCTTTATAAACAGCAATCCCTGAGCTTTTTTGTGTTGTTCTTTTGTTCCAGGTGTGACAACAGTGCTAACGATGACCACTCTGAGTATCAGCGCTCGAAACTCTTTACCAAAGGTGGCCTACGCCACAGCCATGGACTGGTTCATTGCTGTGTGCTACGCGTTTGTATTCTCAGCTCTCATCGAGTTTGCCACTGTAAACTACTTCACCAAGCGCGGCTGGGCCTGGGATGGAAAGAGCATTGTCAGTGATAAGGTAACCATGACGACACAGACCTTGCTTTAATTTTGGAGTGGAGCGCATCTGGTGGCTTTGATTTTTGTCATTGGGAAGAGGAGTGTTATTTAGATGAGTGAAACCAATACTGTTAATTCAGTACAGTTAATCTCACCATTTTTCCTGATTGAACATTGTCTGAAATTACGTCTCTTTTTTGTACATTAACAGACTCTTTCCCCGCCAGTGTTTTCTTTAAAAAAAAAAAAAACATTGCCAGCCACTACAAGCGTTTTTAATCATTTTCACAAAAATGTCATGGCCCCCAGAATATTTTGTTGTATGAATATCTGAACATGCAATATATCAAAAGAAAAAAACGAACCTCTACTTTTAATTCAAAACATAAAAAAAAAAGTTGTTTTTATCAACACTTGAATGTGTGTAAGTTTCATAAAAAAGCAACATTTTAAACAAAAATGTATTATAGTTTTATTTAGTTAGTTTACACATGCATATGATTACATATGATATCTTCTTCGCACGTGTTTTGATCAGGACATTCAGTACTCTTTCAGAAGATGTGTAGCCACTTACCGTATAACAGTGAAAACACGGAAAGACAGAAAATTCCGTCAATGGCGGGGAAAGAGTTAATAATAACATTTAGCTTGATATCATTGATTGAATATGTAGCAATGTGTTAACTAATTTCTTCTGACTTCAGAAAAAGGAGATGTCTGTTATGAAAAAGAATAACGCATATGCAGTCGCTGTGGCAAACTACGCACCCCATATTGCGAAGAACTCGGCTCTGCCCACCGTCTCTAAGAGCGCCACAGCGGAGCCCAGTAAACCTCAACCGGTGGCTAAAGAAGCAAAGAAGACCTTCAACAGTGTCAGCAAGATTGACCGTATGTCCCGCATCATCTTTCCGGTACTTTTTGGCAGCTTTAACTTGGTTTATTGGGCCACATACCTCAACAGAGAACCTGATATTAAGAACATGGTGCCCTCCCAGTGAGCCATTAGCTATCATTCACAGTATGATTCATATCTATCTATCTATCTATCTATCTATCTATCTATCTATCTATCTATCTATCTATCTATCTATCTATCTATCTATCTATCTATCTATCTATCTATCTATCTATTAACCTATCTATCTATCTATCTATCTATCTATCTATCTATCTATCTATCTATCTATCTATCTATCTATCTATCTATCTATCTATCTATCTATCTATCTATCTATCTATCTATCTATCTATCTATCTATCTATCTATCTTTCCACTGCCAGGACAATTTCAAGAGAGCATCTTAGCATGCTTTAATGGGGCCGATTAACTTTTTTTCACAGCTTTATTTTTGTATGTTGTTGTGTGATTTCTGAGAATTTAACTGATCGTTTTTCCTTGTCATTTTATGCAGTGTTTACAGGCATTTTCATACAGACCTCAAATATGTGTTTTCTAAAAAAAAAATATTTAACTGTATTTGTGTATTATGTATTTATAATATGTCAATATATGTTTATGTCTGTGTCAGTATTTTGGCTAAATTATGAATTAAGCTCACGGGTACGGTGCATCAAAGAAATGGTGTTTAAAATGAAAGCCTGTACAAAATGTGATTGCTGTGGTGTTTTGTTAGAGCTGCACTACAGTATCTGTGAAACAGATCACTGCACTTTTATATTGACTGATGTAGCATTTCAAGTCAATTAGATATGGCACTTTATTTATTTTTGTTTACATCAAATTAGATTGCATATTATCTTTTTCCACACAACACACACCCGTGTTTCTAATTCTCAGCCGTGTGCAATTTATCATCAATGAAAGTGCACACCCACATGTGGTTTAAAGCTAAATAATTCAATGATTTTGTCTGAAGCACCTTAACACACTATTGTTGTGGACACTCTGATTCGTGAGCTCAGTCTTAAGTGGAACTAGCATTGCTTTTCAGTCATTTCTGTTTCTTTTGTACACATTTTTGTGGAAAATACTGTGGGAATTGTAGAAATAGTTTGGGGTAGGCTAATTTGCCTGTCATTAGGTTAAAATGAGAGCAATATGTTGGTCTTTGTGACCACTGATACTCACATTAACTTAATGTTGCAGCAGTGACATGATGTTGTTCATATGGAATTGCCAGTACATGTTGATTGTAGCTTCAGGATTACCGCAGATAAAGGTTGTAATATGCTTCTCAGTATGATATATACGCCTAATGATGCCATGAAAATAGGAATCAAAATGTACTGTTCACTCAGTATATCATGTGTCAAACAGTTTAGAGTTTTCATTACTAACATCAACAATCCTGACAAGTATAAATGCTTGAATGAACTACAGTGGGTTTACTTTTAACAGCTTTTCAATTTGCTACACTGTTCTCAGTTTTCTGCCTGGGCAAAAAGACAGCTCCCCTGTTGACTGAAATAAAGTGTTGTCATAGCTAACATGGCTCAGTTACTCTCCTTTTGTGTGGGTGATCTTTTGCACTGTGCCACTCAAAAATTTCATCTTTTTCTGAAAAAAAAAAAATTATCTCAGCTATAGACACACAAAACTGAACAACACAAACCAGTTTTACATCAGTATCACTGAGATCCTAGTATTAATATTTTGAATAAATTTGAAATTTTATATTTTCTTTTTATTTTATTTTTCATAATAACTCTTAAAGGGTTAGTTCACCCAAAAATGAAATTTCAGTCATTAATTACTCACCCCGTTCCAAACCCGTAAGAGCTTTCTGACCCCTCCATAGACAGCAACGCAACAACCACTTTCAAGGTCCAGGAAGGTAGTAAAGACATCATTAAAATAGTCCATGTGACTACAGTGGTTCAAACTTAAGTTTACAAAGCGATGAGAATACTTTTTGTGCACAAAAACAAAACAAAAATAACAATTTATTCTCTTCCCTGTCATTCTCCTACGCTGTTGTAGACACAGTCCATCCATGCTTCCTGGTTCTACGGCAGAACGCCGCCTCGTTATTGGCCAGCTCCTGCATCAGTATCAGCATGTCTGCTGCTGCTCACGTGTACAACGTCGGCCAAAGCACTGCACTGTGTCTACAACGTAAACGGGAGAATGACAGGGAAGAGAAGGAATTGTTTAATAAAGCTGTTATTTTTATTTTATTGTGTGCACAAAAAATATTCTCGTCACTTCATAAGCTTAAGGTTGAACCACTGTAGTCACATGGACTATTTTAACAATGTCTTTGTACCTTTCTGGGCCTTGAAAGTGGTCGTTGCGTTGATCAGAAAGCTTTGATTTCATCAAAAAATATCCAATTTGTGTTGAGATCCACCATCAAGTGATATAGCGAGTCAGCGACACTAATATTTGATTGCGTTAAGGACTTGCTCTGCAGTAAATCACTGAGCCATTTCAAGTTTTGCTAATGATTGGTTGGTTTTGTTTTTTGCCTGCGGTAACTATGAGTGAAATGTCACTTCATCATTGTGTATCCGTCAGATCCACCTTGTGGAATAAAGGTTAAAGTTGCAGTAGGGAATTTTGAGAAAATGTTGACTTAGCCTTAAAATTTGAACAAGCACAACTTACAGGTCCAACCCCCTTGCTCTCTGCTGCGCTACAGCCCTCCCTCCACAGCTCCTCCCCCACAGCGGAGCCTGCCGTGAACGCGCAGACTAGTAAGCAGGACCACCGATGACGGCGGATTATAAACAGTTATGGAACATTCACTAATAGGGACGAAACATCAACAATATGCTTTACATTGACTATGGCCTGCCAATACTTTGACTACAAACTTGGTCCTCAAATCATTATGTATTTTGCAATACATGTAACTTTATAACGTTGCACTCTTTAAGTTATAAACAGCTAACGTTAAAGGATTAGTTCACTTTTAAAAAAACTTGCTGATAATTTACTCACCCCCATGTCATCCAAGATGTCCATGTCTTTCTTTCTTCAGTCGAAAAGAAATTAAGGTTTTTGATGAAAACATTCCAGGATTTTTCTCCATATAATGTACTTCAATGGGACAAAAACGGATCAAGGACCAAATGACGGTTTCAGTGCAGCTTCAAAGGGCTTTAAACGATACCAGACGATGAATAAGGGTCTTATCTAGCGAAACGATCGGTCATCAAAATGAACATCAAAATGAACAAATCTTTTTTCGAATCATTTCGTTCGTTGAATTAACGAAATGACTCCGAAAAAGACTCGTTCGAAATGAACGAATCTTTTTTGCGAGTCATTTCGTTCGTTGAATGAACGAAATGACTCGAAAAAAGATTAATTCATTTGGATGAACGAGTTCGAACAGGAGAGTCACGAACGACGGTACGCGCTCACGCTGTGCAAGAGAGGGGTGATCAGCGCGTACACGAGCGTGATTGACACTGCTAAGACATTCCTCCTGGCTCTGATTGGTTGTTTCTGACCGGGAGCGGTGTATTTCTGCAAATGGCAATAGGACCACAGGGAGGAGCCAGAGGAGCTTGATTTTTTCACAGATTATCTGTCTCATATTCAAATATCAGGACATAATGACAGTTTTAACAAATATTTGTTTACAAAAGTTACCTACTGGAGCTTTAATTCCACTTATTTAGTCTTCAAAGATTAAATTATTGTTGTGCAGAAAAAATATACTTACACTGTTACAGACCTTGGGTTGTTAGCGACCCTATACAATTTTTACAAAAAATTAATGGGAAAACAGGCATTCTTTTATATATTTTCTTCTTGTTATATTGTTTATAATGAATTGATTGAGGAATACTTGGTTGTATATAAGGTTGATGTCTAACTTTTATATACAATTCTTTAATTGAAACATAGGGAATTCTTTAAATCCAACGTGTGAGTCGCTTTTTTTCTTGCCGCACTCTTGGCTCAGTGGAGACCGCTTAAAAAAAAAACAAAAAAAAGAAGAAAAAAAAACCCAGAAAGCATGAACATTTCTTTGTCTGGGAATTCAGGGTCAGGTGGTTCCCAACAGGAATTCTGGTTGGCTAGAGAGGACTTGCAGAATGTTGGCGGCTGTCCAGGAGGCTGTCTTATCCCTATGCAGTTTTTATTCATTTGTATTTCAGTTTTAGTTTTTTAGTACATCAAGTTAAACTAAATAAAAATGAGAAATGCTGCCTTGGCAACTAGCTGAAATAAAACACGTTTTTAATATTTTATTTTGTTTCAGTGAACATTTATACCAAATGTAACAAAAATAGTTTTGATGCTTTAGTTTTAGTTAAACAACCGCAGTTTCATTCAGTGGAATGGCATTTGCGAGCTGACGTGGTCAATACATTGATAAGTTCGCTGTGTTCCAGCTGTTTCTTTTTTTGCCCTGCTTTTAAAAGTCTGCATTTCTTGTCAAATCCACTAGCCCCCAATCCATATTGTCTTCCTGCATTTCATTCCCTTTTCCATCCGTCTCTCTATTCTGTCTAAAGGCTTTTTGTATAGCTGACTCCGCTTTGACTAACCAGCAGAATTTGAGATTAGCAGCACTGAATAGGCCAGAGAACCGGCAGCCTGTGTGCATTTATCTAAGATCTTCCTTTAATAGCATAACAGCAGCGCTCCCAGCTCATCTCTTTTGGTTATGGAAGCAGTATCTGCCTGTATAGAGATATAGCTATCAATGCACACACACAGCTAACAGAGAAAAACAGTTCTCCAACCTCTCCTCCCTCCTTTGCACCATATAAAGCATCTTTGGGTACAAAAATAAGCATCTGTCAGAACAGATGTGTCCACTTGTGCGTACAATCATTACGCACACAGACTTGACCAGGGGGGAGACTCAAAAACTAAGTTGGATTTCATTTATTGGCCCCTTTTAAGGTGGAACTGATGGTGATCCCCTGTCAGGTGACATTAACAAAACGTTCTGCCTCAAGCGACGTCTGCGAGGATGTTGTGAGGGTTTATCAGATGTGAAAGATCACAGAGGGATAGAATCCACAGATGTGTGTGTTTGCTTGTGGCTGAAGCCATTTAAAGCCTTCACAAACACTGCTTAGCGTTTACAATGGATCCCTCAGCTAACAATGCGCATCGTGATGAGAAAAAAATGATATGAGAACAAAACTAAATCATTCATGCTAATATGTTTGCTTAATCTCTGGAACCTGTCGAGGATGTTTGAACATGACGTGTATGTAAAGCTGCAGCTCCAAACTGTAATTGTTTGTTTAATGAGAATTTATTTCATTGTTTCCTAATTCCATTCTACTCTACTCAAACAGACTGACAATGTCACAGCACTTTCCTATCAAGATTTGATTTGTTGTCGCCTGTGATAAATTAACAATCGGAGAGAACAAACAACATGGTGGCATTTATGTACTACAATGGCAATTGTAGGGTTGGAATAGGAATATAGGGTTGAAGCGATTTTTTTTGCACATGCACATACTCTTTTTACAGTACTTTACTATACTGAGTTGAAATACTAAAATTGAAATAAAAATATATTAAAGCTAAATAGAAATAGTTTTTAAAACATGACCAAAGCACAATTACCTAAACTTAAAAAGAAAACTGAAAATATATAAATAAAATCTATAATTCTAATTCTAAAAGTACTATAATAGCATAATACTGATATATAGCATTAGGGAAAATAAGTGTCCTAAAAGACACTACAAAAGTGACAATAATGCATATGAGGTCACCAAAGAAGCAGGGAATCATAGATTTCATCTGTGCCCATATTTACGCTTACATGTTCATGCGTGAGATGAAAAAAAATGGATGAAAGGTTGCTAGATTGCAGATAAAAAATAGGTGAAAATGGATGGGGAATGAGATTGGGATTCCTCCACAACAGAGAAACCAGCCAAGCATTAATAAGGATTTGGTTGAGTTGCCTGGCAACTGAGGGGACATGCACATGGCTTTGATCCTTACAGTGTGTAACAGAAGTTGACCGTTGGTTCTCTGTGTTTATGTAGTATGTGTGTACTCAGTCCATTCGCCGCGGGCCCTCTCAAAGCGCGATTTTACCTGTTGCACCGCACAAAGGAAGCCCTTGCATGTTACCACAAAGGTGTTTTATATTTGTGTGTATGACACCATGCACCTTCTAAATTGTACAGGTTTTCTTTTTGTTTTTGTTTTTTACAATCGCAAGGCCACTTTGCAACACTTTACACATTCTCCTTACCTACCTTTAGCTTGGCATTGCAGTAAATTTAATAAATTTCACATTCAGAATGCACTGAAACTCCCAAAACACTTCATACAGTGTCTTAAATCAAGCCGTTCTTCCATAACACTAGCAAAGGTTGTCACTCTACTTGAATGACTGGAATAATGAAATGACACTCTACTTTTTAGAATTCACTGCAGGATATGTTAGTCCATATACATTACAGTACACAATTATTTCTGTGTTTTCCCCTTTTGTATAGATGGTATTGAAAATTAAATACTAACACCTGTTCAGCTACATTTAATTGTTTGATAGTTTTAAATTTTTTAGATTTGGAATATATTTCAATGGGGGTATATTTCACCTGGGGGTTTGCCTCACTTGCTGCCTCCTGCTCTCTAAAGGATGAGGCGATAAAATTATGTTACCGGCTGGTGGCTAAGGAGGTCAATCCTAGGGAGCTCCCCGATCTCTCCGGTCTGGGCTGGAGAGAGGCGCTCTCCAAATGTTTGGAGAGCTTCATCCCGTGTCACGCCCGGCCTTCACCGCTGGTTCCAGTTCCGGTGGTCCCGAGTCCGGTGGTCCGGAGACGGAGGAGGAGGAGAGGAATGGCCTCCTCAACGACGTGTCCGGTGGCTCCTAAGCAAGAGACCATCCAGCCAGAGACCGTCCAGCCAGAGCTCCACGTCAGCCACGTCCAGTCAGAGCTTCACGTCAGCCACGTCCAGCCAGAGCTTCACGTCAGCCACGTCCAGCCAGAACTTCACGTCAGCCACGTCCAGCCAGAGCTTCACGTCAGCCATGTCCAGCCAGAGCTTCACGTCAGCCACGTCCAGCCAGAGCTTCACGTCAGCCACGTCCAGCCAGAGCTTCACGTCAGCCACGTCCAGCCAGAGCTTCACGTCAGCCACGTCCAGCCAGAGCCAGTCCTCGAGCAAGAGCCAGAGCCAGTCTTCGAGCAAGAGCCAGAGCCAGTCTTCGAGCAAAAGCCAGAGCTTCCTTCGCCGCTGACGCCGTCCTGCCCAGAGCCCTCGCCGCTGGTCCTGTCCAGCCCAGTGCCCTCACCGCTGGTCCCGTCCAGCCCAGCGCCCTCTCGCTCTCTGAGACGGAGGAGGAAGAGGACTTCCCGCGTCCCGCAATACCTGGAAGTCCTCCCTGTACTTCCTGTCAGCCCAGAGTCCTCGCCGCTGGTCCCGGCCGATCCAGAGACTGTTCAAGTCACGTCTGCCGATCCAGAGACTGTTCAAGTCACGTCTGCCGAGCCAGAGACGCTTCACATCACTTCTACAGAGCCAGTGTCTACAGACAAGATGGCCGATCCAGAGTCGGTTCACGTCACTTCCTCCGAACCAGTGTCTACGGACAAGATGGCCGCCTTCGAGCCAGTGTCTACGGACAAGATGGCCGATCCAGAGACTGTTCACGTCACTTCCTCCGAGCCAGTGTCTACGGGCAAGATGGCCACACCAGAGACTGTTCACGTCACTTCTGCTGATCCAGAGACTTCTCACGTCACTTCCTCCGAGCCAGTGTCTACGGACAAGATGGCCGAACCAGAGACTGTTCACGTCACTTCTGCTGATCCAGAGACTGTTCACGTCACTTCCTCCGAGCCAGTGTCTACGGACAAGATGGCCGCCTCCGAGCCAGTGTCTACGGACAAGATGGCCGGCCCAGAGTCTGTTCCTGTTCCCGAGCCAGAGTCTGTTCCTGTTCCCGAGCCAGAGTCTGTTCCTGTTCCCGAGCCAGAGTCTGTTCCTGTTCCCTAGCCAGAGTCTGTTCCTGTTCCCGAGCCAGAGTCTGTTCCTGTTCCCGAGCCAGAGTCTGTTCCTGTTCCCGAGCCAGAGTCTGTTCCTGTTCCCGAGCCAGAGTCTGTTCCTGTTCCCGAGCCAGAGTCTGTGATGTCTGTTCCCGAGCCAGTGTGTGTGATGTCTGTTCCCGAGCCAGTGTGTGTGTTGTCTGTTCCCGAGCCAGTGTGTGTGATGTCTGTTCCCGAGCCAGTGTGTGTGATGTCTGTTCCCGAGCCAGAGTCTGTTGTTTGTTCCCGAGCCAGTGTGTGTGATGTCTGTTCCCGAGCCAGTGTGTGTGATGTCTGTTCCCGAGCCAGTGTGTGTGATGTCTGTTCCCGAGCCAGAGTCTGTGTTGTCTGTTCCCGAGCCAGTGTGTGATGTCTGTTCCCGAGCCAGTGTGTGTGTTGTCTGTTCCCGAGCCAGTGTGTGTGATGTCTGTTCCCGAGCCAGTGTGTGTGTTGTCTGTTCCCGAGCCAGTGTGTGTGTTGTCTGCTGTTCCTGAGCCGCTGTCTGCTGTTCCTGAGCAGGTGTCTGCTGTTCCTGAGCCGGTGTCTGCTGTTCCTGAGCCGGTGTCTGCTGTTCCTGAGCCGGTGTCTGCTCCGCCCTGGCCGCCCGAGGGGTCGTCTCCGCCCTGGCCGCCCGAGGGGTCGTCTCCGCCCTGGTCCCCTGTACGAACCTGGCCCTCCGTCCCTCCCCCAAGACCGCCTCCACTTCACCACCCCCCTGAACTTTAGTGTTTTTGTTTCAAGGGGCGTCGGGAGCCGCCCATGGGGGGGGGGGGGGGGGGGGGCTATGTTACGTGTGGGTTTTTGTTGTGTCTTGTGTATCACGTGATTCCTTGTTTGTCATGTGACCCTGCCATGTGTCTTGTCTTTTGTTTAATGTTACTTCTGTCCTGTTTTGAGTTCCCTGGATTACCTGTGTGTTTTTGTTTATTAAATGTGCTTGCGATTGGATTCGCTCTCCGTCTCGTTCCTAACTGGCTGTAACAGCATCAGAGCACATCTGAAAATAAAGTACTTCACCAGGGGCTGAAACAGAGCATTCCAGCATTTAAAACGTTTTGTGAGAAATGTATGATCAAATATAGACTGAAATAGGCCTACAAAATAATTTATTTGAACACATCATTATAGTAGATTTTTACTATGAACTGTTGAAACCAAAGTCATGTGATTTTCTGAAAAACTGAAGGTCGGACATTTCAAACATTTTGAATGGCATTTATTATTATTAGGTTCAGAATATGTTGTGATGGAAATGAGAAGAGGGAATTATTATAAGGATGAGGTTCAGGCAATCTGTCTTTTTCTGCTCTTCTTCATTGAGCTCTCCGTGGTGCTGACAATAATGAATGAACAGCCAGCCAGCCTATATATCAGGTGATTAAAACCTTCCAGAACTAAATGGGGAAATACATTTCTATTGTTTTTATACAGCTTGGTATAGGCCTAACCTCACACTAACCCACACCCTAAAAGAAACCTTTCTGCATTTTTACATTCAGTCAGTCAGTCAGCTTGGTTCAGAATTTGACAGGTAATGTCTGAATGAGGCCTAATGAATTCCTTTGTTTGATATTGGATGAAAAATAGCCTAACAATAAAACTTATAAGAGACTGGAAATGTTACAAATAATACCCAATAATACAAAATATTAATCTAACAACCCACAATCCTTCTCTGGTCTTAAGCATTGAATCCCCAAAAGATTGAGGAATATTACATTGTATTGTTTACTGTACATATTGGCTAAGTATACATTTGAACCTCGTTTTCAAAAAACTATTAATTTACTACAAAAGTTAGATCCAAGTTAAAATCCAACCATAAAAACGCCAATATATGCTCGTGAAGAGAATGCCGCGTTCGTCTGAGGGGTAACCATAGCAACAGTACATTGCTCGAGTTCTTCCAGCTAAGAATGAGATGTAGCCTATGACAAAGCATAGCTACTATTGCTGTTTTTAATCACTTTATCGTACATTATTAAGTGATTAAAAAAAGTAGTATCCTATAAACAACAACAAACTTTAGAAGTTTGTTTGCCGTCTTTAAGATGAGTTGACTAATTAGGGGAGCTGGGGAGGCAAAATATTCTATAGGAAATTCCTTTAAACAGCTCACTGAACACACACAAACACGCACACATGTAAGTTTTACCCCCTTTATTCAAGGGTTAAGATGGTCACTTTGCACATCTTGGTGCAGCGCCTAAAATTGTCGCATTTGCCACTGTATTAATCCCCAACAACAGCAAAACTAAGTAACGGTCTCATAAATCACCGCTTGATGTGAATTCTCTGAGGTAGAGCAGTCAGCTCTTTTCCTACAGGCAGTTTCTAATAATTCCCGGAACACTGAGAGCGTCTCGCTCAGCAGAACGATGGAGGAACGCAGCGGTGCCGCAATCAGCGAAATCCCGCATTCACAATCAGCTCAAGCTCTATGCTGTTGACTATACAACATCGGAAAGCGTACGTTGACGCTCAATTATCGTTTTACTAATCGCTTGAATCTCTCAAAGCTTTGATCGCTCTAATTCATTTTGGAGATTGTTTGGTTATAAACCGAGCGGTCACACGATGGTTCTGCTGCATCGCCGCCGGAGAAAAGAAGCACTGGTTTGGCTGTTGCCCGGTCTGCTGGGAGTCTGGTAAGTTTTTGTTTCAGAGGGGGCAAAAGGAACAAGGGGTGCAATCAATATGACTACAAAAATAGCCCTTGACCGACAACACTTAGGCGTGATTCTGCTGCAGAACGATTTAGTTTTACGTTTTCCTTGTAGCACCCACCTAAACATTTTTGCAAATAACTGTCAATCACGACACGTACAGTTGTTTGTACTCTGAATACATTTGATAGCCTACTATTAATTGATTGTAAGTGACAGTTTTGCTTAGAGCATTCGTGTTGATGTCTTTTTAGCGAGGACGAGCAATGTCAGTCTACAAACAACCTTGAGGATACATTCAGCTGCAATTAAACGAACAACACCCCAAACTACATTGCTCACACACTATTAGGTTTTGCATCATCATGTTGTCAGATTGGAAGGTTATGTCACAATTTCTCCATTGTAAATGTAGCTAAATGTTATGCATAATTTGTAGTCCACATAAACACCAACTAATTTGGTTTCCTTCAGCTGATTTTTGGCAGCTCATTCGAGGTATTCAAGGATATGTAAATATGCACATGCTTAATAGAATAAACATACTTGGTTTGTAAGATTACATTCCTCTCATTTACTCATCTTAAAAAGTGACTGACAATAACCAAAGTGTTTCATCTATGGCAGAAAATGCCTTTTGTTTTGTTTTTGTTTTATTTAGGCCTTTGTCTTATAACTGTGCATTTGTCATTTTAGAGCATGTCTCAGAGGCTCACAAAGGTCATTCAGAGGCTACTATTCTGTCTGTATTTTCCATTAACTACTCAGCACTCTGCCTACAGGGATCAATAACCTACATTCTCTCCACCCACTGGTCTCATCCACAGGGATTCTTATATTGATTTTTCTGTCTTTCATTAGTTGTATATGGAATGTAGCCTACCTTTTTTTTTAATTGGCAAAACTCAAATATATAAATCACATTTACTGGTTTGTCTGGGTACTTTTTGAGGATACATATTTAGACCATTCAGATCAGATGTGAACACATTTTAATAAATTTTATTACATCTAGATGAATGACAGTACACTACACACAACTGAACAAGCACACTAAATCTGTTTAAACTATTTTCCTTTACAGAATAACAGGCATGAAGACATTTGAATCTTGAGACAGACTTTATATTAAGTGTCTTTAACTTATACTACAGTATGTACTAACATTTAAATTAATCATTTGCTACAATGCACTTATTGTGTACATATAGGCAGATATGATTTTGTATCGTACTTATAATTAAAAATGCCTGCTGCAATTACAGCTGTAATTAATCTTTCTAATTACATCTATACACTGTTGACCCTTCCCTTACCCATTAACTAAACCTAACCATAACACAAACCCTGTCCCTTACCGTACCTGTATACCACCTCAATAGCGGCAAAAGAGTTTTGAAATAGGCTACAACATGAACGCAAGTACACTAATACCTTATTTTTTTACAAAAGTATATACATTGTTGTTAAATACACCTAATATAAAGTGAGACCGAATCTTGTTTTGAATGTTTTTCAGATACCCAGGTGGCTGAAACATCTTGATGGATTTCCTTGCCTTTTGTGCAGTTAGTTTTTATGACCAGTAAAGCTTTGATGCACATCACCTTCATTTCTCCAAAGAAAAAGTCTGAAGTTGTGACATCAGAGGAGACCCAGTCTAGAAAATTCACGTCCATGGGATTGGTGCACATCTCAGTTAGAAATGATACCGATATGTCTGTTCCTACAGATAATGCACCAGAGAATAAATTTAGAAGCCTTTACACCATATACTGCAAGAGAGCAAGTGAGAGAGAGAGAGAGTTGTGGGTGATAATTTAAACCCCTTACCTTCAGCTGTTTCCTCCCTCCAGTGCCAGAACACATCTTCATTAATCACGGCATTCTTTTATTAGAACCTCCTCTTTGTATCTCCAGTATATGCTCATTTAAAAAACTCTCGCGCTCTCATACATTTACAGTCACTGATGACTTCTTTTATATGTTCTTCCCATAAAACTCATCAAATTCTCTCTTTCTCACTCTGCCTGACATATTTAGCTCTTTAAATCAGTCGCTCGCTCTTTAGATTTTAAGCTCATATAAACTAACTGCTCTTTTAACTATTCTCTATTTTAAATGGAATATTGCTCTATTATTTACCTCTATGCTGTCTGTCTACTTATATTCTCTCTGTCTGTTTCTGCTTTTTTATGACAGCATGGCATTTGGCCCAAGCAAAGCAGAG
Source organism: Gila orcuttii (assembly GCA_026230005.1). NCBI lineage: Eukaryota > Metazoa > Chordata > Actinopteri > Cypriniformes > Leuciscidae > Gila > Gila orcuttii. The sequence continues at coordinate 11,041,593 of JAPDVR010000019.1, read as the reverse complement.
GAGGAAGATTATGAGGATGTCCCCATAAATAAAACATGGGTTTTATCACCAAAAGTCTACGAGAGCGACGTCACCCTTATCCTAAACAAATTACTGCAAGGTTATGACAACAAACTGAGACCAGATATCGGAGGCAAGTCATTGTTTGGAAAAGGTTGCATGCTTTTCCAGGCCCAGACAGAATCTATGCCCAAAAATTGGCAAAATTCCTGTAGATTCTGTGTAGGCCTGTTTATGACCCTCAAACACAGTGTTACATCTTAATGGGTAACTGCAAAATGTTAACAATTATAAGATAATGGCATCATTATTTTAAATCCTAATGAAGAGGAACACACTGTGACAGTTAAACTCTCTGAGTAGTTCAGAATTTCTATGTAATCATCTTTTTTTATTTTTGCAGTATGAAATGAAGAGTTGTTTGGCTTTAGGATTTTGCTGATGTTACAAGTCACTTTATTCTCAGTACATCAGTGTTCTGGAATCGACGCAGCTGACTAGAGCTCAATTATTTAAGAGGATTTATCTCAGTGGTGTTTGGGTACAATAGACCCAAATCACTATTGATCTTCCTTCTTTATCTGTGTTTCATGTGTCTGAGATAGAGAGAGAGAGAGTGTAAGTATGAGAAGAACTCAGTTAATCAGTGCAGAGCAAGTGCTGAATGATTGCAGGTAAACTAGCAGTGTTTGTGTTATTTGTCATGTCTCTATGACTGGATTTCCTGCGACAGAAACCCACAAGTACGAAGATTCAGGCAGCTTTGAGTAATTTGTGTGGCTGTTATAGGAAATGTGAATTGCGTTTGCAGCCCATTTCACTTCTGTAAGGTGGCGTATTTCTGAGTGAAACAGGATATTCAGAGAGAAAATGTGATTTTATCCACTGATTGGGAATAGATTGGATGGTTACATGTTAGGACAGAGCCACACTGAATGTGAGTTTGCTAAAAATAGCTATTTGGCTATTGGTTAACATTATTCGATAGTCCACACTAAGTGATGCAGAAAGAGAAACAGCAAGTTATTAAATGATTAAAGATTATGAAGACAAATTTTCCTTTGGAGTAACATGCACCGATAAAAGATGTAACAAAACAGCAATATTTTCCAAAAAAGCATGCTGAATACATTCTGTATATTATAAAAAAAATTTGATAAAATGATTTAAATAATTTTTAAATAAATACATTTTTTTACTGTTTTGATATTGTAACGTATTTTTATGTATTTGAAATTATATTCTAGTGAGACCGACTGTGATTGAGGCGGCAGTGTACGTGAACAGCATAGGGCCGGTAGATCCCATCAATATGGTGAGCAGAAATATAATACTACATTATGTTCAGAGCTGTAAACAAATAAGACACTGTAAACAACCTGTTTAGATCCATTTCACGACCATCATACTCTGTCACAAGCAAATGCCACATAATTTCAAGGTTAATTTCAACTGTAAGACTTTTTACTTTTTTAGGAGTACACCATCGACATCTTCTTTGCTCAGACGTGGTACGACAGCAGACTCAAATTTAACAGCTCAATGAAAGTCCTCATGCTCAACAGCAACATGGTGGGAAAAATCTGGATCCCTGACACGTTTTTCCGCAACTCACGTAAATCTGACGCCCACTGGATCACGACACCGAATCGCCTTCTTCGGCTCTGGAGCAATGGAAGAGTGATGTATACTCTAAGGTGTGTCTACGGTTAACATTGTGAGCCGAGTGAATGCTGTTTGTGTCCACGTATTCCTGTTCCCGTAACATTTGCTTTTGTATGGAATTACACCCGCTGTCTGTTGCAGAACGTTTAAGCCATTACATCTGATTCACATATTTATGTCAGGGACTGTTAAATCAGAAAGAGGGTTTGATCTCTGATGTCGTAGAGTACAAATATCAAAGCCTTAAAAATGTCACTATCAACATTTTTTGTTTGTTTTGCTATTGTCTATTATTCTTTTTTGTTAGGTTGACTATTAACGCGGAATGCTACCTTAAGCTGCATAACTTTCCCATGGATGAACATTCATGCCCTCTGGAGTTTTCAAGCTGTAGGTGTTAAATTCTTATGTCAATTTGTCACTCAGCCTCAGTCCTGTCCTGAGTGCCCGCCAGGCAGCCAATCCCCACGCATTTCCTCTGTCAGCCAACCATGCATTGCCTATATCGGCCAACAAACCTTAACATTACAGCTGGCCTGTAGCAGCTACCATCCTCCAACCTTGGAATGAGTGAGGAAAGAATCCATCCTTCTCCAGACCTCTCTCCTGTTCTCTGTCTATGTCACCCCTCATTCCTTTATTAGCACCATGCTTCAGCTTCTCATTTGTCATCATCCACTGTGGGCATGGGAAGGGCATGCAGCGCTTTACACTCACTGAGCGCTACTCAATGCCATTCTGCCATCATTGTAAATTTGTCATTTGCATATTGAAATGAAAGGTCACATGCAATCTGGTGGATGTGCTTTTTTCCATTTGCAGATGGGTATCCAAAGAATGAGATCCAGTATAGATGGCAGCGTCGTTCGGTTGAAGTGGCAGACCAACGCTTCTGGAGGCTTTACCAATTTGCCTTTGTGGGCCTTCGGAACACTTCTGATGTTGCAAACACTCAGTCTGGTATGAACATACAGAATAAATAATAAGATTAATAATAATAATAGATCTGAAGTAAATGTTAATGATAATAACATCAATAAATGAGCATATATTAATAATAATATTTATTATCATTAATAACAGTAGATTTACAGTAATCAATAGTAATAACAAGAACAATCACAAGCAGTTATTATTGATCGTATTGTTATTAGGTAATAAATGGAAAATGAAAATGGGAAGATAAAACGAATTTGGTTGCACTTTATTTTACTGTACGTGCACTTTCAATGTACTTACAGTGTACTTACCCACAAAAGTACTGAGTAATGTAAGGTAATTACATGGTTTAAGTTAAGGTTTAGGGGTAGGTTCAGGGTTAGTTCCTAGTTATTACCCAGTTAGTCATTGTCATTACTACAGTACATTACAAGTACATAGTAGGTTTTAGATTATGTGAATTCATGATAATATTAACAATTCTTCTTATTAAAACACGAGCGGTTGTTATTATTATTAACAGGAGAATACGTGGTTATGACTATTTTCTTTGACCTGAGCCGGAGAATGGGCTACTTCACCATCCAGACCTACATCCCCTGCAGTATGATAGTGGTTTTGTCCTGGGTCTCTTTCTGGATTAACAAGGATGCTGTACCTGCCAGAACATCTTTAGGTAATTTTAAAAAGCCTCAGAATGAATACAAATGTATGTTAAAATGAAAAGGAAATGCTTCAATGGGGTGCTCAATTACTGTGCATCATGATTGGCATAGGTATCACAACTGTGCTTACCATGACAACCCTAAGCACCATATCGAGGAAGTCCTTGCCGAAGGTGTCGTACGTGACAGCCATGGATCTATTTGTGTCTGTCTGCTTCATCTTCACCTTTGCTGCTCTTATGGAATATGGGACTCTACATTATTTCACAAGCAATCGACCGAAAAAGAAGACCAAATCAAGCCATGCACAGGTGAATGAACTTCATTTGTTTTTAAAGGGCCAGTTCATCATTTTACCACCGTCATGTCATTCAAAATGTGCATTAATTTCTGAGGAAAACAAAAATAAATTCTGAATAATGTGCTGATGGCTCTTTTCTATTACAACTAATGGGAATCTGAGCTTTTAAGCTTCTAAAACACAAATAATTACAAATAAAGGTTCCAAAAGGGGCTTTTCACAATGAGGAATCAATTTTGGTTCCATAAAGAACCTTTCAGTGTACAGTTCTGAAAAGATTCTTTTTTTTTTTCTTTGTGTGAAGAACATTTTAATAATCTTCCACTATAAAGAAACTTTAGCGCAATGAAAAGGTTTCATGGATGTTTAAGGTTCTTCATGGAACCACAGTTGCCAGGAAAGAACCTTTATTTTTAAGAATGAAGGATCACCATAAAAGTATCATAGAAGTGGTCCATAAAACTTGATAAAGCTTGTGAAGCCATATGCTACATTTTGTGTGATGAACTGAAACGATCATTAAATGAGTGAATTGAATTTGTGAACCAAATCAGCGATTCATGAGTGAGTCACATAAACTTCTTGTGTGAAATGGATGAACCAAGTCATTGCAAAGATATGATTCACAAGAAAGGTTCACTGCTACTTCTCACATGAACAAGCTAAGGAGGACTGAAATGTCAACATTTTCTGTGAATTACGACATAAATCTGGTCTGTTCCTCACACAAATCTATTATTTGAATTCACCACTTTTGGTGATTTTTACTTTCATTATATTAAAAAAGAATAGCGAGCATATTCTTTAAAAAACAAATAGATAAAAATAATATAAAGTCACGCAAGGATGATCAAATGACAAAATATTAAACTATGTTACTTAGAACACAGAACAAGTCATTAAGCACCTAGCTGATCACATTGTGCTAAGAAGCTGACTAACTTCTTCACAGCTCAGATTAGAATAGGTCACATTGTACTTTTGTTTGCAGGTAATTGAGTGTGCTGTGCAGCAGCTATGGCATTTGCTTTTGCACTGCACACTGTTTTAGCAATAAAGCTTTTGTGACCTTGCTGTTCCTCTGTGTAGAAACCCAGCACAGTTAACATCAGACCAGGGACATCTCTGCTGCAGATGAACAATATTGCTCCCTACCATGACGATGATGATTATGCGTATGAATGTCTGGACGGGAAAGACTGTGCCAGTTTCTTCTGCTGCTTTGATGATTGTCGCTCCGGAGCTTGGCGTGAGAACAGAATGCATGTCCATGTCTCCAAAATCGACTCCTACTCCCGAATATTCTTCCCAACCGCCTTTGGCCTCTTCAATCTTGTCTACTGGATTGGATATCTGTATCTTTAGAGATGCTGGGCAAGTTGGAGAGGGACGCAGTTCTAGTAATATTTGCAAATCATCTGTAAATCTCCATCTGCTAAAGCTGGCAGCATACATCTTTGAGAAAAGGGAACATGTGAGGCTTGAGTTGGATGTATTAATACTTTAATTGTACATGAGATGTGATTTATTGCAGGATCTGAATCTTAGAAGGACAGTGATTCTGCATTGATGCCAACTGAGGAAATGCTAAGAGTTTCACCAGCTACACAGGCCATATCAAACAGATCTCATGTACATTGCCTAGTTTAAAATGATCTCTTGAATATCCGCCAAAATATCTGCAGATTTTTTTGAACTGCAGTATTAGCATCACTAATGCAACTATGTTAACTTCAGGTTTTTAACTCTCTGGCTGAAGCATAATATTATTATTTGCATATATGAAAAGTAGATATGATATATTAGGTGCTTCGGATACTAATTTATAGCTAGCTACTTGTCAGAAAACTAATATTTACATGTGTTAATATCTCTGTTTTAACTTAAAATAGCAACATTTTTGTGTGAATTACCTAAAGTACTAATCAAACCAAAGCATAGATATCTGAAGGTTACGTGAATAGAAGTTTTATTTTGCTCAAGAATTACCCAGAAGCCATTTACCTGGAATTAGCCTAATAATACTGTGAAATGTTCTTGTCTTGAACTAACAAGCTGTCTCTGGAATAGATGACACAAAGAAATGCCAATGTGCTCAAGATTTCCTAGGGTTCATGTGTATTTTTATATATCGAACAAAAGGAACAGAGCAGCCTTTACAATGCACAAATGTTCAGTGTCCTTTAGTACAAATTAGAGTTCATCACTCTCTTGCGTATTCAAGACATCTCATTGCAAATGGCTAGATTTCTGTGAGCGTAATTGCATGACTCATCTGAGCTCCTACGGCTAATCAACCCATATTTGGAAACCGGTCTGATGGACTTTCTTCAGCAGAAGAGCTTTAGACAGACCCATCACACAGAGTATTAAAACGAAAGCATTTGAAAACGTACAGTCTTCATAACACAAACCATGGATGCCTTCTCTATAGTCTAAAGCGGCCATATGGATTTGTCTTAAATTAGGTTTAATCTGATCTCATAGTCCTATTCGATTTGAGAAACAGATGAACAGAGCGCGTGAGCAAAAGTGCGGTGTCTTGACCCGACTCTCAAAAGTCTTTTTCTCAATCTCCTGTTGTGCTTTCGGTGCTTGTTTTATTTATTAATGCTTCCATGTGGTTTGTCTTTTGCTAGATGTAATCTTGATCATAGACAGCTCTGTTGTCTCCCTTTTTGAATATCTGTTATGTACTGTTCTGTACCCTGTAGCTTAATATATTCTGTACATTGTCTTTTCTTATTGACAGTCTCACAATTTCAGACTAATGCAACAAGAGCAACAGCCAGATGATAGTACAAATAAAAATATACAGACAGAAAATCTATTTATATTTTTGTATATAAATAGATTGTTATGACAAAATTATCTATTAAACACAATCTGTTTCAGACCTTTAATAATACAATTCAGTGACCTTCTTGCATCTGTGTGAGCGTGTGCATGTGTGTCTGAACGTGCCCACCGTTCATCTCTGTGCGCTCTGCTCTCCGCTCAATCTAGGTGTTGTTGTCGTGTCTTCTGTAAGTGCTAATCTTCATGCTATTTACATGTTCATTATGTTTTTGTAGCTCTGAACACTGTGAGTAATAAAACAGTGCCTGCAAAAAATTAATAAAATCCTACGCTCTCTCAAACTCTGTTGATGATTACACATCTTATCAAAATCCCAAAGCGTCAGGATACAAATGATGAATGTATTTTCCCGCAGGCTAACACTCTTGTAATTTTACTTTGTTAATACCGTAATTAGCTTTATAATTATTGCTACAAGTGAATGAGCACATTTTCACAAGCACAAATTTAATTTCAGTCATTTATGGATCTTAATTGTTATTTCACACATGAATGAGGAATATAAGACAAGTTACTCCATCTTAGGGACCATGCGACTAAACACATCATACATGATAAATCTACAAAATTAAAAAAGTGATTTAAAGGGCTAATTCACCCTTATCTTCCTGTCATTCCAAACCTGTATGACTTTTTTTTATCTGTAAAACACAAAAGGAGAAATTCAGTACATTCAATACATTTTTCTTTTTGTGTTCTATGGAACATAACAAATGATGACAACATTTTCATTTTTGCATTAACCATCCCTTTAAATTGCTGTGGATCGCTTAAGTACACACATCTGTGATTATTTCTGAAACGTTTTTTTTTACTCCTCATACATCTGCTATTGGAGAAATGTCTCAAAAATAGAAAGCCTTTTATTTATGAGGGACGGTCCATTCTCTCTCCCACCCTAACTTCACTCCCTCGGGCCTCGGCTCTTTTCTTTAAGTTCACTCACTTCTTGACAATTTAAACACACTCTATATACTTTTACTTCCAGTCCCAGGTAGCCATTACTGGCTCTGTGATTATAGTTTAGAATGAAGACTGCTGTTTAACTGTATGGAAATAGAACAAAAGCCTGCCATCACAAGGGCTGAAGAATGAAGAGAGAACTGAAAGATAATTTTCCTGTGAGTTTGGAAATACAGAACATTTTCAGTCAGGTCTCTTCTCTATATTCTCTGCTGTGATAAGCACTAGCCTTATCACTGCACTGCGAGACGGCTTTGGTTTAATAGAGTTGCTCTTTTCTGCTTGCTGAGCAACTGTTTTGCCTGTACTTATCAATGCAGTGTTAGAACTGAAAGATGTGCTGCCTATTGTAGCCTACTGTACTGTGAATGACAAAAAATGAAAAGGTGTACATGAGGACACAAAGCTGAGAGAAATATGCTTGAAGAAAAGAAAAACACTGTAGTAAAAAAACAAACAAACAAAAAAAACACTGTAGTTGAGTGAGATATTTACATAGGAACCATCACAAATCAATGTCTCCTCGCAGTAACAGTGGTTAAAGCAGCATAAATAAAACATATTGAACAAGGTGTAGTTAAGAACATACTGCAGATGGTAAAGTTATGAATTTTTAATGTCTCAAACTGTCCTGTACTCGCACAAAAGGATGTGCTTGTTTCTTCTATACATGAGGACATCAATGCATTGCAAATCCAAGCAACTATTCACCAATATTTCATGAAGAAAACACAGATGGAAAGTATTTTTATCATGAATACAGAGAGAGTTCAGTTCAAACTTTTAACTCTTAAAGGGCCACTGAAGTGCCTTGAAACGTGCAGCATTATACAATGTGTTGACGGAATTTCCACAGAAACAGGAAGACAGGTTGGGACATGTCGAACAGCTACACCCTTTTTTTAAAGTAGCCAATAGCGTTTCCATTGAGCTTGGTAAAGCCGCAGTTTCCTCAGAATCTCTAACCGTTTCTCCTCTCCGCAACATCGCTTTAAAGTATAGCATTCTGTGCAGAATTTAAATGTATCCAATGCGTATGCGCCAACTCACGCATATGATCGCTCTGTGCTATTGTGTCTCAGGACCGGAGCAGACTGTACGCACACTATGGCGGTTCGCGTGACACTAATGTGAAACCAGACTGCATTCGCTCTAATGGAAAGCATATTTACACTGTCTGAATCATTCATTTATTAATTGAATGGTGGGAAGCTCAGTCTAAAGAGGGCAAACAGTGCTCCTTTTGTAAGAAAGAGGCCAAGAGCTTTACAGCTGTAGTAAAGATAATACAGTTCAGTTGTGGTCAGAATTAATGCCACCCCTGGTAAATATGATCAAAAATAAATAATAAATAAATAAATCTACATGTTTATCCTTTTGATCTTTCATTCAAAAAATTTGCAAAAATCTAACCTTTCATTGAAGTAAAAGAATTGAAAGTGGGGGGGGAAATCACATTATGAAATAAATGCTTTTCTCCAAAACACGCTGGCCATAATTATTGGCTCCCTGTTATTAATTTTTGCAACCTCCTTTTGCCAAGATAACAGCTCTGAGTTTTCTTCTATAATGCCTGATGAGTTTGGAGAACAACTGACCAGAGATCAGAGACCATTCCTCCATACAGAATCTCTCCAGATCCTTCAGATTCATAAGTTCATGTTGGTGCTTCTTCTCTTCAGTTCACCCCACTCATTTTCCATAGGGTTCAGTTTAGGGGACTGGGACGGTCATGGAAGAAGCTTCATTTTGGGCTCAGTTACCCATTTTTGTGTTGATTCTGATGCTTGTTTTGGACCTGTCCTGATGGAAGATCCAACCACGAACCATTATAAGAATTCTAGCAGAGGCCGTCAGGTTTTGATTTTTTATCTGTTGGTATTTGCAAGAATCCTTAATACCATGTATTTGAACAAGATGTCCAGGACCTCTAGCAAAAAAATAGGCTCACAACATATAAGATCCAGCAGTATATTTAACCGTAGCCATGGGGTACTTTTTATTCCTGTTTGCACCAAACACATCTGGTGGGTTTGCTGCCAAAAAGCCCTTTTTTTGTTTCATCTGACCATAGAATCTGGTCCCTTTTGAAGTTTCAGTCATGTCTGACAACTGAATATGCTGGAGTTTATTTTTGGAGAAGCAAGGAGGATTTTTCTTGAAACCCTCCCAAACAACATGTGGTGATGTAGGAGTTGTTTGATATATATTTTTAGGCTTTCTGACCTCCAAGACTCAACTAATCTCTGCAATTCTTCATCTGTGATCCTTGTAGAGTCTTTGGCCACTCAAACTCTCCTCCTCACCATGCATTAGGACGATATAGACACACATCCTCTTCCAGGCAGATTCATAACGTCTTCAGTTGATTAGAACTTCTTGATTATTGCCCTGATGATCAAAATGGGGATTTTCAATTTTTTTGCTATTTTCTTACAACCACTTTTTATTTTGTGATGCTAAACAATCTTTTGATGCACATCAGAACTATATTCTTTGGTTTTACTCATTGTGATGGATGATTAAGGGAATTTAACCTTTGTGTTTCCTCGTATTTAAACTCCTGTAAAAAAAAAACGTTATACATAGACAATTTCATGTTCATAATCATCCTGGTGTGTTTAAATTTTTTTTTTAAAGGTAAATATTAATGGGAATATACTGTCGGGTGTGGGGGTGGTGAAAGGAGCAAGGACTCAGGTGAAAAGTTGATGGGCTTTTTAATAATAACAAATAAAACAAAATACAAACAAAAACTACCCCGACTTGACAGCAGGGAAACACAGAGTACATATGACAACGAACCAGCACAGGACTGAAGACACAAGGAGAATAAATAGGGAAGCAAACAAAGCAGGTAACGAGGGAGGACAGGTGGGGCAAATGAATCAATAATCAGGTAACAAGATGGGCGGGGTTAGACAATCGACAGGAGAGCACATGGCACAAGGAAACATACATGACAAGCCATGTGCTCACACCAAACATGACTAAAACACAAGCACATGGCCAGTAAAACAAATCACAAGCAATGTGCTTACACAAAACAAGACATGAACACGTAGCCAATGAGAAAACTCATAAGCCACGTGTTCACACAAAACATGACAACATGAAAGCACACAGCTAATGTTAAACACAAGCTGTGTGCTACACAGTACAATACAAAACAGGAGTGTCAGGGCTCTGTCACAAAACCAAGAAATATACTAGACAGAGGTGGCAGAACCCTGACATATACTTCAGAGATATATTTCTCGTAAAAAATTCTGGGGGGGGGGGGGGGGGGGGGGCAATAATTGTGGCCAACGTGTTTTGGAGAAAAACATTTATTTCATAATGTGATTCCCCCCACACTTTCAATTCCTTTACTTCAATGAAAGGTTAGAATTTTTTTAATGAAAGGGGTATTTACCAGGGGTGCCATTAATTCTGACCACAACCATGATATATTTTACTAGCACAGGACATAAAACAAGCAAGAATGGCTCTTATGAAATGAGGAGATTACTACTAGCACATAATCACAGTTTAGTATTCCCATAAATGTTGAATCCTCCAAATCATTATGATACAGGTGGGATTATGTAAACCATGCACACATATCAGTGGCACAATCTACAAACTCGCTGCTTTTCATGCACACTCATAGGTCCTATGTCAATAACAGCAACTCTCAGCAGAGCACTTCATTTTCAGAGCACCCTGTAGAGTCATTAAAGCAATCTTCATTAACCTTTGACCCTCCAGTCAACTCCTTAACAAGTTAGACTCAAACCTTGTCACTATTAATCTCATCTTAAAACTGAATAATATCCTTAATTAATTTACATACTGTGCAAACACATGTATGTGTGTTTTTTAAACCACTTGGCTGAGGTTAAAGGGAGAGTCTTTCTTGCTTTTAGTCTATTATGATAATGCCAACCTGTCACTGCAGTGCTCCCCACAGGCAGCCCACTGGTAATAAAGTCAACTCTGATTTATTACATTTGTGCCTGAGTCCAACATGTGTGCCTGAGTCCAACATGTGTGTGTGTGCGTGTGACAGTAAAGGTGTCAGAGGATAAATGCAATGTTCATAAAAGAGTGAGCAGCATATGTGGCAATATAGAGACAAAGGGGTGACATTCGAATGCAGATATGGATATGGAATTGGGTTAGAACTGAATAATGTGAGTGATTAAGATTCATTGGCATTCTCTGAGATCAGTCTGCGCATATACATTTTCATGTCAAAGCCCTTGGATTTTTTGGGTCAGAAAGTCTCTGACTGGCCCATAACCTTGATAAGGTTCATCCACAGCACCTCCACACTCAGGACTCCATACAGATCTTTAATTATTTACACCCAGAACTAATTCATGGCAGATGTAGTGTGTGTGTGTGTGTGTGTGTGTGTGTGTGTGTGTGTGTGTGTGTGTGTGTGTGTGTGTGTGTGTGTGTGTGTGTGTGTGTGTGTGTCTGTTTATGTGAGGGTCACAATGGCTGCATATGAATATTGCATGAGAACGGGCCTTTAAATATGAATCCAATCCAGACAGATGGACTCTAATCTAGTCATTCATCTGAGGTCAATTTATCACCACACTGCTTTTAGAATGGCAAGATAGAAAAGAAATATGGAGAGAGAAAAGACAAAATGGAGGTGGTATAACGATACTGTTATAGATATAGTAAATATGAGTGTGACGGTTTATCATCCCACCTAATTTACAAACATATAATGTCTCAAAATAAGAAAAAAAGTAACTAAACTCGCTGCTTTTTCAACCATGGCTAACTTGAAATTAAAAGAAAGTAGTTTGCAGTTCCAATGTGTGGTAGAAAGACTCTCATTTGAATCTGTGTGTGTGTGTGTGTGTGTGTGTGTGTGTGTGTGTGTGTGTGTGTGTGTGTGTGTGTGTGTGTGTGTGTGTGTGTGTGTGTGTGTGTGTGTGTGTGTGCGTGTGTATCCGTGTAGCTAAGGCACAATTTCTCAGTGAAGATTAGAACACAGGACAGGGATGTGGTGGATTTCAACGTCTGTTTCCATATAGGAAATTCTATGGTTAAGAGAATTTGCTTAATGAAGAAATGTGGAATAATGTTTTTTTTAGGATTACAAATGTGCAATTTAGCTCTAACTGTAAAAAAAGATATCTACACTTAATAAAAATCATTTTGATACATTCATAATGATTTGATGCACATCAACAGCACTACTGCAAGTGTGATATTGTAACTGTAAACAACAGTTATTAAGGCAAACTATTAGAAAAATAAGAAATACTGTGTAACAGACTTTAGACACAATGTTGACTTTATGCATTTTTGGTCCGTGCACCCACAAAACTATTCAGAGATTAAATGTTTTCTTTTTTATAAAGAAGTATTTTTCTGCGTTTTGTTATTTTTCATAAATATTCATTTTTGCGTTGATTCGTAAGGCTGTTCCAAACTAATCTCTTATTATCATTCCTCATAAGCTTCTGGCAGATCTGAAGAAGAGAATAAGAGCTTCCATTACAATTCACGGGGGTTAGCACACAGCATAAGATAATGTCCTGATGTTGCTATGGTGATCTCAGGCTCTTATATCAAAGGTTTAAGGTGACATTTGGGGAGTTCAGATGGTTAATTCAACACTGTTAGAGACCAGCAAAATCTGAGATAAAAAAAAAAAATGTTCAGCCGTCACCAAACCCTGCATTGAGATATCTCAGAGGGTCAAGGCTAATTTAAGCACTTAGCCAAGAGAGAAAATGAGAGGGAGGATTGACGGGGGTGGAACAGTCTGTGTGAGTTGTCCTTGAGGTCGGGTCACACTACGATCCATGGTGCATGATTAGTCATGTCAAATATTGATGAAAGTTATACAGAGAGGAGCATTTTACAAAGAATTGTATTAAAAAAAGATGTATCATATATAGCTGTCTGATATGCCACTGTATATATATCATATTCATCAACTGTAATTTTCGGGCAAATAGCTGGGGAAGAAATTAAGTCCTCGAAAAACAAGAATCAATGATATTTTTATTATGATGTATACATTTTAGAGTAACACTCTGGTACTCAGATCAATTTAATCTGTTAATATTTAAAGCAGCTTCATTAACCAATGATATATCATTGTCCTTATGTGGGAGACAGAGATGAAGGGATTTCATTTTTCACTTCCCATAGCTGCCAAAAACAAATACAAGGCCCTTTTTCTGACAACAAGGTTAATGAAACCACTTAAATGCATGTCATCATCCAAGCAGACACCGGGTTAGTCTCTGAAATCTGCTTCATTCACTCAAGTTGCTCTGCCGCCTTTCTTTATGAAGGTCATTTGCTCATCTATATCCAGACACTTGACCTTTCTTGGCTTCAAACAAAGGAACAACTTCACAAAGAACATTCTGACAAAAATGTGTCTGTTTCTAATGTTTCTCAAGTTAATTCGCCTGGCTTTACTTTTTTTTATTTTATTTTTAGCATTTTTCTAATTTATCACATTTCTTTAGTTACAAAATATATCATCAGCATAATTATTTGAGTGAAAAGTTGAGGCTGGTCCTAGATTCCTACAATCCTAGATTTTTCAATGTGGTATCAGAATTTAACGTCAAAGCTGGAATTTGCTTTGACAGCCAGCAAATCTATTTATAAAACAGAATTAATGTAAGAGCAAAAAAAAAAAAAAAAAAAAAAAAAAAAAGATGTTAATTTGCAAAGAGTGGCTAAATATTATTTTATCTAATAAGTGTCCTGGGGTGAACCTGAACAGTAAACTGTTTTCGACAGCCAGTGGCTATACTACAAAAAAGGGCAGGGCCGGCTTTCCTGTCTGTTCAAAAACAGCATTACAGTGTGATGTAATGTAGAGCAGATGAGCAATGATGTGCTGGATGGCCGCAGGGTGTAAATACGCAAGACTGACAGGTGAGTTGATCTGTGTTAGTGCTTGGGTCATTGATTTGGGGGACAAATAATTAAATTTGGAACAACTTCATAGTGCTTGGCTGTCCAGTTCAGTGACTCATATGCTTAGTAGAAACGACCATCAGTTCCTCTCACTTTTTAGTTTCTCCTCCCACTCAAACACCCACAAGTACACACGCATTTGTGTAATTATGACATACATGTGTACTCTAACTGGTTTGTGTTTTGTGTATGTGTATTTATTTCTGCATAATGTATTCAAGTTGCATATCCTGTATATATTTGTGGCTGCTTGTGTATCTTTGACTTGCCTGGAGAATGGCTACTGAAAGTCCTCTCTTTAATGTCTGATTGGAGCTGACATTTTGGGAGCCATGGTGATCAGTACGCCTCACCTGATGAGTCATGCACTATCTTCACATCACACATTCACCATCTACTCACTGTAGACTAGTAAACATTATGAAACCCCATGAAGGTTATTCTGACACTAAGAAAAGAAAATATACATCAATAATATTGATCCAAGGACTTTCTTTCATCACATTTATGCAATGTTCCTTGAATTAATTATGTCATCTTGTTCTCACCCTTGTGTTGTTCCTTTCATTGTTGATTCAACTATTACTTTCAATTGTGTGGTCCAAGGAGCACATCATTGTCTGTTTTTCCCCCCTCTGAAGTCTGTAAAGATAAGAGTCCTCCAGAAACATCTGAAACATACATGGAGACATTATTCTAGTCATGTGTACATGATGTCATCCCTCTCAGATGTTATACTAACAGAAAGGAAGAGGTGAGAAAATGGGTATTTGATTGTTTGGAAAGCCTGAAGAGAGCGAAATGCTGCGGCACACATTAATATCACAAGCACAGTTTGAACTCATACACGCACACTTTAAACATTTGTTCCCCTGCTCATTGTCCCAAGAGAGCTCTGTAGTGGATAAGAGACACAGATGGCCACTGTCAAGACTGCTGATAAAGTGAAAGTCAAGCAGTGTTTCTCATCACACACACGCAACATTTTTGGAGCTTTTACGAAGTTCACACCGAAATATTAACTTGTCTTTGTACTTATGATACACACTCATATCTCCTACGCTGTTGACTGTATCACAGCAATTTAATAATCTTTAAAGAAATGTCGGCACATCTCAAAACATGTAAGTATAGCTTAATCTGGACCTTATTTGAGAAATAATGAAGCCTAAAAAAAAGACATCTTGGGGTAAATTCTAAAGGCATGTCCATATTGTGCTCCCCAGGCTAAAGAAGTAAATCCATTTGCACATACAGAGATATAATCATGTCAGGGAATATGCACACACATACTGAATGCATATATCAACACATCAAACATAAGCAAAATACTTTTTGGTGAAGTCACTCACGTGAAAGACTAGATTCACATCACATCAGGCTTAGATCAAGAAAACAGACAGCTGCAGGCTCCGGAGGGCTATGTGATTCATACTAGACTCACAGTACATACTATATCAAGACATGAATCACTAGATTAATTCCTTTTTATATCATTTTTGCTTTTGAAACATATTTCAGTTTATCTTTAGAATCTTAGTTCTGTTTTATTCATACATATAGATATTAAAAACATACAATTAAATTATGTTTTACTTTACTGATAAATGTAGAAAAAAGGGGATTGGCAAAAGGATGAAGTTTAGCAGTTTGGCAAATGTTTGTTTATTTATATGCTATTTTATATGCTAAGTTGCAAAATTGATGCATTGTTTTATTGTTGTATTAACTAACACTTTAATTTTTTATTGAATAAACAAGTAAATAAAAAATAGAAAGCAAGATTTGAATACATCTATATATTTGTTATTTAAAAAAGCCAATTTTTCATTTTTGAATTAATAAATTGATACTTGATTCCTTCATTTTATTTCAAACTGGCACTCCTACTTCCAATATTAGTCGACCAACTGTGTGAGAGAAATGGATGTAGGCTATATGAACCCCGCAGATGGATGAATAGAGCCAGGGATTCTTCTATAGATAGAAATAGCGTCCATTTGTGGTGAGCCATTTTGAAGCCATGCATCAGCCTGAATAAATAATGGCTTGATGACAGAAGACTGTGGGACTGATAAAGATTCCAGCTGAAAATCCACAGTTCTTTTGAGGGTGAGCAAGTGAAGATAACTAGCATGCATCCACATGCATCTTCATCAAGACAGTTTAATCAACAACTTCCTCGGGATGTAATTTTATACACGTCTCTTTGAAGCGGATATGAAGGACTCATCTTGCACTGCTCTACTCTAAGCAAACAAACAACTTTAATCATTACTTATTGCCATTTTAAATGGATTTTGAATTCCACAGTGGCAAAACACTGCAAAGTCCAATAATGTAGTGCATCTGACTCATAGTCAGAGACGAAAGACGATTTAGTTGGAAGGGATCTCTGAATTTGAATCTCTGATTCACATTTGAGAGTGACAATGTACTGATTCTCGCATTACTGAGCTAAAAAGTTTATGCAACACAGTACAGTTTGGACACAATATTGCCAATTACTTTGTTTTTAGCCTTGTCAACAAAAATTGTTCAAAACAAAGTCACATTGGAATTTACCACTGAGTCACTGAGAAACACAGTCATGGTGTTTTGTTGCTGAATGAATCAGCCTTATTGAACAAATCAGTTGAGTGAATGGTTCAATGATCTACTCATTAAGACAGTCACTTGTTTTGTTCCTGAATGATTCATTTAAAAAAAAAAAAAAATAAAGTTTACTTTAACGGCACCTACATGTATTAATTTAACCTGCAGAAAGAATCACTGTAAAATCCAGTCTATCTGGAACACACTCGTAGAACGCTGCTTAGTTAATCAAGTTCGAGGAACAGAACTAACTGCTGTATAAATATTAAGATTTCAAAGGTTTTATCTAAATTTGAACGCATATGCCCCTGGTTATATGCATACCATTAATGTTTTTTTTTCTAGAGCACATTTATAAAAGCTATTTAAATGTCCTAATTGAACTATAAGACATGATCCTGCCTTAATCTAAGCCTGTCTGTGAAACCAGCAGCCAGTTGCATAAACTGCTAAGACTAGTCTTACAAGTTAGTCATCAAATTTCTTTTTAAAGACTGTTCATACATTTTTTAAATCAGTTACATAAAAAAGTAGATTAGTCTAATTTGATAATGAAACGTAAGGCTGATGACCCCTAACTAACTGCTAGTTGGTCATAGCCTACTAGTTAGCCTGTGTTGGCAGTGTGTGTACACAACCACCCTATAATGATACAAATCCACCAAGTGCTTTTTTTTTTAATCCCCATAAATCATAAGCAGTGTCACAGAACAAGCCGCTTTAAGATTCTGGGCAATGTGACATACTTTTGCACAAGCCCCACAACAGTTGACTGACACTGCCATATTAGCATAGACCCGCCCTGAGTGAGCTAAACACTGTCTGCCATTGTTTCAAAGCAGGCTTGCTAAAAAGTTGTTACTCAAGGATGGATCTGTAACAACTGTTGTGTTCGTGATCTAGCTTGCAGTCTCCGGAGTGATACTGGTCACGGCAGTAATGGAAGGTAGCACGCAGTTTATTACAGTTCATCAGAGTTGTTTTACGGATATAAAGTTTACCAGTTTATTAAGCACCCCCTGAAAAGTTCTGTATTTGTTTACTGTTAGTTGTAACGAGTGTTTTGTGTAATTCGCTGTATATGTTGATGAGAATGAAAGGGTGAGAGAGAGTTTATGAATATGCACACTTTTTGTACTGTTTTACTCAGCTCTTACGGTGATTTTCTGGACTAAAAACAAATGCTTCATCTTTTGTGTGAAGTACTATAAACTTCATAAAACTCATCAGTTAATTTTTGGCCATCATTAGGATGGGGTTCACTACAACAGGTTTGTACTAATAGTGGATAAAAGCAAGATGACAAATAAGTTATAACCGTAATTAAACTAAACTATACCTACTCTATCTCCATGCAGCATATATTCTCTGGCTGTGTAGGCATCATTGTCCGAGTTCGAACTGAACACCGCTAGTACAGTTTCTGTTGTGATATTATCATTCCCTGAGATGAGATTTTGCTGACACTGAAGATTGAGCTCTTGAAGCTCCGCCCTCTGTGCCGGGAGCAGCGGCTCATTTGCACTTAAAGGGACACACACAAAAACAGCGCGTTTTTCTCACCCCCAAAAAGGCCACTTTAACATGCTGTAAAAAATTATCTGTGGGGTATATTAACTTAATACTTCACATACACACTCTGGGGACATCAGAGACTTATTTTATCTTCTATTATGCCCCTTTTTACGTGCCTTTTAAGGCAGTCTTAATTTAATGGCTATGTGTACGCAACTGGGCCCAGGCTATGAAGTATTGCGTTACGGTCAGGATTAGGGTGACCACCCGTCCCGCTTTGCGTTATACCGCACAGCATTTTCACCCCTTGTCCCGCACGTCGCATATTGAGAAAATGTCCCGCATTTTCATCAGTCTGTTGGTTTTTAATTATAATATTTAGAAAAAGTGCATGCGTTCTTTTGCCTTTTTAAGAAAGCATTTTATTTATTCTTTCTGCGGTGTAGTTTTTCACCTGTTTAACAGCGCTTCATCAGAAGTACAAATACAACAGCCATTTTTTAAATCCTATCTAGTGTTTGAAAAGAAAGGAGTAAACACGGTCACTGTGATGGCTGTCAATCAAAATGTGGGGCGATGATTCGTTCCATGTGTTCCCTGTCAGAAAACAAATGGATAATTCGGTAAATTAAAATTTTAATTTAACAGAATTTATCAACTTGTTGTCTGCTGTGGTTGTTTTAATTCACATCCTTTCTAAAAATATGTAAGTTTTTGGTTTTAAGACTGTCAATTAACTAATTTCATGTTGTTTTATATTTTATCTGTTCATTATTTATTTTGTTGGATTTTAGTTGGACTTGGTCAGAAGTATTTCAAAAATAGTCTGCTTGATGCCTGCTGCCTTTGGGCTCAGTGATGTTGCATTTAAATTACATATAAAATAAAGAAATGTTATGTTACATTGTGATGTAAGGGTGTTTTCTGGAAAAGTATTTTTATCAGCTGAAAGGCAGAATACAAATGTTTTTATTAAGTTAGATACATTATATATATATATATATATATATATATATATATATATATATATATAGAGAGAGAGAGAGAGAGAGAGAGAGAGAGAGACATTATACAACAGTTTAAGGTTATGTTTTAGTGTTGGTAACATGTCCCACATTGTCCCACAAAAACTTGGTAATCGCCCCACATTTGGTTTGTTTGATGGTGGCAGGATATGTGGTTTGAGGGGTAGTAATTATTATTAAAAATGTATTGCAATAATTTTGACAAATAAATAAAGATGAACTGAAAATGTAAATGTTACATCTGTGCAGAACATATAGTAACCAACTCTGATTCATTTCAAAATGTTGCTATTTCACTCACTTTTGTCATAGTCCAATAAGAGAAATTTAGAAATGAGACAAAAAATTTACAAAAAAATTTTCTATTTCTTTTCACAAAACATGAGATTTGGAAATTCCAGATTTATGCATAATGAAACAAAATGTCCCCCCATGGGGATACGCACAGTGACATCGCACACACACTTATAAAAACAGAAACTCTCTCAGATGCAAGTGGGTTTACAATAGAAGTGGTTTGACTTGTGTGTTCATGTAGAGCTGTGGGTCCTTTTTGGCCTGACACAGTCCCAGATGCTCTCATGTCTTATTCATGTACATTTGGTTCTTGAATGATGCTTGACTTAAGTGTCTTGTAACAGCCACTACTTTGTGTGTGTGACATCACTTTTTAATCTGACGGGGTGATTTTTCCACCCAAAAAAGAAACCATGAGTAGCTTGAACAACTTTGTCTGAACATCTTGCATCTGGAGCCTCAGGGTTATCAGCTGAAGTACTTATTTTCAGAAGTTTTCATGAACTCAATCCCATCTGCTCTCTAGTTCCACTTTGTAAACTTTGTAAAAGGACACAAAACCAAACACAATAAAATAACTAAAAATATCCACACAGACAGGAACATTGGGATACAGCCGGATGTTGAACTGCAGAGAGTGTGTGGTGGATGCTGGGAGTGCAGAGAGTCATGGGTCAGTAAATGTACTGCACTTGTGGCATTTGGAATTGTTTAGTGTTCCACTTTTTCTCTTTGTCCCTCTCGCCGCCCTTTTTTCCCATCACTCAGATTGAAATAGAAGTAGTAAAGACCTTTAAGTACACAGTATTATGCACTGTGGACACCTTAACAGCACAAATGGTCTACAGAGATTCATCTAAACATCACTGGGAACCTTTTTGCGTACACACTCATATGCCCATTCACAGTGATGATCAAAATGGCCTGTGCAAAACATACATAAAAGTGACATAAAAGTGTGTATCTGAGTCTCAGTGAGGAAACGTCTCACTTGTCAATCCAATAACATGGATCAAGACTAATGTCTCTCCTCTTCAGGCTTAAACTATTAAATAAACTAAAATTTCTAAAACATGGACAAGCCTAGAAGCCAGTACTGGTGTGCTTTAAACACAAAGCTTGCTTTCAAGATGTACTCAGTCATTTTTCCCTCATTAAAAAGTTTTACACGTGAAGAAAAAAAAAAGAGTACCTTAAAAAAAAAACATTGTTTACTTACTTGAGATGAAGAATCCAGTCAAAACAAAAGCTTTCCATTTGTGTAATGTTGCATCTACGCCACAAGGAGTCAATACATACTGAACAAAATTATAAACGGAACACTTTTGTTTTTGCCCCCATTTTTCATGAGGTGAACTCAAAGATCTAAGACTTTTTCTATGTACACAAAAGGCCTATTTCTCTCAAATATTGTTCACAAATCTGTCTAAATCTGTGTTAGTGAGCACTTCTCCTTTGCCGAGATAATCCACCTCACAGGTGTGGCATATCAAGATGCTGATTCACAAAAGCACATTTTTGCATGAAACTATACAATTCTTCCTACTCATAATCTCAATCATAATTTATTTGCTGCTCAGATGTGGAGCTCCATTGCCCTCTGTATAATATGTCCTCTGTTTTTTTTTTGTTTTTTTTTGGGATGTAACCCAGCAAGGCAAAATGGCAGCCGTCCCAACAGTCTCAACTCTGGGATCCAGGTCTATATATTGCAATTCTCGTCCATTTGTTCTGACCAAGACAGTTTAGTAATTATGCTGGTGTATTTAGAGCAGTGAGAACATGGCAGTGTGTTGCATGAATGATTTCATATTACAAGGCGAGTAATTCATCTCGACTAAGAGTCTCATTTACTTACAATCCACTATTAGGAATGATGAAGCATGCGATCGGATCCTTTATTAGAAGATGGAGATGTTTGACTGAGGGTAAAAAAAACAGTGTCTATAAAAAGCAGACAAAACTATCAATCTGAAGCTTTGGGGAAAGCTTCCACGCACTCATTTGTCAAAAAAATATTAGGTTGATTTCCATTTGTTCCAGCCAGGGCACAATTAAATCATATCACATCTTTTATCCAAAACACATTTTGATGCTGGATCACAGCAGCAGTATCATACAGCTTCATGTTTTATGAATGTGCATGTGTGTAACTTTAAGCCTGTGATAAAGGTTTATCTGAAATAGGGTCAGACAACCCCCTAAACAGACCACTGGCACTGTCACCATAGCAACAGTCAGTCCTGCCATCCCCCTGAACTTTTGCCAATACATAATCTGATGTCTCTCATAAGACACAAACACAACACTTGTCCTTTAAACTCAACAGGGGAGGAGGTCTAGAATGATGGACAACACATCCTAACCTCAACTCAGGCCCTACAAAGCCGGTCACAGGGGGTCTGTGTAGTCATCTTTTCAAGCAACACAGGCTTCAGAGGCGGAACATGCAAACAACAGCCAGAGGCCTATCCAGACCCCACCTACTTGGCCTTTACATATGGAGTGAATGCTTGAAGAGCCCAGTGCTCCATATGAGAACAAACCACAAAATAAAATGTCAAGTTGACAGCTTTGTTGAGTTTTAAATGCATATATCTGATTTCCTATTCTTCTCTTGCTGTTCATTGCAGTTGTATCCTTAAATTGACAACTGTCATAATTTACCTGATTCCGCTCCAAATCCATATGACTTGCTTTATTCTGTGGAACACAAAGGAATATATTTTGAAAAGGTTTTTATTTTTGTCCATACAATGAAATAAAACGAGGTCCAAAGTTCGAATTTCATTTGAAATATTTAATGTTTCACAGAAAAAAGACTTTTCAAGAAAAATGTTTATTATAATAGTGCCAATTTTAAAATCTGAAAATGCGTCATTTTAAACCAGTATTATACTGGTTTAAAATGACGCATTTTCAGATTTTAAAATTAGCACTATCCTATAATCATCTCATTTTTCCATCTGTGGCATGTTTTGCTGAAGCATTAAACAACAGCTGAGTACACAACTACTAATATCTTCCTAAGCTCAACATTCTGCCAATGTGTAAAGTATGTACACTACATGGACAAAATGTGGACACCCCCTTCTGACACCTGGGTTTGGCTATTTTAACTATACTGCCACAATGCTCTCAAAATTAACAGTAGACAAACAATATTTTGACCCATTTTGTTAATTTTTTTAAAGGGATAGTTCACCCAAAAATGAAAATTCTGTCATTAATTACTCATCCTCACGTCCTTCTAAACCTGTAAAACTTTCGTTCATCTTCGGAACATGATATTTTTTAATGAAATCTGAAATCGTCCTTATTACATTTATTTTTTTATTTATTATTAATAAAATCCTTATTTATTATTTTTCAGTATAATTTGGTGTATTAAAAAGCACACTATAAGATACCAAAGAAAGATGGCCTGCACAAAGTCCAGACCTAAACCCTACTGAACATCTTTGGGGCAAATTTGAATGTTGACAGGAAACCAGACCCCAATACTTGAATTTACTGATTCTTGTGTCTGAACGGGAACAAATACACACAACCATGTAACAACATCTACCCGGGAAGAGTGAAAACTGTTAGGGACTGTTCGTTATTTATTTAAGGGGCCACCGGAGGAGTTTTGAGATCTGTAGTCAAAAAAGACTTGACCCTCCCTTCGCCAGTAAAAAAATGTTCTATGACCCTCCAAAATGATTGTGAAAAAAGGCATGACCCTCCCCTGGAAAAAGGCATGACATCTTTGCGCTTGGCAAAGATGTTAAGATAGCCATTGCTTTTTTACAACCATGACAAACGACTAAACTCCTGCTTTCTCATCGTACTAAGGCTGTAACGATAGACCAAACCTACAATTCGGTTCGTATCATAATTTTTTATTTTAGATTTTCGGTGCTGATGCAGTGGTGACGCGTTCCCAATATCTTAAAGCTGCCACAAAGAACCGGGAAAAGTAATGATTATGAATATGTCAAATATAGCAAGGAGAGCTTTTAATTGTTTATTAATCAACAAGTTTTTTCTGTGTCAGTGTGTCGGCTTCAAGATGAAGTTGACGATGCTGACTCGCGATCTTCACAGTAACGCGCCAGAGAGAAATGCAGATTTCATACGGATTACATAAGCAGAGAGCAGTCTGTTTTTCGTTTTTAAATATTCTGTTTAAAAGTAGACATCAAGCTTTCTATATATTTCTCAAGTCTGTGAGTCAAGTAGGCTACATTATACGCTGAGTTTCGGTTCATTTATGAGACGAGAGTCTAGTTCACGCGCCGGCGACTCCGTGTCATGATGATCTATTTTCTACTATATTTACTTCTTACTTATTAAATCCAGGGAATTGGTTGATGAAACATTAATTAAAATTAAGATACAATTAATAAAAAACGAAATTTACTTTAAAGAAAGGATTTGTGCTTTCTGAAGTGGCTTTCAGAGCGGTCATGTCCGTAACTGAGAACTGTCACGTCCGTAACATTGTTTTTTTCCTCATAAATGCGAACACGAAAAATAAAATAATAAATAATATTTTATGTTCTGTGGAGGCCGACCCTTCTTCATCCGGTTATTAGCCTACTTTTGTTTTGCGCAGTGTAGCCTAATTCGTAGAATTATTAAAAAAATATTTTGCCACCTAAAAGTTAAAGATTTGTTGTGTCACGTCACATGTGTATTTTGCTCATATTAAATATAAAACGCATGTGTAACTGATATTTTTCTAATGTTTTGACTCCTTCATTAAGGATATATAAACAGATTCAGTATTAAATGCATTTTCTGATCATTTATATTTCAAGTTTTGACTGCAAATGTCACGTCCATAACGCTGGAATTGCCCAATTTTAAAGAATTTATCCTCAAGTATTTTCTTTTTTTTTTTGGTGTAGGTCTGCGTATTTTATTATGTTAACTGAAAATAATTCTAATAGTAATCTAAAAATGTGGTAGCTCTACGTCTAACACATCACACTCCACTGTTATGGTGGCAATTTCAGTAGATTTACTCACTAACATGGTTGTGGAAACACAATAAGAATGGAAACTAAAATATGGTAGTATCGTACAGGGCATATTCTATCAGCTGCAGTTCTTCCGCCTCAGTCCCAATACACTCAACGTACATTCATATCACATGTTAATGCCGCGGTAGAGTTACACTCACAGGACACTGCACTTATTCGCAATCACAAAAGTTAATTATTTGCTCCTGCTTTAAAGCTATGCCGGGTAAACATTTAATTGGCGTTCTGTACATGATAGCTAAACTTTTTCTGAACGCGTACCGAAGTGCGCGCGCACTGTCAGACAGCGCCAAACTGGATTTTTGTTGGGTCAGACCCATCTGATAGGGGGACCGAGACCGAGAGAGCTACATAAAGCTACATAGAAAAAAATATTCACCAAACAAGCCACTTTGAAATTTTGCTGTTTTCATGAATACAAAAGTTGGGTGACCCTCCCCCTAGACTAAAAAAGTTGAATGACCCTCCCCTCAACAAAGAATAAAAAGACATGACCCTCCCCTATTTTCCTCCGGTGTCCCTTTCCATAAATACCGAACGGTCCCTTAAGAAACCAAAGGAACCAAACAGTATTTAATGCTCATGATTTTGGATGTGGTGTTCTGGTGTCCGTATATGTTTACAGTAGGTGGGCCAAAACATCTTTTAAGTAAGCAACATGAAACTTTAATCATCATTTTATTAATTTTTATATAGTTATTGTCTGAGTTTCTGTCTTCTGTTGAACACACAAAATGATATTTTATAGAATGTTGGTAACCAGACAGTTTACGGGCCCCATTAACTTTAGTATTTTTTTCCTACTATGGAAGTCAATGGTGCCCATCAACTGTTACCAACATTCTATAAAATATATATGTGACCCTGGACCACAAAATCAGTCACATGGGTCAATTTGTTTTGAATTTGAGATTTATACATCATATGAAAGCTAAATGAATAAAATTTTCATTGATGTATGGTTTGTTAGGATAGGACAATATGTGTCTGAGATACAACTATTTGAAAATCTGGAATCTGAGGGTGCAAAAAAAATCTAAACATTGAGAAAATTGCCTTTAAAGTTTTCCATTTATGTTCGCGATTGTGCTGCATTGTTTTATATATTTACGGTAGGAAATTTACAAAATATCTTCATGGAACATGATCTTTACTTAATATCATAATAATTTTTGGCATAAAAGAAAAATCGATCATTTTGACCCATACAATGTATTGTTGGCTATTGCCACAAATATACCCGTGCTACTTGTGACTGGTTTTGTGATCCAGGGTCACACACACGCGCGCGCGCGCGCACACACACACACACACACACACACACACACACACACACACACACACACACACACACACACACACACACATATATATATATATATATATATATAGCCTATATATATATATTTTTTTTCAATAGAAGACAGAATGACACGAGGGTGAGTAATTGATGACAATTTTTGCGGGTAAAATATTCCTTTAATAAACTAGTCCCAGAGGGTTAAGAAACTGTGACTGTGAAAACAATGATTTTGCTTCTAAATCTTATACCTTCGATTAAGTGCAACTCTCTACACTGTTTTTCAAATTCTCTCTTCCTCAGTCAGTCTAAATTTATTTTATGTTTCCAAGACATTATTTAGTTGATAGCGCCCCCTAGTGCCACTACTGCTCCATTACAGTACTGCAAGCTGTGTCTCTAGTCCTAAATTCAAGCCTTCAGTATTACTGCCACCATCTGGGTCATATTTTGCTCTATCATTTTTTGTACTGATTGACACAATATTGTAGAGTGAATTTTTTTCAAATAGGAAGACTTTATGATTTGTTATGTGTAAAAATGCCAGACCTGTTAGGTTTATCATCCTGAAAATGTCCCAAAACTGCCATTTTATTTTTTACTAAAAACGTGCCAATGAATGTGCCATCAAAATAGATGAATACTGACACTGACATTGCTTTGAACCTTAAGCTTTTTATAGAGTGAATCCTCCAGCGAGCCCATGACTGGTGTCCCTGAATTTGTAACACAACAGCCAACTGAAAGCCAGTGAGGAGAAGCAGAAATGATGAGGATGGTATTTTTCACTCACTCACTTACTGGGTGCTGTTATATTTGTGGTCTGTGGTTTTCCCAGTAGAGAGCCACTTCTCAATAAGGCTTGATAGACACGCGCTGTGAGGAATAGAATGGCTGCTCATTCATATGTTACCAAAGAGAAGTCAGAAGAAGATCAAGTTATGACTGTCACGGTTGGTAAATCCTATGTCTCCTTCTTGTCTCGTGTTTCTGTTGTTGTATGTGTGTGCGCTGATCAGAGGGGCGTGGCCGCTCATCAGCGCTCGTTCAGCAATCACTCATTACCTCATCACCAGCTGCAGTCTATCCATCCTGTGTATATAATCTCATCAACTTCTCATCTCCATTGTCAGATCGTTGTTTGTTGGTGTCCGGTGTCTGATCCCCTCTACGTTCCAGTTATCCTTCCTTGTTCCTGTCTGTTTCCCGTGGATGTTCTGGATTCGTCTCGTTGATCGTCACTTCTCATCACTTCTACTTCTGTTACATCTGACCATTGAGTCCCTGCGCCGCTAGCCTGTTGCCCTTGGACTGTGTCTGTACTCTTCCTAATAAACTGCTTAACTTGCACTTGCTTCCGAAGTTTATTCCGTAACAGAACGATCTGACCCAAAGATGGAAGCAGCGAGTGGCACTTCAGAAAGCTTGGAGGATTTTGTCAACCACAGCAGACAGCGTATGGAAAATCAAGAGAGAAACATCAATGACACAGCTCGCACTGTTCAGGGGTTAGTAGCGCAGGTGTCCGGGCTCACCCAGCAAGTCCAACAGCTGCGCGTTCCCACTGCGCCGGTCCCACCGCCGTTTCCCCAAATACCACCAGTGGACCCCTCCCAGTCGGAGCCCCGCTTACCAGCCCCGGAGACATACTCAGGTGAACCCAATTTTTGTAGAGCTTTTCTAACTAGATGCTCCATGCACTTCTCTCTACAACCTAGAACCTTCCGTGAGGAAAAGACCAAGGTGGCCTTTGTATTGACGCTACTGACTGGGAGAGCAGCGCTATGGGGAACGGCGGTGTGGGAGAACCAGGACGACTGCTGCACCTCGTTCCAAGCGCTCTCCGACGAAATGAAACTTGTCTTCGACCGGGCATTGGTGGGGAGAGAAGCAGCCGATTTGCGGCAAGGACAACGATCCGTATCGGACTTCTCTATTGAGTTTCGTACTCTAGCGGCGGAGAGCCAATGGAACGAGGAGGCGCAGTGGGACATGTTCCTGCATGGGCTGGCTGACCGCGTCCAAAGAGAGATATATGCTTTGGACTTACCCCCCAAACTCAACGATTTAATCGCTCTAGCATTGAGAGTGGACGCCAGGCTGTCTCGAGTGGATCGGAGAGTACCCAATTATCGTTCTTCGGTGGAATCCGAGGATCAACGCACTGGAGGTGGGGACGCGGTCAGCCCCGTTTACGATCCCGAGCCCATGCAGGTGGGTCGAGCCCGGCTTTCCCGGGAGGAGAGGGAGAGGCGGAGATCCCAGGGCCTTTGCTTGTACTGTGGAGGAAAGGGACACTTCGCCTATAACTGTCCGTTAAAAGGCCCAGCCCGATAGTAAGTATAAGGCTACTATCGGGTGGGATCTCCGCCGAGAAGACCTCATCGACATCGACTCTCCTTCCGGTTAGACTCCGATGGTCCAACCACCGTCACGACTGTCACGCACTTTTGGACTCGGGCGCCGAAGGTAACTTCATGGATCACACCTTTGCACTCAACCACCAAGTCCCCCTCAAACCCCTCAACCATCAGATTGCAGTACACGCCCTCAACGGTCAAGAACTCCCCACTATATCTCTGGTCACTGAAGATATCACCCTCATCACGTCAGGCAACCACTCAGAAACTATCTCCTTTTATATCCTGGACACTCCACTTGCACCCATTGTTCTTGGTCACCCATGGCTCACTCGTCACAACCCCAAAATAGACTGGCAGCTCAGATCTGTAGCGGCGTGGAGCAGTTTTTGTCATAAGTCCTGTCTCGTATCTGCCTGTCCGTCTGTTTCTGTTCATGTGTTGAAGGAGGAGACAGTGGATTTATCTAGCGTGCCCACAGAGTATCGGGACCTGAAGGAGGTGTTCAGTAAGTCTCGGGCTGATTCTCTTCCTCCACATCGTCCCTATGACTGTGCTATAGAGTTACTGCCAGGTACGTCTCCGCCTAAGGGCAAGTTATATTCACTCTCTGTCCCAGAGAGAGAGGTCATGGAGAAATACATTTCTGATTCTCTAGCAACGGGATTCATCCGCCCTTCCTCTTCTCCAGCGGGGGCTTTGTTCTTTTTTGTGGGGAAGAAAGATGGATCGTTGCGACCTTGTATTGATTACCGGGGGTTGAACAACATCACGGTAAAGAATACTTATCCTTTGCCGTTGATGTGTTCAGCCTTCGAGAGGTTGCAAGGAGCATCTATCTTCACGAAATTGGATTTAAGAAATGCTTATCATTTGATCCGCATCAGGGAGGGGGATGAGTGGAAGACCGCTTTTAACACCCCTAGAGGGCACTTTGAATATTTGGTTATGCCGTTCGGCCTTTCCAACTCCCCAGCGGTCTTCCAAGCACTTATCAATGACGTTTTGCGAGACATGGTCGATCAATTCATATATGTCTACCTGGATGATAAATTGATTTTTTCATCGTCTCTCCAGGAACACGTGCAACACGTCCGACAAGTGCTTCAGAGGTTGCTAGAGAATGGGCTTTTTGTCAAGGCGGAGAAATGCGTGTTTCATGCACAGTCTGTTCCTTTTCTAGGTCACATCATATCGGTTGAGGGAATGCGCATGGATCCTGACAAGGTTAAGGCTGTGGTAAATTGGCCAAGTCCAGATTCCCGTAAGGCCCTACTGAGGTTTCTGGGGTTTGCCAATTTTTACCGGCGTTTTATTCGCAATTTCAGCCGACTAGCCGCGCCTCTGACCGCCTTGACCTCCCCCAGAACGACGTTCAGGTGGTCAGACGCAGCAGAAGCTGCGTTTGCCAAACTGAAGGGTTGCTTTGTTTCAGCCCCCATCCTGATAACCCCTGATCCTTCACGTCAGTTCGTGGTGGAGGTCGATGCATCAGAGGTGGGGGTAGGTGCAGTGTTATCCCAGCGCTCTCCTTCAGACGACAAGATGCACCCTTGCGCGTTTTTTTTCTCATTGTCTATCCCCTGCCGAAAGCAATTATGACATTGGCAACAGAGAGTTGTTGGCGGTCAAGCTAGCATTGGAGGAGTGGCGCCACTGGTTAGAAGGGTCGGGGGTACCTTTTATCGTCTGGACCGATCACAAAAATTTGGAATACATTCGTACGGCTAAAAGACTTAATTCCAGGCAGGCTCGGTGGGCTCTTTTTTTCGGACGTTTTGACTTTACTCTCTCGTACCGCCCGGGTTCTAAAAACATCAAACCCGATTCCTTATCGCGCATTTTTGACCGTTCCGATCGCCCGTCTACTCCCGAGTGCATTTTACCAGAGACCCTATTTATCTCTACACTCACATGGGAGGTCGAATCGAAGGTCAAGAAGGCCTTAGAAGGGGTAACGCCTCCGACTCGTTGCCCACCGAATCGTTTGTTTGTGCCGGAGAGTTTACGGTCCAGCGTTATTCAGTGGGGACACTGTTCCAATGTGGCTTGTAATCCGGGAGTTAATCGTACTATGTTTTTAGTCAAGCAACGATTCTGGTGGCCTCTCATGGCTCGTGATGTTCACAGTTTTGTATTGGCCTGCTCAGTTTGTGCCACGGGTAAAACTTCCAATCGACTTCCAGATGGGTTACTCCAACCACTGCCGGTACCTTCGAGACCCTGGTCCCATATCGCACTAGATTTTATCACCGCCCTCCCACCCTCCCAGGGTCACACGGTAGTTTTGACCGTGGTGGACCGGTTCTCGAAGGCTGCCCATTTCATTCCCTTGCCCAAATTACGTTCAGCCAAGGAGACAGCGTTGATTGTCGTTGATCACGTCTTTCGGATTCATGGCCTTCCGACAGACGTGGTTTCTGACAGGGGATCCCAATTTGTGTCCAAATTTTGGCGAGAGTTTTGTAAACTTCTGGGGGCGACTGTCAGTCTGTCCTCTGGGTTCCACCCCCAGAGCAATGGTCAAACTGAGCGAGCCAACCAGGATTTGGAGCGAACGTTGCGATGTTTAGTGTCCAAGAATCCTTCCTCTTGGAGTCAGCAACTGTCTATGGTGGAGTACGCCCACAACACGTTGCCGGTGTCATCCACGGGCCTATCTCCATTTGAGTGTAGCGTAGGTTACCAGCCACCTATTTTTCCTAGTCTGGAATCCGAAGTCGCGGTCCCCTCTGCCCACGCCTTCGTCCAGAGGTGTCACCACACTTGGACTAGAGCCCGTGAGACTCTACTCCAAGTGGGGGCGCGCACCAAGACCAAAGCCGATCGCCACCGGCGGAGGCCTCCCGTATACGTCGTCGGTTCTAAAGTGTGGCTTTCTACCAAGGACATTCCTCTCCGCTCCGTTTCGAATAAGCTCGCACCTAAATTCATTGGCCCGTTTTCTGTCACCAGAATTATTAGTCCGGTGACAGTCCGCCTGAATCTTCCTCCGGTGTACAGGAGGATTCATCCCGTCTTTCATGTATCTAAAATTAAGCCCGTTTTTTTTGCTCGCATTAATCCGCCAGCCCCGGTTCCCCCCCCCGCCGCGTCTCGTAGACGGGGAACCCACTTATTCGGTCAATCGTGTTCTGGACTCGAGACGGAGGGGACGCGGATTCCAGTACTTGGTGGACTGGGAAGGTTACGGTCCGGTGGAGAGAAGTTGGGTACCGGCTAGAGACATCCTGGATCACTCCCTTATCGATGATTACAATCGGCAGGTAAGGGAGTCTGGGAACGCCAGGAGGCGTTCCTAGGGAAGGGGGTACTGTCACGGTTGGTAAATCCTATGTCTCCTTCTTGTCTCGTGTTTCTGTTGTTGTATGTGTGTGCGCTGATCAGAGGGGCGTGGCCGCTCATCAGCGCTCGTTCAGCAATCACTCATTACCTCATCACCAGCTGCAGTCTATCCATCCTGTGTATATAATCTCATCAACTTCTCATCTCCATTGTCAGATCGTTGTTTGTTGGTGTCCGGTGTCTGATCCCCTCTACGTTCCAGTTATCCTTCCTTGTTCCTGTCTGTTTCCCGTGGATGTTCTGGATTCGTCTCGTTGATCGTCACTTCTCATCACTTCTACTTCTGTTACATCTGACCATCGAGTCCCTGCGCCGCTAGCCTGTTGCCCTTGGACTGTGTCTGTACTCTTCCTAATAAACTGCTTAACTTGCACTTGCTTCCGAAGTTTATTCCGTAACAATGACATTTTGATTAAAAATGATGAACTAAAAACAAAAAGGAATATATCAATTAAAAAAAATATATATTGTTGAATCATTCACGGAGATCAATAAAATGCATTTAGAAAATAGATAGGGTAATTTTCCATTTCATGTCACTTTAACCTCAGGTTACTCTAAGGCAGTGGTTGACATCAAATGGCAACCCCACAAAATACCCTAAGTAAACGTCTTTAAAATCACTGAAATATGTGTAATGAATTGCAAAGAATATGATTTTTTTTTTATATAACTGAATGGGAAACTAAAGTTTCAAAGCCACAACAAATTCTGACATCACATTCTGTCAGCATTTCTCTTAATCATTCCACGTCTTTTTACTTTTAAGTCTGCATTGCTTTGAAATCTTTGACATTTTTGAATATTTTGTTCTAGCTGGATCAACTGAGCTCCTTATCCGCACTGTTCACTCCAGTGCCCTCTTACACAGATCCTTCTGCTGTTCCAAGACCTAATTTCCCACCAGGCATGGACTTTTTGCACTTGAGGATTTAAAGATCCCCAAAACCTACTTTCCTACCAACCCTCTTCTTCATGATATCTCAGGTCAGCTCAAAACTTATTATTTTTTTGAGGGCTCTTTGCAAAGCCTACATATGGCTGAGCATCCAGGCATAAAACTTAATGTCCAGAGGGGAAGAAAGCAGCTTGCCATCGTGTTTCAAACTCTTTGCTCCATTAAACAATAAATCTTCTTCCCACTGGCCCTGACATGCAGTTTAGTTCCTGTCAGGCAAAGTAGACGACTTAATAGCAGCAGTTATTTATATTGTAGTTTAGTAGACACTTTCGACTGAAAGTTTACTTGCTAGAGGTAAACTCTCCCTGTTGTATCATAATAGACTATTATACAAATTGGCAATTTCAGCTTTGATTTAAAAGCATGAAGGTCCAAACCTAAACTTAACCCGGACGCAAGCAGATCATATGAATATGTATGAATGAGATATAGGGTAGAGTGGGGGAAAAGGCCCTCCTGGGGTAAAACGCCCCCCACCCGTTTTTCCCAAAATAACCACTAGAATGAATCAAGATACATTTTTACTATTGCTATGCACTACATTGACAACGGGGATATACAAATCCCCATGGAGAAGCTGACACCAGCGACGTATTTGAAGAGAAGAGGATTACATGGAAAGTGCTATAACTTTCAGATATTAATAAACAAGTGTTTAATAGAATATTGTTCACAGTGATATCACATTGATGTATGATAGATGAATAGTGAAGTCTGTAGTTTGAGAGCATATGTTATTTATAAGGAATATAATTATATATTTTTTAAATAAACAATTTTTTAAAAAGACATAGCTTGTGGGGTAAAACGCCCCCTATGCTGAGGGGTAAAACGCCCCCAAGGGGCATAGTTTCTCTTTATCATAATTACTACAGTAACATATTTCTGTTCATCAAAGTCTTTATTTTACACTTTAATTCAGTATAACTAGGCGGTAAAATCTAAATATTTGAACAAAACATGAAAAAATTACCTCAAGTGAGCATTAGCTAGCTAGCTTGGTGAATGCAATGATGGAAGGTGGTTAAGTGACCCAATGATAAAACACAGTGACTTTTAATGCATTTATGGAATATATTTCACTATAAATATACTAATTTATGTTTAATATTTATTTAGGGTTTTCTGTTTTTCTTGATGATAGTGTTGAACAAATACTACATCAATTATCAACCCCATATAGGCCTAGTGTAGAAATCAAAATATTAAAATGTTAGAAATTTGGCTATTTTGTACATTGCTGAAATAAATATTAATAGGTATATACATGTTGTTGCATTACTTGCCTTTTACTTTTAGAGATTAAAAACTATGTTCATTTTGCTGTTGATCTATGAAGCAAACTGGTTGGTAAGAAAGGGGGCATTTTACCCCACCTTGGCGGGCGTTTTACCCCACCACTGGGGCAAAACGCCCCCTTTTTACAAAAATATTTTCAGTCAAAAAAAAAATTAATTATGAAGGTTGAGCAATTTTAATATTTGGTAAATAACTCCTGCCATAGACACTCAAAACTGGGATGGCAATTCTAGTCACATTTATGTTTTGTTTCACAGTAATGTCACATTTTCCTTAAGGGGGGTGTTTTCCCCCACTCTACCCTAATCCACACAATTTAAATAGGCTACAGTAAAATACGAATCACTATGAGAGTTAGTTTAATATTTCTTTTGTTTTTCTTATTCTATGTTATTGTTCGTCTGTTTAAAGATGTAAAATAACAAACAAAGCGTAATAAGAAACAAAAAGCTTAAGTTATTGGTCCCAATGTTGCACTGCATTGCAAACACTTCAATTGGAATCCACAGGAAGCCACCACCCCATACAGAAATGTAATATATGTCAATATAAGTAAATTACATATATAATGTCAGTGCCCATGTAGGCATGTCTGCTGTCTATATGAGAATATATGCAAAATTCATAAAACACATAGACATATATGAAACATATATTTCAAAATATAGCAAAAATGGACGTTTTCATGTAAGTGCCATATATTTTCCTGTAATTGCACATAAATGTTAAATATACGTAAGAAGCATATATGTATATATGCATATATTTCAATGCATCAGTATCACATGCATGTATGTTTACATACATTTATTAAATATGTGGGAAACAAATATGTATGTCACATATTTATACTTAAGGTTGTCCATATATGCGAGAAACCAATACTATACTGTAGGCCTAATATATCCAGATATGGTATCATATATGGATGAACTCAAATATTTTCTTTACATGTTTGGACACATAAATGTTCATATATGTTGCATATTGTGTTCTCAGCTAAGTCAGATATATGTAGGCTATAGATATATGTCATGCTATTTAAAATATAAGCACATATATGGCCATATTACATTTTTGTATGGGACAGTAGCCAGACGATTTCACATCCTATATTTTTAAAGAATAGAAAATTAAAGTAGGCTACCTAAAATAACCAAACTACTTGTTTGGTTTTAAACTAGTGTTTGACAACAACATTCCATTGCTAGAGAAAACAAGTTTGCTTGTAAATTGACTTTACCCATTGTTACTGTGACAAACCCAGTCTCGCCTAGGCTATTCCTTTATTTTTATGCTGTAGTAGCCTATCTTCCTTTATTATTTAATAACTTAACAATTTAGGTTCCTGCTCTCCGTTTATAACATATAACGACTATTAGCATATAGAAAATACCGTCTAAATGATTAGTTAGTTTGACTTGGCTGTTTGAACAGAATCGCTATACTTTAAACACACGGTCGGCTGTTCTTTCCTCACATCAGCGCCAGCGGAAACGCCTGTCCTTTCCCGGCCGACACATTAATTATTTAAACAGTCTCCAGATATTAATGGGATTTTTCGCGGTGCCCGCTGTTTTAATGCGTTTTTCGAGTTTCTAACAAATAATTCACTCTGTCTCGGGCGCGTGATGCACAGCAAATTGAAAGATGGCGCGAAAGAGCTCTTGAGCCGGCGCGGCGTTCAGGTGCACACACGTCAGCTATGCCTGCTCCTCGGATTGAATGAATAATTTTAGATGCACGGAAGGGATAGGCGCATAATCTAAGCGCGACTGTACGTTCAAGCTTCTGTGCCATGAGCTGTCGTGTCCAGTAACCCGCTGGCGATGGGATCTGACCGGCATACTGATACGCTCCGACAGCAGCGTCAGTACCGGGGAGCGAGACAGCCGCAAGAACACTTCAAGCGCCACTTTGGATTTCGTTAGAGTTGCTCATTTCTTTGAGTTTGTATTTTAATGTTGGTCTCATCGTCGCGCATGCGTTGCTGTGTAGCTGAAATCGCTGGAGCGTTTCTTCAGACTAAGTTTGGGATATTGCAACTCGGTCGATTAGAGAGATGCTGATCGCTAGGGATCACTGGCGCGCGGGGATCTTGTGTCTCTTCATGCTCGTGGCTTTGACGCTTGGCCGTAGTCCGCCAGCGAACAGGTAAGACATAACGTGCTTGTGTATATCTGTATGATCCGTCTGACTGCATTCCCTGCAGAGCCATGTTAAACCAGCCTAAGATGGTTTGGTGGTCTTAGCTGGTCTCCCTGCCTGTTGGCTGGTTTTAGCGCGGTTTTGGGCACTTTTCAGATGGTCAGGATGAAAACCAGTTTCAGTTGCTCGGCCAGCCTGAGGGACTATCTATGAGAAGCTGGACCAGAGTGGTAGACCAGCTAAGACTCCCAGGCTAGAAGACCGTTAAAACCAGCTTTGCTATGCTACAAGACCATATTTTAGGTTTAAGCTGGTTTCTTTCTGCACAGTTGAGTCACAGTTTCTTAAACTACTCTTCCCCAGTGTGAATGAACCGAGCAACATGTCATACGTCAAAGTCACCGTGGATAAACTTCTCAAAGGCTACGACATTCGGCTCAGGCCTGACTTCGGAGGTAAAGACGGTATATTGATTTAAAACACTTTTTTTGGATGTGACCATTTTGATGGATGGATAATTGACTGCCATGAGACCATGTTGGAGAGATTGTGGTGTCTGTTTGCTTTGCAGGTCCTCCGGTTGATGTTGGTATGAGTATTGACATCTCTAGTATCGACATGGTGTCAGAAGTGAACATGGTGAGTCCACAGGCTGCTCAGATTGTTTAATAGATGGTGGGCTATTAAGCCAGCAGAAATCTCTCTCAACACAACCTGTTATAAGGCTACAGTCAGTAAAGTGGCAGAATAGACTTCAGTTTGTTGTTGTAGTCCACTCTGGAAAGAGTTACAAGCTGTTCCTATTTCTTTCAAAAGCACAACTGACTAAGATTAGAGAGACCTGTTCATTTTGCATTATGATTGTTTTGGCATTGGAGCTGAACTGACATATTCTTTTACTCTGACTCAGCAAAGAAGTCCAAAATAAGCAATTTTGTGAGGAACATACACACAAGACCCCATTATACCCACACCCACAGGATGGTGCAGGTTGAAGTAATGGATTTTTTTTTTCAATTGAATACTAGTTCACACAACAAAAGGTTACATGTATGTGAACATAAGGAAAAAGAAAGGAAAAAGGGGACACATACAAACATGCACACATACAAATATACATATGTATACGTATACACACACATAGGCATACAGTATACATAAAAAGGACATTAGGATAAGCTACATACATGGTTACACTGTTACAAAATGGATATAATGAATGTTAAAACACAACAGTGATTTTAATGTCACACTGAAATAGAAGAAATTATGATATTGATGAAGATGATCATGATGGCAAATGGATTGCTGAAGATGTAATTATAGATTATATTTTTTAGTCCGGGTCCAGTGAGGAGCAGTGGTTCTCAACCTTTTTGACTCGAAGGCCTCCCATTGTCCAGCACAATATTTGAAGGATATTCAAATATATTTCTGCTAATAATTATGTTTTTTATTAACAGAAATTGGGAGTGATAATATATTTTAAAAATAATTAACCACAGTTAATTTTGTGATTCATATAAGATTAAATATTCTAATTCAGTATGTTCTTCAACGCTTTTGAGGAAAAAAAGAAATATGATTTCAATTTACATCTTGATTTGTAACTTGTGCCCTAGTTTTACAGACAAAGCTTAAGCTTAGTCCTAGACTAAAATTCATGTTTGAGCTGTTTTAACTGAAATGAACTTGCACTGACGTATCTTAAAATATGTCGGTGTTATTGTTTTGTCTCAAGGTACAAGATTTTTTCTAAGCCATGTTTATAAAAGCTACTTAAATTTCCTAATTGCACTAAGGGCTACTGAATAATCTAAGACAGGGATGGGCAACTCCGGTCCTCGAGGGCCACTGTCCTGCAGAGTTTATCTCCAACCCTGACAAAAAATATTTTTTAGTAATCCTGAAAACATTGATTAGCTTGTTCAGGTGTGTTTAATTAGGGTTGGAGCTAAACTCTGCAGGACAGTGGCCCTCGAGGACCGGAGTTGCCCATCCCTGATCTAAGACCTCTCTGTGAAACCGGGCCATGAAGTTTTAAAAAATATATAATTCAATAATTTTAAGTCATCCTGTGTCCCCCTGGTTAAAGGTGAAGTATGTAGTTTCTGCAATACTAATGGCACATAGCAGAATTACCTTTGACCTGTTTAATGAATGTCTAAATGCAGCGTGGGTTGCAGTTCTGTAACCGAAGCTGAATATCTTTTCCCATGTAACGTATCAACCATGGTCTAATAGAGTAGTGCAGGAATGACAATTTTTGTTGGCCAAAACCCAGAAACAAGTCAGCTTTGTAGCACTTCTGATTCCATCGTCCTGAAGTCAATGGGTTTTTTAAAGGACTTTTGGTGAAATGTTTAAATCCATGTGATCACTTATATCAATGTTCTATCAGTTTTTGGTCAGTGTTTATTTAAAAACGGCCAATTATGCAGAATATACGATGGTAAATATTTTGTTGATGATTTGTCAATACAATATATAGCAATACAATAGGTATGATTTTACCCTATAAATTCAGCATATTGACACAAAACGATTACTGCAAATCCACATTTCACTGCCTGAAGTCTATTGTTTCTATGAATTGCAGAGATCCATTTGCTTCTCTTTTCTGTATTTTTCGGCAGTCTGTAAAAATATACCTCAGATTTCTTGTCAAATCTAGTTGTACAGTAAATCGCAAAGCTCTTTCCCGTTTTAGATGTGTTTTATGTTTTTTTCCCCCGGCATTCAGGCTGAAAACAAATGCTGCCGCTCAGTCTTTTTGCCACTTAGTGGGCCTAACCGCAGTCACTGCAGCCGAGGGTGACGTCACGCGCATACTGTACCCTCTATAGGTAGAGCAGGACCGCTCTCAGTGTTTTGATGGTGCCCGGAAGGCTCAGTGTTTGAGATAAATCCATGAATGGCATACTAATAGTAGTCAATGAACAATAATCTGGATTAAGATAATG
Organism: Gila orcuttii; assembly: GCA_026230005.1. NCBI lineage: Eukaryota > Metazoa > Chordata > Actinopteri > Cypriniformes > Leuciscidae > Gila > Gila orcuttii. Next base: position 11,002,409 of record JAPDVR010000019.1, on the reverse strand, counting down.
TATTTGAACAATTTTGCATACTTCACCTTTAAGAACTACTGCTATAGAGGACATTAGTGAGCTCCTCTTGTCCCACCGATGATGGCCCTGGCCTGGAGATTAGTACCGATCATTTTCTTTTTAAAATGATAAAATAGTTGCAAGAATAATATTAAAATGTGTTCTGAAATAAACTTCAGGTGTAGCTTTGTGCATTTCCACTCTGAAGTCTGAAGATGAATGCTCTCTGTGGGATTTCTAGGATACTCAGGTCTAAGGTTGAGGTTGTTACTTTTGTTATAACAAGGTGTCACATTTCTCATGCTGGAAAGAGCTTTTTTTCGTGAATTATGGATAGTGGGCCAGAACAAAAGCCATTTCTGTGGTGATTTTTCATACATTAATTATTTTAGCAGGTGGGAGGCCTTTCAGGGAGGACACATGATGGAGGGAGTTAGTGAGGCGAAGCAGAGAGATAGTTAGCATTTGCAGTGTCTCCCTCAGTACTCGCTGTTTCTAGAGTTCTCTGTTACTAGAAATTATATACTTTTAAAATGAAAAAAATAAATAAAAGAAATTCAACATGTAAATGGCCAGATTGATGCAGGAATACCACCTGGACCAATTTATGTCAGCTTCCTCTCTTGTGGCAAAGTCAGGGTAAGAAACTAACCCAAAAGTTATTCTGGAGTTTGAAGTTATAAGGTAGAGTTGACTCTGGTGGTTGATTTCATTCATTCTTAGAATATCACAATATTTAAAAGTATTTAGCAGTGATACTGTCAGGCTTTTCTATTTACAGTGAAGTAAGCTAATTGCCTGCACAACATATGATAGCATTATAATATAACAATAAAATATGTAACGACAAAGTTCATATAGGCTTCAAAAATTGATTCAAAACATAAACAAAACAAAACACACCTGATGCACATTCCTTGTTCTTAATTTTCTAGAAGTAGAGTTTAAGAACCCTGCTCTATTTTTGTGTAATTAAGAGAAAGTACACAGTCATTTTACTCAGACGAAAGTGACTTGAACGCACCTGCCGTCATAAACACGACTTCCCACCTCGTGAATACAAACTTCCATGGAGGACTTGAGCGCACCGCAAACAGGGATACCCAGGGAAATGGGCGGAAGATCCAAACCATAACAAGGGAAACGAGAGAGCGCTCAGAAATGCAGTGTGACACTAATAAGATCTTGCATTGAAAGTAAGCTGAAATGTAATGAAGCATAATAGGGCTGCCCTTGACTAAAGATTTTTCTAGATTATGAATGGGAGACTGTCAAAACATTTAAATTATTTATTGATAATGTCTTTTGTTGTTTGATTGACATTAATGACACTCAGTGCTCTTGAATGAATAACTTTTGTAACCTTAATTGTAACATTAATCTGTATTTAATTTATTTTGGGAAGACCATTTAGTGTTATTTTACATTTGATTCCTTATTCAATTTCTTTAGTATTTCTTATTTTCTTTATTCTATTTTCATTATTTGTGCTACTGCTTGTAAATAGTTTATTTGTTCTTATTTTATTACTGAGTGCTTACTTGTCTTTTCTGTGAATTCAATTCAGAGTTTGAAATCAGGCTTGTGCTGTGTGTACTCTATTGTGCAATATTTGCCCCATTGTAAGAACAAAAATGCACTGCATGATCAAATATTTAGGTGAGATAATTATATATTTTTTTGGAAAATGTTTAAAAAATGGCCCCTCTTCCCCTCAAATGAAAAAAATCCCCACAAGAGTCATCTAAGGTGGGGATTCCCCCCATTTTCAAAAATGAAACTCAAATCCTCATTAATATAGGATAAATAAATAATAAATAATTCTACATGATAAAACAAGGCTTCAAATAGATCGGTATCGGTGATCGCACGGCAGATACTGCTTCCTGTGATCAACGATCGTTGATGGGCTCTAAAAATCCTGATCGGAGCACCCTTACTAGAGATGCGCAGTTGGCGGTTACAGCTGCGGACTCCGCGGATAAACCGCGGATCGGGCGGATGACGTGACGAAAAAAAATATTTTAATTAAATTCGGCCGGGTGGTGGGCGGTTGAACCAATCAAATGAAAAATATATGTATACATTGTTAAATATTGTTATCTGACTATCTGAGTTATCTGATTTACATTTAGATTTAACATTTAGATTCAACATTTACATTTAGATTCAACATTTAGATTTAACATTAGATTTAACATTTAGATTTAGATTTAACATTTAGATTTAACATTTAGATTTAACATTTAACATTTACGTGTAACATTTAATATTTAGATTTAACTATTTAAAATATTTCTAAGTTGACAAATATTGTTGTAAATGTGCTAAAAAGTGACCGTCAAAAATTCATACCAGTTTTTTTAAACATTGTTTGAAGCTGAATGTGACAAAATGTTGCTGTTATTTTCAGCGTGAGCCGCTTTACAAACGGCGCCCCATACAATAGCAGCATGTTGAAATTATGTGCCAAAATGCGTTTTCTATTAGGCTACACTGAAAATATTGTACAGATATATTACATTATACAATATTGTACATTGTACAGTATTGATCAGATAAGGTCAGGTTTGCCGAAGTGCGTTTAATTTAGGCTATTTTATGTATTTTTGTCCCTGCGCGCCGAGTTCTCTGCTGATATTCTGAGAGCTTTCTAGTCTCGCGGCTGTCATCAGCAGCGCCTTGTATCGCCCAATCAGCGGATGGCGGGCGGGTGCGGTTTTGAAAATTGGTCAAAAATTTTGGTGCGGATGGATGGCGGATGGATGGTGAGTTTTATGATGCGGTTGCGGATGAAATAATAGCCCATCCGCGCATCTCTAACCCTTACTCCTTTCCTTCATTTTTACATCTAGATTACCTTGCGTGTAATGCACACTTAATCTGTAGAAATCATCTTTTTTATGTTGAATATTTTAATGTGGTGGCTTAATTTGCTTCTAGTATTTAAAACTCTTAATTTATTTCTAGCTTGTTTTTAAAAATTTTTTTTGGACATTATAACTATAAGCATATAATTTTAATAACGGTGATTTATTGGTTATGGACCATTCGATGAAAGTAATTATCAGCTTGCTATCGGCCAGAATTTTAATATCAGTGCATGCCAAATGCTTTTAGAAAATCAGATATTGAACTTCTTTTGTCAAAACTCTCATCCTATTTTGTTTGTCTGAACATGTGTGTGAAAACACTCTGACATGATTTTCATTACACTTCAGAATTGAAGCAGCAGAGATCGACAGATGTGTTTTCTGTTTATTTGCTTTTTATAGCACAGAAAAGCGCAAGTTCATAGAGAACTGCAAAAGGTGATTTGGCGGAGGAGTGAGAAAACCAGAATTTAAATAGCCAAATCAGAAATGGTGTTAAAATAAAAGATAATCTACCTCAGCTCCCCTAAAATTATTGCAGAAGGTCAGCTGTTCTCAATGCTTTCACAGCTTCATAGCCAGCTCTTTTAAGCTTCTGCATTGATTGTTAATGTACACTGATGGTTACCTCCATTGCCCTCGCTCACCTCGTCGTGACTGCAGTGTGAGGATACATGTTAAGTTTGCAGTAAAAAAATAGACTTTTTGCTGCAGCATAATTGCTGGTGTTTTTACTAACGACTTGTGGACTTAGTGTTCCTGGGTGTTTATAAGATTAATCAGGTTATTTTAAAGAAAAAAAGGGTGTTCATATATATAAGAATGTAATAGCTTCATCTTCCTCTGAAACTACTTCCCTTTTCTGCTGACGTCACTTAGGCCATGCAAGCTAACGGATAATTTTAACCAAAATATGTAGGCATTGATTCAGTAAACTTGCATTTGGTCTAGGTCAGGGGTGCCTCATTCATTTTAAGTTGGGAAAAAATTGAACCATGTGTGGGCCGAATGACCTTTTTTAAACCTTAGTGAGCTGACAATTAGCCTACAATAATATTAACCATACAAACTACAAATAATAAAACTAGAAAAAAGGTTCGGGCTGTGGTGCCTATGCAATCATATAGCCTATCAATATGCATATTCTTTTTCTCAAAATACTGCATTTATATTTCAGGCCCTGTGTTGATTCATATAATTTCTTAAGGTTCAATTAATTAATGGAAAAAAGTGTTTGTCTAAATAAACAAAGTCTAAACTTGACTTTAATGCTGCATCAAGCTGAATCAAGCCAAAGAAGATTGTTTTCCAGTGATTTTTCTTGATCTTTGTTCTTGTATTAGCCACTTTTAATCCTGTTGTCTCCCTCTGAAGTGAGTGTGTCTCTCAGCCTCTATTCTTCTGTTCCTCTGTGATGTCTTCAGTGTGATGGATTGGGCACAGAGGAATGAGTTCATTTTAGACCGCACTGTGAGATGGGGTGTGACTGTGATAGGTATGGCCTCCATTTGTGTGTATATGTGTGTGATGTTGTGTTTGTTTAAGCATTTGTGTATGTGCTTTTGTTTGTGTGTCAGGGTGCTCTGTGAAGAAGTTGAGGTGCTGGACTGATGATTTTAAGCGGTTGTCAGGGGCAACAGCTGCTTCTAATAATAGAAGCTGAGGGAGGCATTTGTCCTTAGCGAACCTGAGGCACACCCATCCTGTCTCTCTTTCACATTTCTCTCGCTTTCTGACTCGGTCTTCGCTTTCTCTTCTTTTCTGCCGCACTCACATAAATTCACTCAAATGTTGTCATCTTCATGGGACTGCACACTTCACGTCTGAAGAGTAGTTATGGATTTTATTTATATAAAAGGGTGATAGTATGAGAAATAAAATGTCCTTGATCTTTTGAAATAAAATAATTCATGGTACTATGAAATACTGTGTAAATCACAAATACATGATATTATGTTTCAGAACTCAAAACCATCCTCAATTTAAAAAAAGACCACATTATTATAATTATTATTAATTATTAGTTATATTATACTTTTTTAAAGGACCCCTATTATGCTATTTTAAAGTTTCCTAATGTTGTTGTGGAGTCTCCTACAACATGTTTACACGCATCAAAGGTAAAAAAAACTGTTTAATTTCCTCATAATATACTTTTGCACATCATCACATTTTCAATGATTCTCAAATGACTCGTCAAATGAATCAATCTCTCTAAATCCCTCCTTTCCGCAAGCTACTCTGTTCTGATTGGCCAGACAGCTCAGTCTGTTGTGATTGGCCTACCGTGTACAGTGCGTCAAGAACAAAAACGCCCATTGCCATAACAACGTCAGCTCTGCTTGTTCCTACACTGTAAACTAAACACAGTAACGAACAATGACGTCGATTTGATCATATTAATGTGAGTGTGAGTCCGATGATGAAACACTGTTATTCAACCCAAACCTCCATCGGAAGGACGGCTTGAGCAGGACTTTCACAGTGATACACTACTCAGTTTGAGGTACATTATAAGATGTTCCAACTGTAATTCTTCACCATCAGCATTAACAAGTGCATGTTTTATACTTGTACTAATTTTTTACTTGTGCGCGTGCAATATGTGGGCGGGCAATATACTAATGTTTTGTCTTGACGTCACTACGAAACGGCGTATGACTCGTTTGAAAAGCGATTCAATTGACTCAGAGTCGACTCTTACTTTTGAAAGACATTAACCTTATATACGGTGCACTTTCAGATTTAAAAATTTGCAGGATGTTTTCATTCCCTTAGAGCTATGTTACACTACATGAAAGGTAATTTTCAAAAATCCATAATAGGGGCCCTTTAATATTTGTACATTTTATTTTTAATAATGATAATTATTAATAATAAATTAATAAATTAAAATGTAAAACAAATTAATAATAATAATTATTAGTTTAGTAGTAGTACACAGCTGGTCACATGAAGTCCACATTGTGGCCTCTATATGTGGGACAACCTGCTTCATGTAGAATAAAACAGCTTTTTTTAGGCCACTGTAATGTCTGGAGTCTGAATCATGTGTCAGTGGACATAAATATATACTATATAGAACCATTCAAAAGTTTGGGGTCAGTAAGCTGTAAATAACAGTAAGCTGTAAATAATTGCCCGAGAGGCATTTCAAAGATGGCCGCTGAGTGAAATGATTATTGAAGGGATTATTGCTTCAAAGGGACTTTGTCTGTGCGCAATGCCGTTTGCTTCGGGGGTTGGGCAGAACTGACTGACCGGCAGATTCTCTCAGTTTTTCCCCTATGATTGGCCTACTGTGTTCATGGTCATCCAGTTTGAAATGTTGACTGCAAACACAGAGGTTTTTCAGATTTTCCAGCATTCTGTCCATGTTTACACTTATTTGCAGCCTTTAGCCACTGCCTGCCTACAATGCGCTGGATCCTTCACTAGAAACCAAAAGTAACTCACTCCAGCTTAAAGTTTTCTCTTTGAATACTTGCACCCGGGAACAATACAATACATCGACACCATTATGATTATGATAAAACTCCCAAGTTTGCTAAGGAGTATTTCCTACTAAAGAAAAGTGGTATTTGACTCAGGTAAGCGTATCCATAGCAGACTGGCGGGCGTCGACTTGGCAACTTGTCAAGTGCATTATGGGTGTTGAAGTTTTCCTATATTTAACGAAAGGAAAGAGACCATCCTTTTTACTTTGTTTTCTCTTGTCAGGTGACAACGGTTTAAAAAAATATTTTTCCTTTCTACTGTATAGGCAACCAAATTTTATTGAAAGCCCATTTTGCCAGCAGTAAAGTACCCCTTTAATCCCAACAGAAGAACTAACAATAAGTGTAAAAAATGGGTAAACCTGTCCTGCATGTGTCATCTGTCTGTCCTGAAGGATCCTGAAGTTAGAAAAGAGCACCTGTAATTTTTAACAAAATCACAGTAAACTAGTAGCATTTACAGTTTTCACTTTAAGATCATGCATACATGCAGTAGGCTACATCATCTCAAATCGTTTTTCCCTCAAATGCATGTTATGAAGTGATTGCATTGAGATGTTTTAGTCACAATATAAGAATAATATGAGAAGAATTTTAACCAAATCTTTGCAGTACAGATGAGTCTGGAGAAGCAGTAGTGCTTAGTTAGTAGGGCAGCTGAAACATCTTAAGTGTTTTTTATAACATCACATATAACATCACACATATGAATTATCTTCATTTTGATTCCTCACTGCTTTTTCTTTATGTGTTTACTGAAAAGTTTTGCATATTCCATTGGTTAATATTGACAGGATCAAATTTTACTGCATTGCAGCAAACAACTTGAACTTGCTAAGAATAGAAACATGACTGTTACTATCCTAACAAGAACATATATCCTGTTCTATTGCACTATTCAAATGCTTACAAAAAAAAGGAAAATTGAAGAAAAGACAAATTTAGAAATTAAATTGCTTTAAATAAATAAAAAATGATTGACTGAATTTTAATTTTTGCTACATCAGTTTAAATAAACTCTTTAATTAGTTGTGTTATATGTTTACACAGTTTGTATCTTAAAACTGTTGGACTTTCAGCACTGATTTCATGGTTTTCAACTATACGTTTTAGGTAAAAAGTGAATTTCACAATTGTTTCTAAATCTCCACTGTGCGAATATTTGATGTGATATAATATGATAGGTCTGATGATTAGATATATGCTCTGTCAGAGATTTACTGAGAAGTATTCATTCTGGTGAATGAAGCTAGTTAATTTATTGTGCTTTTTTGCAGCATCTCAGTGTTGGTTTTTACAGCTGGTTTTTAAGCCACGGTTTTCTGCCAGAATAACAGATGCTGTGATTGTTTTATAGGGGTTTGTGTCTCTGAGAAGCAGGGTGATTCCACTCTGTCTGTTTAACATTCACTCTCACTTATCATGTTGGTTTAATGGGATCTTAACTTAATTTGTTTCATCTCTTATTCAACTGAGAAACGTGGTGACTGGTGGGGGATGGAGTTAAAGCAGAAGCCTCGTTGAAAATGTGACTGCGTTTTACAGTCTAACCTTTGACTTTACAGTTAGTCCCAACACATTTGGGTTCTTAAGAGACCTTTTCATTTTCACAGCAACCTACAGTGCCTAGCATACGTGAACACACCCATGCTAAAGTTGACTAAAAAGAGGAATAAAAAAATCATCTTTTGGAAATTGATCTTAATGCCTCAATTTAAAAAATCAGGAAAAATCCAACCTTTAAGGACACCAATTTTCTTTGTAAATGATTAATGTATCATAAATAAATAAATGTTCTTCCTTAAAATACACGTTGCGTAAGTCAGGACACCCCTATGTTAAATTCCCATAGAGGCAGGCAGATTTTTATTTTTAAAGGCCGGTTGTATCATGGATCCAGGATACTATGCATCCTGATAAAGTTCCCTTGGCCTTTGGAATTAAAAAAGTCCCACATCATCACATTCCCTTCACCATACCTAGAGATTGGCATGGGGTACTTTCCAAAGATCATCTCTCAATGCAAATCATACCAGCTATTAGCCTAACTGAAATGAAACCATGCCAATCTCCAGGTATGGTGAAGGGAATGTGATGATGTTGGGCTTTTTTAATTTCAAAGGCCAAGGGAACTTTATCAGGATTCATAGTATCCTGGATCCATGAAACAACTGGCCTTTAAAAATAAAAATTTGCCTGCCTCTATGGGAATTTAACATAGGGGTGTCCTGACTTACGCAACCTGTATTTTAAGGAAGAATATTTATTTATTTATGAAACATTATTCATTCACAAAGAAAATTGGTTCCTTAAAGGTTGGATTTTTCCTCATTTTTTTAATTAAGGCATTAAGATCAATTTCCCAAAGATGATTTTTTTATTCCTCTTTTCAGTCAACTTTAGCATGGGTGTGTTCACTTATGCTATCCACTGTAAATGAAGTGCACAGTCATGTAAGTGGCAATTACTGAGAGCAGACTAGTGTTTGAAATATGGATGTACTGTTGGAATGGGATCTCATTTGGTTCCATTTTAAGTTAGTGATTTCACTGACTTGATTAACTCGACCTCAAAGCAACTTTATTTTTCTTATATTGTGGAGAATGAAGCACACATTTGTTATAATTTTGTTGTTTTGTCTGCAAAGGAGAGCTTGTCATCTTAGATGATGCTTCGTGTTTGTACACATCTGGAGCCAGTGGCTATCTGACCTTCAGCTGAGAAAAGGTCTTGGCTTGGAAGGCAAGCTCAGCCTCGAGGTGATTGACATCCTCTTTGATATGTCAGAGTGGGATGAAGATGTAGGTCTTGAGATTACAGATGCAGACAGAAAAGGAAATGAGGTAAATGGCAATGGGATATATTTTAGTATGTGTCTGTGAGTGTTAGTGTGGCGTTTGCATATGCTAAAAGGCATGCATGTTTTCGCTGTTGAAACCACTGAGAACACGCACAATTTTAATGTAGTGTGCATTTTTGTTTTTTATGTATATTATACATTTGCATGTTTTGAGACTAAAGTTACACTTAAATTGAATTAAAAGGAATTTCATATTGTTAGATTGTGGCAAAATGTTGATCAGATGGAATCCCCACGTCAAAAATACAGAAATATCAGATCCGACTCCGGACGCCGAATCCCTTCCAGAAGATATTCCATTTTGTCTGGTTTCCAAACCCACTCAGCAATACCCGAAACTTGTTAACAGAAAGCCTCATCTGGTACCCAAAACGAATGATTATAAATCATTATAAAATTATATTAATTAAAAAAACAACAACAAAGAAAACAAAATGTATGGTTGCTTTCTTAAAGTAACACACAAGTTGCAATTGAGAATCCTTAGGTCCTTCAGTATCAAGTGAATTTGGTGAACTGAAAAACAAACAAATAGCAATAGAGCTTTTCACATAACAAACTTCACTTTTCTGAGTTGTTTTGCAAAGACTTACCCAGGGGCGTCACTAGGCCTCTAAATTTCCACCCAGCCCCCCTAAACATTTGTGATTAACTCCATAATATGTACAATAATTTGTGACCGCCTCAGTCCCCTTTAAAACTCATGAAAATAGTAGCAGACTTCGGGTCCTCCTAGTGTTTTATACGCGTTATTCAGCGTGTTCTTCTTCAAGCCGCAGCAGCGCGTCAGAAGCAGAGGACAAGGTCTGTGCATTTATTGATAGATTGTTATGATATTTGAATCTGTGCAGTACTTTGTCATAAATGCCGTTTACTCAATTTTGTTTTGTTTTGTTCCTTTCATCTAGATGGCATGAGACTTTGTGACTTTTCCTACTCTTGCTATACTTCATACTTCTGTACAATAAAATTGGTTTTATAATAAATCCAAAAGCAAAAAAAAAAAAAAAAAAAAAAAAAAAACATGAAAAGAACTATAAAAAGGAACTAAAAAATGGCAAATGAACTAATGGCTGGTCCTCTGCAGCCATCTACTGGTTATATTGGTAATTTCATGTAATTTTTGTTTTCCACCAGGTGACAGAAATTATGTTTTTTCTATATTCTTTATGATTAATAAGGAATATTAGCTGTTTATTTAAAATTAGTAGAAATTAAATCAATATTCAGGAATTTTTTTTTACCCTCATCATGATGTGAAGTCAGTTCTCCTCAATATCACAAAGGTGTCATGGCAAAGTAACAACAGGTGAAGTTTATCACATAAATAACTGGACATGATATGTGCCTTTCAAGTGGAGTCGGAAATATTGTAATTACAAATTCAGAGCATATTAATGACTGAGCTAAGTCGTATTTACATTTATTCATTTAGCTGACGCTTTTATCCAAAGCGACTTATAATTGCTATATTTCAGAGGTCGCACGCCTCTGGAGCAACTAGGGGTTAAGTGTCTTGCTCAGGGACCCATTGGTGTCTCACAGTGGATTCGAACCCGGGTCTCTCACACCAAAGGCATGTGACTTATCCACTGCGCCATCACCACCCTTTATGATTGGAAAACTCAGACATCTCTATGATACATGAGTTGCAGAGTGTTGTGACGTTGGATGGGGCATACAGTAATATACAGTAAATAGCATTGTGTAATATATCTATAATATATTATTTATATTATATCTATTTATAGTTATCTTAAATTTATCTTTATATAGAGATCAGTGAGCCCTTAGCAGAAAGCAAGGCTATAATGAATTTATAGAGAAATCATTCATTGAAAATTATTTTGAATGATTTTGCAAGTTATTTTAGTTTTATATGCTGGATTTTAGTAGGAAGTATTAAAGGTATGGAAAAGCTGATAATTAGCAGTTAATCGGACAACTTTTATAGTTTGCTTTATGTAACACAAACATGAAATTTCAATACCATGTATAAATAAGTGATAAAAATGAATAATTCTTATCCTTTTGTATTCAGATGTAGTTGGGTTTATTGTTCACAATATTATTCTTTTGCTTTTTCTGGAGCTATTTTTCCATTATGTTTCTGACTTGAATGTGTGACTTTTTTTTTGTAATAATGAATGCCCGATTTGGAGGGACGAGTTTTCCAGGGGCACTTGAAGGCATTTGACAATCAGAAAGAGTCCAGATATTTTTGGTCTTCATTTTGAACTGTAAATTTATCATTCATTTTTGTGTGTGTTTTTCAGGACTATACCATCACCATGTATTTCCAGCAGTCCTGGCGCGATAAGCGTCTGTCCTACACAGGGATCCCTCTAAATCTTACTTTGGATAACCGAGTGGCTGATCAACTCTGGGTGCCTGATACTTACTTCATAAATGACAAGAAATCTTTTGTTCATGGGGTCACTGTGAAGAACCGCATGATTCGTCTACATCCTGATGGGACTGTGCTCTATGGCCTCAGGTCAGAGAGTTTGTGTGTGTGCAGTTTTTTAAAGTATTTTTTTGTTTTACTTCTTCTCTCTCTCATGCATTAGATTCATGTTTGATTCTTTTGTGTGCGTGCATCTATACATTTATCTCTGTCTGCATGTGTATGCTGTATTTTTGGCTGACCCTATTCCCCTGGCTGTCCTGATGTTGCTTTTTTTAGAATTTAAAGCCCAGTGAGAGATGCGTATCCTGTCTCAGTCAGGGAATATAGGTTCTGTTTATCAAAGAAAGATGAGGCTGTCTCGGTCCTGGTTGAACCAGGCTATTTGTTAGCATTCACTAATTAGCAAGAGCACAGTCCATATCTGGACCCCGGATTGGTTTCATCCAGACATTATTATTATAACATGTAAAGAGAACAACAAAAATGTAAGTCATGAGTACATTATGTACACTTCCCTTCAAATCTTTGGGGGTTTTAATGTTTTTAAAAATGTAGAAATATACAGTAAAATCAACATTTCAGTAATATTATGACATATTATTACAATTTAAAATAATCTATCTATTTGAAAATAATCTATACCTGTGATGACAAAGCTGAATTTTCAGCATCATTACTGCAGTCTTCAGTGTCACATGATCCTTCAGAAATCCTTCTAATATTCGGATCTGCTGCTCAGGAGACATTTTTTTTATTATTATCAATGTTAAAAGCAGTTTAACTGATTAATATTTTTGTGGGAAATTTTTTTTTTCAGGATTCTTTGGTGAATAGAGAGTGCATTACATTATAAATGACTTAACTGTCGCTTTTAATCAATTTAATGCATCTATGGTGAATAAAAGTTTTAATTTCCTTTCAAAAAATAAATGTAATTGACACCAAACTTTTTTAAAAATTTTTTTAGGTTTGTAACACAAAATACATTCGGTTAGATTTATGCTAAAAATAAGACAAACTATTTTAAGAAAATAAAACATCCTTAGTATCCTATAAAGATGAGCTTCTATTATTGTCACTGTAAGCAAAAAAAGAAAAAAAAGTGTATCAGGACAATTCTGGCATGTTAAAGATTCACTGGAAGAGAAATAACTTTCAGTAGTCATTGTTAAAGGGATAGTTCACCCAAAAATGAAAAAGAAATTAATTTACTCACAATCGAGTTGTTCCAAACATGTATGAATTTCGGTCTTCTGCTGAACACAAAAGAAGATATTTTGAAGAAAGTTGGTAACGAAACAGGTTTGGTTACCCATATTCTACAAAATATCTTTTTCTTTTGTTCAGCAGAAGACCGAAATTCTTGTTTGGAACAACTTGAGGGTGAGTAAACGATGACAGAATTTTCATTTTTGGGTGAACTATCTCTTTAAATCTACCAAAACATAAAAGGAAAATGATCATTAATTAAAGTCAAGATTAATGTCTTTCTGCAGAGGAAAAGCTGCAGTCCTACACTTCTTTCCCTACATAGTGCAGAGTTTGATTGGCAGCTTTGTCTAGCCGATATTCTCTCTCTCTCCATCTTGCTCAATACTGTATAATTTATATCTAATGCACTATGCCTGAGAGGTATGGACATGTGCTGTTCTACATCGGTGTCCACCTATTAGTGTGTGTCTATATATATATATATGATCACTGATTAGCTAACTATCTCTCTGCCAGAAAAACAATACGGAGTATAATAAGGTGTTTTTGTGGGGGTGGATGTATATGTACGTGTATACAGTGTGTTTGTGTTGCATTTGTCAGGAATAAGTGCTTTATACCCATTCAGGGCTGCAGAACGAAGAAGCAATTCCATCATAAGTTGTCAAAAAGTGCAGCAGTCACGCACTGAAAGGCCATCACGTGTGTGTTTCCGTGTTAATTCAAGTTCAACGTAATTAAGATCCAGCCAGAGGAATTTCAGAGAGGGGCTGCAAGCTGCAGACATGACTGAGACAGCGTTAAGGCAATTACACAGGAGAGGAATAAAGAGGGATGAAACACGAGAGTGATATAAGGAACGCAGTGTGCCTGCAGTGTTGTTTTACCAGCAGCTTGTGAGAGAACCTTTAAATGACACGTGAATAAACAATAAGCAAATTTTACTGTGTATTACCATCCAATTACTTGCTACATTTCACTTAATGGCGGTTGATTGGGAGAGGATTACATTTGTTTTGTGATACGAAGAAGTACACGTCAAATCATTATTAGTTCAGCATGAATTAAAGTTCTGCAAAGCTTTCCGAATATATTCTAGTTACAGGTAGAAGTAGGTGGCTGTAACACCATCTGCTCTTAAATGTTTCACTTACCTCTTCTGACATCTGGACAACTTTTCTAAAATAATATAAGTATGTTTGATCAGTCAAACTCAAAAGCAAACTGGCTATTCCTTTAGACATACTAAACAACTGCTCAATTGTAATAGTATTGTGTTGTTGTTTTTCGCCTCATATCTGTAGGATAACTACCACAGCTGCATGTATGATGGATTTGCGCAGATACCCGCTGGATGAGCAGAACTGCACGCTGGAGATTGAAAGTTGTAAGTGCTGTTCACGGTTTAACCGTTAGCATTCATGACTAGCATGCTGAATAGAAAGGTTGATTGCATATCCACGATTTAACATGTATATGAGATGTTCAGTATTTACAGCAATTAATGAGAGTTAAGGGACGTGCAACAAAGTTACTATGGTTTCAGGAAAAAGTTGTGACTGGCTACTGTAGTTAAGTTCTACAACACCAAGTTGTACTATGGTGGTAGTTAAGCAGCGATTTACGCAGTTGTATTGGAAATGCACCCCATGGTAGACCATTCACACTGGACACATTCTTGTATTCTGTCTGTTTTTTGTTTATTTTTAATTATGTACATATGCAGAGTGGCTTTTCCATCACGTACTCTTCAGCATCTTGTACCATGATTGTCACAATATTAAGACATTTAGTCAAGACACGTCTTGAGCATTGAGCATGTCTCCAACATTCTGTTACATGTGTTTCATCTCACTGTTTTTTAACTCAAGATCACGTCCTTTGTAAAAGGCTTCACATGTTAGGAGGTAAATAAAGGTAGTAATTCCAAGTTATATTTCTCAGGTAGGAAAATGGGTCAGGGGGCATGATTAATTTTGTTAATTTTCTTTTCACACCATTCTGTTTAATTAATACCATTAAATTAATATAAAACATTGACTGCTCTAAAAATACATAGAGAGAAAGTAAATGAAAAAAGTCCACATTTTCAATGAAAGCATTAAATAAAGAGGCATGAAATTCTTGCAGCAATGCAGCAAAAACTGGCACAATCAGTTGTATAATCCTAATGCATGCATGCATGCATCATTATTCATTTATCAAGAAAAATACCTGCAGAGAATCTGGCTGTGCTGACTAATCTCTCTGTTTCATCTTTCTCAGTCTCTGCAAATGTCTTACTCTCTGTCACTTTCTTTTTGCTCTCTTTCATCTCCTCCCCTCATCTCTTTTGCACTTTGCCTCTCTCGGTGTGACAGACAGTGTTTGTAATTGGGTGTCTGCTTTGTTGGGCAGACAGCTGTATTCCTGTGAGGCTGCTGTCATGTCAGAGCTCTGAGATGCATATCACAGCAGGAAGGAGAAACCTCAACACCAACATCACAGCAGACATAAACCATGTCGCTTTCACCACATTCTCATCATCCATGGGACTGGACAAGATCACTTACTGTAATAAGAGACACAAATACTTTCCACAAATATGTTAATAGTTAGTAGTTCACCCAAAAATGAAAATTGTGTCATCATTTACTCACCCTCAAACCTGTATGTAATTCTGAAAATAAAAGAAGATATTTTGAAGATTGTTGGTAACCAAACAATTTTGGAGACCATTGACTTCCATAATGGCCAAGAACAACAACAAAAAAAAAAAACCCAATATATTTAATTCATATTTCATTTTTGGGTAAACCATCCCTTTACACACATGTCATGGAATAGTCTCTTATTCTTTTTTTATCAAAAGGTCAGTAAACATTTGCATTCAATTTGTTATGGAGCCTTTCATTTGGATGCTATTCATTTTATGTGAATTTGGCCATTTTTACAAACCTATTTTTTAACAAACCAAAATTTGATGTCACACAGTTTGCTTTTAAGAATGCTTAGATCTTTCATTGACTCTTTTTTCTTAACATTTTTGTTCGGCGAAAATCACATAACAGGGTTTGAAACAAAATGGGACAGGTAAATATTTTTAATTGACTCAATATTTAAAGATATGAACCACAATAATTCAATTTAACTCAATTTAAGAGATTTTTTTTTTAATTGGTACTGTCAATACAGTGGAAGAGGAACAGGCCAAAAACATTTTGGAACAGTCATGGGACACCAGAGTGTACCCTTTTTGTAGAAAGCAGCACCAATTAATCCAACATTAAAGACTCGAACATTAAAGAGAAGGGGACCGGGAAGAGTAGACCTTCATGAGGATTATCGCTTTGCTTCAGTCACTCAGGAGTATAGGCTGATGTTTCTTTTGATTGGACTTAATGAAGAACAGGAAGAATCGACTATCGTAATACTTTATCTTCAAATTAAGCTTTAATGTTCTACAGTACTGTGCTCTCCTGGAGATAAGCGCGCAGAGTCTGCAGGGACAATCTTTAACAGTTAGACCTGGACCGGACCTCTCACAGAAGTGTTCACACTGCATTCACATGCTGATTTACCCCACTGACAACACAGACTTTGGGAACGTGAAAGAGGCCACGTGTTTTGTGGATATATGTGTATTTCTGAATGTTTCTGTCCCTCTTTTGTTTCTCAGATGGCTACACTACAGATGACATTGAGTTCTACTGGCAGGGAGGAAGTTCGGTGACAGGGGTGGACAACATTGAGCTGCCGCAATTCTCTATTATTGATTATAAAACACTGTCTAAGAAAGCTGTGTTTGCCACAGGTACAGTATGTTCATGACCCTGCATGTTCATGAGATGATTAGACTTTCTTTTGAGATGAGTCAGCCCTCCTCAGTACTGTATGACAAGATTCTTTCAGTTCACTTCATTTAAAAAATGATTCATTAAAATAGCTGTATATTTGTAAGCACAGAAATTCCAAAGTGGTATGCGTGTAGCTGCAATATTGTTCTTATGTGAACAAAATTATGCAGTTCGCTGCTACATAATGTCTGGTCCAGTTTGCAGCTTATTTTTGTCAAGACCCGCCCACTTAGATAGGAATCTATCTGACTGACATATTAAACGACTAACCACAGTTTGTTGAACATGATACCATATTAATAGACTGCAGAAAAAGCTCATTCGAAATATGGTGTAACAGTCTCCACAGTTTGTTGACAAATGCATGCATATACACGACTATTCAAAAGTTTGGGGTCAGTACAAAAAAAAAAAAAACTTTTGAAAGAAATTAATACTTTTTTTATTTAACCTTTATCTATCCAGGTAAACTGTTTGAGAACCACTTCTCATTTACAAACATGACCTGGCCAAGAGGCTACAGGAATAAATAAGAACATACTGTACAGCTGTACATAGTCAAACACATAACACATAAAACAAGCAGCTAAATTAAAAAAAGAAAGACAACAAAGGGGAAAAAGAAAAGGAATAGAGTGCTTAAATATGTGTGTATAAATATGGTTCATGATTGTCAGCAGGAACAAGAATCAACTATGTAATTTTCGAGGTTTTGCTTTTATTGACACTGAAGTAAGTAATGGCTGTAATGAGTAATGGCTGCTGAAAACTCAGCTTTGCCATCACATGAATACATTTTAAAATCTATTAAAATAGAAAAAAGTTATTTTAAATTGTAATAATATAAATATTATATTATAATAAACTTTATTTTATATAATGCCTTAAAAGCAGGCACTTTACACAATAAAAATACAAAAAGACAGGGAAAAAAATACACAGATAGAAATACAAAGCGTATAAAAACAAACACACTGGAATACAAAATAATTAAAACCATCAAGAAAAAGCTAACCTTTTAGGTTGGATTTAAAAAGGTTTACATTTTGTGCATCTTTAATATGAGACGGAAGTCTAGGAGCATAGGATTTAATATTCAGAGTCTAGGAGCATAGGATGAGAAAGCCCTGTCCCATACAGATAGTAAACGTGTCTGTCTAATGTCACAATATTACTGTTTTTACTGTATTTTTGGTCAAATAAATGCAGCCTTATTGAGCATATGAGGCTTCTTTCAAAAACAAAAAAAAACAACCTCAAACTTTTGAATGAATTATTACTGTGTGATTAAATGACTGAACTGTGTGTGTACAGAACAGGATTAAAGGTGCCGTGTGTGATTTTTAGCTGGCCAACAGGAAAATATGTCATCATCTTCTGAGACAGCAGAGAGTAGCCAGTTCAGCAATGAGGTTTCTTTACAAGGATAAATTAAGAAATTATGTTAACTTAATTATTCAGTAAAACTATATGTTATTGCGAATATTATTGTTACTTGTTCATCATTGTGTCAGTGTTTTATTCGCTGAACTAAGCTTGCTTCCTTGCTCGAAGAGCAACATAGTAATGAAACGCGTTTGTCCGTTTAGGGCTACTGTAGAAACATGACAAGACAATATGTCTACCTCAATAGAAGGGGGTGCCCGCGGTTATGGAGATATAAATGTCTCATTCTTAAGTAATAAAAACATAACGGTTCATTATTCAAGGTCTTTATACACCACAGAAAACATAGTTATGGATCTTATATTGCATTTCTGTCAATAGATCCTCAGAAATATTACACATTGCACCTTTAAGCACTAAAAGGTGAAATGACAACCAAATTTAGCAGCAGTGTGTACAGTAAGTGGCGTTTGGGTACCTCTCTGACACAAAACACTTTAATTTCTCACTTTCAGGGTCGTATCCTCGTCTGTCTCTCAGTTTTAAACTGAAGAGAAACATTGGATATTTCATCCTGCAGACCTACATGCCTTCAACACTGATCACCATCCTGTCCTGGGTCTCCTTCTGGATCAACTATGATGCTTCAGCTGCAAGAGTTGCACTCGGTGTGTGTGTGTGTGTGTGTGTGTGTGTGTGTGGACTAGAGATGCGTGGTTGGCGGTTACAGCTGCGGCCTCCGCGGATAAACAGCGGATCGGGCGGATGACGTGACGAAAAAAAATATTTTAATTAAATTCGGGCGGGTGGTGGGCGGTTGAACCAATCAAATGAAAAATATATGTATACATGGTTAAATATTGTTATCTGACTATCTGAGTTATCTGATTTACATTTAGATTTAACATTTAGATTCAACATTTACATTTAGATTCAACATTTAGATTTAACATTAGATTTAACATTTAGATTTAGATTTAACATTTAGATTTAACATTTAGATTTAACATTTACGTGTAACATTTAATATTTAGATTTAACTATTTAAAATATTTCTAAGTTGACAAATATTGTTGTAAATGTGCTAAAAAAGTGACCGTCAAAAATTCATACCAGTTTTTTTAAACATTGTTTGAAGCTGAATGTGACAAAATGTTGCTGTTATTTTCAGCGTGAGACGCTTTACAAACGGCGCCCCATACAATAGCAGCATGTTGAAATGATGTGCCAAAATGCGTTTTCTATTAGGCTACAATGAAAATATTGTACAGATATATTACATTATACAATATTGTACATTGTACAGTATTGATCAGATAAGGTCAGGTTTGCCGAAGTGCGTTTAATTTAGGCTATTTTATGTATTTTTGTCCCTGCGCGCCGATCGGAGACGGAGTTCTCTGCTGATATTCTGAGAGCTTTCTAGTCTCGCGGCTGTCATCAGCAGTGCCTTGTATCGCCCAATCAGCGGATGGCGGGCGGGTGCGGTTTTGAAAATTGGTCAAAAATGTTGGTGCGGATGGATGATGAGTTTTATGATGCGGTTGCGGATGAAATAATAGCCCATCCGCGCATCTCTAGTGTGGACACCTAGTACTTCACGCCAACTAAAGACACACATTTATTGCACTTTTTCTACACCTCCCTATTCCCAATTCTTAAATTTACAATTAATGTCAACCAGTTTCTAAATAAGCTTTTTTAAACATTGTAAAACTGACTCTTTTTAGGAATCACCACCGTTCTGACTATGACTACGATCAACACTCATCTTAGGGAGACTTTACCCAAGATCCCTTATGTGAAGGCCATAGACATCTATCTGATGGGCTGCTTTGTCTTTGTGTTCCTGGCCTTGCTCGAGTATGCTTTCGTCAACTACATATTCTTCGGTCGTGGTCCACATTTACGGAAGAAAGTGGCAGAAAAAGCTGCAAAAAGCAACAATGAGAAGAGTAACAAAGTTCAGGTGGGTTTTTGCCCAGCTCTATGTTTACACTAAGTAATTTTTTTGATCAATACAGTAGAGGTGTAGGACTTCATACTGTTTCCTATTATTATATGTAGATTACCTTCATCAAACATTTACAAGTTAATTTTTAAAAACACTCATTTAATAACACTGTTAAATGTAATCTTTAGCAAATGTGATATTTTTTCGTACATTATAATGTGGTCAATACTTTTAGCATTTGGATTTTAGTTTTTACTGTTTTATTTTAAATTCAATTTCGACATCATAATATTGGCCAAAACTTGAAAATATTAAATATCTTATCAGCATTGGCCAGAATTTTAATATTGATACATCTCTAAATTCTAAATCACTTTTATTTACTAAAGTTTTATTTATTCCTTCTTTTATGTTAATAAAGGTTGATGTCCATGGAAACATTCCCCTGACAAACCTTGATCTGCGCCTTAGTGGGGCAGAGATGTTAGGTGCTCTTGGGGACCCCAGGAACACCATGTTCTCTTATGATAGTGCCAGCATCCAATACCGTAAGCCCCTTACAAGTCGGGACCTCTATGGACGGCCCACTGCCGCTGTCGAGAGGCCAATGGCACGAAAAAAGAGTCATCTTAGGAGGCGAGCAGCTCAGCTGAAGGTG
Source organism: Gila orcuttii (assembly GCA_026230005.1). NCBI lineage: Eukaryota > Metazoa > Chordata > Actinopteri > Cypriniformes > Leuciscidae > Gila > Gila orcuttii. The sequence continues at coordinate 10,981,723 of JAPDVR010000019.1, read as the reverse complement.
AAGATTCCAGACCTGACAGATGTAAACTCCATTGACAAGTGGTCACGTGTCATTTTTCCAATCACCTACACCTTCTTTAACTTAGTATACTGGCTGTATTATGTCCACTAGGGAGCAGCACTGACTCGACACAGCCATACACACATCAGGTCAGGCTCTCTTACCCTCCTTGCGGTTTTGACTGCCAGTCAGACAGAAGGAAGAGATGCATTCTGTAGTTAGCCCTTCTCTGTAAATTATTAAACTATAAAAATATACAATATAAATCTGTATTATAATTTTTCAATAAGAAAATAAGTCAAAATGACTACTCAACTTTTGCTGCTTAATGTAGATTATCATAAATATTAGTTAAAATTGTCGCTGGATTTTTGCACTTTGCTTTTGTGGGATCAATTTCACTGACTTGCAGAAAGTGCAACTACGCAATGGGGAGAAAATAGGCTTTTCTTAGGTGACGACTGCATTGCACATCTACTGTAGGTCAGACAGGTTTGAATTTATAAAACAGCATTTGAAAGTTGTTTTCATCATTTATCTTTCATATATGAAGGTCTTAAAAGGATGTTCTGGGTTTATTACAAGCTCAGACATTTGAAACATAAATTTCATTACAACAGAAATTAATTTCGACCTGTCTCTGAGTTTTATTAAAAATAATTGGAATAAATAATTTTCAAATAAAGCTCTTAATTTCAAATTACTTTTATTTGTTACTTTTACTTGTAGATATTATTAAAGCCTTTGTTTTACAAAAAATTAGGCTTATTTATTTATTTCTGAGGTCAATATGACCCAAGCTAAAGATTAAGCTTAACTTGAATTAAAACCTGGAACATTTCTTTAAAACAAGACCTTCATTGTATATATTTTTCAAGTTTGTTGATGAAAGCCCAGTTTAGACGCATCACATACTGTAGACTTAAGACTTCACTACCAAGAAATGGGCTCATCATTTGGGTTACAGTATTTATAGGGCTTGGTTAAGACTACAACTCAAAAAAATATTGTCTGCAGCTCTGGTGTGTCTATATGTGGCATAACACACTTTTTGTTCTCTATAATTAAATGTAGTCAATCTGCCAAGAATGGATGTCCTTGCATCAATATGACAACACATGATGACAAGCAGGATGTTCAGGAGTTCAAAGTCTGGACAGTATGTAAATTTGTACATTAAAACATATCAGGTATCGGAAGATCTATGATGTCATCAAGTTTTTCTGTACTTTTTCTTATAAGCCAATTCATCTTGCATATTTCTTTCAAAGCTGTAGTTGAATTTTTCAGCCCACTCTATATTAATTGTCTAACTACTGTGTAGTGTGTTCTAAAATTTATATTAATAATTTCATACAATGCACTTATTGTGTACATGCACGTTTTGAACGTGCATGTACAGCTGAAATTACAGCTGTAATTAATTTCTCTAATTACTCTGTTGTTGACCCTTCTCTTACTCCTTAAGTGAAGTGACATGAAGGCCAAGTATGGTAATCCTCTTTGTCCTCTGCATTGATTTAACCCATCTAAGTTAGTGCACACACATTAGGAGTAGTGAAAACTGGGCAGTGATTTGCTGTGATGCCCAGGAAGCAATTGTGGGTATTGAGGGTGGAAGAGAATGGTGTTTGTTCCCAATCTATACATTTTCCTGCCAGTATTGAGAATTGAGCCTTGGGGTTACAAGTCTGACTCTCTAACCATTAGGCCACAAATGCTCCATTAAACCTAAATAAACCTACCCATGCTGCCCTATAAACCTACCCATACCACCAAACCTGTCCCTAACCTTACCAGTATCCCAGCTCAATAGCAGCAAAAGTGTGTCGGGTATCACTTTATTTTACTGTGTTTTTGTTACACGTTACATGTAGTTACTATAATAATTACATGCAACTAACACTAAACCCTCTACTTAATCCTCAACATGAACACAATAAGTGCATTGTACCTAATAAATAGATAGATAGATAGATGTAGGTACATAGTAGTTAGACACCTAATATAAAGAGTGACAGTTTAATACTGGAAAGCCCAATAAAATCCAGACTTGATTCATTAGCAAGAGGTTAAAAATTATATATAGCTTAATTATGTTAGTTCCTATTGTTCAATATTTGACCCGGCACTCCTAACACAATACTGCAATCGAAATGTAGCTATGACTTTAGATATAGCATTGTTTTAGGGATGTAGTTCTATTTATATAGTAAGTGACTTCACTGTATTTACCTTTCAAATTTGTATTTAGCTTTAAAAATATTCACTGCAAGTTATATATTACCCAAGCTCACCAAAATGTCAGATAGGACTTAATAACAAATTAGATTTTTCCTCTTTATGGCTGAAATTGTGCCTTTAAAAAAAAAAAAAAAAAAAACACATTTTACAGGGTTTACCATTCAATAGCGGAGTTAAAATTTTCTGAATGGATTTCCACTTTTCTATAGAACAAAGATTACTCAAGGGTACCACACATAATCAAAATGAAAGGTACTTTCAAGGGCTTTTCCAATGCCCTGCATTAATATTCTATGTAATATTATAAATATATGAATATATATGGCATGTAAATAAATTGCAACACTCTTTTTAGTGTCAATCTGACTGGGACATAAACAGTTCATTTATTGTCCTGGATTGAATTAACTCCATTAAAGATTCTCATTTAAAGCTAATCAAAGAGTTCTCAAGAGTGGCAGAATAAAAACAAAGCTCACACACGCTCCAGCCAGAATCAGCATGAAGACACAAACACATAGAAATGAAAACATATTTAACTTAGGGGTCCGATAGGCCATATATCACTCACACAATGGCAAAAGCCAAAAAAAAGGAAAAAAGTATGTTTTAAACAGTATCCTATTATCCCTGTATGATTTCTGTAATTGCACTCATGCTATTGGCCGGTGCAATCTTGTGCAGATGCGGAGTGTGTTGAAGGAGAATGCATTGTCACTGATTGAGAGTGATAAGATGATTGTATTTGAGTGTATGTTTGTATTTAAGCCTAGCAACCACAGTTGTACTTAAGGATACTTTATTTTAAATCGTAGACATTTTGAATGAATTCAAATAAAATATTCCACTACGCAAAATGTGAAGAGCTGATTATTGCATTGTTGTTGCATTAACACAGGACATAGGTGTTCTTTTGTGAACTGGGAAGTCTACGAATCATGATGAACACTGAACTAACTGTGGACTGGATAAAAAAAAAAAGGGTTTATTGTTCTCACAAACCATGTCTGGGGGGTTATGCCTTTTATCATTTTATCTGCCTATTACTTATTATGTTGACTCGCATTGTCAAGGAACAACTCTCAACTCATGTGTTGGCATTCATGTTTTTAGTTGCTTTATTTAGAAAGGCATCCTTTTGGGGTGTGAAACCAAAATTAATTTGCATTTCATGGAGAAATGAACAAGATCTCTGGCATCCGTTCAGCTTTTCATCATGTAAAATCCTCAGCTTCATCCTAGCACCATTAATCAAGCAACTTCAAGTCAACTCTAGTCCATAATGATGTAGCTTGAACAATAATATTCAGTCTGTTGAGCTCTTTATGAACACTTCATAGGTAGAGAGACTGAGAGATTCCCGGTTCTGTCCATAAGGTTCCTGTTTGCCCGCATGCAGGCATTGTCTCATAATACAGACATCAGAAATCCTCTCTTTGACAGCAGATGGCACAGAATCATCTTTATAAGGAAATGTACTGATTGGTATCTTCATTTTAACTGCAGCACCACCTAAAATAAGACACAATGTCAGCAGAGGTAAGCATTGGTGCCACTACTGTATAATAAAGTGCCCCTTTTATGATTTTTTGGATGTTGCCTTTCATGTAGTGTTATTTAGCTGTTTTGAATGTACAAGTTCTGCAAAGTTTCAAATATCAAAGTGAACAATAAATGGAGTAATTGTCTCCCAAAAGAAAGAACTGATTCTGAACTGCCTGAAACAAATCATCAGTATGTAATTCCAGCCTTGCTGCGCGAACCTCTAGGTTTGCAGGTTTTTTGGCTGCCCCTGAACATGATCTACTTTGACCCGCCCTTAAACACTAGTTTTAGCTGAGGCCTGGAAGAGTTTGGTTCACGTTGTCGACATGTCGAGAAGACGCTCTTTTCTGCACTGTGAATTTAAATCCACTTTGTATGCACTTCCAAAAGATGAAGACTTGGGCTTGAATTGATGCGGTAAAACCAACACTATGATAACCGTTCATATCACTGTGTTAACAAGTGCTGAGGAAGCCTACTGAAATGCAGAATCGCAGATATAGTAAAGGGCGTTTTGTATTATAACACGTGCTGTAAGCAACTGACCAATCACAACAGCCTGAGCCATCGGACCAACCAGAACAGAGTAGGCTCTCGGAAAAAAGGGGTTTAAAGAGACCAAATCCTTTATCTAACCGTTTCAGACACTGATAAAAGAGGTGATGCTGCAATGTTCTTGTTGTTTTTTTTAAGAAAATATAAGGAGACTCCAAAACAAAATTAGAAACTAATAAGGGCACTTTAATAGTCCATTACCTTAACCTTAAAGGGTTAGTTCACCCAAAAATGAAAATTATGTAATTAATGACTCACCCTCATGTCGTTCCAAGCCCGTAAGACCTCCGTTCATCTTCGGAACACAGTTTAAGATATTTTAGATTCAGTCCAAGAGCTTTTTGTCCCTCCATTGAAAATCTATGTACGGTATACTGTCCTTGTCCAGAAAGGCAATAAAGACATCAAAGTAGTCCATGTGACCTCAGTGGGTTAGTTAGAATTTTTTGAAGCATCGAAAATACATTTTGTTCCAAAAATAAAAAAACGACGACTTTATTCAGCATTGTATTCTCTTCCGGTTCTGTTGTCAATCCGTGTTCATGAGTACGCTGACATAAGGCGAGCTGACGTGTATCTGGTGCGCCCGAGCTTCGTTTACAGTCTGAGGGAGACGCACGCTGTAAACAAAACAATCTTTGCAAACATGTCTAAGGATTTCGACACATGGGGAAGACTTGCATTTTTTTTTAACCAGACATATTTATTTGAACCCGAATACACGGACGCACCAGATAACACGTCAGCAGCGTATTACGTCCGCAGCGTCACTGGACTCGTGAACACGGATTGACAACAGAACCGGAAGAGAACACAATGCTGAATAAAGTCGTCGTTTTTTGTTATTTTTGGAACAAAATGTATTTTCGATGCTTCAAAAAATTCTACCTAACCCCCTGAGGTCACGTGGACTACTTTGATGATGTCTTTATTGCCTTTCTGGACAAGGACAGTATACCGTACATAGATTTTCAATGGAGGGACAGAAAGCTCTCGGACTAAATCTAAAATATCTTAAACTGTGTTCCGAAGATGAACGGAGGTCTTACGGGGTTGGAACGACATGAGGGTGAGTCATTAATGACATAATTTTCATTTTTGGGTGAACTAACCCTTTAAGCATTACCTTATTAGCAGCCTCTAGTGAACTGATGAGAGTTTGCAGCTCTTCTTTGTTCATTTCTATATTCACAGATCTCTGAAGTCCATTCTCTTTCAGGTCCAGACTGAGATTTAGCAGAGGGGTGTTTAAAGCTGACAGCTTATCACTGGATAATGCCAGCTAGGAAGGAGAGGGGGGAGGGAGTAAGAAAGCAATATTAACAAATTGGAAAATCAATAGATTTTCTTATCACTATGATTAATGCATACGTTTATGTATGTGCTTGGTGCACCTTTAACTGCCAGTTGAAGTCTTGTAGCTGTGTGCTAGAGATTGCATTAGTTCTCTCCACAAGGGCATGTCTGATCTCATCGAACCTGGACCGCACACACCGGACAACAGCCTCAGCCCGTGCTGTGTCCAAATCACTCAGCAGTTCCTGGATCTTCAGACGTGCACAAAATAATCAATCTCACAAATGAATCAGATGTTTAGTCAACCAATAAATCTATTTGAACATTTATGATTCAGTACACAGTTAGACACGTTTATATGTCTGTTCAGATTCTCCTCTACTAACCTCTTGATCTGAGCAGCCCCTTCCTACAGCAAGGCGGATGAGAGAAGAAAGAGTGTTCATTAACTCCACCCATTCTGTCAGACTCCACCGATCACCGTAATCTGTTTGCCTCGGACCACTCCGCCCGCACACCCCATCCACCACCCTGTGCACGAGCTAACAAAAGAAACAAGGAATTGAAGTTTTCAGGGTTTAAAGTAAAGCTGATAAACAAAGATTATTGTATTAAGAGTTTCATCTAGAATTACGCATTTTTAAACAACAGATAACAATCATTTTTGTAAAAATATGTGATGCCAACTGTTTTTTAAAAAGCAAACAATCAAAACAACTCACAAGCCAAAAACTATACCAAGCTCTGACCCGGCTAATCTCAAGCTGATGGCAGAAGTTGTGCTACTGGTGTCGAAACAGAACCAATACAACTATTTGTGAATTTATATAATTTCATAAATAGCATTATATACTTACTTTAGGACATTCTTCAGATGGTAATTTGTCGAGCAATTTTATCATTATGCTGTCAGTCGTCTTCCTCAGCGTCAAAGATGTCAGCTGACCGAAATGTCACGTGACTTCATCTTCTGTCGCGTCAGTGCCTTCAAGATGTTGTTTGTACTCTGGGATTTCTTAATGAAACATTTGACATGCTACTTAAATTTACGTGTTAAAGTCCAACAAACTATTTCATTGTTGTCACATTTATACATTATTGTCAACTTGAACGAACCCGGAACTATTCGCTAACTAACTATAAAATTTCAAATTAAAAGTTCAAAATCGTACATGTACTGTATAGAGGTATAGATTTCGATTTGAAATTAGATTCACATTTATTTAAATTAATTCTAACTTATTCGGACTATTTTTCCCCAAGCAAAAGAACAGGTTTTGTACAGACAAACTTACCCCATGTCTTAAAAGGGATAAAAAACTAAACGTAAGATGTAAAAATAGAAAAAAAAAAAAAAAGGGTATATTTTACTCTAAATCCCTTTTGAAAATGCTGGTAATCAACGATTATATATGTTTTACGTCCAAATAAAAATGTTTTATTTGTTTAGATTGCCAAAGTTTCATCGGTAGGTAGTGATCATTTTCCAGTATGGTGTAGTGTTTTATTGGAAACAAATAAGGATCAAAGGGAATTAGTGGGGAAGTGGATATTTAGTAGTGCAAAATGGGAAAGATTTAAATATATGTGTGAGATAGAAATGGACAAAATAGATCTAAATGAGGAAATAGAAGAGATTGATAAAAGTATTAGAACAACACAAGTTGCCAAAGAATCGATCCCTAAAAGTAAAGGGAAAATGAAAAGAAAGGCAGTTCCCTGGTGGACAGATGAATGTGGGAAGATAGTGAAAGAAAGGAATAAAGCACTCAGAGTATTAAGAAGAACCCATAATTTTCATAATTTGATTAAATATAAAGAAACACAAGCAAAGGTTAGGAAAATTATACGAAAAGCAAAAAAGCAAAGCTGGCAGACTTTCTGTAACAAAATTGGTAAAGCAACACCTGTTGGAGATGTGTGGAACATGATTAAGAGTATGCGAGGAATTAGAAGGGAATGGAAGTATCCAATATTGAAGATGGGGGAGGAAGTAGCAGTGTCTGACCAGGAGAAGGCAGAGATGATAGCGAAGGCATTTACTCTTATTCATAGTTCCGATAACTTAACGGAGGAGGGCAAGAGAGGAAGGACAATGACAAGGTTGGCATATGGTGATTTACTTGAAAGAAGGGAGGATAGTAACAGTATAATGGATGCGCCAATTACAATGGAAGAAATGAGAAGGGCAATAAAAGGATCTGGATTAACATCTCCGGGTAAAGATGATATCTGTTATGTAATGATAGAACATCTAGGTGTTTTAGCATCTACAAAGTTGCTGGGGTTTTATAATAAAGTATGGGATTTAGGGAAATTGCCAGCTGGGTGGAAGGAAGCAGTAATTATTCCTATCAGGAAACCAGGTAAAGATTTGTCAAGCCCAATGAATTATAGACCAATAGCACTTACGTCACATGTAGGAAAGATAATGGAAAGGATCGTTACAGATAGATTATCCTTTTATATGGAAAGAAGAGGAATTTTATCACTTCATCAGAGTGGATTTAGGAGGGGTAGAGGAACTATGGATCCTGTTATGTGTTTGGAAACAGAGATAAGGAAAGCTCAAGTTAATAAAGAATCTGTAATGGCAGTGTTCTTTGATGAAGAAAAAGCCTACGATATGGTTTGGAAGGAGGGAGTAATGATAAAATTAGAAATGATAGGAATAGCAGGTAGGACATATAATTTTATTAAGGGATTCTTGGATGAGAGAAGTATACAAGTAAGAATTGGAACAGCTGTTTCAAGAAGATACATGGTAGAGAATGGTACTCCTCAGGGCAGTGTTATTAGCCCTATACTCTTTTCCATAACGATTAATGATGGTTTTTCACAAGTGCAGGAGGATATCGGTCAGTCACTGTTTGCTGATGATGGAGACTTATGGAAAAGGGGAAGGAACATTAATCATATAAAAGGTAAAATACAAGAGGCAATTAATGTGGTGGAGAGATGGTCAATTGCATGGGGATTTAAGTTTGCAATTGGGAAGACCAAGACAGTATTTTTCACTAGAAAGAGAGGGGTTGAGGCTCAGGTAAAGATGTATGGACAAGATATAGAGCAAATAAAAGTTTTTAGGTTTTTGGGTTTGTGGTTTGATGATAAGTTAACATGGAATGAACATATTAGAAGGATAAATACCAAGTGTAAAAAGATACTAAATGTGATGAGATGCATAACAGGGTCAGAATGGGGGGCAAGTAGGGCTGCTTGTAAAAATGTGTATATTGCATTGATAAGATCAGTATTAGATTACGGGAGCATTGCTTATGGATCGGCAGCAAAAACGTCATTAAAGAAGTTAGATGTGGTACAAGCTCAAGCTCTAAGACTATGCTGTGGGGCTGTGAAAACTACTCCTGTGGCTGCTCTTCAGGTTGAGATGGGGGAAATGCCGTTGCACATTAGACGTAAGCAGTTAATGATGCACTACTGGATAAATTTACAAGGGCATTCTGGGGATCGACATCCTACAACTAAGATACTTCTCCCATGTTGGGAGAGTGAAAGAGCTAAACGGGGATGCTTTGCATGGAGATGTGAGGAAATAGCTGGAGACATGACATTAAATCAAGGAGGATATATCCCGACAGTGCCATTATCAGTGACACCACCTTGGTTGTTTCCTCCAGTGTCAGTAGATTTATATTTCCTGGAAAAAAATGCAGGGTCAAAAAGGATTTGGAAATATTGCAGTACTGGTGGAAGATAGAATACAAACACTATATCAAACATATGTTCAAATATATACAGATGGATCCAAGGATCCTAATACAGGGAAAGCAGGTTTTGGTTTTAGTATTCCTACATTGCATGTTTCTGGTAAAAGAAGGACTTCAGATCATCTATCAGTGTATACAGTAGAGATGTTGGCAATTGTAATAGGATTACAGAAGGTGGAAGAATTACAAATTAAAAAAGTTATTTTATGTACAGATTCATGCTCTGCATTAATGTCACTGCAGTCATTTACATCTAACAGCAGGCAAGATATAGTAAATGAGATCTATGAAACATTGTACAGAATTAAAAATATGAATATGCAGGTAACATTTATGTGGATTCCAGCACACAGAGGGATTAAGGGAAATGAAGATGTGGATGCATTAGCAAAACAGGCTCTGATGCAGGAGGAGGTATTGTGCGTTCCACTCAGTAAGTCTGAAGCTAAAGGAATAATCAAACGAAACATCATTAAGGAGTGGCAGAACAGTTGGGATACAGGAAACACAGGGCGACATCTCTATATATTACAGCAAGATGTGGGTACTGGAAGGATAGCCAGAAGAAACAATAAAGAGGAGAACATCTTGACAAGGCTAAGGGTAGGGCATACTAGGCTTAATAAAACTTTGTACTTAATAAATAAACACCCTTCAGGAGTGTGTGAACATTGCCAAATAGAGGAGTCAGTCGAGCACGTAATTCTTCATTGTCAAAAATTCTCTCGAGAGCGAGAAGTATTAAGGGAGGAAAGTAGAAAGTTGGAACAGGAAGAGTTAAGTTTAAAAAATGTTTTTGATATTGAATTAGGGAAGTTATTCTGTTATTTGAGAGAAACTGGATTGATAAATAGAATTTAGGGGCAGGAAATATTATTAGTATTATTGCTATTATTATTTTTATTTATTTTGTTTCTTCAAGGGAAGGAAAGCTCTGGCCCACACTCCAACATAGTAGGTGGCGGTAATGCACCATAATGCTGGTGCCACCCGCCATTAAACGTAACAAAGAAGAAGAAAGAAGAAGAGCTTGCCAAAGCATGATAATACTTGCAATAATAATACTGGCACACAGGAGAGAAACTTGTGGGTGTTGTAGTAATGACTGTGGGTGACCAATCTATGTTCGCGCGCAAGGCGGGCTCGTGCAGTTTTCCGATGTGGGTTTCTCTATATTTTAATGTGACTGGAGGCCGGTTAAACACAATAACGGAATAGGTGATGCATGATTTGTTACAGGATTATACTTACTCTGAAATGTGGGCAGTCTGTGACTCGACGGTAAGTTTAAGGCTTTGTTATCTGGAATATGTGTTGGGTCCTTTAAGAAAGTACATAATCTTGGGCCATGACGTTACTGCAGCCGACATAAGCATTTTATGATTTTACACTCCTTTTGACCTGTACTTACTCGAGGTCACATACACATTTATTGTACCTGCTTTATAGGTGTCTGCGGATGTGTTTCCGGAAAAATGTAAAACGAAGCTTTTCTTTTTTTAAAGCCAAAATCTGAAGCATCACCACGTTTTCATCACGATCTTTTCGCGTCTTAAAAGTAGCACGTGATTCAGGTTGTGTAATTACAACAGTTGTTGATCAACTCAAAACAATGGAATGTTTTGTTTAAACAATTATTTAACTGTTTAATTTTTACAGAAAAGCGTACAATAGGCTGTTTAATGGCAAGTTTGATTGTAACAACTTGCCCCATATCATGTGACAACATGCTTTCTATTTAGTTTTCAATGACATTTTTTTCTCTCGCAGTAATGTTGAAAATGTCCAATAGTTTTTTGTAGTCTATAGGCCAGGGTATGTGTCTATAGATGTATAGATCTGTATATCTATGTATGTGTATATAGATGTATATATATGTGTCCACACACATACATGTATGTGTGTGTGTGTGTGTGTGTGTGTATATAGATAGTCTGTATAGATACAGAAACTGAGTCCAATGTGAACCTAGCCTGAGAAATAGGCTACTTGGGTAAGAAATGTGTAACTAGTATGCAAATTATCTCAGAGGCCTATGTGAGCTTCCTAAAGTGTTTTTGCCAGTTTCTCAGTTTATTTGTGACATTTTGTTTATCCATAAAGCATTCAGTATTAAATTTGATACATGAATTTCTAAGTCCTCTAGTCTAAATTATCTACATGTTGAAAACTTGTACTCTAGTCTCTACTACATGTACGTGTCTTTTGCGATGTAATCTTTATGATTTTTATGAAGTAAATGTAAGAATAACTTTCAATAGTTATATTGCGAGATTTTACTGGACTGAAACAACTTTGGTTTATCCATACATCTTTTATTTATGTATGTATTTTTAGAAAAAATCTTTAAAATGTGAGTATCAAATATGATACAACAGGCCTCTGAGCAATGTTTATTTGTACATGTCAATCATCATTGTATTGCATTGCATTAATATGTTTTGCCCCCCACAATTAAAACTACAGAGCTTTGATCATAAAACGAAGCATTTAAATATCATCTAACTAAGACACATTATTGGAAGATATAGAATGATAACTAATATTTATGTGCAATTTACATTTTATGTGTAATAACACCTCACTAATTTACATTACAAGCCATCCGAATGTTATCTAATATTTAGGCCATATAAATAACAACAACTGTACCAAATTGCATATTTTGCATATTTCAAGTTTGAGCCCTTGAATAAAACTGAGGTGTTTTTGTTTTCTCCTCAAGTATAAGCTCCATATTCTAATTATATCATACTATATGAGACATAAAAGCATGATGTATCGAATATGATACAAAACATAAAACAAATATGCAAGCCATTTATGTTCCATAAAAAAAAAAAGGTTTTCAAATTATTACTTCAAATGTCAGACTTTCCAGGGATTTGACAAATAAAATCTATTAATTATCATTTTGATTTGGCAAAAGTTATTTAAAGGTTCTGTCATAGCTTCTGCGTTAATTTTCATATATCTGAGTCTGTGGTAGAGTAGTGAGTTTAATGTGAAACTCGAGGTCGGGTACCAAATCTGTTCAGATGATAGAATATGCTAGTTCTAGTTAAGCAAGATAAAGTCCTCATCTAATGCTTGTTTACATTTGTTTGTTTCCAACATTTCTACTAGTTAAACGAAACGTATCTATGGCCACCTATTATCTGCACACTGTGTGTGTTTATATAGTCGTTTTAGGGTGTCATTTTTCTGCTTCCTCATTTCGAGTCATGTTATTCTTGCAACATGTCCACCATAGACCTTCAGAAAAGTGAAGCCCCTTGTATCTTGGCCTGTGTGAAATATAAGCTGCTTCATTTTAAACGACTCAAACACTCCTTCCTCTTTCCATGTTGTAGGGAACTCTGTGGTTAATGTGAAAATGACATTACCAACAGGCAGAACTTCTGCCTGTCAGCCAACTTAAGCCTGTTCAACAGGTTTCATGCTTTCAAAAAGAGAAGAAATGGTAGATTTCAAGCAGTATACTCTGGATTTATAGTAATTGTATATGCGTTTATGTGTGTTCAGGACGAGGGCTGTGTGTAGTGCAGACGGGGACCTCAGCATTTTGTCTTGCTGTCGTCCTCATGGAGCGGCTTCACTGGGTTCAACACAGATGTCTGCAGCTGATATCCACAGACAGGAGGAGGGGCTGGTACTCTCCCCCTTCATCACTTCCACCTAAGAGCAGTCTGGACGCTCAAGACCCTCTGGTTCAGCGGCTCAGTGGAAAGAGAAGAGTGGTGGTATCACAATGTGGTCCACAACATTCGGAGTACCACAGCTTCTCCAAGGGCTTTCAAGACAACAGCATCCGGACAACCAAGTATACACTCATCAGTTTCATACCCATGAATCTGTTCCAGCAGTTTCACAGGTGAGCTGAATATATTATGTCTAAATGATTTAATGGTGTGTTTGTATTTAGATGTTTTTATGTGTTACTGACACATTTGGGTTCTTGCAATAGAGCGGCAAATCTGTACTTCCTGTTCTTGGTGTTGCTGAATTGGGTCCCAGTGGTGGAAGCATTTCAGAAGGAGATTACCATGATTCCCCTAGCCGTGGTGCTCACCGTCATTGCCTTCAAAGATGCCATGGAGGATTACAGACGTTACCGCTACGACAAGAAAATAAACAACACATTGACGCATGTCTACAGCGGGTCAGTATGTGCTTGAGCCTGTTTATCTGGTGTTGTCAGTGTTTCTGTTATGCGTTTTTTTTTTTTTTTGAGTTTTCCCTGGTAAAAAAAAAAAAAAACCAAGTATACTTGCAGCCAGACTAATTTAGTATACTTCAAGTGTGTTAATGATTAGTTAACTTAAAGTGTGCTATTTTGGAAGAACTAATTTTGTACTAAGTATATTTTAGTTTTAGTATTAAATTGTAGTAAAGCATAACTTTAAGTGTATTTAGTATACTTTTGTGTGCTAAATTGGAACAACTTCAAATATACTATATAAGTATATACCTGTGTAGGGACTAATTACATGCTTGATTATTGATATTAAAGTGTACTTTATTTGTGTTACAATTACATTACAAATTCATTACGAGTGTCTTCGAAACATACAAGCAATATACCAAGTGTATTATATTTGAGTAAAAATATATGCTCAGTAATACCTTTGGCTTATTCCAAATACTACAAATTGCAACCTTTGTCTTCAATAACAAATGCACATTAATAAACAAATATTACTTCGGTATACTTCGTACAATATACTATTGTATACTATAATGTATTTTGAAAGTATACTTTCAATGCATTGTTACAATGATCATTTTCAGCACACAGTTAAAAATATACCTAAAATATATTTTTAAGTAAAGTGCAAATAAATACACTTTTGAAAAATAAACTGAATTTTCACTTCAAGTATATTTTTCTAAAACATATCGTTAGAAAATATACGTAAGTACAAAATGTGTTCTTAACACAAAATTTGTTAAAAGTTGTATTGTGAAAATAGGTAAAAGCATGATGCTAATATACTTTTAATATATTAGAAGGAGTAAGTGTGCATCATTGATCATTATTTGCACAAAAATATTTTCTCAAAACATGAGGTCTGCTATTTAGAACACAATTTAAAGCAGAATTATCAAAAAGCTAACCTCATTGTGGTTAACACATTAAAACATAGCATGCCACGGGAAAAGCACCGCATCCACTACTAGTATTCCTATTTAAATTAATATAAAACAGATTTTGTAACTTCTGGATAATCATTTCAGTGCTTAACTCCATAAATGAGAGTATTTATTCTAAATGTGTTTATCAAAAGGACTTTTTAAGTCACACTGTTTACTTCATTACTTGGCTCACTCCAGTCTGTGTCCGTACGATGCGCACATATTTATGCCTAGTTTAGTTTTTATAATTCTTGAAATGTGCGTTGAAAATTGCGTATGCATATTTCTATGCCCATTTTGTGCATACGCAATGTTTAAACATCAGGCCCCGGCTCTTACATTTTACATTTAATGTCCATTAATCCATTACAAGCTCTTAGTTAACATGACTGTAAGATTAGTTAATACAATTGCTAAATGATTAAATGTAAAATGTAAATGTATTTTTAGATAAAATGTATGATAAAAATGCATTTAATTGCAGTTTTAGTTAAGAATAACAATGTTGGGAATGAGCTTCAATGTGAATATATATATATATATATATATATATATATATATATATATGTCTTAGAGCTCAAGGCGACTTTGAGGTAGAGGCTCATGGATAACAGCCTGTTTGATCCTATGGTTAATCTGTGCCTGCTCTTTGGGTTTATGAATAAAATGTGATGGCCTTTGCTTTGTTGTGCATCTTGTGACAGTGGCGTATTAAAGATATCATATCATGAGGAACACATTTTTCCTTCATCTTTTGAGATAAAGGAATTCATTGTACTGTGAAAACACTTAACTTTCAGCTCAAATTTTCTTCAGCAGCATTAAAGACCGAAGCCGAGCTTTTTTGGACAAGAGAAACTAATAACATTTGACAACCCATATGTACACATCAGTGCAGTCTATCCAGTTTTTAGAAACCTAACCTATTATCTACCCTACGGTCAGGTAATACAAGACAAATCAGGAAGCTAGCAAGAGTAAAAAAGTGTAGAAAATCTTCAGAACTGTTACGGCCCCGGTGTAGCATCGGTCTCTCTGCATATCCTTCAGAAGGATCCTAATGTTAGAAATCAGTTGAACTATAACTAATGCTGGGTACACACCAAATGATTTTTTACATCTTATAAGATTTTCAAAATGTGATAGACCACAAACATGAGGACAAAATATACTTCCTGTACGATATACAGGAAGGAATTGCGATGATAGTGTTTGGAATGATTTTCACAGAAAATTCATGGAGAAAAAAGAAAAGGGTTTGGGTGAAGTCATGGAGACGGTGGGAATTTAGTGAATTTAGTGAACTTCTCAGATAAAGGTTGTGGTAATGCACACACGCTGGCCCTTCCCCTTACGAAAGTGTGCCATGGTTTTACTACAAATAAAAAATAAAACATGGATATTGTAGTTAGACCATGATAACCACAAATTAACCATAGCTTTGCAAAAAAAAAAAATTCTAACTATAGTATTTATTTGGTTATACAAATGTCCAATACGTCTATAATAAAACCATGGTTAATTTTCCGTCCCTCTCTCTCTCTCTCTCTCTCTCTCTCTCTCTCTCTCTCTCTCTCTCTCTCTCTCTCTCTCTCTCTCTCTCTCTCTCTCTCTCACACTCTCTCACACTCTCACACACACACACACACACACACACACTACATATCATGTGTAGCCTTATATGGAATGGTTTTTGTACTGAGCTAATTGTATTTTCTTGCCCGGGTCCTCATTATGTAGGTCAAACCAGTACACAATCACACACACACACAAAATCTACTCTGTTGCTATTTGGTTTGCTACCTGGTAATAACATTGCAGAAGCTATTTCTGACCAACTCTTCTCCTTGTTCAGTCTATTATGGTAGGTTTTACACGACACATTGTACAAACATTCGTGCTGTTGCCACAAATCAACAAGCTGATCCTCCATCTCTGCTGGCCACATCAATTTCACTTTGTGCTGCGCCATTACTGCGTTTGTTATGCTTCCGTCTTCCATCATCTCGCTTTCTGACTGGATATTGTTTCGTTTCATGTGATAATCTCCGGAGCGCGCACGCATTTGAAATGTGCCATTTGGGACAGGGCCTGTGTGTGTCCTCTTGACCTTGTCATTGGCTTGCTTTCGTCATATCCAGTTTTCTGGTTTGCTAAGCAAAACAGCCAATCAGAGTGATCCCTCTCACCGACAGCTTTGATGCTGAGTCAACATGCTCAATTGGCTAAAAAAGATGGCAATGTTGGCCTGACATTGGCAGACAACTGACTGTCCGCTTGGTGTCACAGCCTTTAAATTGTTTAATAGGTAGTAAAAATTACTTTTTTTCCGTAAACGTGGAACTCCCCACTATTCTCATTGCCTCAAAGATGAGGAGCTAATTTCCAAGAAATGACATTGCATAATTCCCATATTGTGCAAAATTTCCTTCTAGGCTCTCAAGGACTTTACCCGTTAGAATTAATGATTTTACTTTGTTCCTTGTCCTTCCTCAGTCGTCTATGTAAATAAATTAGCTGATAAAAGGTCTTTTTCTATAACAATGCTTCGGTATTTCCTTGAAGAGATATTTTATTGATCTCTAGTGTCTTGATGTGAAACTTCAAATGTAGTTGTGAAAGTCTGTGATGTCACAGTTATGCCCCTCCCACCTCCTGAGCCAGTGCTCACTTCTTATAACACAACATATGACACAGGACACCCTACTTTCCTCCTCTCCCTGTTTGACTATGGCCACTATAAAATACAAAAAATAAATAATATCTCACATGCAGTATCTACAACATGCTATTAAAATAGCCTTGATAAAGCAGTGGTTGTAATTGTATGCAGTCCTTAAGTTTTATAGTAATAATAATAACCGTCTGGGCTTCAAAAGTCCAGGGCTCAGGGTGATAGATAGCGTTCTCTGTCCGAGATAAACGTCACACTGCAAACGTGTTGCTTATTTACCAGCCCTCGGTTTTTCGGTCTAAACACTGCCTCTGAGTCATAAAAAGCTCTACGTCTAGTTTGTTTATGATGCCTGGGAGTGTTTCCTGGATAAGGAGCGGCCAGGTCTATATGTTATAGATCAATGCAGGTTTCTGAACCACACACTACTGTTAAGACAAAGGTTTTGAAGGGCACTTCTCACTTCTTAGATGTCAGATCTTGCACGTGAGGATCTTTACTTGGACAGAATCATAAACATGAATTTAACTAGTGATGGGGAGACCTGTTGGACATGCTGGGGATAGAGAAACTGCCTGAATTGGCTGGACCAGTCTTACAGACGGTCTTCCCGGTTCAGAGGAGTCAAGCTGCCATGATTCAGTCGTTAGACCTAGATCAAGGTGTTATGGCAAAAGATCTGACCAAAAACAGAAGGCTTGTCATGCCAAGTTGGACTGAAGATGAAGAGGTAAAGGAATTACAGCAGTCGTACTGCAGGAATAAGGTCCGGACGACTAAGTACACCTTCCTGTCCTTCATCCCCAAGAATCTTTTCGAGCAACTTCATCGTTTTGCCAATGTATACTTCGTCTTCTTGGGTGCATTGAACTTTGTGCCTATTGTAAACGCGTTCCGACCAGAGATCTCCATCATTCCTATTGTCTTCGTGATGTCCATAACTGCTGTTAAAGACCTTTGGGAGGACCAACGGCGGAGCAAGTTTGACCAAAAGGTCAATAACTGCTTATGTGATGTGTATGACAGGTAAAAGCATGAAACATTCTGAACATTAGAATTGAAAATATACACGTACTGTAATACACAATTTATAGCTGTAAAGTATGTCAGCTTGTACTTTAACCTATTTGGTTAGGCGGCTGATATCTGCTATCAGTGGATCATGGCATAGCACATATGTATTCAGTATAGTGATCGACCGATGTATCGGTTTACCGATATTTTTACCGATTTTTAAGCATTTTCCCATAATCGGGTATCGGCTTTGTAATATCGGATTCGCCGATAAATGGCGCCATCTTGTGGCCATTTTGAGAATTCCGCCATTGCAGCCCGTGTCTGAGGAGATCAGTCAACAACAACTCTGTGCACAGGTAAATTATATGTTCTACTTACTCTGCTTTAATTATTTAACTTTATTTAACATAACAGACATGCAGAAATGGGTTTTGAGACATAAATGCCTGATATAGTTTATTTATGCAGCTTGGTTCTAAAAAATTGAGACGAACTCATGGAGTTACGTTGCGTAATCCGTCATGTCGTGCCCCAATAAAGGCGTAACTTCACATGAATTAAATAAAACAGACATGAATGAGTGCATGTTGAAAATAAAAGCGCTGAATTTAATTCTCTATCTGTTGTATTTACTCACCATTAGTCTCGAAAAAAAGTTCGTTCATATTGCTGAGCACTCACTGGGTTGATGATCAGGAATGCTCAAGCACGGCCACTGAATGAAACTTTTGACAAGATGATCTTGTTTAAACACCCTAGATTATATTATAATTTACTACATATACTGCAATTATGTCGCTTTAAAATGATACCGCTTTGTGGAAATTAATTATTTATTATCTGCACGCGCGATCGCGGTTGAGTAGCTTATCATTCTGTGTAAATGCATAGATAAACCACTTTGTTAGAAAGCATTTCATGATCTAGACCGACAAAAATATTATTAATAATTAGTAACATACTAGTTGCAATGATGTATATGCTGTTTTGTTTGTTACTTTCCTGACAATGTTATATTCCAGCTAATATTATTCAGTGAATTAATATTACCCAGTGAATTATTCCTCACTCTTAGTTTAAACCTATTAAACGGCACATAAACCTTCGAAAACCGTTTAAAATTAATTACATTTCTGTAAAGGTGATATTACTCTGTCCCCTGTCAATTATTTTCTCCATATGAAAACATTAGACTTTTAACATTTATTTGCCTATTGTTAACATTGTTGCTGTTGATGCTTATAAATTATATGTATAATTAATAATATAAATGTTTTATTGTGATTTGAAGATTTAATTTAACATGAAAGAGTGTTAACTTTCAACACTTTTGTTTAGTTTTTTAAGATGACTGAAAGGAGGAAAAATCAAAGGACTTACTCCATAGACCCCTCTATTTATTTGTGTATAAATATAAAGGTTTTTTTTTTGTATGCAAGGAGGGAGTGATTGTTATAAATAAAATGGTTTGTTCAGTTAATTTGTGTTGCAATGTGTCAAAAACAGAAGTATAACAGTAAATAAATATCGGTTCTGCATATCGGTTATCGGGCACATAAACATGCAAATAATCTGTATCGGTTATAAAAAATCAATATCGGTCGATCACTAATTCAGTATAATATATGCTTTTTTGTTCTTCAACAACATGTTTACCATGTTCACCTCATCTAGCTGTGAGGTGACTTGACCCAGATATTTTACTTTTGACAGTTTCTTGATCCTAACACTGGCTTGTTCTTCAAACAGTTCGGAGGTGTGGCTTAATACCTTCAATCGATGTGTCACTGTCAAATGTAACACACTTTGGTTTCTCCAAATACAGCCATCTGGATTTACATGTTAAAGTGTCACAGCTACAATTTTTCTTCTAATCTGCTGCAAATTGCAGTCACTGTACTCAGGCTACATTACATGTCTATTTCCAACCTGTGTCCTGTGCTGTAGCCCACGCACGTCATTTTTTTATTAGTGCAGCTCTTAGTTAATGGTTAGCTTGAAGTATAGTTATTATTGATCTCTGTTTTATTTGATACATTTAAATGAATATCTTTTGAGTAAAGGTTTATTTTAAGCTTTGATATTCTGCATTTTCCATGAAAAGAGTTTATAAATTCTATGACCTTGACAAGAACAAAATATAGAACAGGCAAAAGTTTAGAAATACCTTTGATTTCAGAATGTATATTAATTAAGGGTTAATATTATATTTAATATACTATATTATACTTTGTAGTCATGTTGATCCTGTACAAAGTTGCCACTAATGTCCTATTAAATATTATACCAAAGCGTTGTGTTATCTGACATTTGGTTCTAGCTAAGCTGTTAATGCTGCTCAGTTTAAAAGGGCTCCCATGTGATCGCCTTGCCGCAGGGGGTCATATTTGTTTTTCTGTTCTGGAGTTGGAGCTGTTGCTGTGGGTGACAATGAAGCACAGGGCTTATTTGATTACTATGTCATTGAGGCTGGTGTGTTTATTTTAGTAGGAATAAAACAGTAATGTTGAGTATGCTTTGTGCTTACATCATATGGCACATCAATGCACAGAAACAAAGCATCATTGGAAATGCATATACAGCATGTATGTTTTTGTCATGCTGCAGGTATATATTAAATACTTTTTGTTGTAGGTTTGTTTCACAATGGTTCTGCAGATAGTCAATAATACCACCAGCAAGACTGGTTTTCAGGGTCATCAATACTGAGAGGGCTGTTTTAACTAATAATAAACACATTTTACAGGTCTTTCTGGAATACTGTATTCTGCAGTCTAATATATTTTTTTTAATAAGCACTAAACTGTATATATGCATTTGTTATTTTTGGAAGCCAATTTCCTACATCACTGTAATAGTTTATTGTCTTTCTTGCTTATTTTGCATAATGAAATAATTTCAACATTTTAAATAAGCAGAGTACTGTATGCAATTTACAGTCAGCCAATCATTATCGCAAAATAAACCCCTTCAGGATCATAAGTGACCCGTTGATTTACGCCAGGGTCCTGATCTGTGTGCTGAGGTTTATTATGGGATAATACCTTTAAGGTTATTAACTTTTCATTACAGTAAAATTATATATAGACAAAATAAAATAGATTTTTATTCAAAAAAGTTTGATATTTTAAAGACTACTTGTATACTTCTATATTCGTACTGCCATGCACAAAGCAATCAATATTCCACATCTTAAATGCAAATACAAATGTTTAACTAAATGTAAAAAATGTAACTTGTAGCTACGATTGTCTGTCTTTAATTCTGTATTAATAGCATCAGCCAGAAAAGACTGACCGTTTGCTCTGAAAAAAACCCCAATGAGATTCCATAGTCATCCGACTGTAGAAGTAGACTGATTTTTATCATTTAATCACTTTAATATTATGCCTAATATTTAAGATATTTATTTCACCAAAACTGTTGTTTGAACTGCATGTTTGAAAATGAGTGCTGAGAAAAGCAAAACAATTAGTGAATTACTGCTCTGTTTCAATTATTCTAGAAAAGTGCCTTTCTTCATTTGTGCCTTCTGTTGTGTTTGTCCAATATAGTGAATCCAAATAAAGCATTTAAAGTGTGCGTTTGTATTCAAGGAAGCATCTGCGGTATGTTGAACGGCGTTGGGCGGAGGTGTGTGTTGGTGATCTGGTCCGTCTCTGCTGTAATGAGATCATTCCTGCTGACATGGTGCTGCTGCACTCATCTGACTCTAATGGAGTGTGTCACATCGAGACTGCCAACCTGGATGGAGAAACCAACCTCAAACAGAGGCAGGTGGTCCGTGACCTGCCACAACAGGTGTGTGTCTATGTATTTTGTTGTCATCTTCATCATCACCATTTTTTTAATTTGTTCTCCATAAACATATGAGGTAAAATATGTTTTGCTGTATTTTTCCACCTTATTTTTAACGTAAGAGCGGACTCGGCCATTTGTAAATTGAATGTGTGTGTCTTCTCGCGCAATCCGCTTCCAGTCATTTTTAGCTATACAAAACAGCTCGTTATG
Organism: Gila orcuttii; assembly: GCA_026230005.1. Lineage (NCBI taxonomy): Eukaryota > Metazoa > Chordata > Actinopteri > Cypriniformes > Leuciscidae > Gila > Gila orcuttii. The sequence continues at coordinate 10,959,514 of JAPDVR010000019.1, read as the reverse complement.
CTGCTTGATATTGCAAACTGGTATTTCTTTCCGTATTATTTTAATGTATTGTCGTAATTATAAACACTGGCACAAATAGCACAAATAGTTTTACTCTTTACTGCACTTTGTTATTCTTCTAGTTATTTTCCTATAGCGGCTAATAAATCGGAAATCTCGCAATTCACAGAAAATAGATTAATTCCACATTGCAAAAAAATAGCATAAAGGTAATTGATTTTTTTTATTGAAATCTATAAAGCTTTAAAAAAAAATGCATTTCATATATACAAAAGTGGCCTAAAGTGATGTATGTCCTTGGAAAATCTTTGTCCACATATTATTAAAATAATATAATTTTATAAGCATGTTGCGTAGTTGTGCTTGGAGTGAATTGTTTTATTTCTGATAATGCAATGAAACATGCCAAGTTGTGCGGACATAATTTTTGGCCAGGCTGTCATACAAAGCAATTATGAACTTATGGAAAATAAGAGAGAACCAATGAAATATGAATAACTGATTATGTTGTAATCAGTGTATGCTTTTTCCTGTGAGCTTTTTGGTTTTCTATACATTTTCTATTTTTGCATTGTAAAATAAAACCTTTTTGCCTTTTTTCCAAATAATTTATTGTTTTGTTATTCATTTAAAATATTTTTCTCAAATTTTGATGGTTTAATACAACTTTTAGGGTTTTTAAAAACAAATATACCCTCTTTACATCACTTTTGGCCACCTCTACTGTAGACAATTACTTTAAATCACATCATCGAATGTTCTCTGAATTTCTAAATTAAAATACTTTTTTGTGGGGCATAAAGTAGGGTGTAACCATCATTATAAAGAAAAAAGTCTCTGAAATGCTGAAATTCTTCAAATAAAACTTTATTAAATAGTTTGGCATAAAAACATTGTGAAAATAAAAACCTCTCCGAGCAGTGAGTTTAAAAAAATTGTGAATGTGATCTTCCTTTAGGGATCTGAATTCATTCCAGAAAACTACAGCAGTCGCATTGAGTGTGAAAATCCCAACAATGACCTGAGACGGTTCAGAGGCTTCATGTGAGTAAGCAGTAAACTGCTTCTGTAAATGAGAAACAAGGCATTTTAAAGAATGTTTTTAATTTTTGTATGTACACAGGGAGCATCCTGGTAAAGGACGGGTTGGACTCCATAGTGAAAACCTGCTCCTGAGGAGCTGCACTGTGAGGAACACGGAGACTGTGGTTGGCATTGTAGTCTATGCAGGTCACTTTCGCATCAAAATATATGATGAGATTGTAGAAAGATAAAGAGTTTCACATTAAAAGATATGATGAGATTGTAGAAAGATAAAGAGCTTGTGTGTGATTGTATGCAGGTCACGAGACAAAAGCGATGCAGAATAACAGTGGGCCGCGCTACAAACGAAGTAAACTGGAGCGCAGACTCAACGTGGACGTCCTCTGGAGTGTCGCTCTACTGCTACTTATGTGCCTTATCTCTGCTGTAGGTCAGTATTATGGTCATTGATGAACTTGTGTCAGCATTTAAACCATTAAGTACTAGGTAGAGCTGCACGATTCTAGATAAATTGAAAATTATGATTTACTTTAGTTTAGTTCCTTTATTGTCCTCAAGTAGTAATCTGTCTTTAACTTCACTATACACCATACACAAGTACACCAACATAACAATATACATAAAAAATATAAAACAATTAAAACAATAACATTCCCATATGTACATATACAATCTATGCATACATATCCACCCCTACTCATATTCATATCTTCTCAAAATTTTAAAATTCTAATGGCAGTTGGCACAAATGACATCTGGTACACATTTGTACTCGCTCGAGGTTATCTAAAACGTCTCCTTGATAGTTTTGTTTTAAAATCGAGGTCACGATTCACCTACGATTCTGATTAGGCAGCTAAACAATATTACATTTTAATGTAATTTATTAGACATTCAGCAAAATGTTAATTACAGCAGTCTATTTAAAAAAATATTTAATTAATTTGAATTAATTTTTTTAATTGAATTTTAATGAATGATTCAATGACTCATTCATAAAGACTTCACTTGTTTCATGACTGACTGAATGAATGAACGTTTTTGAACTTATCTCTTGAATGAATGATTCAATGACAAATAAAAAATGACAGTCTGTAACAAAATGAGAATTACAGTCACTTTAATCGTGCAGCTCCAGTACACGGTTAGTGTTATTTTTGTGGGTTTAGTAAAAATATGATTGTGATATATAGGTCATGGTGTTTGGTTGAGTGGACTACAGAATTCTATTTTCATGATTCCTGATGACACGCACCCTGCTCTCGCTGCCTTTTACTTGTTTTGGACTATGATCATTGTTCTGCAGGTGAGTGAGTGGACACATGCATGTCATATCTAATCCAATTATTATCCAATGCTCTAGCTAAATCGTCAGTAAATTTAAGTATGTAAAATTTTCTGATTGTTTGATGCAGGTTTAAATCTGGTTTGCATAAATTCCGTATTCTGTTGCCCTATTTTTTGTAATTTCTTTATAAAAAGTTTTTAACCTTTAAAATGTACAATGATATTCAAGATGTTGTAGTATATCAGGCCTATCCTTTACAGTTCATGAATCAGGTTTTCAGTTAAATACTTTTTTAAGTATATAACCAATCTTATTTGTCTATGTATTTGACATTGCTGTCATCTTCTTACTTTTTTGTGTGTTGTAGGTGCTGATTCCCATCTCCCTCTATGTGTCGATAGAGATTGTGAAGCTAGGACAGATATATTTTATTCAGAATGATTTAAATCTGTATAACCCAGTACTGGACACAGGAGTGCAGTGCAGAGCATTGAACATCACAGAAGATCTTGGACAGATCCAGTACCTTTTTTCTGACAAGACGGGAACCCTCACAGAGAACCGCATGCTGTTCCGCCGCTGCACTGTCGCAGGAACCGAGTACCCTCACCATGAGAACGGTCAGTTTACTTCAAAACAGCCTTCAAATATGCCTGATTGATTCTTTGAGTATGCTGTTTATAAGGATAAAAAAATTCAATTAAAGTTTTAAATCGATTGACTTGCTTATTGACTTAATTTGATCTGATGATTTTACTGAATGTTTTTTTAGGCTGTCAAACTTAACATGCTAACTTAAGAAAATCATAAATTGATTAATATTAAGATATTTATTTTTATTATAAAAATATACCCATTTTTAACACATTTACCAAATTTACCATATTACAGTTAAATTTTTCATTCTGCTCTTTAAAAACTGATAATAAATCATGAGATTAGTTGTGATTTATTTTATTATGTTGAATTATATTATATTGTACATTATGTATATTAACATAATTAAATGAAAAAAATGATCACAACAACTAATTCGAACTACACACACATATATATATACACACACACACACACACACACACTTTATCAAAAGTATAAATGGGTGTTTATGCGTGAAAATATGTAGCTATCGTCATGGTCTTGATTTGTGTGTTTCTCCTCAGCGATTTCTCTGGAACGCTATGAGGAGCAGAGCTGTGGCGATGCAGATCACTCTTTAACCCTGAGGTCACGCGCTAGCAGGAAGTCTCTAAGCTGTAAATCGCTCAGCTGCAACCGGAGTTCAGTGTCCCTCAATACCCTCACTGCAGAGTCTGACACGCACTCAGTCCATGACACGCTCCGCAGACACACACCTGGAGCCTTCAGCAGCACCATGGTGAGAAAAGAAAAGACTTATCTTTGGTATTTACTCTGCATGTGTACTTTTCCTTGTCTTAATTACTTTATTTCTTTACTCCCTGTATTGGTCATCTATTAATTTCACAGTAACACACTGTAACAAGCACTTCAAGTATTTATTGTCACAAGTAAATAAATCATAAATATTTTTTTCTCTAGGAGTGTGCTGTTGTTCCAGACCCTCAGCTTCATGTGAAGCTGAGCACACTGTCATCCCCCATGCGTTCCCCTCTCCAACAGGAAGCTGCTGAAATCTCTCACATCCTAGATTTCTTTCTCGCCCTCACTGTCTGCAACACTGTAGTAGTTTCCTCACCCACTCAGCCAAGACACGTGGTATGATCCAAGTCTTTACTAATTAACTGATAGCCTGAAGCTCATGCAGAAAGCAGCTTTCTGTTGGTCAGCACTGAATCTGCATGACCAACTTGAATCCAGAATATAGTTGGGGAAAAATTTTCGCCTTCACACACAAAATTTCAGATCACATGGATTCCAATTGAAATGGCAGGGTTTCGCCTTTGAAAAGTCGCTAAACAGCTGTAAATGTGACCGCACCTTAAAAATGTGTCCAGCTGTTTTTGAAGCTGTTTCTAATTATACAGTTGTTGTTGTTTTTTTAAACAATTAGTACATTTTGAAAATATGTAGTTTGGCATCTCAATCAGCTAGGTAGAATTATTTTGTAATAAAAATATAATTCATATGAAGTATGTTGTAACCATTGGAGCAGGGTAAACAATGATTTTCTAAGACTGATCTTAATATTTGCCCGTTTTTAATGGATGCAGGAACAGAAATTGATATCCAGTGCCTGCTTGTGGCTTGCAAAAAATGATACTTCTTATATGTGCATTTCATTGTATGTTTGTGAATCTGTTAATGTAATATCAGGTTCAGATGCCTGTGGTTCGCACTCCCCTGCGGTCTCTAGAGGAGATGAAGGCCATGTTTCAGAAGCTAAGTCTACCCCGCTTTCCCTATTCACCTAGTCAAAACACGGACACTCCTCCCAGCCTAACCAAGAAACTCTTCGCCCGGGGTCGTTCGGCCTCCTACTTCCCTAACAGCAACCCTCAAACACCCATCAAAACGCTACAGTCCCCCATCACACCTTCTGGCACCCCTTCAAGCACTCTGTCCCTCCCTGTCACTCCTGTGCTGTTGCCCAGTGGGGCGTGGGGTGAGGACGTGGACGACATACAGAAGGCCAAAGATAACTCTGCTGATGAGACTGAGAGTGATGATGAGGCAGAAGAGTTGCTGTACGAGGCAGAGAGCCCGGATGAGGCGGCATTGGTGCAAGCAGCAAAGGCTTATGGGTGTACTCTGCTGGGCCGGTCCCCAGAGCAAGTCCTTGTGGCTGTTCCAGGCACAGGGCCACTGTCCATCTCTCTGCTACACGTACTGCCATTTCATTCTGCCCGCAAGAGGATGTCTGTGGTGGTGCGCCATCCCCTCACTGGAGAAGTGGTGGTTTACACTAAAGGAGCTGATAACGTCATTATGGAGCTGGCTGAAGAAGGTATGTGAAGTGACGTCTTTGCTTTACCAAAGCAGCTCATGTATGTTTTATTAAGGTTAGTTCACTCCAGAGGCCATTTCCATCATTTGACTGATTTTTTTTTAGCAGTGATGAAAAAATCTGAAGGCTGTCATTTTGACAGATTACACTGAGGGTGATCTATTGTAACTTGTATCTGTAATTTCAACCCCGTCCAGTTGACCAGGAGAGAGGTTTGTGTTCAGGCAGATACAAAGCATAATTGAGTTTAGTTAGTTTTTCATGTTTTGTTCATATCATAATCTAAATAATTGTATTTTTTTTTATTATACTGCGTTGGTCATATTTGCCTGTTCAGGCCCAAAAGCTCGTGTTTTTGTGGCCTCCGCTGTCACTATGGAAAAAGTCTCTGTTCATCTGTTTTGTTCCTAAATAAATAAATGCATAATCTTGCTCTTATGCTCGTCCTGTAATTTCATGATTAAAAATGGAAATGTGGACGAAAACAAAACAAAAGCTATTAAGAGTATTATATCATTAAAATATGAAAATTAAAATGACTGTTAATAATAGATAATGACAGAATTTTTACGACCCTGTCCGTCAAAATGGGGGACAATGAGAAATTATAATGTGACCTCTGGTCTACACCGTCCCAAAAACGCTTCAAATATTGTAAAGTTGGCTGTTGGGCTTAGTTTGTTGAGAATCAGTACTGTCAGGGTTAGACTGACACAAAAATTGTGTAATGTCAAACTTCTATTTAAAGAGCCAAAATACACATGTAACATTAAGTTCATTAAGTGTGGGGAGAGTTTCTTTTAATTAATTTAGATTTTATATATAGGCCCCTGCTTCCATTTTCAAGCTGTTTTAAGAGACCGTAGTTACTCACCTAAAGGATTATTAGGAACACCTGTTCAATTTCTGATTAATGCAATTATCTAATCAACCAATCACATGGCAGTTGCTTCAATGCATTTATGGGTGTGGTCCTGGTCAAGACAATCTCCTGAACTCCAAACTGAATGTCAGAATGGGAAAGAAAGGTGATTTAAGCAATTTTGAGCGTGGCATGGTTGTTGGTGCCAGACGGGCCGGTCTGAGTATTTCACAATCTGCTCAGTTACTGGGATTTTCACGCACAACCATTTCTAGGGTTTACAAAGAATGGTGTGAAAAGGGAAAAACATCCAGTATGCGGCAGTCCTGACTGATTCAAGCTGATAGAAGAGCAACTTTGACTGAAATAACCACTCGTTACAACCGAGGTATGCAGCAAAGCATTTGTGAAGCCACAACATGCACAACCTTGAGGCGGATGGGCTACAACAGCAGAAGACCCCACCGGGTACCACTCATCTCCACTACAAATAGGAAAAAGAGGCTACAATTTGCAAGAGTTCACCAAAATTGGACAGTTGAAGACTGGAAAAATGTTGCCTGGTCTGATGAGTCTCGATTTCTATTGAGACATTCAGATGGTAGAGTCAGAATTTGGCATAAACAGAATGAGAACATGGATCCATCATGCCTTGTTACCACTGTGCAGGCTGCTGGTGGTGGTGTAATGGTGTGGGAGATGTTTTTTTGGCACACTTTAGGCCCCTTAGTGCCAATTGGGCATCGTTTAAATGCCACGGCCTACCTGAGCATTGTTTCTGACCATGTCCATCCCTTTATGGCCACCATGTACCCATCCTCTGATGGCTACTTCCAGCAGGATAATGCACCATGTCACAAAGCTCGAATCATTTCAAATTGGTTTCTTGAACATGACAATGAGTTCACTGTACTAAAATGGCCCCCACAGTCACCAGATCTCAACCCAATAGAGCATCTTTGAGATGTGGTTGAACGGGAGCTTTGTGCCCTGGATGTGCATCCCACAAATCTCCATCAACTGCAAGATGCTATCCTATCAATATGGGCCAACATTTCTAAAGAATGCTTTCAGCACCTTGTTGAATCAATGCCACGTAGAATTAAGGCAGTTCTGAAGGCGAAAGGGGGTCAAACACATTAGTATTAGTATGGTGTTCCTAATAATCCTTTAGGTGAGTGTATTGTTTAGCCATGAATGTATATTCTTCTCATCCATGGCCATGATGGTGAACTAATCCAGGGGTTTCAAGCTTTTTGATGCCAGTGTCCACCTCATATGATGATCGCTTTGTGAAGGAGCCACTTTTTAAGACATACCTGTAAAGGTAGTTATAGTTAAGTTTACATCTAGCAGTATCAACAATATGATCATCTTTAACATCTCATATTGCTTCTGCTTACATACTGTATCAAGGCTTAAAAGGCCAATTTCTGTTGGCCCAAATGTGTACAAAAGATCAAACCTCTCTAAGGGTCTATTCACACAGGCATTATTGCATTCCTCTTCACTGCTTTTCCATTATTTTTCGCTAGACAGATGTTTTAGATCGTTAAGCTCACATCTCTCGACATTTGCAGTGTCTCACGCATGACAGCGTTCTTAAGACGTGGCTCTCAAGCAAACATCAGTTAATTAAGACCTTTAAAAAATGTCTTAAATGTGAAGTCATGATCCCTTAAGTGTTTGGAGTACATTTAGTAGATTACAGACTGAACAGTGTTGCCATTTGAGTTTGCACACTGAGTATTTATTGTAATCACAGACTGTTCAGGATTAAAAATGTACTGTACTAGTCCATATTGTCATTTTGTGTAGTCCTACTTTTCAGAAATTTGGATGCGATATTGTCACACCAGTGTTGAGTGTATACTCAAATATTTGTTTTGACTATGTGTGCATGTGGGTGCAGCTGAAGATGGTTTCTCAAGGGAAGTAATTGAACGGACACAGAAACACCTGGACCAGTATGCAAGAGAGGGACTGCGCACTCTCTGTGTTGCAAAAAAAGTACGTCTTTCACTCTCATTTCCCTTATTTGCAACATTCATCATCTTCTATTTGCAGAGATGGGCAGTATTTTAATTACATGTATTTGATATACGTATTTAATTACTTTTGAGTATTTTGTAATTTGTATTTTCTTAACAAAAATAAATTAAATGTAATTTGTAATTAAATAATTAATTAAATATATCATTTTATTTTGCATATATTAACTTTCATCACCGGGCTTAAAGGGATAGTTCACCCAAAAATGAAAATTACCCCGTGATTTACTCACCTTGAAGCCATCCTTGGTGTATATGACATTCTTCATTCAGATGAATACATGAATGTCCTGGCTCTTCCAAGCTTTATAATGGCAGTGAATGGCCATTTAAGTTTTGAAGTCCATCAAAGCACATCTATCCACCATAAAAGTGCATCTATCCAACATTAAAAGTGCATCTATCCATCATAAAAGTGCTCAACACGGCTCTGGCGGATTAATAAAGGCCTTCTAAAGCGAAGCGTCATACATGCGTCACTGGTTACTCTTGTGGCGCAAGTCGACTTGCGTGGGCCGTCTGCCGGAACCTAGTTATTTTAGTCGATAAAGTTTTAAATATGGATATTTTTCTTACACGAATGCATCGCTTCGCTTCAGAAGGCCTTTATTAACCCCCGGAGCCGTGTGAAGCTCCTTTATGATGGATAGATGCACTTTTATGATGGATAGATGCACTTTTATGATGGATAGAGGAACTATCCCTAGGACCATAGACATAAAATACAAATAGGACTACCAAATTGCCTATCACAGTTTTTGGCAAGAAAATCACATAATGTGACACATCCTATTGACGCTGTTCACATTTCTAGGCATCTCAGAGGTGGAAGGCGTCATAGTTGGGTAAACTTTCTATAGCAGTGAATGAGAGACTACATTAAATATATTTTTTGTGTTCCCATTTGCTCAAATAGCAAAAGAAAAACGCCACAACAGTGTTTTCACAACTTTCAAAAATAGTAAAAAAAAATAGAGATAAATTGATAATGGGAGTCTGAAGAGAGAAAGATGTCACAGCTGCGGTATTAGAAACACCTTTAACAGCAGCGTTAACTAGTTTTTGTGTAATATAATACAAATATAGTGTTATGGGTGTAATGATCTTTTATTATGTATGTGTCAGCATGTACGTTAAAAGCGCATCTTCTGCACTAAACGATGATATTTCGATATTCTATACTCTTACATGTATCTAACTCCACACTTACTCTCACACTACAAAAGACTGTAAATTTTGTTTGTATTTTTGTATTTTCAAATGACAAATTACTTGTATTTTAATTAAATACTTTTTTTCACAGCAGTATTTTGTATTTTATTTAAATACATTTGTATTCGTAATTTATAATTAAATACTTTTTGATGTACTTTTGCCCATCTCTGTCTATTTGCATACAGCACATCAAATTGAACCTGACAATAGAATGCATTACGATGCCTGTGCATGGAGGTTGAGTTTTGAAGAAAATTGTTGGCATTTGATTTACAGGTGATGGAAGAGCAGGAATACAAAGCCTGGTTGAAGAAACATGAGTATGCAGAAACCAGCATTGAAAACAGAGAAGAGCTTCTGCTTGAATCTGCTGAGAGACTGGAAACTAATCTCACATTATTGGGTGAGACATTAAGACAATGAAGACAAAAATGAAATTGCCCTGAAATGATATTGTGTGTTAGTTGTCCTAGCCTAATTCTTTCTTGGTTTACAGGGGCAACGGGTATAGTAGACCGCCTTCAAGAGGAGGTGCCTGAGACCATTGAGGCTCTGCAGGAAGCTGGAATTAAAGTATGGGTCCTCACAGGGGACAAACAAGAGACGGCTATTAATATTGCTTATGCTTGCAAACTCCTCAGACCCACAGACCACTTACTGATGGCCAATTGTGACAGCAAGGTAAGTAGAGGTGGTGAAAAAAAAAAAAAAGATTTTAGCAAAGGATTTTAACAAAGTGACTATTTACACCCTGGTATAAATAGCTGGTGATGCTAAAGCTTACGAAAATATGGAAGAAGAAATCAGTAAGCACTGTCACCAAACTGCGTTTGATTGAACTCCTGGTTTGGCCAGTTGCAACATACGGTTGTGAAGTGTGGACAATGAAGAAAGAGGAAGAAAGGCACATCTAGGCTTTTGAAAACAAGTGCATTAGAAAGATGTTACAAATTCCATGGACAAACTGATGACAATTGAGCAGGTATACAAATTGGCTAGAACAAAAAGCAAATTGCTGAATCACATTAAATCCCACAAGTTATGCTATTTTGGTCATGGTAATGCGACAATCAGTTGATACCATTAAAGGCAGCATCGTGACAGGTTTAGTGGAAGGTTTCAGAATTCGTGGAAGACTTGCCGGATAATATCACGACATGGACTGGTCTGTCAGGAGCTGGCTTGTTTAATGCCATACGAGACAGAAGACTCTGGTCATTACTTTCTCATCCATACAGCCCACCGCCGGCAAGCGACGATGGTGAAATGACATATATAGCAGTGTCCACTATTGTCAATTTAATATTTGTTTTGTATAATATGCAATAAGTTAAAGCACACTTGTAAGGAAATTCCAAAATATATTTATATAGTATATTTATATTAGACTTTTCCAAACATTTAGGAATTCCTGTAGCTCAAACTGTAGAGCTTCATGCTGACAATGCCAAGGTCATAGGTTCGATTCCCAGGAAGTGCATGAACTAATTGACTTGGCTTTTCAGCCTATATTGGTTTTGGTAATTCCCATTAATTTGTACATGTAATTAATTTAAATAAAACAGCCCTGGTTTTATATTATATTATATTATGTTAGAAAAATGCAAAAGCTAGCGTGAAAATGCCAACAAAATACAAAGGTAGATGCCAATATGTTCAATCCTTATGTTGCACTGTATATAAAACTGAAATCTGAATTACATTTTGTATGTGTGTGCTTTGTCCCTCAGGAGGCTTGTGAGGCTCAACTTCATGAGTTACAACTTGAGATCAAACAAGTCACAAATGGAGGCGCATCTAAAGATGATTGTAGTTCTGACTGTGTGTTGGTTATTGATGGCCGTACACTGGACTATGCTCTGCAGAAGGAGCTAGAGGGGCCGTTCCTGGAACTCGCATGCTGCTGTCGCTCAGTCATATGCTGCAGATCCACCCCCCTGCAGAAGAGCCTAGTGGTACGGCTCGTCAGAGACAAGCTGAAGGTCATGACCCTGGCTATAGGTGAGTAAGTACAATGAAAGTTATATGGTTGAATGTCCATGTAGAATGTTGTTTGAACTAAAATGTGTGATGCTCATATTCAGGTGATGGAGCCAATGATGTCAGTATGATTCAGATGGCAGATGTTGGCATTGGCATCTCAGGCCAGGAGGGCATGCAGGTACAAGCAGAAACCAGGGTTGGGTTTGGGTACTCCCATGTAATTGCATTATTCGTTTTGACTAATTATGTCTAATTTTAACTAATTACACAACTGTTCAATAGTTTGGGATTAAGATTTTTCAAATGCTCACTTATGCTCACCAAGTCTGCATTTATTTAATAAAAAATACAGTGAAAACATTAATATTGTGAAATATTATGTATAGGGGAAAAAACATTTATAATTTAACATTATAGTTAAAACCTTGTAGTTCATTTAACAGAACAGATCTTTCCCACTCTTGCGATGTTTATGATGTCTTCTCCCTTCATATAGGCGGTGATGTCCAGTGACTTTGCCATCTCGAGATTTAAGTTCCTGAGAAAGCTAATTTTGGTTCACGGTCATTGGTGCTACACACGGTTGGCTAACATGATCCTCTATTTTTTCTACAAGAATGTGGTGAGTAATGTACACATTTACACAGTTCTTCTTATCTTATAAATCAATGCGGCCCTGAACTGTTCCTCTTCTTTCTTCTTTTTTCATGTAGATGTATGTGAACCTGTTGTTCTGGTACCAGTTTGTCTGTGGCTTTTCAGGCAGCACGATGACCAACTCGTGGGTTTTAATCTTCTTCAACCTTCTCTTCACCTCCATACCTCCACTCATATATGGAGTGCTGGACAAAGATGTGTCTGCCGAGACACTCATAAAACTGCCTGTTCTCTATGAGTCTGGACAAAACTCGCAGGTGGTCATCCTGTCTCACACGTCGTTCTGTTGTACTCTGCCTTTCTGTTGTGTTCAGCTCATCAGCTGTTTTGCATTGTGTTTTCCATGGTATCAATATAATGATGGCTTATTTGTGGTTATGTGATGTGTGTTTTCAGGCCTATCTTCCATCAACGTTCTGGCTGACCATTCTCGATGCGTTTTACCAAAGCCTAGTGTGTTTCTTCATACCTTACTCTGTAAGTCATTCTGAAGGTCTTCACTTTACTGAGTATTCCACATTTGAACCAAGTTTTTTGCATTGTTCCCAAATGACACTTGAGATCTTGGCTGTGCCCAAAAACAAAAAGTGCGGAACGTTTCTTAAATGCACATTAATAGACTAATCGATCGATTAATCATTTAAATGTCTAAATGGTTCAATACAATTCAAATGTACTTTTCAGAGCAGTGCTCACATATAATAATTCATTGTTTTTGTATGCTATGAAGGCGTATGCAGGGTCTGATATTGGGGTATTTTCCTTTGGCTCTCCAATCAATGGCTCTGCTCTCCTCATTATCCTCCTGCATCAAGTCATAGAGAGTCGCACAGTGGTAAGCCAATCACAGCTGTTAAATGCAATTTTATCATCTATAATGCAGTGTAATTTAAAAAGTAAATCTTTAGAATAGTTATTGTATTCCATGCCACTGTCCTCACCAACCATTACAATAAAATCTACACTACCAGTCAAAGCTTTGGAATAATTAAGACTATTTTAATGTTTTTGAAAGAATTGTCTTTTCCAAAGGATTCATTTATTAAGCAGCACAACTGTTTTTAACATTGATAATAATAAGAAATGTTTCTTGAGCAGCAAATCAGCATATTAGAATGATTTCTGAAGGATCATGTGACACTGAAGACTGGAGTAATGATGCTGAAAATTCAGCTTTGCCATCACAGGGATAATTAGAAAACGGTTATTGTATATTGTGTTTTACTTTATTTTCGATTAAATAAATGCAGCCTGGGTGAGCATAAAAGATTTAACCAGTTCAAAACTTTTGACCGGTTGAGTAAATCTGAAGTATTTGCTCCACCCCCCATGTGAAATGTTATTGGTCTAAAATACAGTTCCACATAATTGTACAGTAATGATCAAATATCTCTTTAAGCATTATCTCAAATCATTCAGCACCTTCTCATTCAGCGTGCGCAGAGAAATTGCATTTTGCATAAAACACCACAGTAACAACACATCATTTAAGTTATTCTTGTAACAAAATTTGCATACCATAGCACTATCATTAATGTCTTTATTTATGGAAGACTGGCTCTGTATCTTATGCTAATGCTGGTCTTGTGTGGTTTTTCTTTTTTTGTGCAGACGTGGATACACGCTACATTGCTGCTCTTCAGTGTCCTGTTCTATTTTGCCTTTACCCTGTTGTTCGCCATTACGTGTGTGACATGCAATTCTCCTACAAACCCCTACGCCATTGAGACAAAAATGATGTCTGAGCCGCTCTACTATTTAGTATGTGGACTAACCACAGTCCTGGCCCTGCTACCCAGGTATTACACACACATACCTGAATTAGCTCATTCACATACCAGTCACAATAACAAACTGTAATACTGTTTCAAAACCCAGTTACCTGACTACCAAGATTTTATGTTAAAGGCTTAAATACACTACATGATTTAAAACATTAAAACACTAGACATCACACACTTACAGGCTTTTTAAATGGTTACAGAAAAACTTGGCATCATACAGGGTTTCCCAAATGGGGTTCTTTATTTACACATTCGCATAATTTTGTGGACAGAAGTTTACAGCATTTCAGCAGTATTCAACCAAAACAGCTTGAGGACTTGAATTGTTAAAAGTGAAGAATTTAAGACACAAAATTAGTATTGTAACTTGTAGTATAAAATAAAATAAATATTATTATGAAATGTTAAATATTAGTATTGTAACTTGTAGTATAAAATAAAATTATTATGAAATTATAATTTTTTTATTTCAAAGGACAATGGTGATTTACAACAGTAAATTCTGTCTTCATTTTTAAAATTCGTTAAAACTAATAATAATTAATTAATATTATATTTAATTTGCTCGGGTTTCTTAAACAGTAGTGTAATTGTAATGTGAATCACAAATATCACTACTAAAAAAGAGGTTTCAAGTCCAGGTCCAGGTTCAAAGTCAAAATAAAAACCATTAACCAACATCAGAGAACCATGAACATGAGAACGTGTTGAAAATAAAAGACCTGTTCACACTAAGAACGTTAACTGTATTAGCATCCACTCCACACCAACGAACGATAGCGCTCTCTTTGTTCAATGTTTTTTAGAACTATATCTTTATAATTATCGTTATAGTTATCGTCCTTAGAGTGAACGGGCCTTATGGGGTTTGGCTGACAAGAAAGTTTGAGGACCCTTGCACTAAACAATTAAGGATCACACACTACTAGACTTTTACATCGGTCCGACAAACTCACTCAGAAACATGCGTCTAGTTCTAGGAGCCGCATGACATGTCATGCGGCTCAAAATATCAAACAGGTTTGATCTCCTCCGACTGGATAGAATCAAAGTCTGAAGCTATAAATCGGAGTCTGTGCCCTTTATACACTGTGATTTTCAGCTGTCAAATCTGAACACAAAATCCGCAGACTGTCTCTGACTTTCGGCAACTACCATCGAAACTAGCAATTCGGGGCAAAAGTCAAGTAGAGTATTTATACACTTCCAACAAAAAGAATAATTCTGAGATGCCTAGTTTTTCCTATTTATGTGGGAAAGAAATCTATTTCTTTTTCACAGAGAAGGCCTGAACATGCATGCTTAAAATTTTATAGTGTGATGAGAGCTGAAAAAGCAGTATTAATGACACCATTATTTTAGAAATGTTATTGAAATGTAATATTGACAAACAAGTTTTCAGTCTTTCCCCATTCCCTCGATAAGATCTGTACTTGTATGACTTTTAACATCATAGAAAATAGTTTTCCGTTGAATTCTCTTTCCTTAAGACTTTGGACAAACTTTATTGTAATCAGTCACTTATGTTTTCATCTTGTCTTAAAGGCAGCTCATGATGGTACAGTAAATTTCACTGTTGTCTTTTCATCTCTTTCTGTGTCTCAGGATCCTGTTTCGTGCCTTTTGTAACACTATCTTTCCATCTGACCTGGTGAGAGCACAGAAAATGGAGAGACTCTCGGCACAAGACTATTCCTCTAGTTTACAGAGGTGGAGGGAGAACAAAGCCGCTTAAAGACACGTCCCTCAAAACCTTAGTGTGAATGCTGACATGCCCCATTTAACAGATTGTATCGCTGAACCAGGCACTGTTCTCTCATGACCAATAACAAAGTCCCTTCTGGTCATATAAACATGGTCATTAGCTCAAATAATGACCTATATTTTTACACTTTAGTGATCGGTAGATACTCTAACCAGTCAGCATTCAGAGCTGGCTTTTCTCTGGCCAGTGAGAGTGTTTTCACTGTGATGTGCCTGGGCTCTCTCACCCTCTGCGGGTGGAGCTTACAGATGAACTGCATCGCAAACTTATTCCTGTCCAGTGACCGCAGAATGGACTTGGAGTCTGGCTTTTGTAGACTAAAGATATGCAGAAAACTGTTTACTTTTCACACGGCTGGACCTGTGACATTTTTATTCACGCATGCACTCCAGCATCACACAAGAAACTCAAGAGTTGTGAGGATGAATTGTGGGTCAGGATGGTGCTGGTGTATGACAAGATACTGTGGCTATTTTGCTCCTGCTTCAATGCAATACTCCATTTTTGGTTATTGAGGCTAAAATATTCATGAGCTTGCACACTGAATATTAACATATACTATACATACAGTGGGTATAGAAAAGAATCACCCCCCTTTAAAATAATCACATTTTGTTGCTTTGCAGCCTGAAATGAAAACGGACAAAAATAATTTTTGTTTTATTCAGCTGTATTTACAACTTATAACATCCAAGTGAAAGATATAATACCAACTTGTCAGATTTTTTTTTTTTTACAAATTAAAAAACAGAATCACTGAGTTGGAAAAAGAATCACCCCCCTCCTAAAAATGACTTGTAAACCCAACCAGGTGTAGTTAATCACCTTCTCAATAGCACACAAAGCCAATTGACTTTCAAATGTGATCAGCTGTGGTCATTTTGATTAGCTCAGCATGAAACAAGCTTTTCCTGAAGCATTTCAGTCCTTGGTAGTGCAACTGAAGAAAACATTCAACTATGGGTGGCAAGGCATTGTCAAAAGATCTCCGGGATAAAGTTGTGGACAGGCAAAAGTCAGGAGATGGATACAACAAAATTTCAAAGGCTTTATCAGTGCTTAGAAGCACAGTGAAGTCTATTATTAAGAAGTGGAAGGTATTTGGTACAACACAGACCCTCCCTGGGTCAGGACGTCGCTCCAAACTGGATGAAAGAGCCAGGAGGAAACTGGTCAGAGAGGCTACCAAGAGGCCTACAGCAACTCTGAAGCAGTTGCAGGAATTCATGACAAAGAGTGGTCATTGTGTGCATGTGACAACAATATTACAAATTCTCCACAAATGTGGCTTGTATGGGAGGGTTGCAAGAAAAAAGCCACTCCTCAAGAAAGGCCACATGCAGTCACGACTGAGCTTTGCCAAAACACACCTTGAAGATTCTAAGGCCACGTGGAAAAAGGTGTTATGGTCAGATGAGACTAAAATTGAATTATTTGGTCTCAATGCCAAACGATATGTCTGGCGAAAATCCAATACAGCTCACCATCCAAATAACACCATTCCTACAGTAAAGCATGGAGGTGGTAATATCATGTTATGGGGTTGTTTCTCTGCAGCAGGGACTGGAGCACTAGTCAGAATAGAAGGAAAATGGATGGGGCAAAATACCGTCAAATTCTTGAGGAAAATCTGCTGCTCTCTGCCAGAAAGTTGTCAATGGGAAGAAGATTTACCTTCCAACATGACAATGACCCAAAGCACACAGCAAAACTGACCACACAGTGGTTGAAGGAGAAAAAGGTGAATGTCCTTGCATGGCCTAGTCAGAGCCCAGACTTAAACCCCATTGAAAATCTGTGGAATGACTTGAAGACAGCAGTCCACAAACGGTCACCATCAAATTTAACTGAACTTGAGCAGTTCTGCAAAGAAGAGTGGTCAAATATTGCAACGTCTAGATGTGCAAAGTTAGTAGAGACATATCCCAACAGACTAAAGGCTGTAATTAAAGCAAAAGGTGGACAAAAACAAAATACTGAAACAAGGGGGTGATCCTTTTTCCAACTCAGTGATTGTTTTTTGATTTTTTTAATTTTTTCTGATATGTTGGTGTTATATCTTTCACTTGGATGTTATTAGTTGCACTGAGTAAATACAGCTGAATGAAACAAAAACTGTGTCTGTCTTAATTTTAGGCTGCAAAGCAACAAAATGTGATTATTTTAAAGGGGGGAGATTCTTTTCTATACCCACTGTAAACTCACAATTTCCCACACAGTCGTTTTTCCAGATTTTATATTCTAGCAAAATGTAAATGACCATCTTCCTCTGGTTGAAACTATAGGGATAATTGAATAAAGTTTAAATTTTTTTTTTTTTTGGTAATTAGGAAAAACATGACTGTTTTTAAATATCGGATCATGGAGAATGTTGATACCATGAGGACGTTACATAAAAGACATTAATTGAGGTTTTTATAAAATGAGTTTAAATTAAACAGGAGCTAAAGTATTTTTGACCCAAGGTCTTTGATGTTTATTTGTGTTTTTATTCTGATAGTGAACATGCCTACTGCATGCATTACAAATGTACATGTCCAGTATTTTATGATAAAGGCTAGATTTCTTTTTGTACTTAAATGCAATTTTATTTTTATTGCAAAAAGTAAATGCTTAGAATGTGAATCAATAATCCAGAATGATCAGCTTAGATGATTTTGAGTCATTGACTTGAAAACATTATTGAAAGTCATCTTGTAAGCCATATGTGATATTTGTAAAACTTATGCAATAAAACATTCAAAACCTAAAAACTTGACTAGTGCATGAATATGAACATACAACCTATAGCCTATGTGTTATTGTAAAGCACTTATTTTGAGAGATAAGAATTGGCTTTAAAATCAGGGATGCCAACTTTTAAATTTAGCTTGGAGAGAGAAAAAATACACACAAAAACCCTGCATTACAATAAGTTTATTGTTATTGTCAAAACATTTGGTAACTAAACAGAATTTCATTAAAGCTGCAGTCCGTAACTTTTTTGGGTTAAAAATTATCCTAAATAAATTTTTGAGCAAGTACATAACCAGCCAGTGTTTAAAACTATCTGCTTGCCTTAACTCGATTCAAAATGGTAAGCTTGTAATAATGTTTTTAATTCCAGTGGTACTGGTGGATTTCCACTGGAAATTCGAGCATGTCTTTGCATCATTATGACATCTGTACACATAAAGAAGGTGTCTCGGCTAGTAGGCTATATTGCATGTGAGGATGTTGGAGGTGGAGATTTATAGCCTTTTTTTAATCACAGCACTTGATATACACCGAACAAAATTATAAATGCAACACTTTTGTTTTTGCCCCCATTTTTCATGAGCTGAACTCAAAGATCTAAGACTTTTTCTATGTACACAAAAGGCCTATTTCTGTCAAATATTGTTCACAAATCTGTCTAAGGCTGCGTTTACACTTGGCATTAACATGCGACCTGTAACCGGATGTTGTCCACATACACATTGAAAAGACAAGTGTAAACGCACATCTGATCGGAATGTTATCCGATCAGCGTGTCCAGGTTCGGAGGTAGTCGGGGACGCATTGTGATCGGATCTCAGTGTAATGTAAACGCAATCCAGCCATCGTGTCTGCATTCACAGGTGAACGTCATTTAAATCCCCGCCCAGTCTCCCCGCGTGACTGTCAGAAAATAATGGCCAGATGCAGTTTAGACAAGAAATGAAACTTATTTGAACCTTACAATAAATGTCAATCTTTAAAACAGTTTATTTAGACTTACATGATACGATGTGTGTCATTTTTCATTTTAATTTTGCAACATTATCTGAACGAGGCGATCGCCTGTACAATCACAGTCAGTCATGAAGAGCTGCACGCTGCTTTGCCAGAGGAATAAAAATCGGAATTTGTTTTGTTTTAAATGTTGAATGTTTTTATTGTTTCAGCATGTTTATCAATCTCCCATTTCTGTCAATATAGTCATTGCACGCTTTAAGCTTAAACCCAGATGATCGATGTGACTTTAACATGATCAAACCAGTTATTTTTGTATGAGATCAACTCTGGAAGTATTCCTTCGTTCAAAAAAATTAATTTGATCTAATTACTGGAGATTGAAAGTAAAGTGAGTGAGTGAAAGCATTTGGGACATTGTTTAATTTGTATCATCTTTACTCTTAATCTGGTGTCGTGCCACAGACCTAATTTATGCAGGAAACAGAAATCCGATCGGTTATACAGATACAGAGGCTACTTAATGTGAACAAATGTAAATGCACAATGTCCTGATTGGCTAATGATCCGATCTGCTTGATCGGATCACGGTGATCGCATGTTAATGCCAAGTGTAAACGCAGCCTTAATCTGGTGTTGTGCCACAGATCTAATTTAAATATTAAGCAGGAAACAGAAATCCGATCGGTTATCCAGATACAGAGGCTACTTAATGTGAACAAATGTAAACGCACCATGTCCTGATTGGCTAATGATCCGATCTGCTTGATCCGATCAGCTTGATCGCATGTTAATGCCAAGTGTAAACGCAGCCTTCATCTGTTAGTGTGCACTTCTCCTTTGCCAAGATAGTCCATCCACCTCACAGGTGTGGCATATCAAGATGCTGATTAGACAGCATGATTATTGCACAGGTGTGCCTTAGGCTGGCCACAATAAAAGGCCACTCTAAAATAATTTTGTTCAGTGTAATTAAACTTATCAATTTGATGGAGGATCCAGAAAGGTTCAAACGGCAATCACCAGTGACAACTGGAGATTCACCCGTTGTAAAATGCAAAAGACTTCGAAGTGGCTACAGAAAAAAAGAGACTGCAACCGGGCCCATGCGAAAACAAGTATAAATATCAGAATGGCATTAAATGTAGTCACGCAATGTAGATGTTGTTAACATGAACAATTTGAGAACTAAGTATAATTTGCATGGTTTGATGTGATATAAGCGATCGTTAGATTTAATCAGTGCAATTTACTGCAATCCTTTTTTCCCCTTAGTTGGTCAGAACAAAAGTGGATGTTACTTGTTCAGATGACATTTTCCGGTGAAAATTCTTATGTTGGTCTTACTTCCAAAAAGTAGAATCTGTGATTCCGAATGACAGTATCCACACTGGCGCGGTGACTGACAGCCGCACATTCTCCTCAAAACACTGGATTCATCTGCGCTGTGCCGTGCCGAGGCACAACCCACGTAAAGTTGATAATTCCGCGAATAACTGCAATTGCAGATTTCAAACAAAGAGGGCAACAAAGAGGAAAAACTACAGACTGCAGCTTTAAGTTTAGTTTCATTTACAATGTTTAAATGGTACAATAGCTGGTAGGCCTACTGTTTTTATTAGTGCTTGACACAAATTTTACTATTTCAATTAATAAGCTTGTGTATCTATTCCAATCTTGATTCAATATCGATTCATTTGGATAAATATCAGGTACAGTAATATATTTAAGTCTTGTTTCAAGATTTCCATCAAATTGAATTGAATAATCTTTACATATTATTCATAATATTATGAATTAAGAATTTTAAATAAGTAAAAAAAAACTAGAGCTTCTGTTTCACCTGTTTTCTAAAAAAAAGTAGATTATACATTTCAACTATAAAGTAATCAATAAATGTCAATTTATTTAATGAATTTGGATATAATTACTAAAGGTTAAAGGTCGCCCACTTCACCTGAATCCCACTTTATCTAACACATTTAGCCAAAGTAGGCCACCAATATTTAAACACCTTACAAGAAAACTAAAAAAAAAAAAAAAATTAAAACACTTTATTCTCTCATGCATTTTATTTCCTGTTAACTGTAGTAACAAAAAAACAGGAACTGTCACTAATATTTGTTTACAATTAATGAGCAAGTGCAACCATATAATTTCGAAAATAAAATCTTATGTCAGAGGGTTTTCTACCTTTAAAGAGTAACTAAACCCTAAAACAACTTTTTTCAGTTAATGATCTGTAAGACTGGTACTTTATTAGCCTAATGCTGTTCATTGATTCGATAATTTTTTTTTTTTTTTTTTTTACATTTGGGTACAAAGTGTTTTAATTAAACAATATATGGTGTAAAAACGTCTGAGCGCTGCCCTCCTCAGGTTGAACGCTGGCTACTGCAGTTCAACTTTCCTATTAGATGTTGTGGTACTATGGAGTCAAAATAGGGCCATATATATCTGCAAAATAAAACAATGTTTCGCAAAAAGACGCGGGTCTCAGGTGTACGCCGCCTCCCCGCTGGGCTCTGCCCACTTTTCCAGCATTTTTTAAAATATTGCCAGTGGGTGAAGTCAGGCTCTGACCAGCAAGGTGATCAATAACCAACCAAGGTCCTCTGATGTGTGAGCTGGGCACACCCACCAATATGGGAGGCCGTATGAGACGAAACCCATTGAAACACTTGCAAGTTCAAATTAAACTTGCACAGACATGTGAAACACCTGCGATACACACTGAAACACCTGCGATACACACTGAAACTCTTGCGATACACATTGAAACTCTTGCGATACACACTGAAACACTTGCGATACACACTGAAACTCTTGCGATACACATTGAAACTCTTGCGATACACATTGAAACTCTTGCGATACACATTGAAACTCTTGCGATACACATTGAAACTCTTGCGATACACACAGAAACACTTGCGATACACACTGAAACTATTGCGATACACACTGAAACTCTTGCGATACACAATGAAACACTTGCGATACACACTGAAACTCTTGCGATACACACTGAAACACTTGCGATACACACTGAAACTCTTGCGATACACACTGAAACTCTTGCGATACACATTGAAACTCTTGCGATACACATCGAAACTCATGCGATACACACGGAAACTCTTGCGATACACACTGAAACTCTTGCGATACACATTGAAACTCTTGCGATACACATCGAAACTCTTGCGATACACACTGAAACTCTTGCGATACACACTGAAACACTTGCGATACACACTGAAACACTTGCGATACACACTGAAACACTTGCGATACACACTGAAACACTTGCGATACACACTGAAACTCTTGCGATACACACTGAAACTCTTGCGATACACATTTAAAATAAAATATTTATAGCTAATCATGCTTTTATCATACTTCTACGTTCAAAACGCTGAAGCAAATAGTATAGCAGGACATTCTATTGCTTAATGTGAAAAAACATTAACGTGACTTAATGAGACATTATTAACACTAGAACTCCCAAGGCAGTCATTTTGACTGTTTTAAAATTTTGCAATGTAATAACTTTGTTGAAATAAAACCCATGTAACTATAGGACCCTGACTTTTCCTAAATGTGTCTATATTTTATTCTATCATTGTTATTTTATAAAAATTACAAGACACAGAAGAGTTTTGAGTATTTCTACCTAGAACTACCAAAGGCAGTCATTTTGACTGCTTTAAAAATTTGCAATGTAATAACTTATTTTGAAATAAAACCCATGTAACTATAGGACCCTTACTTTTCCTAAATGTGCCTATATTTTATTCTATCATTGTTATTTTATTAAAATTACAAGACACAAAAGAGTTTTGAGTATTTCTACCTTGAATGGCCATAGCAGTCATACGGACCGTATGCATTACAGACCGTGTGTCGGTTGCTCCTTTTTCCCGCTCTTGAAGATGCATCACCGTTGACTAGTAACAATTTCTCTTGTTGTTTGTTTAGTCTATTGCAAAGCTTCGAGCTAAAACCAAATTGAAATATTGAAAAGAGAATATCAGAACAATGTCAGCAAGAAGAATGACTGCCACAGAGGCTTTAGCCATGCTTCAGAGCCTTGATGAGGCTGAGTGGTTGTTGGTTAACTAATACATTTTTACATAAATCATAATTAAAATGTAGTGTATGATGTTTGTTATTACCTATCCTAACATTACAGATCCATTTATTCTTAGATTTGATATAGCTTATTAAATTATATGCAAATAATGCATGAGCAGTCAGAATGACTGCTATGGCCATTATAGTAGTTATAGAATTCCGGGAGTCCTAGTGTTAAAAATTAAAAGATCAAATTCTGCACACACCTTATTAATAAAGTACATAAAAGCAGATGAGCCCAGAATATGAACGCACAGCATGAATTACACGTTATGTGTTTTCCTAAAATTAAGCCCTTGATTCAGGGAACAGGGAAATATTTTACCACTCTAAACGCCATCTTCATTAAAAAAATATTATTTTGTTTATTAAACGCAAAGTTTTTTATTTCAAAAGCATTTCTAAATTCAGTTCATATTTCCAATAAACGAAACTCAGAGCCATTCCCCCGCCTATAAGCGGTGATTTAGGCTAAATAAATAAGTTAAATAAAAATATTAAAAAGCACATATTAATAATAATATAAACAAATACAACACTTAGCCTATAAATGCCCAATGCTGGTTTTAGTTTTGCTTTAAATAAATAAAGTAGTTTAGGCTTTAAAATAAATATTGTTTGTGGACTATTAATGCCATGTATTATACATTAATGCCATGTATAATGTAGGCTATGTTTATTTTATATGCTACTATATTTTTCATTTTTGTTTTGCATTGAATGCAAGTTTCAATGTGTATCGCAAGAGTTTCAATGTGTATCGCAAGAGTTTCAGTGTGTATCGCAATAGTTTCAATGTGTATCGCAAGTGTTTCAGTGTGTATCGCAAGAGTTTCAGTGTGTATCGCAAGTGTTTCAGTGTGTATCGCAAGTGTTTCAGTGTGTATCGCAAGTGTTTCAGTGTGTATCGCAAGTGTTTCAGTGTGTATCGCAAGTGTTTCAGTGTGTATCGCAAGAGTCTCAGTGTGTATCGCAAGTGTTTCAGTGTGTATCGCAGGTGTTTCAGTGTGTATCGCAAGAGTTTCACTGTGTATCGCAAGAGTTTCAATGTGTATCGCAAGAGTTTCAATGTGTTACTAACGGCATTACTTTTTCCAGTAACGAGTAATCTAATTGATTACTCTTCTCATCTTAATAACGCCGTTACCGTTACTGCCAAAAAATGCGGCGCGTTACTATAACTGATGAAGCTGTTTTTTTTTTTCATCAGACCAACTAGATCTCTGAGCGAGAGGCAAATACTTTTTTTACTGTTCTTCCTTGGTTAGTGGGCAGAGCACGAGACAAGCGCATAAATGCTGACGATTGGCTATAAGGTAGAGTAAAATGTCATTGTAAGCCAATCAGAGGTAGAGTTGGGCGGGTGTTCGAAAGCACGCATAGTAGTGATGGGCATTCGGCTCTTTTGACTCAGCTCACTGAAAAGAGCCGGCTCTTTTGGCTCACAAACGGCTCTTTAAATGACTTTGACTATAATATTTCAATTTGTATTACATAATTATTTAATTTCTATAGGCTAAATTTGTAAAAATAGAGTCGGCTCTTCAGATATGCGAGCCAGCTCCCAACGTTCACCTAAAAGAGCCGGCTCTTAGAGTCGGCTCATTCGCGAATCGCGAACGACCCATCAAAAGCTCATTCGCGAACGAGTCGATCCATCATCACTAAGGCTCATTCGCGAACGACCCATCATCACAAACGGCTAACGCTCATGAATTGCGAACGACCCATCATAACGCATAGTCGGGCAGGACAGGACACACAAGGAACAACACAAGCCAGTCAGTCAACGAGAGACAGGTATGGCGACGAGCTTAACAAGCTTAATTTAATTTTGCCCAGTTGTGGCCTGTTGAGGGGCAATAAATATCAAAATTTCCAAAACATCTATTGTGTTATTTGCATTGATCCACTATATAAACATAATATCTACATACATGGCGTTTGATTGGAGGCTAGTCTCAATTTGTCCCACAGCAACATTTTTTTTTTAGATGCGTGTACAATGTTTCATGTTTCTGTTAATAATGTATTGTATTAAGTGTCCATTTCATTATAATATTCAAATTTATCATAAATAATTGAACATGCACATGTATTTTAAGTTCCGTTAAAGAGGGGTAGAGGTGGGGTCACATTTGAGCATTTCAAATTTAATTTTACTTGAAAGTAACGCTATAGTTACTTTCATAAGTAACTAGTTACTTTTAAAATTTGTAACTGAGTTACTAATTTAGTTACTTTTTGGAAGAAGTAACTAGTAACTGTAACTAATTACTTTTTAAAAGTAACTTGCCCAACACTGATCGCAAGAGTTTCAGTGAGTATCGCAAGTGTTTGAGTGTGTATCGCAGGTCTTTCACATGTCTGTGCAAGTTTAATTTGAAGGTGCAAGTGTTTCAATGGGTTTCGTCTCATACGGCCTCCCATAGTTTCACATGTCTATGCAAGTCTAATTTGAACGTGCAAGTGTTTCAATAGGTTTCGTCTCATACGGCCTCCCATACACACCAATGTCATATTGCATCAACCAAAACGTAACTATTTCATCATTTAATTAAATAGTGTCTCTTTCATTAAAGACTAGTGTCGTGCTCTGAATGTGTAAACCCATTCATCACAGTACAATCAAGCTTAAACGGCCCACTTTACCTGCATTTACCCTAACGTTACCTAATTATATTAATTGTCGAGGGAGTTTTGTCGCTAGTTAAGTTTTGCCTCGTCGCTCGCGTCTACATGGTTGAAATGTGGCCAGTCGAGAACAAGTGCACATTAGCACATGGTATTTTGACATTGATTTAAATGGTGGGCGGATCTACTCGACTTCCCTGCCTCTGTAGCTTTCGATTCTAGCGCAAGAGCAACTCTACGTGAGAAACTGTTTCTTCGAGCTGAACTGAGATTATTTAGTAAATGACTGAGTTTGAATGAATGACTGACTGACTGACAGCGACCACACTGAAAATCTGCTTCAGTCATCATCAGACCATGAGTGTCAGTTCAACACGGAGCAGCGGGGAAGAACTCGACGAGCTGGAGTCAGTTAGGTGAGCTCAAACAACCCTGTTTATGATCTACTTGGACCTTTTTAAACGCATACACCACTCACTCATGAAATAACTATAGTCTACATGATAGTAAGCAGTGTACACGATTGAGCGCAGTTATGTGCAGTAACATGCCTCCCCATGATGACGGTTGTACATGTATTTGATCCTTATCCTTTTATATGAATCTTGAGCTAAACTTGTTTCTGTGAAAGTTTCACAGTTTTTCGTGTCATGTTCTCATGTGAGAATTAAAAAAAAGGAAGAGCAATAAAACAGTATAAAAAAAGTATATAACGAGCAAACTTGTTAGTTGTTTATTTGATGTGTACAACTGTTTGTTGTCGAGGTAAGCTACGTTAAGTTAGCGAATGAACGAGGAAATACTTCTCCAATTTTACTTCTTTAGTGAATGAAAGGGTTGCAGAAACCTGTTCCCTCATTAAGTCTGTTATATAATTTAACCTATTTTTATGAAGTGTTTTTTTTCTTGTTAACGACAACATAGCACAACAAATGTAAAACATTATTTTATTCAGTGTACATTTTAATTTCACATGATTAATCATTTAACTATAATTTAATTGCTAATTGTAATTTAATCTAATTGCTCATTAGATTCTCACTGCAATACAGTGATGAAAATCAACCCGTCCCTTCATTTTTATATTTTTATCCAAAAGTTTCAGAATCTGGAACAATAGCAAATGTCAGTGGATGTTGACAGTTGATATTCGACATCCCCATACAACATGGCTTTGTGTTTAAGTGCCCCAATTTGTTTCTCTCTGTAGTTGGTATCATTATGATTTGTCCCGGCATGCAGCTGAAGCCCTTCTCCTTTCGAATGGGATAGATGGAAATTTTTTACTCCGAAACAGCAACAAGGGTCCTGACTGCTTTGCTTTGTCTGTCCGGTAAGAAATATCCATTTGGGACAAAAGTTCAGAAGTACTTGCAGTTGACATACTGCAGATTATGCAAGTTGGATATTTTTCTTGTGTGCACTGAATGCAATTTATAGAGAAATCTACCCGCAAAGCTGCCTAAAATTAACCTCAGTTGTTTGTAAGTGCTGCTTAATCATTTTTATATGTTTTTTTGAGGATTCTTTGATAAATAGAAAGTTCAAAAGAACAGCATTTATTTAAAATAAAAATAGAACCATCCTTGCTGAATAAAAGTACCAATTTTTTTAAGAATCTTACTGACACTACACTTTCAAATAATAAAGTATAATATAACCTCAAATTAACACATCTGACCTTTGTTCTGTGCAGAAGTAGACACTCACCTTTTCTAAAATGAGTTGCAATCCTCTGCCCTTTTATTACTCAAACAATTAAAAAAGTAAAATGATGACCCAACATGCCTTTTTGCTAGTCCCTTTATTTTTCCATTTCTCTTATTTTCTGTGGGTATTCAGTTTACTTGAAGTTTTTCAGTTCCTTTTTTTTTTCAAAGTGTCAGTTGTGAACCACTGTAGTCTTGTGTCTTGCAAAATAAAGGTGCTTACTCCCTTTTGAATATACAAATAAAAACTGATTCACACAAGCCATGAGGCAGTACCCTGCTCACATCACTGTGACAGACTGATATGTATAAATACATTTAATTCTGAGGTTAACTGACTCTTCGTTTATAGTGTGTGATATTATATGATAATATCTGTGATATTCAGTGTGACTGAATATTTTAGTTACACTGAAATATTCAGCCTATTTCAGTGTGACTAGGTGTGATATTGCTTTTATACCCCATAAACGAGTTCAAATCAAGTAATGTTGAGAATTCAGTCACAGTATGGCAGCATTTACTCACTCTCTTTTCCATCAACACTTCTTTAGAGCAAAGGATTCAGTGAAACACTTTCATGTCCGGCGGCAGTTTGGCAGATATTCCTTTGGCTTCAATGAATTCCCTTCCCTTCAAGATTTTTGCAGTCACTTTGCCAATCAGCCTCTGCTAGGCAGCGAGACAGGTTAGCTGTTTGCCTTTAATTTACAGTTCACAAACTTTTCAGCACTTCTGCGGCACAGTCACCCTGTTTCCTGTTTCACTCTTGTAACCAAGGAAACCTGATAGTGCTACGGTTCCCGTACCCACGGCAGGTGGAAGAGCCATCTATTTATGAGACGGTGTGTGTGCATACGGCCATGCAGACAGGCCGGCATGAAAATGACTTGGTGCCTAATGCTCCAGCAGTAAGTCAAAATTACAATATACAGACACACATGCACACATGTATTGCATCTAAAGTGCCCCTATTATGCTTTGGATGTAACCTTTCATGAAGTGTTATATAACTGTTTGTGAATGTAAAAGTTTTGCAAAATTTCAAAGATTAAAGTGCATGATATATGGAGTTACTCTCCCAAAAGAATGAACCGACTGTCTGAAAGGCGTCGTCAGTAATTCCAGCTTTACTTCCTGCTCGAACCTACGTAGGTTTGTAACAAATGTGCATAATGCTTACTTTGACCTGCCTTCAAACACTGTAGTTGTAGCTGAGGCCCGGAAGTGTTTGGTTTGTGTTGGCGACATGTTGAGAAGATGATGTTTTCTGCACTGCGAAAGCTGAAGATCAAGGAAGTGAAGTTTACCTGCACAGCTGTCACTAGCTGGCCTCCGTTACACTCAGCCTCCTAAACCTCACTCCCATCTGGGTCACGGCACCAACGTAACCCCTCTAGTCCTACTCGCCCCGCTTCGAGCGGGACCATAGACTGTAAAAAAAGATGGGCGAGGACGACGCACCTTCACTCTCTTCCATTGAATAAGTGAAGCCGCCAGTGTCCCAATATGGCACTGACATCTTCGTCTCGAGTCTGCACAGTAGTAACCTGGAGCCCGAGTCTGCGCAGTAGTGAGCGCGAAGGTCCCGCCCAAACTTCCGCAGAATCGTTTACAACTCATTTTCTAAGTGTGAAATAAACAGTTATAGAATGTAAAAAATAAAGGTTTAAGCTCTAATCTCCTCCCAAAGATCCTGAAAAAAGTCTGTTGGCGCCTCAGTGACTACTTCATTTATAGAAGCTGTCAATAATGACGTCACATCCCCGTTTTCATAGCATCAAATAACTACCTAAAACCAAACTTATTTAAAGAACGAACTGTCTGGGCTCCGTTACACGCAGCCCCCTAAACCTCACTCCCATCTGGGTCACGGCACCAATGTAAGCCCTCCAGTCCTACTTGCGGAATTTGAAAAGGCATCTCTGGCATGGGAGGAGGGCACGCTAACGAGGACGCTAAAGACAGCAGTCTCAAACGTCATCCGCTAGTGCGCCTCTTGCGGCCAGGGGAGTGAGGTTTAGCTGCACAGCTCTCACTAGCTGGTCTCTGTTACACTCCTTCCCCTAAACCTCATTCCCATCCGGGTTACGGCACCAATGTAAGCCCTCCAGTCTTACTTGCCCCGCTCCGAGTGGGACGCATGCAAACAAGGACGCTAAAGACCACAGTCTCTAGAATCATTCGCTGGTGTGCCTCTTGAGAGCAGGAGAGTGAGGTTTACCCGTACAGCTCTCACTAGCTGGCCTCCGTTACACTTGCACTACCAAAGGATGAGGACTCGGGCTGGAATTGATATGATAAAACTGACGGCATCGTTACTATTCATATCACTGTGTTTAACAAGTAGTAAGGGAAGCATCCGAAGCTGAAATTCAGATATGGTAATGGCGTTTCTCAACAGAATGGACAACTGAACCAATCAGAGCAGAGTAGGCTCTCAGAAAGGCAGGGTTTAGAGAGGCAGAATCCTTTATGGAACCGTTTCAGGCACTGTGAAAAAAGAGGTGATGCTGCAATGTATATTATCGGAAAATGGCTTTTAGCACTTAGAATTGGGTTAAAAATCAATACATATATGCAGTGAGTGGAATTTATCTGTGTCTTAGTAGTATTGTCTGTGCTCCTGAATCATTGAAAGTCTTTTCATGTTGTTAACAGCTTGGCACAAAAGAGGGTTATCTGGTTAAACAAGGATCGCTTATCAAGGTATGGTTACACAATATATATATATATATATATATATATATATAGATATATAGATAAATAGACTAATAATGTTAAAAATTAAAACCAATGTTTACAGTAAAACTAAACTAATAAGGTCATTTGTGAATGGGTTAAACTGGTTCTAGAGCAAACCTAGACCTAGTTCTTTTGGCTGATGGGATTCTTCTTTATGTATTTTCTGGGCAGAACTGGAAACAGAGATGGTTCACACTGAATAGATATGAACTTAAATATTTCAAGGACAAAATGGTAGGTCCATGTATTTTGTACAATAAGATTTAGAGTTAGATAACCATTAAAGTTGATTATTTATCTCTGAGAAAACTGTCCCCTCAGTTTGTAGAGCCGATACGAACCCTGAATCTGAAGGAGTGCTCTGCTGTACAGTTTGATTACAGTCAGGAGAGGGTCAACTGCTTCTGGTGAGACATTTATGATATGACTGCATATCTGATTTCCTTTTTTTCTCTCTTGGGTGTAAGGGATAGACAAAATTCAGAAAATATTGGCTTCCCTTTTGTTTAGTAGAGAATATATAATTTTATACCATTTGGTGACATTCTGAAAAAAGAAAAAGTTAATAGAATCCAAAACTCATTTATAAAAGGGATATATGCACATGTTTGAATTTACTTACTTAAATTCAATTACAGAAAAAAGGAATTACATTTCTACATTCTGCATTCATTCAAATTCAGGATTTGTAATTTAAAAGGCATTCTCAGTTCAAGTCTGAATGGTGCACAACCATGAGTTTGTGACAAGGGCGGCTACAATTAATGAATGATCTTTACACAGTTATTGAACTGAACTGAGTCATTATTACCTTATTACATCTGCTTTACAGCAGAATTTGAATCACTTATTTGAAAAAGTATGCATCATAATTCTGTTACTTTCCTGTTTATTATTGTGAAGCTGCTTTGAAACAATCTTGCATAAAGCGCTATAAAAATAAAGGTGACAAAATATGACTTAATAAAAAAAAGTGTTAGTTTAACCATAAAGGCTTCAGGGAAATAAAGAGAGATGCCCAAAATGTTGATGCTAATGGTAGACTGTTAATTTTCTTACAAAAGCAAAGATTCTGAAGAAAATATAAGACTTTTTCTATTGTGTTAGACTAGATGTCCTGTTTGTTTTTACATCTGAAACTTCTGCAATTGGCCAACCATAAGATTACTGGCTATTTTTGACAACTGAAAATGAGCTAGTATATCTGCAGTATTACACAGTTCCTGTGCTCACTAAATCAGCATTAGAGAGAATCTGCATGACAAAACTCACATTGTCTGTGTACTGTGTACTAAGATATAATGATAGGTTAAAAGGTAATTACAATTTCATATCAAAATCCAAACATTGTGCGTTCAATATCTATTGCATATAATATTTTCCTACATGTAAGTGAAACTCAGTAATGAGGAAGTACAGTCAGACACTCCTATACATGGACTTCCTCCTGCCCACCTATTTTCCGATGTATGCTCAATTTCAGCCTTTTTTACTTTACTATGCAACTCTTTATTAATATTCTTCTATTTTAATTTTTTTCTCTCTCTTTCCTATAGTCTGGTGTTCCCCGAGAGGACGTTTTATTTGTGTGCAAAATCCGGGGCTGAAGCAGACGAATGGATAAAGTTACTACGATGGAAACTGGTAAGCAGAAGCTAATATGTTAACCATGAAAGAACAGTCACTATGAATAATCAATGTACGTAATGGTTTAACAGTATAAATAGTCAATGATTTCTTTGTTTAATTAATCTATCTGACCCTTTGCACCAGTCTGACCATAGGTGTATTTGTCTTTTTATTGTCCTTATCTCTAATGATGACTACCCTGCATTTCCAGTCACAGGTAAAGAAAGGTCGATGATGTTCAACATGGAGAAGTAGCACTGGAGCAATGTGAGCTGTGTGCAGTTTAATGTTAGTAATTACACAGGATTCATTAACTTAATCTGATTTGGCATTATGGTAGATATCGCATGAAGATATAATCTAGCCACTGAATCACACATGCAAGATTTTCCATCTAGGTCCAGCGAAGTCCCAAGACACCATGCTTTAAAATGAGTCTGGAAGCGGTGCATTACCAATGTTTGTTTTATAATTGACTGTAGGAAGATTTTTTTTTTTATATATATATATTGTGTTCGGTGTGGAACTTTCAGATTTTCTTATTCTTCTCCAAGCCAAGCTATACTTGCTGAATGTTCCTTTAAACGGTGTGTCTGCTCCCAAACATACATACAATACCCCCTTATATGCATGGCTGTGACTAAGAAGAAGTAAACATGTAAAATATAATGAAGTTTGTGCATTGAAAGACCTTTGGATGTAAGATACCTTTTTCCTGAATCGAGAGCTGCAGTGATGTATTTTGTAGGCTAACCTGGAAGTTAGCATAACCCTTATTCCCTCCACAAAAACTCAACAGTATTTTACATTGACTTTTGGATTATTGCAGAAAACAAGATCAATGACCAACAAAAGTTTTTGCGCATTTTGTACATCTCAACAAGTAAAAATGTTATGCATTTTGAAGCCTAAAGACAATCGCCAGAAGTAAAAAGCTAAAAGTATGCTATATCTTAACTACAAATTCAACGTCGCCATCACTAAGTTTGAGTTAGAATAGTGCACGCTTTAAAATGCAACGAGGCTATGAAAACAAAATAGTGAATAGATGAGTTTTCCTATTCAGTGCAAGACCATCGTTTGTGGTCGAAACGTTGCAATTTATTAAACTTCTTTGGGAACAGAAATAGTGTGCCAGTTCTTTTGCATTTCAGCTCAGTTTTCTTTTGATCAAGCACCTGCTGAAGTGATGTTTGGATGTGCGCATATACTACTCTGAATTCATGATGTTTAATGTCCTAAACAATCTGTAGTCCCACTGAACCATTTGTTAGCATCTGGTTTTTTCAAGACTAGTAAAAGTAAAAAAATTAAAAAATTAAAACCTTAAGGATATTACTGTTACATTTTATGTCAATGAATAAAACAAAAATATCTTACACTTGTTTTAATCACAGAACTCAGATTTTTGGTCTACAAAAATGCATAATCCCTGCAGTACTCTATAGACCAAAATAAAAGGAATAAAATTATAATTTCTCTTAATAGCAATGCTACTTCTAATGTGATGTGTGAACTGACAATGAACTCATACTTGTACCCATTTTCCTATGGAGAAGCCCCTTCTGTAAAAATGTCAATAAAATTTATTTTTGTAAACCAAAGCTTTAGACAAATTTATTAATTAGGAGGAGACAAAAAGGAGCAGGTTACATTCATAAAAGACATACAGCATCAAGACCAGGCAACATTATATATGTACATATGTGTGTGTATGAGCTAGAACATCAAGACATCAGACTGGATGGGCGATCTCCAGAAATGTCCGATTCCTGTAGTTACTAAGATGAATAGCAACTAAGCTACTTCCACCACCTGTCTTAGTTCTTCAATCAGAGGGACTAGCTCCTTCTCAAGACTGAAGATCAAACCTAAATATGAAAGAAAAAAATCAGAGAAATGAATCATTGAGCTGTTATCGTCATGAGCATACAACCGGAATATTCAAATTCTCTGTGGCTTTTGTCCTATTGGAGAGACTCACCTGTGTTGGCATTACTACTTGCGATGAAACTTATCACTAAGGGTAATCGGTTGAACTGTACAATCTGCCAAGATAATAAATAACCGCATATATTATAACAAGTAATGTTTAATGCACACGTTTCACAATCCCAAGGTTCTCATAAGTAGAAGCAGTTGTAGTGGATATAACTTCTAACAAGAGATGAGCAAATATAATTTTCCCCCGTATTTCCCATTTTAATATTACAAAGGTTTCTAGATGTGCAATGTTGATAACTGAAAACACGTCATTACTGTCTGAAAATGTCCATAAGGAGCAAGTCATATGTGTGTTTAAATATATATAAGGTACCTGGTATGTGTTATAGTAACAAATGATGCTCTTATTTTTTGACAAGCCAAGCTTGCTGCCCTGGTCAGTTGCCAAGGCAAAGGTTGACAGGAACGCTGGCCGCAGTGCATAGTCAGGGGCATTGTCATTGGCAACTAAAGGAGAAAAGAAGTAAAATCTCAAATGGAGCTTCAGCAGAGATACAAACAGACATGAAACTCAGAGCTGAGGCTGTTACCTTTGATTACAGGGACTCCATCTCTATCTGTCACCACTATTGCATGGAGTCCTTCAACACTGATGATGGCAGAGAAAAGTAATCATTACAACTCAGAATGCATAATGAAGAACAAAACTTGTCTAAAATCCAAGATAAATCCGTTTACCTTGGCAGTTGTTTATACAAATAACTCCTCAGATTCTGTAACAATTAAATCAAACGCATTATGACATTTCTGAGAAAAGTTGTTTCAGCAAATGCATTACAAACATACTCACATCTGCCATATTCATTAGATTGACTATGTAGCTCCCCTGCTGCACCCTGTAGCAAAAAGATTAAAGGACGACGTGGAAGTTACACGAAATTTTGACAGTATCTTGTGGGCATTTCATTGTCGACAACAATTTCTAACTAAACACTAACATTTCTAAATATAGTAATTATAAATTGAGGAAAGATATATTAAAGGCATAAGACGCAAAATGTAATAGTTTTACCTTCAATTCAACCCAGTTTTATAAAAAGTTCTTCACTTGTTTATGTGCGATCATCACATGACAGAAAACACAAGGTTTTCCGTGTACGTAATATCCGTTAAAACGTCACGTATAAGGAGAGTGCGTGTACACAAGGCCATCTAGTGGTGGCTGTTGGTTTTGATGTTAGTAGAGTGTTTGTCTTTATCCCTTTATGTAAACTGTCAATGGATTAGGATTAATTAAAATGAAATTAGCCTAAGTGAAAGTGTATAGTCATTTTATACCCCCCATACCCCATTCAATCCACATTTAATATCACCTAGCTATCTGTTTATTTGTTTCTTTATTATGCACACACTAATGTGTAAAAGCACTTTGAAAAAAAAAAACTGTTGATATATAAAAAGTATAGCCTTTACATGTAAATCATTTGGCCTTGGATTTTATTTCAAAATTAATAAAATTATATTCTCTGAATATGAATGTAAAAAAAAAAAAAAAAAAACTTCCATCATGGTGTGATTTACAGGTCTTATAAAGTTTGCAGAGAAATACTTTTCTTAAAAATAAAGGTTATTTAATGGCATCAATGGCTCCATGAATAACCTTTAACACCCATGGAACCTTTCCATTAGACAAAAAGTGCTTTATTGTAAAAAACAACAAC
Source organism: Gila orcuttii (assembly GCA_026230005.1). NCBI lineage: Eukaryota > Metazoa > Chordata > Actinopteri > Cypriniformes > Leuciscidae > Gila > Gila orcuttii. The sequence continues at coordinate 10,923,724 of JAPDVR010000019.1, read as the reverse complement.
AAAAAACTAACAAAAAACAGGGTTGTTTAGATAAGCTAATTAAAATGTTCTGCACACAGAAAAATGGTTCTTTCAAGACTTTTTCATTAAAAGATTCTTTAGGGAACCCATAAGGTTACGCCATTGCTGTGGGTGAAAAAACCTTCTGAAACCTTTATTTTTAAGAGTGCTGTATGTCAAGTCTGTCATCGTATTTCTACACACACACACACAATATATATATATATATATATATATATATATATATATATATATATATATATATATATATATATATATGTTATAACAATGATAAAGCATCATTGTTATAAACTTGCAAACTTATGATAGGCCACTCAAGGTCCACTTCATCTTTGACAAACTGTTTAATCCAAAAGTGATGTAATAACATTCTTGAAATAACAATAATGCTGCTACTGCAGATGCTTTTTACTTATTTGCACTTATCTGCATTTGCACATAGTCCTTGTTTGAACTACTGAATTGTGCTTATCAATTTATTGCTGCACTTTTGTTGTTTTAATGGTGAATTATGCTAATGACTTGTACTCCACATTCCAACAAAGCTTTTCTATTGCATAGAATGAAAAGCTTTCATGTGCAGATTAGTACTGAAACAACGGTTTCTTCAGTCCTCACAAACCAAGCAGAAAACATAATTAGAGAACATAATCCAGGCCAATGCTTTTCCAGCCCTTCATTCCCTCAATCACCCCATAACCTTCTACATCCCATAAGCACACACAGTTTTATGATCTCTTTCTAGGTAGGACTGGGGAGTCTGGACTTCTTTTTTTTTTTTTTTTTTTAAAGCTGCGTGGTTTTGTTTAAACAGATGTGAATGTTAGACAGATCTGAAACCTGAGTGGTGTTTATAACCTATATGATTATGTGTGACAAAGAGATGGCTTCTGGATTTCTGAACGCTTCTGCTGAGAACATTTATGGTGAAAAAAGCGCTTTCTCACAAACAGAACACAATATTGTCGCTGCATACCTCATCACAGCAGGTAAATAGCAGTGGTTGTGTGTATAATGTTACCTTTTGTATTTGATGTTAGCAATTAGCTAAAAATTAACTGAAACTTATAAATAACTATTAATAATTATCAAGTTCATAATTTAATAGCCTAATTTTTTGAATTGTCATATCTTCTCATTAAGTAAGAGTTTAGTAAACCAAATGCCAAGAATTGCCTTTGGGGCCAAAATAGCAGTTTTGTTTGTTTTTTTTAGTTTTTTTTTTTGTTTGTTTATGTTAGGCTATTGCTTGTTTCAGAACGTTCAGAGAGCAATCAGAAGTAACGCTGACAAAAATAATTTCCAAATTTAATAGAAATGTTACCTTAACTCTCGTAAAATCAAGAAGAAAAAAAAACATTTTAAAAACATTTTTAAAAATTGACATTTTAAAAATTCAGAAAATAACGTTTTCATAATTTAATGGGAACCTTAGCTAAATGTTCTTGTAATATATTTTAGTTAGCTGGGTAGGCTTAAATTCAGGAAAATGTTTTTAAGCATTCCTTGAACGACATTTACAGATTCAGCCAGGCGTGTGAGGTAACCAGCAGGGGTGTGTATAAAATGGGAAACTGAAAACGGGAAATGTTTAGAATGGACATGAAATAATATATGTGTGTGAGACTAATGTCTTTGTGTCCACAGATGTCCTAAAATGATAATTCATCCAAAAATTAACAATTTTGTCACCATTTACTCACCTTCAATTTGTTTCAAACCTGTATGAGTCTGTTCCAAACCTGTAGATTTTATAGAATGATGGTAATCAACAGTTGACGGTAGCCATTGACTTCCATAGTACAAAAAAAATACTATGGAAGTCAATGGCTACCGTCAACTGTTGATTACCATCATTTTACAAAATATCATCTTTTGTGTTCAACAGAAGAAAGAAACTCATACAGGTTTGGAACAACACGAGGGTGAGTAAATGAAGACATTTTAATTTTGGGGTAAACTATCCTTTTAACCTCCTGCTCTCCCTGTGTCTTTTTCTATCTCAATCAGGAGTGGTCAGTCTGACTAGTAACATCGTGGTGCTGCTGATGTTTGTGAAGTTCAGAGAGTTGCGTACTGCCACAAATGCTATCATCATTAATCTGGCTTTCACTGACATTGGCGTAGCCGGTATTGGTTACCCCATGTCAGCAGCCTCAGATTTGCACGGGAGCTGGAAATTTGGCTACATGGGCTGCCAGGTGTGCACCTCCAACTTTTTCAACAAACACAGTCATTTTGATTGTATAATTAAGCAAAATTGTAAATATAATCATAGTTGCATTGTTTGGGGACAATGATGAGTAAGAGTGTCATAAAGCACGCATGTTCTTAGTAGTTTTGCAACCTGTACTAACCTTGCATTATATTTATAATATTTTAACAAAATTGTTTTACTACTTTTTTCCTCTGAAGACATAACAATAAAAGATAATGCCAACAAGTGCTAGATATTAAAAATATTTGAGACACATTTTCATTAAAACATAAAATCTCATTATTTTTTGCTTAATTCAGCTAGAACATACTTTCTTGCATAACAACAACAGAACTTGTTACCTCTGTTACAGATCTATGCTGCGCTGAATATATTCTTCGGAATGGCCAGTATTGGGCTGCTCACTGTGGTTGCCATTGACCGATACCTTACCATATGTCGATCTGATGTAGGTATGAATCTGTCCATACAACTGCCTGAATGAAATATGAACCACTAAGGACCGTCATTGACTGGAGGGTGGAGGGTCAATGTCACTTGTGCCAAATGCTGTAGGATATCTATTAATGTGTGTTTGTTACAGGACAGAAGCTGTCAACATTGTCATACACACTTCTAATTGTGTCTGCTTGGCTGAATGCTGTGTTTTGGTCAGCAATGCCCATCATTGGTTGGGCAGGATATGCCCCTGACCCCACAGGAGCCACCTGCACCATCAACTGGAGAAACAATGACGCGTGAGTGAAGATTGATATTACAGGCCAGGCCATAAATACCCATTTTATTCCTTTATTAATCTTTTATCAGTTTTACCACTCTATAAATGTGAATTGTGAAGACATAATTGTCTTAAAAGTGGTGAGGGGATTACAAGGTGTCTGATCCGGTTTGCTTTTAGATCTTTTGTGTCCTACACAATGACTGTGATCATTGTCAACTTCATCATTCCATTGTCGGTCATGTTCTACTGCTACTATAACGTAGTAGTTACTGTGAAGAGGTTCAAAGTTAGTAACTGCCTAGACGGCATCGACATGGATTGGTCTGACCAGATGGACGTGACCAAGGCAAGCAAAAGTATTTTATTTATTTTTGCCATAAAATCCCATTCACTTGAGGGTAAATGTAACCATTAACTAAAACTATCAAAAATCAGTTTAAGTAATTGAAATAAAGCTGAAATATTTTTTTTTAATGATATTAAATGAAAATTTTGTCTTGGCAACTTAAAATGAAAATGGTTTAAGTACTAAAATGACTAAAACTGAAATAATTATAAGTTAAAGCTAAATAGAAATATTTTATAAAACAACAAAATTACTAAACGCAAAGTGAAATTAAAATGAAAACTGAGGGGATGTTTACACAAGATTATTTTCAACTAAAAATTAAAAACTTTTTATGCGTTTTGGCTTTTCATTTACAAAACGGCATTTTGGGGGCCTAAAAATGGCAAACTTTTGAAAATTAGTAATAAAAGGCAAGTTTTTGAAAATGATACCGTTATTGTCTCTGTGTAAACTGCAAAAATGTGAATTTGTGAAAACGGTGACGTCATGTGCATGCAGTGATATCGCCAACTACTGGCCTGGCATGCAGTACATCATTGTCGTGTAACATTCCCTAAAAATGTAAAAACAAAAGCTAAGGGTACGCTTACACATCAACAATGTACTAAAAACAGATTTTGTTTTCCTTCGCGTTTTTTGCGTAGACGTCAACGTTGTCAAAACGATCCCCGTTTACGCAATCTGCAAAAATGACTAAAAATGCTGTATTATGCTGCCAGACCAGTAGTTGGCGATGTCACTTTATAAAGAAAAACTACGCACCTAAAGACTGAAGGCTTAATGCGCATGACGTCACCGTTTTCACAAATTCATGTTTTTGTAGTTTACAGAGACGATAAAGGTATGAGTTTCAAAAACTTGCACTTTTGAAACCAGTTTTCGAAAGTTCGCTTTTTCAGGCCCCCAAAACATAATATTTTTTCCCATTTTTAGTTGAAAATGGTGTTCTGTAAACGGCACCCTAATCAAAATATAAATAAATACAATTGGCTAATAGTTTATATAAATACTGCTTGACTGGTTTTGTGTGCCCTCTGGTTTTCGTTAACTTGAATGCTTAATTATTTTTTATAGATGTCCGTTATAATGATAGTGATGTTCCTGGCTGCCTGGTCTCCATATTCGATTGTGTGTTTGTGGGCATCATTTGGTGACCCCAAAAAGATTCCAGCTGCAATGGCCATAATTGCCCCACTCTTTGCCAAGTCCTCCACCTTTTACAATCCTTGCATCTATGTCATCACCAACAAAAAGTAAGGCCTCCTTGTCCCATCTTTGTTGTCACTTTCTTTCCTTACTAATACATTTGTTGACTGCAGGTTCAGGAGAGCCATCATTGGAATGTTACGATGTCAGACACGACAGCGAATGAATATTACCAACCAGCTTCCAATGACAGTGTCTTCTGTGCCACTTAACCCTTAAATGAAGAGAAAATCAGATATTTAAACATTCATAAAACATCAGCGCTGGACGCTTTCTGTCTGCTCCACTGTTTTAACACCACTAGGGCACGATTACTTTGCAGTCTCAGACGAATGTAACGTGTTCTCATACCATGAATATGGTCCCTGCAACTGGCATTGCCTTCTTTTAACCTTGCTATTCAGTATCTAATCTGATGCGTGTTACATTGTCTGCTGCAAATCTTGTGAAATTGCTGTTCTTGATACTGCATGTACTCAGAATGTTTTCATTTGAATAAAAACAATTACGCAATGATTTGTTTCAAAGATTTCTATAATTTAGCCATATTCTTTATCAAATGTGTAAAATTTAATCATCCTTTATGACATTTATTTCACATTTTACAGATAATGAATTTGATGTGTACTGCAACACATTAAATAAAGAAACAATGTACAGTGCCTAAGGATTTGTAATGGCTAAGAAAATACTTTTTTAAAACGGTCATGGCAACAGAATCCAAGACTATTTTGTCAGAGGAGAGTTTTCAATTATGGCTCTTAGGCTAAAGATTCATTTTCAAGCTGCCCTGAGCAATTCACTGACAAATTTAGTGGAGGGTGGGAAAAACTGTTCTGACGCTGGACCCTTCCAGCATTAGGAGGACACATTGTTCTTCAGCCAGACACGAATCTCCTCATGATTCCGTCGCATCCATTCAATATTGTTCTTCACAGTCTCTAATGCCTGCTTCCTGGGCATCTCACCTGCTCCTGCATTTGGGTTCAGGGCAAAAAAGTGCTCCATCTAAAAGTAAACCAATTTGTGACAGTCAAACACTGAGACATTTTGCACAAAAGTGCATTAAAATCCAAAATCTACTTAGTAGTAAGCTAGTATTCCATTCCAAACACAGCCTTGGTGTCTCACCTTCCATAGCAGCAGCTCGGTGTTGTATGTACTAGTAATTCTGGAGGGCAGACGGCCCAAGTTCCTGTCATTGATAGTATATCTAAAACAGACATGAGATCATATAGAACATTGTTATTTTCAATAAGAAGAATACAGATTTTCCCTGTTCCTTTCAAATGTTAGATGAACTAACCTGTTCACTAGGTAATCCCAGTTGAGGGTCATCCATTCCCAGGCCATAGTTTTGCCATTTGGGTTGCGTGACACGTATTGCACTAGACTAAAAACATCTTGACTTCTCACAATGCTTTCATTTTTAGCGGCTTCAAGCAACCTGTTACAAAAGAAAAACATTTGAACAAATTATTTATTGAGTGCTAGTTTACTATTACAAAGGCAAGTGAAGGGTCTAAGGGCAGGTAAATGTATGGGCTTTATCAGATCATTCGATCTGATAACCACAAGACCACGCCAAACGCTGTGAGTGCATGTTAGAAATCAGGAATGGTGAGAGAACATTGTGCTTGGTAAGTTTTTTCATCAAACCAAACTTGGGTCTTCAGCCTTCTGACTAGCGCTCTTCTCATGTTGTTTACACATTAGGTCAGTAGGTGGAGAGTAATGTCTTTTGTGGTTGTTTAAACACATTTGACCACATAAGCGTCTACACAACGAAAGCAATCTGGTCTAATGCGTTTTCGACTACCTCTGAAAGTGGTCTTAAGTGGACAAGCTCAAAATGTTATAGACCCCGTTTACACCTGTATTTAGCGTCGTGCACTTGTGATCCGATTGACCAAAACGCATCTTAAAACCAGGTGTAAACAGAGTTTTTTTTTTGTGCAATTTGGCTATGAGTTAGTCAACTGTAGGTTAAAGAATCTGAAGCAGTATCAGTATTTTTTCAGAGAACAATGGATTATCAAAAAAGTAAAAAATGCAGGGCAGGGACTTGGTTTTATGCGTCGTTATTGATTGGATTTTTGAGATGTGGGCGTTGCACTCAAAAATAAATATGAGTTGCAGTTGATTGTGCATTGTTTAAGTGAACTATGTGATTGCAAAAGTTCATCATACGTCATCAGAGAGAAGTCTTTCATTTTCACAGGATGAGTGGTTAAGGTTAGGATTGGGTTAGTTACTTGTAATTATGTATAATTTACTGTTATTACTATAGTAAATACATGTAGTAAAGTGTAACTATGTCACCTTAAAATAAAGTGTTACCCAAAACAATTTTTTTTTTAAATAAAGCATGTATGTGTAAGAATCACTCACAGTAAAATCTACAGCATGGATTTCATGCCGACATTAATTCTGCACTGGGAAGAGGGAGATTACCTATGAAGGAGAGTGACATTTTCTACTGAAGCCAGGCCGTAGAGCAGCTTGTCTTTCTCCTGGGCGAGAGAGGCAGAGAGATACTTCTGGAACATGATTTCCCAGCTCCGTTCCGATTTTGAGTTCCTCATTCCGTATCGGTACACCAACAACCGTAAGTTGACAGCCACACTGCTGCTCCCCAATCAGAGAAAGAGCCTCTTTGATACACTGAGTGGACCACTATACACCCTGTAAGGTATTTATGTATGAATGTGATTACCTAATTGTTCCATCAATCCATTTATTGAAAATGACAGAGGCTTGGTTGAGAGCTTCTGTGTCATTCATCTGACATGCAAGGTCTAAAATTGTCTCCCTCAGCAGCCTGTACAGGGAACAGAAAAAAGAAATTCAGGAGGCGTTTACACTACACCGTTTTCAACTAAAAATGGAAAACTTTTTCTGTGTTTTGGCCGTTCATTTATAAGACAACAGTGTTTTGGGGGCCTGAAAATGCAAACCTTTGAAAATGGGTGAAAAAAGTTTTTTTAAAACGATACCATTATCGTCTCTGTGTAAACTACAAAAACACATTTGTGAAAAACATTTATGTTTTTAGTACATGGTTGTCATGTAAATGTACACAAGGTTATGTTGAGATTTTTAATTTTAATATATATATATATATATATATATATATATATATATATATATATATATATATATATATATATATATATATATTATATTTAAACCTGAAAATAAACTAATAATGATCTGCAGCTAGATCAATCTTTTATAATGAATACTGCAATATTCCATGAAGAAAATAAGAAATGTCCATTTTGAATTCATGGTGACTTCAAGATTCTGAATTTCAGTAATCAAAAAAGAAAATTTGGTCATGTAACTTTTTGTATAGATCATCAGATTTTCTTTAGAACACAACTTGTGGAGCAATGCTGCTGCCATTAAAGCAAAAGGAGGATGAAACAAACACTAAATCTAAGGCATTACATTTTTAAATCTTTTTCATCAAATTGTTATGATGAAAAATACATTAAATTAGAAAAGAAAGCAAAATACCGGTAGAACAATTTCCATTGTATATGTGTTTACTACACACACATGCATACTAATCCACACATATACACACACACACACACACACATACATGCTGAATAGTATGCATGCATATATGCAGCATTTAACTCTGAGGTTTACAAGACTGATAAATCCAAGAATATGCCCTTGGCTTGGCCTATAGGAGAGCTTTTTTAGTTAGTTCTGCCAAAAAATTTCTCACCGCTCTGTTTGGGTCCCCTCATCATTCCACCCAAGCTCTCTGGATATCTTCTGCACATGGTTACGGAAGAGTTCCTAAACATGATTTCAAACAGAGCATATGATAAACAGAAGATTTTAAATAGTAACTTCTTGCAAACCTTTATATAAAGAATATCAGCTATAAATCTCTCGCTTGGAATAAGACCAGATTTTAAAATTGTACATGTTTTTTTTTTGTTTGTTTTATACATGTTGTAAACATGTTGTCATGCTCTGGAAGGTAGTGAAGACTTTGGGATCCAACCTGGAATTTGGGGTAAAGCTCTTTGTCATCAGCCAGCATGTCTCTGACGTAGGAGATAGAAGTAGACACTCGATCCCACACAATGTACTCAGTTTCATTGGCCAGATATCTTGTTAAGTTGAAGGCATTTCCATAATTGACAATATCTGCCCTGTTAATGAAAAACAAAAGGCAGCACTTTTAAGCATGACTTCATCATCCTTACTTTCTGACCTCCACTATAACAATAAAAAGCTGTGCTATGTAAAATCATCTCAAATTCAGTTTTTTTTTTACTGTCAGCAAGTCGAGATTGAAAGTAAGCGTTATGCAGTTGAAAAATGTTGTTTACGAACTCACCGTCCAAATGCAAATACATCATCAATGTAACTGCTTCGATCAGTTCCATCATACACCTAAAAAAAAAAGCAAAGAAAAGATAAGCATCATGTGAGTTTATATATTTTATCACACAGCTCTCTGCAGAACATCTTTGCTCTGATTGGCCAATCGCAATATCACTGCGTCGTCCGTGGTAACCGGTGGTAACGCTGTCATCTGGCACTTTCTCACACCGCGGTCCGCGGACAATCCTATGGGACAATCTCGAGTTTGATTGACAGGCGATCTGACCAATCATAATCCGCCATTTTTGTCCGACAAAGCAGTCAGGAGAGTTAGCCTAGTAAATTAACAATGGAGGATTTGAACTTGAAAAATGGAGTGTACTGACGTCTCTCCGCGGTTAAAACAACCTTCTGTTCATTCATGTTAATTTGATGCTATAAATTAACTAGAAGGAAGAGATGATCGGTTCACGGATAGCTTTAACTGAGGCTCTACAGCAGGGATCACCAAACTTTTTTCTCTGGGGGTAACTAGGTGAGCTACCTAGCTCGGACAGCAGCCTGGTTGACCTGAGTTTAGCGAAGGAATACATTCTGTTGTGCAGCCAGTCTGCCTTTCATCCTCCGAATCCTGTCTTCTCTTGCTATGCTAGCAAGCTAGCATACTCCTTGTGGCGCGTTTCGTGGTGACGACGCAGATTATATTCTTTGAAAACCGCCACACTTTCTTTACATATAATGCAAACTGCACTTCCTTACATTGAACAAAAAATAATAGTTGGTCCACTGTTCTTTGAAAACTCTGCACTCTCTATCAACTTTTCGTTTAACGCTAGCCATTTCGCTGTCCTGACCACTGACAGTTCTTTGTGCATGCGTTGTTGTCTCTGTGCGATCTCGAGCATGTCGGGTGATGAAAACTCGCAAATATAGTTCATTTTATAACTAAATATAAATTTTTAACTGAAAAAAAAAAAAAATCAACAAAATACCAGATGCAGACATGTTATTATATTTTCCAAAAAGCAATAAAAAAAAAAATAGGCCATGACGACTTTTGGGGATTGCCGGTTCAAGTAGTGGGTCGTTCAAGTAGTGGGGGGCAGAGGGGTTGGGGGGCCAATCAAAGGGGGGTGGCGGGCCTAATTCGGCCAGCGGGCCTTAGTTTGGTGACCCATGCTCTACAGCAGTGGTCTCAAACTCGCGGCCCGCGGGGTGATATTTTGCAGCCCCCTACTTGACATTAAAGTTTAATGTTAGTGCGGCCCGTCGTTGCGTGTGCCGCGTTTTTTTAAAAAAAAAAATGTATCCCTTATGGCTTACCATAGATAGCCTCGTGACAGCTTACGGTGGGTTTGTTGTGAATAGTTGTCATAGACAACCGCGAAGTACAAACATACTGCGCCTGGAAAAAATGAGCGCGTCGCTTCAATTATGAGATACATTTGAAATAACGAACTTGAGCGCGTGCAAAATATGTTAACGCGATATGTGAAGACGTGAACAGGCCTCTTGGCGAGCTACCACCAAACAGGCCACGAGCTACTGGGAGCTCGCGAGCGACGTGTTGGAGATCCCTGCTCTAAAACAATGTGAGAATAATCATTTTGAGCTTGTAATATGTGTTCAACAGGTTAATAAGAAGGTTTGCTTTGATTTGTGCAAAGTCAGTAGTTTGCCTGAGACACTATACATGTGTAGAAAGAATTCCATAAGACGGGCAGACATGACTGCAAATATTTGTATTTCAAAAGCAATAATTGTTTTTTTAAAGGTGCATTGTATAATAAATGGAAATGTGCCTTCCAAAAAAAAAACATTCAATATCATATTGTATAAAGAAAATAAAAAGGACATGAGCAAATATTAGTATCACAAAGATGTGTTATAAGGAAAAGAAAAACAATGTTTGTAAAATGAAGCATCTCAAAGATGTGTTATAAGGAAAAGAAAAACAATGTTTGTAAAATGAAGCATCACAAAGATGTTGTGTATAAGGAAAAAACGAAGAAAGTTTGTAAAATGAACTTCAACTGTCAGAAGGACAGCTCATGAAGAACCAATCATGTACAGAAAGGAATGTTCAAATTCAGAGGAACAGTTCAGAAGAAACGTTAATAATAAAGATTCAGAAGATTGGATCAGTTGTGCTCCTTTTTTGGATTACTTGAATACTATTTTTTGTGGAATACTTGATGCGGCCCAGCCTGACCCAGACTCTACCTCCAGCGGCCCCCAGTTAAGTTGAGTTTGAGACCCCTGCTCTACAGTGATCTGTCAGACGCATTAAAGAGCCAAAAAAAACGGTAGGCCTATTTATTGTTTACATTTCTTTAAAAAAATATCAAATTTGAAAGTTGAGACTTTGTTTCATTTCAAAAGTAACCTGGTCTGGCCTGTCTGTCAACGCATTGTCAGTGTCCTCTCTGCTACGCTATGTATTTTTCACTGCGTGAGAGCGGCGTGGCTTGTCGGACATAGTAACAGTAGCTAAAGGGGGTGGTTCTTTGCGAACAGTCAATTGGCGCCATCTAGCGTCTCAAGTATTGTCTGTAAGTATAAATTACCTCAGGCTACTTAGAAATGTATTTTACTGTAACATTGTTACAGTGTCTGTCTTGTTGCTTGGCTTATTGTTTTGTACGTTATAGACCTTATTCGCCAGAGAAACAAGGGTGCCGCCATCTTTAGAATATTGTCTTTGAACTTCCGTTTTTGCGGTCGCTCTGTATATTTCTATGGCATTGCTGTCCAGGAGTAACTAGGTTTTGAAGTGGATTCACTTAATGTAAAGTTAACGAAAGATATAATGATTATTGTAATGTTTAAAGCAGATATCTTAACAAATGTCAAAAGAAGGGAAGATTTTAAAACGAACCGTTCATTCATAAATACGCAAGATCACTGTGAAAATACAGACCGGAAGACAAAAGACAACGAGCGCAGCGCTGAAAAGGAGCGGGGCTAAATTTTTCTTAGCGTAAGCCAGAGCCATAGAGAGAAATTGAATTGTGTGTGTGTGTGTATATATGTAACGGAGGGCAGCTAGTAGTTGCTGTGCGAGTAAACCTCACTCCTCTGATCTCAATAGGCACTCTAGCGACAGATGCTAGAGGCTGCAGTCTTTAGCCTCCTTGTTAGAGCGCCTGACTCTCATGCCGGAGACCCGGGTTCGAGGCCCGCTCGGAGCGGGTCGAGTGGGACCCGGGTGAAAAGGGGTTACATTGGTGCCGTGACCCGCTTGGGAGTGAGGTTTAGTGGGGTGAGTGTAACGGAGGCCAGCTAGTAGTTGCTGTGCGAGTAAACCTCACTCCTCTGATCTCAATAGGCACTCTAGCGACAGATGCTAGAGGCTGCAGTCTTTAGCCTCCTTGTTAGAGCGCCTGACTCTCATGCCGGAGACCCGGGTTCGAGGCCTGCTCGGAGCGGGTCGAGTGGGACCCGGGTGAAAAGGGGTTACATTGGTGCCGTGACCCGGTTGGGAGTGAGGTTTAGGGGGGTGAGTGTAACGGAGGCCAGCTAGTAGTTGCTGAGCGAGTAAACCTCACTCCTCTGATCTCAATAGGCACTCTAGCGACAGATGCTAGAGGCTGCAGTCTTTAGCCTCCTTGTTAGAGCGCCTGACTCTCATGCTGGAGACCCGGGTTCGAGGCCCGCTCGGAGCGGGTCGAGTGGGACCCGGGTGAAAAGGGGTTACATATATGTATATATAATATTATATGTATATAAAATATTATTATGAATAATATTATATATTATATACATCAGGGTACCGTAAGTTAGCTAAAGTTAGTGTCACGTAAGCTATAGCTGCAATTAACCTATTATCTTCCAATAAACATTAACTAAAACTGGCTACATAAAATATAACTACTGACTAGATTCACGAGAGGTCGGGTAATGTGTGTAAAAGTAAAAAAAAATACAGTAATTTCATTAATTTACCAGCGAGCGTACTTCGGAAACACTGAAAATGAATGGGGTTTAATGCTGGAACCATAGACATCATATAGAGACTAGATGCCCTATTGGCCGCTGTGGCACAAGAAATGCGGCCGCCATCTTAAACCGGTCATACTCCTATTTGCGTTGCATAGCAGCAGTAGATGCCAGAGCACTGTGCAGCATATTCCTGCTCAAATCGGCGGACCATCACTCAAGATTACTTTTCACAAGTAAGATTTAACATTTAACATTACCGTACTATTGTTTGTATTTTGTGAGTAAAATATTCAATGTGTCCTGTATCGTAGCTATGTGTATGACCTTTGCAGCAAAAAAACCCGCGTGAAAATCAGTTCGGTATTCAGTGAGATATGATTAATTAAATGCGCTGGCAGCTCATTGCACCTGCCAAACAGATTACACTGAGCGGAGCGGGTGACCGGTTTAAGATGGCGGCCCCACGGCTCGTCCGCGCCAATAGGCAGTAGCGGTCGATAGGGCGTCTATCTATATGATGTCTATGGCTGGAACCATACCTGGAACCGTTACTTCCGCATTCCAAAGTTCCTATTGCGGTCTATGGGAGTGTCGCAACTCTTTCTCTCTATGGCTCTGGCGTAAGCTATTTACCCTTTTCACAGACTGTGATGATGCGGTTTAACGTTTTTTTTTTAATTAATATTTTCATTGTTTTAAATGTAGGCTATAGATTCATAACACACTTTGTATTATATTACCTTTGCATCAAATTACCAAAAAAAAAAAAGGTTAGTTAAGGCTGATGTGAGGGTGTTTCTCACTCTGCGGCTCTATGGAAATGACAGTAAAAATTCTCTCTTCTGACTGCCGTTATCGATCTCTCTCTCTCTCTCTATTTTTTCCTCTTTTTGAAAGTTGTGAAAACACTCTTGTGGAGTTTTTCTTTTGCTATTTGAGCAAATTGGAACACACAAAAATATATATTTAATTCGGTCTCTCACGACTTCTGCTCCTGAGAAACTCGGAAATGTGTAAAGGGTGTATTGAAGAGAAAGAAATATTAATGATAATACCGTATAATCTGTGAAAAGTTGCTCAGCAATAGTGCTCCACACACTGTCGTCGTGATTTACTCGATAATAGCCCATGTGATCTTTGTTGACTTTGATAAGACCATCGGTTGCAGGGGAGTATTCAGCGATGACTTCCTCTAAATAAACACAGGCCAAAAATTAATTAGACAGCAGAATTATTTCTCAGTGTCAAAAACAGTCTAAGCATATTATCTTGTTAACCTTTTTTGTTGAATATGAAAGAGTTGTTTTTGGAGTTGAGTGTGCTCCATTTCACAGGAATGGTCCATTTGTATCTGTGGGACAAGAGATCATTGTGAACTAATTAACTTTTCAGTGTGCCACATGAGAGAAGAAGAATCAGAGGTGAGTTCAGTTCATTATCTGTATTCCTGTGAAGAATAATGATAATCATTATTCTTCAAAGGAATACAGATAGGCTAATGAACTGAATTATTATTTGTAAACATGTTGTAGTTTATTGGGGACAGATGAGATAAGGACGTATGTAAAGAATAGAGCAGTGCTTTTTAATTCATGAGTTGTGAGTGACTGTAAAATGAGTTGTAAGTCTGTTCTGATTGTGGACAGTAAGAATAAACCAATCATATAATTAAGAATCCGAAAGGCAAAATACTTGGACTTATTACGATGCTTTCCATGTCTTTTGTTGATTATGTCAAAGGCTGTGCATTTATTTAACAGTATTTTGGTGCAAATTCATCTGTCACTTGGTAGTATGGTGAACACAATATTTGATAGTGTATCATGCCATGCCATGTTACTTTTGCAAATTGTTGGGCCTATGTGGTTCATGGTAATATTGAATTCCAGTGTTTGATTCCACAGACATTTTTGGTGTTGAGGGATGTGGGAATATCATCAGGCTCACCCCAGGGGAGTGGTTGGTTGGCTGGGGTCAGCATTGGGGTCCAGGAGGAACCTGTTCTGGATGAGTTTCGCTTCAGTGTCTGTGATGATCAGATCCAGAACAGGATAACCCATTTGCTTGGTCCATGTGTCCATAATTTCTGCCACAGGTAAGCCACTCTCCTAAAGTATGACCCAAGATATATATAGTAGGCATAAATAGTGTGCAGACAAAAATGTATTAAAAAACATTCAAATTTACTAAAACAAATTAATGAGAGTTGGTAGATATGTAGCTGCAAAGTTACTTATAGTTAGTAGAATTTGAAAGTGGACTATCGAAATAAAGTGTATATATATATATATATTAATATATATATATATTTATAAATATATATATATATATATATACGCATTAAAACAACAAGGTATGACAAATAAAAGCTATTTACATCTTCCATGGCTTTCCAAAAGTCTGCAGTCTTAGCATTCTGGAAGGGGAAGTTTTTCAGATATTGCTGTGGTAAAAAAAGAAAGAGGGTTTTATTTAAGATAAAAGTGTGGAGTCATTGGAAAATGTATGTAAAAAGTGAGGTGCCTTACTCGACATCCATCCCTAAATTTGTCACGGCCAAGCAAGTCCTCCAGCATACGTAAAATAGAAGCGCCCTAAAGCAGAATGAGATTAGAGCGACCAATTCATAGCAAAAAATGTTTATAGAGCAACATCACTAGGTTAGGCATCACTGAATTTACCTTGTTATATGAGATGGCATCGAACACGGATGTGATCTCAGCAGGGCTGGACACATTCACAATAATAGGATGGGAAGAGAGTAGAGCATCATCGACCATGACAGGAAATACATCATTGATAAGCATGATGTCGCGCTGGGAACACAGAGGATGGTATAAACATGGCATCTAGCCTCAATGTGATTGGATGGTTTCAGAGAGATGTTGCCTATTTAGGAATACATTTGAATGATTCAGGCATGTGCTCACCATTCCCCAGTCAGTCTCGGCTTGTTCCACTCCCACATACTCAAAAAAGCTGGCAAAGCCTTCGTTCAGCCACAAGTCGTCCCACCAGTCCATAGTCACAATATTTCCAAACCACTGCAGATTAAAGACAAAACAAGGGCCGGTTGCATAAACTGCAGACTAGTCGAAAAAGCTTGCCATTTATTTTTTTTCTTCAATACTGGTCCTAACTTTTTTTTTAATCAGTTACATAAAATGTTTTTTTGATCTAATTTGAATTGGAAAATAAAGACTGATTGCCTCTTGTCTAACTGTTAGTTGGTCAAACTACAGTAGCTATTAAGACACAGTATTAGCATAGTGGCTAAGTTTATGCAACTGGCCACAGTTCCTTGAATGGTAGACCCTAAATACCTCATGCTTATTCAGTCCTATATTGTTCCTGTAACTGTGCCTTAATAAAATGTGTTTATTCAAAGTTAAAAAGAAATTGGACATATTTCAAGGATTCAATACTCAAACTATGCAACCAAAGTCAGCAGCAGCAATGAAAGCTCAACAAAAAGACTCTGTTTCAAGTGAATGTCTTTACAAGGAAATAAGTTACAAATTATCTAAATTACATCATGATTTTAGACCATCTATAAAAGGTTTCACCAGTTCTATTATAATATGACATTTTTAGCTCTGTGTAACCCCTTTGGATTCTGCTTCCAACAACCTTGGACCTGGCCATAAAAAGATAAAAAAAACATCACTGCGTTGGATGTGTCTGAGTGGGTGTAATATGTAACTGTGTGATAGTAATCTTTATGGTAATCATATTTTTGATTATCTTGGTACTGTAAATCGGCATGATGGAAAATGCAGTTACAGGAAGCAATAAAATGAGATGCAGGCTCAGTACATGGTGTTCTGCCAAGGCCTGTTCTGAAGTGTGACTGATGATGTATATGCTATTGACCTCACTCTTACGCAGTGTCCTGGACAGAGCACCTGTAGTGTGCTTTAAAGCACTGCTTGCTTTGAATAATATTAAAGCTGCAGTCTGAATATGATACATGATGCTAGGTTAACTAACTTCACAACTCATAATCTTTCAGTGATTACCATTAGAGATATGTGATAGGGTTAGTAACCTGGTGAACAAGCTCATGCGCAATGACACTGGCCACTCGCTGTTTGTTGATTGAAGAGGACTCCTTCTCATCGAACAGCAGGTTGGTTTCTCTGTAAGTAATCAACCCCCAGTTCTCCATCGCTCCAGTCCCAAAGTCTGGGATTGCTATCTTATCTGCAGCAGAAACAGAATAAATCCTACATTCCTTTGTCACAATAATTATAACATACTGTAGATAAAGACATTATATAAATCAGTTGATAAGATAAAATACTATATAAATCATGAATCAGTGCCTTTTGATAAGATAGGTTTGTACAGCTGTTTCAAATCGTATAAGGGTAAATGACAAAAAAAAAGTGATCAAAGATATATTTTTTTAAAATGTTAATTTTAAAAAGTATAAAAATAAGAAATGTGTGTGTATATATATATATATATAAATTACTCTATGTATATATATATATATAAATTACTCTATGTATTAATTTAGGTTACATATGATTTGGCAAAAAAAAATTCCCTTTTTAAGAAAAGCTTAAATTCAATGGAAAGTAATAATATTTTCCTTATACCTGGCAAGTAAGAAGATACACTTGTACACTTATTAATACTTTCAGAAATATTTTAAAACGTATATTAAATATAATGTTAAAAACCTTTTTCAAACAAATATCATTAATGATTAATTCATAAATCTCATAAATGTAACATTTTGGTGGAGTTGTGCCACATGACATTTTACAACCTGAAAAAAAGTCAAATTGACAGTACATAATTTATTTATTTTTCTGTGTGTTGGTCACACCACACGACAAGACAAAAAGAAAAATATTTCTGTTCAGACAATCATAAAAAAAAATAATGTCCACTTAAAGTAATTACTTAACAAGGGTTTCTTTTGAGAATTTAATTTTCCCCCGTTCATTGTTATATTGGGACAGTTTAAAATGAATATGAAAATAAATTTAAATTCAGAAATCAAAAACAGGCTAATCGTGAAAGAGTTGTATTCAAGTTATTATATGAATTGGTTTTATGTATTTTTTTAAATAAATTAATAGATCCAGAAAACAGAGTCATTGCCCCATTGCCCCATAAAATAAAAATGATAAGTAATAATTAATAATGATGATGATACCACTAATATGATAAACAGTTAAAAATTGTGAAAATGTATCTGCTGATTTACCAAGTTTCTCTATAGAATATTCCATGTCAAAATACTCCTCAAAGTAATCGAATATGATCTTAGTGACATTTGCAGCATATTCAGTGGTTGAGATCTGCAAAGGCTGAGCATAGATCCTCAACTGTCAGGAGGAGAGAAAGAGATGAATAATGAAAATCCTTTATTTCAGTGAAGTGTCAGTGTTCCGACTGTTAGGAAATATTCAGTAAATCCTGGTTTAGAAGAATAAAATTTCTTACTGGTATTCCTCTTTTCGATGTGCGCTCGACATATTTGAACTGGTGCACCGCAAAACATACCAGATAGGTGCTCATCTTTACAGATTTTTTAAAGGAGGTTTTTGTCTTTTCATCTGACACTTTCTCCTTGTTCTGTGAAAGAGAGCCAAAAGATGTGTTTAAAAGGATATTAACATTAAATTAACATCCAGTTGTGGTCAGAATTATTGGCACCCTGGGTAAATATGATCAAAGAGGGCTGTTGAAATAAATCTGCTTTGTTTAACCTTTTGATATTTAATTTAAAAAAATAGGACAAATCTAACATTTCATTGAAGTAAAATAAATGAAACTGGGGGGGGGAAATCACATTATGAAATAAATGTTTTTCTCCAAAAAACGTTGGCCACAATTATTGGCACCCCTAGTAAAATATCTCTAAAGTGTGTTCCCATTAATATTAACATTTTTTAAGCACACCAGGGTGACTAGGAATATGAAATTGTCTAGCTATGAGTTGTTGTTTCACAGGAATATAAATATGAGGAAACACAAAGGCCAAATTCCCTTAATCGTCCATCACAATGAGTAAAACCAAAGAATATAGTTCTGATGTGCATCAAAAGATTGTTGAGTTTCACAAAATAGAAAGTGGCTGTAAGAAAATAGCTAAAGAATAAAAAAAAAAAACACATTTCCACCATCAGGGCAATAATTAAGAAGTTCCAATCAACTGAAGATGTTATGAATCTGCCTGGAAGAGGATGTGTGTCTATATCGTCCTAATGCATGGTGAGGAGGAGAGTTTGAGTGGCCAAAGACTCTACAAAGATCACAGATGAAGAATTGCAGAGATTAGTTGAGTCTTGGGGGTGAGAAAGCCTAAAAATCAAATAAAAACAAATCAAACAACTCCTACATCACCACATGTTGTTTGGGAGGGTTTCGAGAAAAATCATTCTTCCTCATCCAAAAACAAACTCCAGCATATTCAGTTGTCAGACATGACTGGAACTTCGAAAAGGGACCAGATTCTATGGTCAGATGAAACAAAAAAAAGAGTTTTTTTTGCAGCGAACCCACCAGATGTGTTTAGTGCAAACAGGAATAAAAAGTACCCCATGCCTACGGTTAAATATACTGCTGGATCTTATATGTTGTGGCCTTTTTTTTTTGGTCCTGGACTTCTTGTTCAGATACATGGTATCATGGATTCTAGCAAATACCAACAGATAAAAAAAATCAAAACCTTATGCCTCTTCTAGAATTCTTATAATGGTTCGTGGTTGGATCTTCCATCAGGACAACAATCCAAAACATCAAAATCAACACAAAAATGGGCACAAAATGAAGCTTCTTCCATGACCGTCCCAGTCCCCTAAACTGAACCCTATGGAAAATGAGTGGGGTGAACTGAAGAGAAGAAGCACCAACATGAACTTATGAATCTGAAGGATCTGGAGAGATTCTGTATGGAGGAATGGTCTCTGATCTCTTGTCAGTTGTTCTCCAAACTCATCAGGCATTATAGGAGAAAACTCAGAGCTGTTGTTTTGGCAAAAGGAGGTTGCAAAAAGTATTTAATAAAAGGGTGCCAATAATTATTGGAGAAAAGCATTTATTTCATAATGTGATTTACCCCCGTTTCAATTCTTTTACTTCAATGAGAGGTTAGATTTTTGCTAAAAAGGTTTAACAGGATTAAAAGGATAAACAATTGCAGATTTATTTTTACAGCCATCTTTGATCATATTTACCAGGGGTGCATCATCTGATCAGATCTTCATTTGCCAAAACCATAAAGACAACCACACACTTGCACATTCAGTAACACACTAGCAGACTGATGGTACAATTCTTGGTTTAAAAGTTCAAGTTCTACAAACTGTTTTTAAGACTCAAGCAGCAGGGGAATATACCTCCACAGGCATGTTGGACAGCGCTTCATATGCACTGTCATGGGTGATGGAGATTGTGTAGGTGGCCTTTTTGTTGGGCTCATCAAAACATGGAAAAGATTTACGAGCGTCTGTGGGTTCATGGTCGGTTGCAGCGATTTTCCTATAAAAGATCAGAGCGGGGTTCATAAAAGTCAAATAGGGGTTTACGTTTATCACATTAACCACGTGGGGAAAGCCCAACCACATTTTCATTAACATCTAATCAAGTTTGATTATGGCTAAATTAAACTCGCTGCCTATGTGTGCAACATAATAGTTTTTGGTGGCCTCTGGAGTTTTGCAAATGCTATAAACAAAATAAAAAGTGATTCAAATGTACATCGATACACATACTCCATTCCTGTATAGTGTGATTTTTTAGTTCTTCAACATCATTGATAATAAAGACTTGTTTGTTGATTATGTGATATGATAGATGATCATGTGATCACCCACACATGAAGCATGAGTTGCTATTTCATTACATATTAGGAATGGCATTCCTATTGTAAGCTTGTTTAACTATTAGTATTTCTCAAATCTGAAACTGAAAAAAAAGAAAAACAGAACAGTACAGTAATAGTGCTAAAAGCTATATGACTTCATGATTAAATAAGCTTAAGCAGATGTAGTTATCTCATTCTTGGCACATTTCTGCTTTTGTTCCAAGAAATGAGGGTCCAGTTCAGTTCAGTTAAAATTTCACACCATTCCCAAATCAGATAAAATACTGTGACCCTACTTACAGCTTGGCAGTACTCAAGCACGTCTATATCTCCCTTAGCAACTATAAATCAATTCTCTTTAAGGCAGAGGTCTCAGAGCTTCTCATCCAAACCGTGGGCTAAATTCACACATTCAGTCCTGTGTTCCCTGTTTACTAATCAGAGGAGCTGAGATGTACCGTAATTGTGAGAAAAACTGAGATAAATAAGTTGGCATGTGATTTCAGGGACATGTTGTAATATGGTAAAGGGTCATTTGCATGATTGGGATCTCACTGTTGGAGGCGAGCAGTAAATCTCAGAAAGTTTTTCACTGATACATTAAAATAACCTGGTTAACATCTGAAATTAGTGCAACAATAATAGGTCACTTAGAGTTCAGAGAGATAACCTAGGGTCTACTAACCAAGCCAGGTCATCTAAAGTTTAGGAAAACTTTGTTACTTAGTAGACCCTACTTGCCTGATGGCCCTGAAATGGTCATGATTGAAAGCTGAGGAACTGTAACATCCTTATCAAAATGCCTGGTTACTATAGTAACTATTACAGCCATATAAAGAAAATTATCCATAATTAAATTTCATGACGTTAAACTCTGTACAGAGTTGTAAAGTGTAAATGTATTTTATATAATATACGCAAGTATTGTTTTGTGGAATTTGTACCTTACTCGAGTACTTACTGAAACTAAAAAATTTTACTATATTGAAAATATAGATACTTTTTACTCTTTATAATTTTATTTAGACCTCCAAAATGTGAAGTACATTTTTACAGGTCCTCCTCACATAAATCTGTCATCATTTTGTCCATTTCACTGAGCTTACAAGTCAATAAATTATGCAACCAGACAGTTGATGGGCCCCATTGACTTCCATAGTATGGAGGGAAAAAAATACTATCGAAAGTCAATGGGGCCCCATCAACTGTCTGGTTACTGACATTCTTCAAAATATCTTCTTTTGTGTTCAGCAGAAAAAAAAATTCATACGGGTTTGGAACAAATTGAGGGTAAATTATGACAGAATTGTAATTTTTCGGTGAACCATGCCTTTAAAGACATTGATATTGTTACAAAATATTAGCATATTAGAATGATATAGGATAATGTGACATACATGTAGCATGTGGCTTCTTTCAAACACAATAAAAAAAATTCAACTTTTGAACACTAGCGTAAACGTATTAAACGTGTAAACTTTTTCACTTTTAATAATGTTTGATTTTTTTATAATTCATTAAATTGTGACAGCACACATACTTTCAAGTATAATTTGTCAGTACTTTTCATACCTCTGACCTGCGCATAATGACTTATTACACCACAAACAAAACAAACAAAAAAAAAATTTCTACAATAGATGTTTTGATGCTTACTTGGTATCTCCATTCTCCTGATACGTGGTCCTGTAGAAACCAACCAGAGAGCCATTGAGCCAGCCCTGGAAGTGAAGAGTGAGAACGTAGTGCTCTTCTGTAGCAGTGACACTCAGCTGCTCGTCCACCTCTACCACCACGTACTCCTGCAGTTTGTACTCAAAGCATTCCTTCACCCTGACAGAGGTTAAGCCGGACGGGCCACTGCGCTGTAAAGTGGGCACCGCGGTGACAAAAGTCTCTCGGATGTGGAGCCACAGGTGCTGACTGGGCTGCATCAGGTTCAGATGGATGGACACGCTCCCCGTGTAGGTATCCGTATCGAGGTCGGGCTCCAGATGCAGATCGTAATGGAACGGTACCATGTAGTCAGGTAAGCGGAAATTGTCCCATCCGCCATTTGTGTTGTCAGATGGTTTGCAGGGACCCCGGTTATCTGGGGGTGTTGTAGGTGATGGTGTTGGAGTTGGAGTTGGTTTGGTTTCATCTTCGGATGAGGAGGTCTTCTGGCTTAAACCAACTCCGAGCCCCACGGCAACACCTGTCACAATGACGGCGGCGCAGATGATAGCAGCATGCTTCCCACGGATAAAGTACCGTTTTTCCTTCTTTTCGAACTCCAGACTTTCCATGGCAAGCCGTCAAATGCGGACACAAGTGTCAGAATGTGTACAAACACTCAAGTTCACAAAGTCAGAACACTCTCTCCCTGTGAACCCCCCCCACACACACACACACTATCCTTGTACTTCCTTTTGCCTCCAAAGAGAGGAAACAGCTGTGTCTGATTCCCAAATGTGTGGACATACGCAGTCCCACACTCAATCATGCAGGGCAGCCTGTGGGAGGCTCAGAGGTTAAATCTGGAGTTAAGTTTCACCGCCCTGCATAAAATTGCTCTGATGTCTGTAATGTCACAGCCACGCGGTTGTCAATGTGTTCACACAGGGAAGTGATTGTCCTCACTAAATCTCACGCTGATAATGGCAATACAAAGGGGACAAGGGCTGAATTTGTACCGCCCTTCAGTTAAACATAAATCAAAATGTGTTTATCAGCAGTCAAAAAGGAATGATCACAAACAAGCATCTGAGAGAGAAAAGTGGGGGAGGGAGGCATAGGAACGCAGAGTAACATTTATAAAGAGTTATTATGAGGAGAGGAAGGGGCTTAAGGGAGAGCCCTGGGGAATGTTACGAAGCTGACACGGTTTTAAGTGACTGAACAAATAATATACAGGATTCAAAATGTAAATTATGAACAGATTTGTCAGACATTAAAGTCTACAGCAGGTAGATGTTGTCCTTTATTCACTCCTTCATACAATCAAAAGGGACAAATGTGATCAGAGACCTTAAATAGGGGGATCTAAATACAATCACTCCATGTTAGGGACAGTACACAAAAAACCCATATGTAAAGTTTAGATCAGATGCATGTTTTTTTCGTGAATGTAGTTTTATTAATTCATATTTGAACACAATTGATTATATATACATATTTGGATTAAAAATCTCAGGTGAACAGTTATACACATATAGCAAGGAATGTGTTTGAGCCCAAACTTTTTACAACGAAGGGCCAATAAATAAAACTTTTTGTCCAACAATGATATTAAAATTAACATAAAAAAAATCTAATTCAAAAATTCAAAAACCATTGAACAAGTGTCTGAAGCTTTACCTGATCTCTGATTAGTTTTATACATTTGTAGACGCTTTAATTATACATTAGTATAATGAAAAGGAATAATAGTCGTTAATAGTATATCTTATTGGTCTGTTTAGCTGAGCCATCCAAGAAACAAACAAAAACCAGCCCTGAAAATTGATAAAAGAACACATAATATACAGACACTTAATATTTAATGGTATTAGATGATAGTTAAAAGCATTTGATAGATTTTACTTTCAATAAAACATTTGCAATAGGTTTGTAAAAGGTGTTTTTATGCATGTTTGGCTGAGTTTTTGTTTCGTTTACACTGTTCTGACCAACAGGGGTCACCAGCGTGTGACATTTTGAACGCTTCGAAACAGTGAATCTTTTTGTGAAGCAAATGGCTCAATTGATTCGTAGCTGTGAAATGCTTCGTTTCTCCCAACACCAACAGCAGGTATTGTCAGTCTCTAGCGCGCCTCTTGAGGCCAGGTGGGGTTTACACGCACAGCTCTTACTGGCCTATAGCAATTATTAACTGCAGACACAGGCAAGCAAACAGGAACACATCACAAGGCACACAACAAACCCACAATGACATGAGGGAAAGGAGCACAATATAAAGGGAACCACACATGAGGATTTGGTGAACACAATCAAGCAAATGAACACTAGGCAAGAACTAAACAAAGGGCCGTGGTAACGGCAAACAAGGAGACCTCACTGTTTTCACAAATTTGCGTTTTTGTATTTTACTCAGGGACAATAACGGTATCGTTTTTAAAAACTCGTACTTTGAAACCCATTTTCAAAACATTGCGTTTTCAGGCCCCCAAAATGCCGTTGTCGAGAAAATGAACAGCCAATACGCATAAAAAGTTTTCCATTTTTAGTAGAAAACAGTGTCGTATAACCAACCCCAAACTGGAATGACTTAATGCTTGTCTTCATTGGATCCTCTTCAATGTTACGTTCAAAAAGTGAATATTTGGATAATTATGCTTTGGTAATATAATTATTTAGTGTGAGTTTCTATAAAACCATTTCAAAAACGAACTACTGTATTGCAATCTTTGCATTGTAGACTTGTAGTGCTTGGTGACTGCTCAGGTAATAAACCCACAAACTTTCTCACCATAAATATAGTGGTTATTATGGTGTATATTTTAAACAGATATTGTACATTTATAGGAGGGCAATGATATGAAATGAAATTAAATGAAATGAGTATCAATGATCTGAGAAGGACGGGAAGCTTTTACAGCTTAATATCTGTAAAAGCTTCCCCTCCTCAGATCATTGATACTCCCAGATAAAGATGTCACCGCACCATTGTTTACTCATTTTATATTATATCTCACAGACTGATAATAACAAATGATTTATGAATATATGATTATGATACGTTAATAAACAGTCTTTCATATCATTGCCCTATGAAATAATAATAATTCTGTGAGATGAATAATCTCACAGAATTGTATCACTCTTTATTCGACCAAATATAAAGGTAATTTTTAAAAAAATTAGGTCAGCAAAATTTTCACCTGAACCCTTTGTTGCAGATACTGGCTCAAATTTTTAATCGACAACTACTAAGTTAAGTGCTTAGATCTATCGAGCCATACATTACAGAAGAGGTATTTTATATAGCCTTCATTGTCTTTACTTCATTGTATGTAGCCTATCAATACTTGATGTAGGCTACAGCCTAATACACCAGTAGCCTATTCATGAATAGTAGTATCTGGTGAATAGTATTAGGCTACTATTCACCAGATAGATTCTTCATTTAGAATGCAACTTTAATTAGGCTACTGATATGATTAGAGTTTTATGAGAGGGAACATCATATTAACATGCTTTTTAAAAGTACAATTTCAATTCATTTTTAAGTGTATATTTACTTTAAATGAACAAACTGCTATTCTTGTGAAGTGTCTTTAGTTTAGAGCTGCCATCTGGTGGTCATGGCTGTGTAATACATAAAAAAGTAACCTTCCATTGAAATATACAAGGTTATGCTCATTCATATGAAAACTGAAACTTCCTGAAAGTACACATTTAAATGTGTCAGGTGAGAATTGACATGGAGACATGAGGTGTTTGTCTTTTGTGAAGTGGATTTTCAGAAGCAATCAAAAAGTGTTTCCGTGGCAGGTTCTGTACAGCTGTCCTGTCCCTTTTCATTTTGTCTCTGCTGGCTTTGTGGATTTTTATGACTCTCTTTGGAAGGTAGGGCTTTCCAGTCATGTTTCGAGGTAACAAAGAAGGTATCGCCTTGGATTTCTGTTTGGGTCTCTTCTGTGAATAGTATGATTTTGCAACTGTTTGCTGTTGACCAGAGTTTTTGGAGTTTGCATATTCCGCCATTATCCCTACCACATTCAGACTGACAATGGCCTCTGATATCCCTGCCATGTTTTGTGCTCTGCATCGGTACTCCCCTGCATCTCTATAGGATATTCCATTAAGACTGACCGCCGACCAACGGATTCCCACACGTGGAGACTCATGTACATCTGCAGGCAATGGGTATAAAAGTGAAGTGATCATGTGATCAGACATTAAATCAAGTCACAAGTGAATTAAGATAACACTCACTTACATAACAGTTTATACTAGCTGATAAATTGGTAAAACATTTGCACAAATGTGCTTTGAAGGGAAATATTTAAACACGTAGGTTTAAAAACCAAGTGCACAGCTAAACAGTTAATCATTTTAAAGGTCCAGTAAGCGATTTCTAAGACACTGCTGATATTTGAAATCAACCCAAACAAACACACCCCTCCCTTCATTGCTCTGCCCCCAGAATGCACTAACATGCAATGCAAAAATGGATGTCTGTCTCTTTAACATAGCAGAAGAGAAGCAAAATAAAGCAAAGATGGTGAACAAAAGACAAGGAAGAACAAAAAATGAACATACAGTACACAAAAGTATATACAAGCAAAAGTTTGTTTCTAGACGCCAGCAGCAACTGTCCTGTTACTATAGATATGACATAACAACAACAGCATATCTTGGTTCTGAGAAACAGCAAAACCAGTTACTCACATATGGAGCAGAAACAACGCAACCTCGGCATCCGTTTTCAGGCCTTCCCGCTTAGGTCTCTCCAGCGCTAGAAAGCTTTTCTAATATTAATGCGGGTCCAAAAGCTCTTGCCAGATCATAACCCCTCTTTTTCCAGTGATATTCCTCTGACCTTTTCTCTTTTGCAATGTCTCTCAGCCATCTCCTATACAGTCTTTCTTCAAATCTCCCTCTTGCTCACTCTCTCTCCTGTCCCATCATGAGTGGACACGCCCCCATTGACATTGACAAGTGTGTTGTGGCGCCCTGTCTGATCCACTTTCAACAGCGTTTCTCAGAAATCGCTTAGTGCACTATTAAGTGTGACAAAGTTCTAAAGGTAACTTACAGCCAGAAAGTTTTCTGGGCAATCTTTCGGAGCTGCTTTGCATCTGCTTACAACAAGCTTAAAATAAAGGAGAATATATAGTTCAAAACTCTGAGATCACCAACTAAATTACAGTAATTCACTAATTTAACATTCTAAATTTTACAATCAGGTCTCATTTTTTAACATAAGGTAATGAACTAGCAATATATTTTACAGCATCTTTTAACCTTAAAGTTAATTTTAGTTAAAAAGGTTCATGTTAACATGATACAACTTTTGATCTGACGTATTAGTAAATCCTGAGATTAACTAAGATTAATAAATGCTGTAGAAGTATTAGTCATGGTTATTCGATGTTAACTAATCAAACCTTACTGTAAAGTGTTACCAAATTTTCCATTAGATTCATATTTAATCAGCATAACAATCTAAGTGAAAAGTTCAACTGAAAAATTACCAAATTTCAGAAAGTTTTGAATTTTATTTTCACAAATTGGTTAATTTTAAGTCCTAACTTTTCTTTTTAATATTAATTCTAAAACTTAAAAACAATTTTTTATAAAAGTAAAAATAAAACAATAAAGATACATAAGCTACTGTATAGAGAAAGAGACACCATTGTTATTCAGTATTATTTATATAATATTATAGTACTTTTTTATTTTTTATGTTTTAATTTTAGTCATTTTGATATGTGCTTTTGTCATTTTTATTACTTTTTTATATTTCTAATTAGCTTAATAGCTTCAACTTAATCTTATGTTATTTCACTTGTTGCCAATGGAAACATTTCTCATTTATGTTCATTCATCTAATATTTAGATTTGTATTTATTTCAGCTTTATTTGAATAAACAAAAAAAAATTATATAAGTTTTATTGTTAGTCAACAATAAGAACACTTGTGTATTATATGCCACATGAGTGTACAAGAAGATACCTTGGTTATAAAGGTTGGGTCTGGCAGATTTTATCCACATAATTGTTGGAGTCGGGTATCCTGTTGCATCACAGCGAAGTAGAACATTGCTACCCAGTAAAGCTGTGATCTTTGTGGCAGAGGTCACCGCGTAGGGCCTGCGGCAGCGAGTGAGCTCCACACTCTGAAAGGGAACTCCAGCGAGATCTGGCGGTTCACTACAGGTCAGGAACCGATCCAACAGGACCAGAGAGGATTCCGGGGCTTTACTAATGTCAAGCAAGGTGGAAAGCCTACAGTCACACACCCAGGGGTTGTCCTGAAGACCTATGAGAGGAATGACATGGATGAGAGAGGGTGACGTGATGGCACATTAAGTCTTCAGAGGTATGCACTGATTACATTAACTGTTCTCTCCAGAAAGGGCTTTAGTTTCCACTGGAGGAACAGCATGAGCCATCAAAAGGCTAAAAATTCTCAGATCGCTCTTAGATATCACACATGTGTCTTTGTAGGCTACACCACTCAGGTTGGGTAAATATTTCATTAACATAAGACATTCATGACTTAATTTGGTTTCACTGACTTTGGCGGTCAATGTGTGTGTGGAACAGTTTGTCTAGTATAGTTGTATGAGGGCCAATCAGGGTGTGTTACTGGATTATTATGTGCTAAAAAAAAATACTATTTATTTTGGCTCACTGCTCCAGTAGGTAGTAGACAAACTTGAAACTTGGTACCCTATATTGTCCCTAGTACCATCACTGACATAGATTTAGTTATCATCAGTAACGTAGCATTCTTCATTTTAGTTATAACCCTACAGATTAACAAATGATCTAGTGTGGTGTCTCCTCTTTATGTTTCACCTAGAACCACTGAGCGCTGGCTTTGATTGGCGTCACTGAGCGGCCAGAGAGCAGTCAGGTCATTGGGCAGGGTGCTTAGCCTGTTGCTCGAGAGGTCCAGATAAGTCACATTGCCAAGGTAACGCGCAGCCAGGGGTGGGATCCGTGCCAGGCGGTTATTGTGAAGTCCAAGTGTTCGGAGGCGGGGCACATCTCTGAGTCCCTCCCAGGGGAAGGTGGACAAGAGGTTCCCGTCCAATCGTAACTCATGAAGGGAAGACAGGTTTGTAAAACTCCTTGGATGTAGAATGGTAATGGAGTTGTATGTAAGCCACAAATAAAGCAGTTCTGGCATGGCAGAGAAAGTGCCTCTAAAGATCCTGGAAACAGAGGTGCGCTCTAGGCGAAATTTGACAGTATCACATGGCAAATCAATTGGAATGGCAGTCAATGCTGGGTTCTTACAGAGCACAGTTCTAAGAAAAACACAAAACATAATATATAAATAGATTAATAATATAAATATACATTACAGTTAATGTATAGAGGCCTATGTGTGTGTGGTCAAAATATTTCCTACGTTTCCCACAAGGATATTAAAATCTGAATATCCTTTGTTGTGGGGACTGCAGCAACAACCTGTTCATACTCAGCATTCCAACACTAAAAATTAGCATTTTATACAGTATGGTTACAGCATTAGCCAGGCCAATTTATCATATCGCAATATAAGATAAATTGATAAGATGAAATAAATTGGCCTTTATTTATAAAGACTGTAAAAAATGTTTGGGTGTTTATAGTATTGTGCATTTTGCTCTGTTTTAGTGTTGAAGGAAATGTCTTAAAACTTTACAGGAAATGTACTAGTAATTTTCTGTGAAGACATTATCTGTTTTTCTACGTATTTTTTTCTGACCGTGTATAGCCTACTACATAAATTCCCTCTACAATTATGAATACCTGTCTCCCTTAGATTACATTACTGGCACATTGCAAGAAACCTGTTACAAGACAACAACAGAGTGAAGGAGAGAGCGTGTGGATGGAAGAATTCAGGATCAAAGACTTGACCAGGCAAAAAGATTACAGAAAAAAACAATTTGACTGTACCTGAGTCCTTTGGAGTTGCTGCGATCATGGAACACACAGGTGCACAGAGACGGGCATGATGGACTTTGTGCACAGACCACCAACACCAAGCACAGAGTGAGGTCTGCATATAGAACTGGATGCATTGCTCTAAGAGACACATAAAGGATCTCATACACTACTGTCCCAGGAAAGGGCAGGAGTGTAAGATTCCCAAACGCTGTCGTAGATTAAGACAAAGTCTAAAAGGATTAGTTCAGATTACTCTGGAGCAGATCAACACCTATAGTCAGTGAAGTAAAGAGAAACATGCTTTACAATAATAATAAATAAAATGGAAGATGCATTCAATTAAATTTAAATCATATGTTTTCTAATGGACAATGTAATGCCGATATCTATAGTGCAGGGTGATCGATATAATGTTTGCTAGCAAATTGGATATAGCCTACACAAAATTCCAATAGTGTTGCTAAGCAATTACTGTTCCATCTTGTTAATTTGTATAATTATAATAAATCGTATTATTTGGCGTGTAGCTGTGATGGCCACTTTTGAAAATAATAGTTCATAAAGCCTCAAAACATTTGCAAATTTTTATTTCGGGACATTGGTTCGGAGCTTGTTTCAAACTCGCCAAGTCACAGGATTTTAGAAAACAAGAGGTGTGTTCTACTTCAAGCAGTGCTGCGCAGACCGATCGGTGTATGACATAAAAGTAGCCTACAGCGAGAGCGATTAGAGCCACTGTATGCTTTTGAATCGCTCACACGGTACTTTGATGTCTGTCTGCACAGTGCCGCTTCAAGTGGAACACACCTAAGGCTTTGTTGTCATTGAACATAGGCATATTTCAAAATTCCAACGGTTCACCTTCAGGGGGCGTTGATTTGTTGAACACATGGACAAGTGTAAAGGAGAGGATTTTTATTTGCTTCTAAATACCCCAAGCCTTGCCTAACACAAAACAAGCACAAGGCCTACATTAAAAAAAAGAACACAATTATTTACAGAACAGCTCAGAGCTGGGTTTCTCTTGGTATTCAAGAGAGGAATGGGAAATAGATAAACGACCTGAAGTGGAACTACGGAGGCGTGATTACAGAACGTTTTGAGCGGAGCTGGGTAACGTAGGTCTCTGTTGCTCCGCCCGCTCCCCTCATACACTGAACTCCAGTCCTTGGTGAGGCCTGTGATGCTTTTGCTTCTTGTCAAACTATTTTAGTTGTTGGAGAAGAAATATTCGAACTAACTTTACAATGATGTGTGGACAATAATTGTGGCTGCAATAAGGTGAAATAAATGAACACACAATTTTGCAATGATGCACAAGGTGGTGTTGGAGTCCCTCCCTCTGATCTCAGATGACTGCAGCGGTAGAGACAGCAGCAGCTCTTTCTCTCTCTCTTTCTGACCGACAGCAGCAGAAGCAAGTATGGCGGCGGTGGAGACACGGGAGTGCGAGACGGAAGGCTGCTGCAGCGAAGCTAAGCTCCAGTGTCCCACCTGCATCAAACTCGGAATTCAAGGCTCATACTTTTGCTCTCAGGTGAAGCTCTGACACTTTGGTTTAAGAAACAAGCGAAGCTCTCGGGTTTTGTAGCGCATGTCACGCTGCCGGCCTGCGGGACTGAGCTCAGCATTACGTTAGCTAGCTAGCTGTCTTACTGTACATCACAAACAGCCACTTTAACCCTTGCTTTGAGCTTTGACGTTTGCATTAAAGTTTTGTGCATGGTGATTTTCAGGATGACGTAGTCTGAGATGTTAAACCCTAACACGGAGTGAAAATGTAAATTAGCGAGCTGTTTCTCTGCTCAACGTGCTTAAATGACTTCAGCTCAGCGTGGCCCGCTTGCTGCTCAGTTGCTAAATCAATACACCAACCCTGTATTTATAATCTCTAAAGTTAAATGACAGCATGATGCATAAATCTGTGCAACCTAAAAGGGAGTGTAGAATTAACCCTGACTCTCATCATTCTCGTATGATTTGCTGGGCACTCCTATGTCTCAAATCCTAGTGAGCTGCAACATGGCCATGAAGAATGGTCAAAATGCTGTCTAGGTTGGCAGCTCACTGGGTTTTAAGGCCAAACGCCTATGCTCAAAAAATACTGTACAAGTACACGGCTTATTACATTGTGACACATCTTTGGACTCTTAACACTTTTGGAGAGTCTGGTTTTATGACATGGTGTTGCCAAGTCCAATTTATCTGATTTGGGATTTTCACCTATTCCATCTGATTCAAACATTCACCTTTGCAGCGCTATAATTCACCCTCATGTAGTTCTAAGATTGTATGAAATTCTTTCCTCTGTAGAAACACTTTTTCCCCCCTGTTTTTTCTTACACTGAAAGTCAATTGGGTTCTATGTTGTTTAGAGCCCAACGTTCTTCCGAATATCCTCTTTTATGTTCCACTGAAGAAAGAAAGGGATACAGGTTTGGAACAACATAAGGGCGAGTTAGTGATGACAGAACGTTACAGTGTGTTATGAGCTCTCACTGTAATACTTTAATATGGAGAAGTGCAGAGCTCTGTCATATTATATAGGATATTTTCATCAGCTTTTCTTTCTAATTGTGCTAAAGTACATGATACAACTCGCCTGTAACTAATATATTAGGAGCTGTATGCAATGTAACAGTTCAGTAAAAAAATTTTTTTTACATGCTTCATGTTTTTTCTTTTGATTTAAGACCCATGAAATTACATGATAAACGCAGTTTACTGTGGTTGTGTACTTCCTATTCAAACAGGAAGCTAGACATATAAAAAGCCTTTACTTTAAAACAAGAGGATTGTGATTTGCTATTTATTGCAAGCATAATTTTGGACAATAATTTGGATATTCCGGTTATATTCATTGCAAGATCATCACTCATAATCATAATTTTGGTCCGTTTACTGGAAGAGAATGTTACATTTTAAATGCTATAATATACACTACCATTAAAAAGTTTGGGGTCAGTAAGATTAAAAAAAAAAAACTCTCTTATGCTCACCAAGGCTGCATTTAGTTGATCAGAAAAATAGTAATGTTGCAAAATATTACAATTTAAATTAACTTTTCTAATATTACAGTTGTATCTATAATAGTTGAAAATGACTAACATATTCTTATAGTATGTATACTCAAGTCTTTGTCACATGATCCTTCAGAAATCTGTACTGATTTGGTGCTCAAGAAATTTCTTATTATTGATGCTGAAAACCTTTTTGTTGCTTAATATTTTTGTGAAAACCGTGATGCATATTTTCAGGATTCTTTGATGAATTTAAAGTTAAAAAAGAAAACTTTTTTTTTTAAAACATGTCATCACTGTCACTTTTGATCAATTTAATTAGGATATATATATATATATCAAGCGGCAACCTCCCTGTCTCCCTCTTGAAACCAACACGGAAGTGAATTAAACTGCAATTCATTGACTGGCCGCTTGAGGCTGACTGCAAAAGTGAGCCAAATCTGTATCTCTCCCATGTTAAAATGCCCAACTTTACAGCCGAAAAAAATATGTTTACAGCCTGGTGCCTTAAGTTGTTTTGGTCTATACAGCTAATTTTGCCCTTCATGACAACTGTGAGGGGGGTGAATTTTTTTACAACTCATCCGTTTAAATTATATTAAGCCTTAAAATTCTGCATAATTAAGGGCGTGGCTACTTGAGTGACTGGTGGTTTCAGGCTGCTGTAACTGCTAGCCGACGTTTGTCTATCTGTTAACGTCACCCTCAGCTAATTCCAGCAGCTGCTGTACTTGCCATCTCTGCAGTATTTGTGCTTTTTTCGGGATTATTTCATACAATTTAATACACGCATTATACCTTTGCCCACGCCGTTGGATTCCGTCGTTGTAGAGTAGGAGAGAACAACCAGCGCTGTATTTCCAGTTGTTTTCCTCACATGCACTAATGGATGTCTGACAATTTCTTTGCTTTTTGGAGTATACAGGCTACACTCGTTATGCGGTACCGTTGCTCTCACGGAACAGATATGCTTATTTAACTTTTAAGTGTTAAATAAAAAGTACCGTGAGATGAAATCCTCCAGGTGTCAGTGCTTTCTCTCCGTCCATGCAATAGATGCACACCCTTGAATGAGCGCGGATTTCTAGTGCATTTACTTGAACTTCGGAGGTAATATTTTTGGTTTAACCCATTTGAGAAATTGAGAGGCGGCCAAAATCAGATTTTAAAATCGACTGAACTGAATAAAGCTCTTTACGAACTTGACGTGCGATGCCGCGCTGACTGCATGAATCACTGTCACACGTACAAGCTCAGAGCAATATTGTAAGTTACTGCATGATAACACATTTTTAACTAGCAGAATAATGATGCATCACGATACACATAGTCTCACTTTTAGTTACGTCTTTTAATTATTATAGTATTTCGAAGGGCAAGAATATGAGCTTTAACTATTGGCTTTACTTGACAGCTCAGCTGTCACTTTAGCGCAAGGCCAGTAGCATAGCATTAGCACATCAGTTCCACCCACGTCCCGCCTCTTTGCCCATTTTGTTTTATCCGGGAGTGACGAGAGATGACGCGCTGCCAAGATGGCGATGGTTGGCCCCGCCCACTTTAGGCTTCAAAAACGCTCTTCAGAAACCTACGGGTGACGTCACGGACACTACGTCCATATTTTTTTACAGTCTATGACAGGGGTGTCCAAACTCAGTCCTGGAGGGCCACTGTCCTGCAGAGTTTAGCTCTAGCCAGACTCAACACATCTGCCTGGAAGTTTCTAGCCTATAAGACCTTGATTAGCTGGTGGTCCAGGTGTGTTTAATTGGGGTTGGAGCTAAACTCTGCAGGACAGTGGCCCTCCAGGACTGAGTTTGGACATCCCTGGTCTATGATATATATATATATATATATATATAGTGTGGATATAAAAAGTCTACACACCCCTGTTAAAATGCCAGGTTCTTGTGATATAAAAGAATGAGACCAAGATGAATCATGTCAGAACTTTTTCCACCTTTAATGTGAACAATTCAATTGAAAAACAAACTGAAATCTTTGAGATTTTTTTTTTTCACAATAACCTGGTTGCATAAGTGTGCACACCCTTAAACTAATACTTTGAAGCACCTTTTCATTTTATTACAGCACTGTCTTTTTGGGTAGGAGTCTATTAGCATAGCACATCTTGACGTGGCAATATCTGCCCACTCTTCTTTGCAAAAGCACTCCAACTCTGTCAGATTGCGAGGACATCTCCTGTGCACAGCCCTCTTCAGATCACCCCACAGATGTTCAATTGGATTCAGGTCTGGGCTCTGGCTGGGCCATTCCAAAATGTTAATCTTCTTCTGGTGAAGCCATGCTTTTGTGGATTTGGATGTGTGCTTTAGGTCGTTGTCTTGCTGAAAGGTGAACTTCCTCTTCAGCTTTCTAACAGATCCCTGAAGGCTTTGTGCCAAAATTGCCTGGTATTTGGAAATGTTCATAATTCCCTCCACCCTGACTAATGCCCCGGTTCCAGGTAAAGAAAAACAGCCCCAAAGCATGGTGCTGCCACCACCATGCTTCACTGTGGGTATGGTGTTATTTGGGTGATGTGCAGTGTTGTTTTTGCACCAAACATACCTTTTGGAATTATGGCCAAAAAGTTCAACCTTGATTATCAGACCATAACACATTTTCCCACGTGCTTTTGGGGGATTTGATGTTTGTTTTTGCAAACTTCAGCCAGGCTTGGATGTATTTCTTTGTAAGAAAAGTCTTCCGTCTTGTCACCCTACCCCATAGCCCATTCATATAAAGAATACGGGAGATTGTAGCACACAGCCAGTACTTGCCAGAAATTCCTGCAGTTCCTTTAATGTTGCTGTAAGCCTCTTGGAAGCCCCCCTTACCAGTTTTCTTCTCATCTTTTAATCAATTTTGGAGGAAAGTCCAGTTCTTGGTAATGTCTCTGTTATGCCATATTTTCTCCACTTGATGATGACTGTCTTCACTGTGTTCCATGGTATATCTAATGCTTTGGAAATTCTTTTGTACCCTTCTCCTGACTGATATCTTTCAACAATGAGATCCTTTTGATGCTTTGTAAGCTCTCTGCGGACCATGGCTTTTGCTCTAAGATGCAACTAAGAAAATGTCATAAAAATCCTACTAGAACAGCTTCTTCATTTTTTATTTTATTGGCGGTTGGCATACCAATTTGGTGCATTACCGCCTACTAGAACAGCTGAACTTTATTTGTGATTAGTCAGAGTCACTTTAAATGATGGCAGGTGTGTAATGACTTCTATTTAACATGAGTTTGAATGTGATTGGTTAATTCTGAACACTGCCACATCTCCAGTTCTAAGAGGGTGTGCACACGTATGAAACCAGGTCATTGTGAGGTTTTTATTTTTCGTTTTTCCCCCTCAAAGATTTCAGTTTGTTTTTCAGTTGAATTGTTCACATTATAGGTCACATTAAAAGTGAAAAAGTTCTGACATGATTCATCTTTGTCTCATTCTTTTACATCACAAGTACCTGGCATTTTTACAGGGGTGTGTAGACTTTTATATCCATTGTACTGTATATATTAAACAAATTTGTTCAAAGAAAAAAACTTACTGAACCTAAACTACTTAAAAATGGTAGTGTAATTTTGACACTAGCAAATACATCAACGTTAACAGAAATTTTAATTTTTGAGGGCATTTAATAAGTGAAATTGTTTGAGTAATAACTTCTAATAAAGTTCTTGTATGTTTTCAGGAATGTTTCAAAGGCAGCTGGGGAACCCACAAACTGCTCCACAAAAAAGCAAGTATGTGTGTTTAGTCCACTCTCGCTATTGATGAGTGATGTTCAATTCTGCATTTGCATTTTGAATTTTCCATAGTCCATACAAATCATGTCTTGCATAATGCCATCATTAATATCTGGCGTTTTATTTGTAGAGGAGGACAAAGTAAACGATGAGGGAAAGAACTGTGTGGAGAAAGAAATCAACACAGACCCATGGCCTGGGTACAGATACACTGGTAAACTGCGACCCCACTATCCACTGGTAAGGACGCAGCACACTAGAGATGGACATGAGCACAGACATGATAAAAATTGCATCGGAATTGCAGCACATGCACGCATATGGTGCTTTTCCACTGCATGGTACGGCTCTCTTTTGGGGGTTTACATTTTTTTTGGTTGTTTTCAGACACCCATGCGGCTTGTTCCTAGCAACATCCAGAGACCAGACTATGCTGATCATCCTTTGGGTAAGATTGCAAAACCCTTCACACATACATTTGACTCAAATTGACTTCTCTAACCTGACTAGCTTTCTTGCCCCAAGACCTTTATTTGAGTCATTGCACTATTCCGATCGGCTGCCCTGTTTGATACGCCTGTATGAAGTTTAAACTTTTGACCCCTGCAATGGGCCACTGATATACAAGCTTTTAAACTAATGATCTCACTCTCCATCTCATCTGCAGAAGTGCTGTTTGATTTTTAAAGTGTTTGCTGCAATAGTGCACCTCTTCTGACCACACTAATCTTCTGTTTATTGTATATACACATCTACTGTAGATGTGCAAGAGTAACCTCTGTTTACTGAAAACTCTAACTCTGTTTTTTGTTTGGTATTTCATTGGTGTATCATCTGTATTATTAGGATTTGGAGTTTAATGAACTTGGAATCATATGTTTTTGATTAGGAAATGAGA
This sequence comes from Gila orcuttii, assembly GCA_026230005.1. NCBI lineage: Eukaryota > Metazoa > Chordata > Actinopteri > Cypriniformes > Leuciscidae > Gila > Gila orcuttii. The sequence continues at coordinate 10,885,820 of JAPDVR010000019.1, read as the reverse complement.
AAATGAGGCCAAATGCATAGTTAAAGTTATATTGTGAAATATTAACTTTTTCTATTTTAATGTTTTCTATTGTCATATAATTTAAAATGTAATTTATTCCTGTGATGCAAAGCTGAATTTTCAGCATTACTTCAGTCTTCGGTGTCACATGATCCTTTAGAAATCATTCTAATATGCTGATTTGTTGCTCAAGAAACATTTGTTCATATTATCTAATGTTGAATACTGATGCATGTTTTTCAGGATTCTTTGTTGAACAGAAAGTTAAAAAGAACAGCATTTATTTGAGAGAAAAATCTTTTGGTACACTATAAATTGCTGAGTAAATGTTAATTTCTCAAAAAAAAAAAAAAAAATCTTACAGACCCCAAACTTTTAAATGGTAGTGGGTTTTTAAAAATTATAGATTATCACTAACCTTCTAGTTACTATGCAAGTGTGTCTGAGAACCATTAAAACAGGAAGTTCTTTGAAAAGGTGTGGTTTTATTTATTTTCAGATGCCCCTCTGATATTATTTATTTAATGCAATGAAACGCAGACGTGTTTAAAGGTTCAGTTTGTAATTTTTAGCGGTATCTAGTGGTGAGGTTGTGAACTGCAACCAACAGAAGTAACTGTGCGTTCACACCGTCGCCGGCGAGAGCGTCAAAGTGGCCGGAAGTCATTCATTTTCATTGAGAGCCAGCGGCGAGCTCCGGCGAGAGCGGCGCGTTTTGGGCGGCGAGAGCGGTGAGGAGAAGTTGAAATCTGGTCAACTTTATGGTAATGAGCTATGACGCAGTTCGGCGGCAACGAATCGGAATGTAGAAGTGCTCCGTTTGAGAGGATTCCAGAGAACGCAGTCTGTAAACTTTGGTTCCGACCACGTTAGTTCCCAAGCAAAATAGAGGAGAGGTTGATCATTTGAATTTAATAAGAAGGCGCGCAACACTATTTATAGGCAAGATTTTCGCACTAATACACTTTATTTCTGTGGGAATGTAAATTAGAATATAACTTAACCATGAACACAAAAGTCACACCACACACATGGCTTTTAATTGGTTTATTTCGTTAGCAAACATGTCACTGTAATTAAGTTCTTTTCATCGATCAATTTTTTGCAAAAATAACGATCGACATGCTTGTTTGCTTTGCGGCCCCTTTAAATTAAGTTTAAAAAAAGACCAAGCATTTGATCTACGTCAGAGCGTCCACGAATCTTTCCACGGCGTCACTGGCAGGGCGGCGAGAGCGAATTTTGCCGCTCTCGCCGGCGGCGGTGTGAACGCACAGTTAGGATGGCCGACAGGAAAAGATGTCGTCGTCGCAGAGAGTAGCCAGTTAAGCAATGAGGTTTCTTTACAAAGATCAATTAAGAAATTGTTTCCTTTATTATTGAGTAAAACGATATGTTATTGTGAATATTATTTTTACTTGTTCATCATTTTGTCGGTGTTTTATTCGCTGACTTTAGCTAGGTTCTTTGCACGAAGAACAACATAGAGAGAGGAAATGCGCTCTGTAGTAGTTTGTCCGTTCAGGGCTACTGTAGAAACATATCAGCGCAAAATGGCTATTTCAATGTAAGGGGACCCGCGGTGTATGTACATAGTAATGGCTCATTCTAAGGTAATAAAAAAATAACGGTTCATTATGTAAGGTATTTATACACCACTGAAAACATAGTTATGTACATGATATTGCATTTCTGTCAACAGATCCTCCTAAATATTACACAATGCACCTTTAAGTGTGACTTTAGTGTCCAAATACGTTTTGGGGTCCCTGTAAATGATGTTCATGATGAAACGTTTTTTCAAACAATGATAGATGGTACACGTCTTTAAGAACGAATCATAATTTTTCTTCTAGTCTAGATGCATCTCTCATGAATCACTGTGTATTATGAATAAATGCTCAAGTGTCCCTCATTAACGGATGCTGCAGAGTCTTCCCGTAAGTAACCATTATGTTGGTGATTAGTTGGTATTAGGCTCCTATAGTTACAGCCTCTCATTCCTCTGTTATTAGCTCATCCTTGAGTCTCCTGCCCCCGGCTTTCAAACAGCAGAATAGTGATGTATTGAAAAAGCCTAAATGCCTTCAAAAGCATTCCTTGGTTAGGTCAGAAGTGTGTGCATTTTTTAACGGTACATTCAATTGCACTTCTTTGTGAGAGTGTGTGTGATGGTCCTGAAGTCACTCTATACACGTTACCATTTATTTCCGTGTATGTGTGTGTTTGGGGGTGGGCTGCTGCAGTGTGTGTCTGAAGCTCTTCTCTTGCTCTCTGCAGCTGCAGAGGTTGGGTTGTTGGCAGGTACGAAGCCCCGCCGCTTCCCATGTGTGTCTAGCCAGTGCTGTCCTCTTGTTTTAATAGTATTACAGGGAGCGGTTGACTCCGCAGTGGGCGTGTGAGTGTATTTTTGTGAGCGAGAGTGTGTCTGTGTAGTAGCATGGCTCTGTTTGTTTCTGCATGGCTGATATCGTCACTCAGCTGGGACTAGAGGTGGGCGATATGACCAAACGTTTTATTGCTTTTGCTAAGAATTCAATGAAATATGGTACATCTAAACTTGCATTAATACTTTTTTTTAGACACATCCTGCGATCTCTTTTTGCATTACTACTACATAAGGGCTTTTTACTGTTTACATAAAGGCTCTAGCATTTCGCATCCTCATATAATATATTGCTGATGATACAATTAAAGTGTTTCATCTACTGTAAAGGTGAGAATGAAATGCTCTCTTCAATCTAGTTGACACATTTTTTGTCACCATTTGACATTTTTTTTCTCCCAAACGCTGAAACGTACTATTTATACTATGCTAGTGTTTCTGTGACTGTCCAAAGCATGTGAATATGAGGCATGCGATTGGCTGTTTGTTGCTAAGCAGCATCTAACATTCAGCCGTAACATCCTAGCATTATGTACACATTTGGCACCGCAATGCTCCAGAGCAGGGTTTCATAAGCCCGGGTAAAACACAACGCTAACCCCACTTCTAAACGTTTTGTGAAACGTTTCTCTACCCGGGGTTAAAAACAGTGCTTAGAACAACAATAACCTGGGATTAAGTGCAGTGTGAAAAGCCCTATAGAGTGTATTTGTCGCTATACTAAATCTCTATCTCTACCGCCACACGATATATAGTCATACCGCCCAGCCCCAGCAGGAACTGTCTGTGATCACATCATTGCCAAACTGTCATGTTCCTAGACCTCACTAGATCAGCGACCGTGTGTGGTGTGTGTGTGTTTGTCTCTAAGAAGTGGTTATGTCGTCTTCATTAGCTGACTGGAGACTGTGCTGTTGAGATTCTGTTGTGGTAAAGGTCAGTAGGCAGAGCTAGTCAATATATATGAGTGATAGTAAGATCATGCTTTTGTGGGTAGATGGGTATCAGTGTATTTTACTGCTCACCAATTCACAAATTCATCACGTCTTTCAGGAATGTCAGAGTCAGAGCAGACCATGAAAGGGACGTCTCAGATTAAGATCCTCAACGCTGAAGAGATTGAGGGCATGAGAGTTGTCTGCAAGGTAAATCAACATCATAACTCCACAAATAATAACTTTGCATGCAGAATAATAACTGAAATGTTACAGTTGAAGTTTTGGGTGTTGTTGTCACCTAGAGTCAGGGATAAAGTACAATAACCAAATATTAGAGAACAGGAATCTGTATAGTTAATGAACTTGCTTTAGTTTTGTGTTGTACTTGAATGAATAGAATTACGTTGTTAATGTGTAACATCCAAAATACAATTCGAGAAAGATTGTCCTATGTTAGAATTTTTATTCTGAGTGGTGTCCCATAAACTGACGTAATTTTTTTTTTTTTTTTTTTTGTTTCAATTGCCAATCATGTAATGCAATGCATCAGTTTTAGCAAATCAGCTTGAAGGTTACCGAAATAAAAACAGGAATACTGAGTATAAACAAATGTAATAGATTTAATAAGGATGCATGGGGTGAGACATTTTTCTGCCTCTATTTAACTTCTAATTGCTCTGCTGCTGTTTGTTCTGCTTTGATTTTTTTTAATTTTTTTATTCAATAGTCATTTGTGTAGGAGAACCTCAGAAAAACAAGATGATTTCACACATTTTATGTAAATCAGCTGAAAAATTGGCTAGTGTCGGCCTATCATGTCTATTATGAGCAGAAGAGATTTTAATTGTTGACTATAAATATTCTTTCGTTCTTAAGCAAATTTAAAAACAACCATGGGTTGACCAAAGTGCTTTTCATAGAATAAGAGAAAAACAAATGAATTAAATATAAAAAAATGACAAAGCAATATAATATACCTATTTGACTTATATTTTGGACTAACATCATGTTCAAATAAATAGGATTTTAGCATAGATTTAATAACTGAAAGAAAAGGTGCTGTTCGGATGGCTACTGGGAGCTCGTTCCAGAGTGTTGGACGAGCAATAGCAAATGCTCGATCACCTTCTCAAATGTCCCCATCTGAGTGGTTGCGATGATTTGTGTGGACGCACAACTCAGAAATATAGACTGGTGCAAGATTATGTAATGATTTAAAAACCAAAGTTAAAATGCAACCACTGCAAGGAAAGCAAGATAGTGGTGATGTTCTGAAATTTACATGTGCCAGTTTCCTCCTTCAGCTGGCTCGAGAAGTACTTGACATTGCTGCCATGATGGTGAAACCTGCAATGACAACAGAGGAGATTGACCATGCGGTGCATTTGGTAAAACTTCACAATCTTTTCTCTTTAAATATTAAAAACTAGTAGTCTGATCAATGCATTTTTTAAATACTGGTTATCTAAGGGGGAAATGTGAAATTGCTGATGCCTTCAAATGGAAATTTGTCTATTTTATTTGATCTAAAGTAGTGGTTCTTTACCTTTTTGACTCCAAAAAGTACGCCTGGCCCTTTTGTTATAAAAATAATGAATAAACTCAAAAATATGTCTGTTTATTATTGCACATATTTGTTTTAGTTTTTTAGCATATTCATTTAGATTAACTTTTAGTATAATATAACTATAATTGGTGTTAATATTACTAAATTGAAATCATTTTAAGACATTTTGGGGTCCCCCTGGATGTTTGCTGAGGCCCCCTAGTGGGCCCCGGACCCCTGACTGAGAACCACTGCTCTAAATGTCATGGTTCGTGCTGGACTACTTTTTGCCAGTTATATTCTAGAAAAAAAGAGTAATTATTTGAAAATGAATATGAATGAAAGAATACATAGATTTTGTTTTTGTAAACTCTACTTTTGTTATGGTTTGAGTAGTGCTGCCTGTATATGGCCATCTTGTGTGTTGTTGTTGATCCTAATGTGGTGTCTCCATGTTTACTGGTTAAGGCGTGTACAGCGAGGAACTGCTACCCCTCTCCTCTGAACTACTACAACTTTCCCAAGTCCTGCTGCACCTCGGTCAATGAAGTCATCTGTCATGGGATACCTGACCGCCGTCTCCTTCAAGACGGGGACATACTGAACAGTATGTATCAGCATGCATGTGCACATTACGATATACATGCATCTTACTTGCAAGATTTCACAGGAGATCTTATTTTTGCATCCAAGAATGCTGTTTTAAAAGAATATACACTCTCCCTCTAAATTTAAAATATATTACATATTTCAGTTAGTCCAGATGTAAGCTACACATTTACTAGGTATTAAGACATCTGTGCGTGACTTTTTATTTATTCATTTATTTATTTATTTTTACACACTTTCACTTTTCTGTAAATGTGTTGCCAGTGTCCAGACTGATGTTTTTTCCTCCTGCTCAGTTTATGATCATGATCTTATTTGAATGCATAATCAAATCATTTTGTCACTGTGTGTAGTTTTCTGCAGTTCTGTGTAACATGCAGAAAAACATTCAGACTTAAGTTGAATTGCACTTCATATTACATGCTCACTTGACCAATCATATGTTATTTTTTCCCCTGCAGTCGATATAACGGTTTACCACAATGGTTACCATGGAGATCTGAATGAAACTTTTTTTGTGGGTGAAGTAGATGAGGGAGCCAAGAGATTGGTTCTGACCACTTATGAATGTCTTATGCAAGCCATTGACTCTGGTGAGAATTAAACTACTTGCAAACAAGCACTAAACAATTCAACAGACCCCATGCTATGTGAATTAGACATTTTATTTAGATGTAGTGTACAGTATGTTTGTCTGATGCGATGTACACTAATGACCTTTAGAGGGCAGACTTGCACAGTGGGATGTCTGTGTTGTGATCTGAGGTGGTTTTTTGCTGTCTTGTCTAGTAAAGCCTGGTATTCGGTATCGTGAGCTAGGGAACATCATCCAGAAACATGCCCAGGCCAATGGTTTCTCTGTGGTACGGAGCTACTGTGGTCACGGCATTCACAAACTATTCCACACGGCACCAAACGTTCCGCACTATGCCAGTGAGTAACATCTTGTCCAGTTTGACGCAGTCTGAATGATACAAACATTGCATACTGTGATGTGATGAAATCTGCAGAGATTGCAAACACTCATAAAGCTTGTACTGTCCTTGTTTTATGTATTTCTACAGAGAATAAAGCAGTTGGAGTGATGAAGCCTGGACATGTGTTTACTATTGAGCCCATGATTTGCGAAGGTAAGAACAATGTTTTTCCCTAAAAAGTAAGGCTGTCAAAGTTAATATCATGGTTTTCACAAAAATAATAAGCAGCACAACTGTTCACAACATTGATAATAATAAGAAATGTTTCTTGAGCAGCAAATCAGAACATTAAAATTATTTCTGAAGGATAATGTGAAACAATGGTTGTTGATAATTCAGCTTTGTCATCACAGGAATGAATTGCATTATAAAATATATTAAAAATAGAAAATAGTTATTGTAATTATAATAATATTTCACAATATTACAGTTTTTAATGTATTTTGTTCAAATAAATGCGGCTTTGGTGAGCATAAGGGACTTTTTTCAAAAAGTCTTATCAGCATAAAACTTTTAAATGGTTGGGTATAACTTAACTATTTCGTTTTGTATTCCTACAATATTCTTGTGTATTTTGCAAGGAAATTGCTGAACCCATCAACTGCACAAGTTTTCTTTCCTTCAACATACTGTTAACTATAAAAAAAAAAAGTAGACTCAGTGTGATTTAAATATTATAATCAATTGATTAGTAAAGAGTCTTTGCTCTGTGCAGGTGGTTGGCAAGATGAGACGTGGCCAGATGGTTGGACTGCAGTCACTCGTGACGGCAAACGCTCGGCCCAGTTTGAGCACACGCTCCTTGTGACGGAGACTGGCTGTGAGATCCTCACACGTCGCCTTGAGGATAATGGCCGTGGTCACTTCCTGTCCCAAATGTAGGATGGTAGGGTTATATCAGCCCTGTTGTGCAGTGAAGGATACAGCAGCTCTGCCCCCATATCACCAATCAGCCAATCACATTGTGGTTCTCTGTTGGGCAGGAGATGATTGGCCAAGTGGCCGTATCAGTGGAATTGGGCAGGAGATGGAGATTTGGTAACTTTTGAATGTGTCACCTGGCAGTCACATTAATCAGCTTGGATCTGAGAAAATTTAAAGGCACTGGCCTTTAGCCTGGTTTCAGTGCCACCACACTCTGTCTACAAGGCAGAGGTATCTGCGTGAGTGGTTTTGCGTGTACGCACTTGTGTGTTTATGAGAGTGTGTCGGCTGTGTGAGGTTTGCTGTCTCTGTCTGCTTCAGTGTGTTTGTATGCCTTGGCTCGTTGCAGTGTACCGGGTCTGTTTTGTAAGCCATTGTTGAGGTTTGAGATGCAACGAGTGTATGTGATAAAACCCTGTGGAGTCTCTCCAAACCTTATCAAATCAAGATTGATATATGAAAACTCTTTACAGCTGAAAGAGTGCCTCGTAATGTTATTGAACATTGTACAAATGTTTTTCATGAACTTCTACCAGCGTTAATAAGGTTCAATTAAATCAATCCAGTTTGAGTGAGAATGTCACCTAGGGAAACATTAGGTTAGGTACAATGGTGTAATTATGTTTTGTGATGGGGAGAGGATGGCCTTACTGAATGTCCTCTCACTGCAGTCATCTTAGTCAATGACAAGATGATTTTTGTTTGTCTTTGGTTGTTTAATGCCACTTAAAGAGCAATGCGAATGTCAAAAAAACAGTTGCAGGCCTCTTTATCAGTTTGATGCATCTCATGGAATCAAGTACAGTGTTTCAGTATTCAAGCTGAATTAAAGTATATTTTCTCCTTTATTTGGACTTGTTAGTTTTTTTAATGTACAACAAATGCCAAACTTCATACAATCACAACAGAATGCAATTTCAACAATGACTTATGAAAGCAGGTGAAAAGATAATTCAAGAAGTTCCTCTGTATTGAATTGTTGTTGCTTTTGGTGAAACAATTAAATTTCTTGCCATGCAGAACTGGAGTACAAGATTCAATCCATCATTTTAGATCTACACCTTTCAGAAATAGTTAATTTAACGAGTATTAAGGTTGTCTGCTGTAAGTCTGAGCAATCCATTCCCATCTGTCTTAAACTGTGGTGTAGAAGTTGGGTGAAGGTATTTTGCTTCTCATTTGGATATATTCAGTATGCATCGAATGCTGTAAGACAGGAAAAATTGTTAAAAGTTTGACAGGATTAACTTGAGATGTGAGAAAATGTGAGAAATATACCATTGTCCAGTTTTCATGAGGTTGATGGCATCATTGATCTCCTCCAGATCCATTTTGTGTGTTATAAACTCGTCAAGCTTTATTTTGCCGGCCATGTAGTCTTGAACCAGTTTTGGAATAGAGTCCTTGACCTTAAAACCTTATTCACATAAACAGAAATGAATCCATGCACAGGCATATACTCTGAAAACCATAGACCACTTTAACTGAGCGCTGGTTTACCTCCTAATAGAGTTCCCTTCCAGGTTTTTCCAGATATGAGCTGAATTGGTTTAGCAGAAAAGTCTGCATCAGTATAACCAACCATAACACTCACACCCCAACCTTTAACACACGACTCCAGTGCGCTCCTCTGAGGTCATTCACACACAGAAAAATTGCAAGTACTGACATTTTTTAAACAAATAAATAAATGCAGCTTTTTTCATATTGTAGAGTACATGTCAGTGAGGTCTTACCATTACTTCAGTGTTTCCCACACACTCGAGTGAGAAGTCCACTCCTCCATTGGTCATTTCTGCCAGTACTTCAGAAATTGGTTTATTATATGCTTTTGGATTCAGAAAATCGGTGGCACCAAAGACCTTTGCCTTCTCAAACTTCTGTTCATTAATATCCACAGCAAAGATGCGAGAGGCTCCAGCGTTTTTACAGCCCATGACTGCAGCCAGACCTACTGCACCCAGTCCAAACACTGCACACACAGAGCCTGGTGTAACCTTCACACATACACACACAAATCACTATTGTATTGCACCTCAACATTCACCTCACTATTTAATCCACAAAGAACTAAATAATAAAAATAACTATTAGGACACAAACCAACACATTCTCAGCTGTGTAAGGTTTTCTGATTTCTTCAAGAATTTAAATCTCGGCGGTTTCACAACCAGAAGCTGTGCAATGTTGTGGCATCATTGATTGTTACTTTGAGTGACGACATGTTGACCGTTCCAAGATGGCGGGCACGTGACAGTCTATGGTCTGGAGTGGTCAAATGTGCAATCTACGTATACGTCTATGGTGAAACCACCGAGATTTAAATTCCTGAAGAAATGGGTTAACCTTTCGCAGGTGAGATTGTGAATGTCTTTACTTTTACTATGGTAACCTTTTAATGTCGTGTTAGCTGAGACATTCATCTTGCAACGTGTTAGTTTAGCAAAATCATCTGCTTGCTGATATATTCATACATGTGTCTAACTACGGTTGCAGACACTGTCAACTTGTTCTTGAATGTTCATGGACCGGCTTTGACCGTTCCAATGGCGGATAGCTTCCGTATAGCTGCCCATAGAAACTGCTGCTTATGAGGCATATATATGGTCACAAGCAAGGAATGTTTATAATTTGGAGCACACTAAATCTGAACCACAGGGATTCTCCTGTTTTAAAAAAAATGCTGAACAGAGGAGAGTCTGCTGGCAAAAGAGAACACAAAGTACCTTGTCTAATGGGTATAGCTACAGTAACAACTTCAGCTAGTCAGTTTAAAAATAACCACAAGTTAACAAAGTTAAATATACCTTTAATTACTGGGAAGATATTATTATTGATTTCTCTTCTTTTAATCCTTTTAAATTCTTCTAATACAACTAGAAATCTACGATCTAAAAATATGTTCCAGTGTACCTGTTGGCCTATAGAGTTTTCACAGATTTTGCTCATATTTGTGTTTTAGGGTTGAAGGAAAGTCCTTAAACTTGACAGGAAATATAGGCTAGGCCTACTAGTAATTTTCTATCAGGGCATTTAACATTTTTTTTTTTTTTTTTTTTTTCTTACAGTAAAGAAATATCACAACGGATGTGCACTTTAGAATCCTGTTGGAAGTAGTAGCCTAGGCTCTAGTCTAGGTCATGCAGATATTTTCCCCCTATTTATGAATACTGTGCATGTTACTCATTTCATGTAGCCTACAGCTTTTTGCATAATATGTAGTAGGGAAGTAATCATATTCGGATGTGGTGATGAGTCATGAATCATCGACATATCTGATTCACTCATGAATTAATGAACACACAATGTGTGTTTATTTACTAACAATTGTTGATTCTGCTTTTGCTTTGTTTGGAATTGTTTTCTTTGACAGAGCAAAAATGGTGGTAACACTTTAGAATACGGTTCCTTTGTTAATGAATAACTACACAGGAACAAATGAGTAACACAATATTAACAATCTAGTAACTACTATTAACTAAAAATAAATTCTAATTAACGAATTAGTAAGTAATAGCACACAGATGAAAGTGGTTGTCATGATTCTGCCTTAGTGTCCTTGATTTTCCCTGGTCGTAAGGCAGGATCATGACAGAATCATGTTTTGTGTACAAGCGCATGGCTAATTGTTTGGGCCATGTGCTTGTGTTGTCTCGTTATGTCACCCCGCCCCCTTGTTATCCTCGTCTTGTCATTATTGTCTAGTCAGTTTCACCTGTCCTTGTCATTAGTGTCTCCCTTTATAATCCCCTGGTGTTTGCTGTCCTGTGCCGGGTTCATTGGGAAACTTTGTGATTCATGTCTGAGTGCTTGTCTAACATTGTCATCCTTGTGAGTATCCTGTCAAGAGTATTGTCTACAGAGAAGTTCTGTTTCTTCGTTTGCTGTTTTGTTTACCGTCAAGTCATTATCTAGTTTTAGTCCATCCTGTTCCAGTCTTGTTTTGCCCCCTCGTGGGTTTTGTTTTCCCTGTTTTTGTCTGTCAATAAACCTTGTGTGAACGCATACTGTCTGCGCTTGGGTCCATCCTACTATCTACGTGACAGAATGAACCGGCCCACAAGGAACCCAGCAGACTGTATGTCCTCCCAGCTCAAGCGACAGTCGGAGATCCGAGAACAATGCTGGTTGTCGGCTCCCACCGACAGTAAGAGGGGCGAGCTTCCTTTCCCTTCCCAGGGTGAGTGGATCCTGAGGAACTACTCCCAACTCTGGGATCATTTCTCCCGGGAGGATCCGCTGGCTTCTTCTTCAGGGTCTCCACCAGCTGCCTGTCTGCCAGTGCTCCCGGAGGGGCGCGTTCTAGCCGTAGTTATGCAGGGGAACCAGGTGCACTCCACTTCGACTCCCGAGGCGTCATCCGCTCCGGTAGACCTTCGCGGGAAAAGAGGGAGACGGACCTCGTGGGAGTCTCCGTCGGAATCGTCCTCACAGGAGTCTACGCTGCCTGACTCTGTCCTTCCATCGCCGGTCACGGTCCCTGCTGTCCTTCCCCAACCGGCCACAGGTTTGGCCATGGCCTCTGCTCCGCGGCCAAGGAGAAAGAGGAGGAAGAAGGCAGCCCGCTGCAGTCAGCGCAGTCACCGAGCCCGCTGCAGTCAGCGCAGTCACCGAGCCCGCTGCAGTCAGCGCAGTCACCGAGCCCGCTGCAGTCAGCGCAGTCACCGAGCCCGCTGCAGTCAGCGCAGTCACCGAGCCCGCTGCAGTCAGCGCAGTCACCGAGCCCGCTGCAGTCAGCGCAGTCACCGAGCCCGCTGCAGTCAGCGCAGTCACCGAGCCCGCTGCAGTCAGCGCAGTCACCGAGCCCGCTGCAGTCAGCGCAGTCACCGAGCCCGCTGCAGTCAGCGCAGTCACCGCAGTCACCGAGCCCAGTCAATCAATAACTACTATTTTTTTTTAATGCTTCCCAGATAACTACTGTAAGAATCATGGTAACTAACTAGTAGTGTTACTACATACTTCTAAAGGAATTACTAAATATTTGGATCCGTATTCTAAAGTGAAGATCATGGTAACTAACTAGCAATGACTAAAGTGTTACTACATACTTCTATGGGAATTACTATTTAAAACTTCACCAAAAACCTCAAAAGCTTAAAATAATTAGTAATTCCTTTATAAGTATGTATTAACACTTGAGTCATTACCAGTTAGTTACCATGATCTTCACTTTAGAATAGGGATCCAACTAATTAGTAATTCCTTTAGAAGTATGTAGTAACACTACTAGTTAGTTACCATGATTCTTACAGTAGTTATCTGGGAAGCATTAAAAAAAATAGTAGTTATTGATTAGTTAATAGTGAACTACCACTTTCATCTGTGTGATATTACTTACCAATTCGTTAATCAGAGTTTCGTGTTAGTTAATAGTAGTTACTAGATTGTTAATATTGTGTTACTCATTTGTTCCTGTGTAGTTATTCATTACCGAAGGAACCGTATTCTAAAGTGTTACCAAAATGGTAAGTGTATAAATGCTTCTTGAGTCTCTATACTCACCCCAGCAGTGTTGACAGCAGCGCCGTAGCCAGTAGCGATGCCACAGCCGAGCAGACACACACGGTCGAGTGGAGCATCATCATGAATCTTTGCCACAGAAATCTGGTTCATGACGATGTACTCAGAAAAAGTACCGGTGCTTGTGAACTGCAAGATGGACTGACCACGGCAAGTAAAACGTGTTGTGGGATATGACATAAAATCAACATATTCATTTATCCTGCCAGAAAAAGACAAAAAAACTTTGTAAGCTTTCAAAAATAAAAACCAGAAGGATGAAATATGTGACACTTGTTCTGTTTGTTTCTCACCAGTTGCGATCGCACTGGTTTGTTTTTGGACATTTGCAGAATCTGCATTCTCCACACTGAGAGACCGAGAGTGGAATGACCTTATCGCCTATTCAACACAATACACAGATGTATTTTTAGTTTACAGCAATATACATATTTTTGAACTTATAATGAGCATATACATATTTACACTCCCAGTTAAAGGGAATTAAAAAATTCTGTCATCTTTTACTCGCCCTCATGTTGTTCCAAACCAGTATGACTTATTTATTCAGTGGAACACAAAAGAATGTGAAGTCAGTGTTATGTTAGTATTATTTATAATATATAGTATATTATACTATCATATAATGTTTTAACATTTATATTTAAAGTTTTAATTTTAAGTTTTATTCATTTTGATATGTTTGCCTTTTTATTTTTTTAAAGATTTTATTTATTTAGCTTTAATTTATATCAGTTTTAGTTTTATTTAATTTTAGCACTCAAACATTTCTACTGAAAGTTTTTTCATTTAAAAAAATATATATACAGCCATTCAAAAGTTTGCGATCACTTAAAATTTTCCTTGTTTTCCATTATAGAAAAACAAATTAATCACAAATACAGTGCAGACATTGATAATATTGTGAATGATAATTGTAGCTGGAAACATCTGATTGTTTAAGAAAGATCTACAGTTGCACGGAAGCCCATTATCAGCAACCATTAGTCCTGTGTTTATAACAATTTTAAGTTAATATTTTAAAAAGGCTAATTTATCATTAAAAAAAAGTGCAATTGTGTAAGCACAGCTGTAAACTGTTGCACTGATAAGGGATCAATAAAAGTGGCCATCTTTAGATTACATGAGTCTCTGGTGCATCAGGATTTATGGGTTTTGATTACAGACCCACATTTGAAACAAATAACTTTCTTTGGAAACATGTAAGTCTATTGTTTTTGCTGAGAAATGAAGGCTATTCAATGCGGGAAATTGCAACAACAACAACAAAAAAACTAAAATGATCTTACAATGCTGTGAACTATACTTCCTTCATAGAACAGCGAAAACTGCTTCTAACCAGAAGAGAAAGAGGAGTGGGAGGTCCTGGTGCACAACTGTGCGAGAGGACAGATAGCTCAGAGCAGAGGTATCCAAACCCAGAGCTCCACTTTTCTGCAGAGTTTAGCTCCATCTTGCCTTAACACACCTGACTTGATGTTTCGAGTATGCCCAGTAAGACCTTTAGATGTGTTTAACTGGAGTTGGAGCTGAACTCTACAGGACAGTGGCCCTCCAAATTGGACACACCTGCCTTAGAGTGTCTAGTTTAAGAAACGGTTGTCTCACAGGCCTTTGACTGACAGCTTCACTAAATGGTAGGCCTTCCTGCCAAACGCCAGTTTCGACATCAACAGGGAAGAGGCGATGCTGGGCTTAGGCAGAGTATAGCAAAGAAAAAGCCATATCTCAGACCAGCCAATAAAAAGAAAAGCTTAAGATGGGAAAAAGAGCACAGACACTGGAAGATTGGAAAAATGTGTTGCGGATCGATGAGTCCAAGTTTGAGGTGTTTGGGTCAAAAAGAAGAACATTTGTTAGACACAGAACAAAGGAAAAGATGCAAGAGGAGAGCTTAATGCCAACTGTCAATCATGGTGGAGGCAGTGTGATGGTTTTGGTGGAGGTAAAATGGGACATTCTTACAGGGTAAAAGGGATCTTAAAAAAGGAAGGCTACATTTTGCAACGCCATGCCATACCCTGTGGACAGCACTTGATTGGGGCCAATTTCATCCTATAACAGAATAATGACCCACAACCCACCTCCAAACGCCTGATCTATTTAGGAAAGAAGCAGTTGGCATGATTTCTGCAATCGAGTGGCCATCACAGTTTCTGGATCTGAACCCCACTGAGCTGTTGTGGAACAGCTTGACTGTATGGTACAGAGGAAGTGTCCATCAAGCCAATCCATCTTGTGGGAGATGCTCTAGGAAGCATAGGGTGACATGTTATCAGATTACCTTGAACAATTGACAGCTAGAATGGCAAAGATCTACAAGGCTGTAAAGGTTGCTTTTTTTATGAAAGCAAAGTTTGAAGAACACAATCATTATTTTAATTAAAAATTATTATTTATAAGTCTGTCAATGACTACATTTTCTTATTCATTTAATTTGCTATATTTCCTATTCAAACTATTTCATGTGTGTTTTCATGGAAAACAAGGACATTTCCAAGGGATTCCAAGCTTTATGTGTGAAGAAAAAACTGAATTGAAGCTGTTAAGCGCTGGGTCGGATTGAGTCGTTTATCCAGTTAGAACTGGAATCTGGAACTGGATCAGCTGATTCAATGAAAAGATGCGACTCAAAAAATGTTGATTTGTTCACAAACTGGATGTCACTTTCTTTCATGAACTAGCCACGAAAAGTTAAGGAGGACGTCCAGAGTTACTTTCACTGACTCAGTGATCAGTCACAGCAACTACAGGCTCATGGAGGCAAATAATATCAGTGAATAATCAGTGAAAACTTAAAGCTATTGAATGGCTTCAGATACCTGGAAGAAAGAAAGTCATACAGGTTTGGAAGAACATGAGGGTGAGTAAATGATGACAGAACTTTCATTTATGGTTGAGCTATGACTAGAAATTTTTATTTTGTGACCTGCTTTGAAATCAGTGACTCCAGGTCCAACACTCTCCACCACACCAGGGCCCTCATGTCCCAGCACTGTGGGAAAACCTCGCTTGTCCTTTGCCTCAAAAAGGTGGTAAAGCTCAGTGTGACACAGACTTGAAGCTACAATCTACATGATGGGGAATATATTTGTTTATTGACACAAATGAACAGTATTGCATGTTTTAAAATTAGTTGCTTGGTTTCGTGACATCTTTCATGGGACATTTCCCACCTTGATTCGTATTTCTCCTTCTTGAGGTGGGGCGACTTCTATTTCCTCTATTACCAGGGCAGTATTCGGCTCCCAGGCAACGGCAGCCCGACATTTGATCACCTTTGGCACACAGACAGGAATTGGTTAATCATATTTTATGTATTTAATCATTGACTTTATAGAACTTGAGCGGTTACATCATCTCTGCTCTCTAACTGTGGTTGGAGGTTGTCCAGGCAATGGAAGCATTAAAACAAGTTTTAGAGCCACAACTATCTGTGATTTCACTATCACTAAAGATAAATATTACCTCAATGAAACTGCAAAAACACAGTTTTAGTGTGTTTAAATAGTATCCATTTGATTGAAAACTGGGAGAATTGCAAAAAATATATATCTTAAGAGAATTAGAATAATAATTATGTACCAATTGTCCCCTCACACTTTTGTGGAATTTAAAACGCTTTATGTAACCTTTATATTATTTAGTCTTCATATTGCATTATAGTAAAGCAGTGCAGGAAGTCATTTGTGCATTGTAATAACACATCTAGCTTTTTTCATCACTTTAACATTTTTTTTTTTAGTTATAGCTTTTAGTTATAGCTGAAAGCATAACAAGCTTTGCGTTATACTGGATAGCTCAAAGCATCCGTAACTATCTTATGAGTCCTATATTATCATCATCATTATTATTATTGCATTAAATTGATCAGAGAGAATACAAATTAAACTTAACTGTAGATGTCTTTGCTTTGTACTTTTTTTTCCCTATGCGATCAATAGGTCAATGTAAATATGCGTAAAGTTATAAGGGACTGAAGTCATATTAAAAATGCATTAACTGCTCTGCAGCACAAATGAAAAGAAACAAAATGACAAGTTTACGAACCTTTCCTGCTGTGGCCATTTCGTTGCTGAGATGAATCTTTGGCACTCGCTTTTATACTCTGGTTTTAAATGGATGAAGCAATCTCTCTCTCTCTCTCTCTCTCTCTCTCTCTCTCTCTCTCTCTCTCTCTCTCTCTCCCTCCCCTCTCTCTCTCTCTGATTATAGTAAAGATATATAGACGGCCCCTGAGATAGTTTTTGATTACTGATTGTTACTCTATTGAGTGAATTTAATCTAATGAGAGTTGGTCCTTTTTTCAAGTGTTTCTTTTTCTTTTTTTGTAGGAGATATTCACAGTTACATAATGAGCAGCTTAAAGTCCCCATGAAATCAAAATCAAAGTTTTTTGGCTTTTAGCATGAATATTTCCCAAGACATGTTGAAGGGGAGAATGAGGGGTTGCCCTCCACAGCGGGTGCGGAGAAAACTTTATAACTAGAAAAAAATTAAATACCCGTTAAACATGAAAGTATTGTTCGATAATTTAAGACATTTCTCCTTATATAGAACCTTTTTGTCATGAAGGCTTCTTTAAAATTGAGTCAAGAACCCTAGGCTTCCATAGGCTGAAACTTTTTCCATAGGCTGAAACCTTTTTTGTGTCCCTACAAATTATGTGCATACTATCCATCCTAAATAGTATGAATAAGTATGCCCCAAAGCATAGTATGTTGAAAAGAGTATGCCAAAAGTCCCCGGATGGTCTACTATTTCTGGTAGATTGTCGAAGTGTGGATCCGTGTACACTCTAAGGCTAATATTGCCCACAGCCCATTGCGCTTTGGAGGGGGATTAGGTTCAGACCTACTAACACAAATAAAAAGTGTTCAGTAATCAGTAGTCAGGGCACTGTCTGTCTCAATCACAAATTCCTACCAGTGCACTGAAACGTTCGCTCCCTAAAAAGTCCCACAATGCACTGTGAAAATCAGGGAAAATCAATGCTCACTACTATGTTCCCTTAACAGAAGTTCTGAAGTACGAAACATAAATCACGCGAGCCAACTCAATAAATATAATGACAAGCGATAGATGTTTGTTTGTTTTTAAACACAAACCATTCTTTAATTATACTTCAGCATAAACATACATCGCTTGACACGTAATGAACATTTAACATTTGTAATTTATTTACGGATGAAATGTTGCATGTAGGCCTATATGTAAAAGTATTTATCATAATGTAGGCTACTTTATAAATAACAAAAAATAATGTAAAAAAAAATCAGTTCTGCAGTTGTTCATAAATAGCAGTAGTGAAATAGAGTCATCAATGTCCCAATGTGTAGTGAGCCAGTGTCTTTAATGTTCTTTCCAGTGCTCGCATTTTCTTTTTTAATAAACTGATTCACAACCTTAGAAGCTATGGGAGCTGATTGACTCACACCCTGGGTCCCCAGCACCAGTGTTGATGTACACCTTTATGGTGTACACTACTACAGTATATTTGTCTGATTTGATGTACACTAATGACCTTTAGAGGGCAGACTTGCATAGCGGGATGTCTGTGTTGTGATCTGAGGTGGTTTGTTGCTGTCTTGTGTCTAGCGAAGCCTAGTATATTGTAACCTAGGGAACATCATCCAGAAACATGCCCATGCTAATGGTTTCTCTGTGGTACGAAGCTACTGTGGTCAATGCATTCAAAAACTGTGAGTAACATCCTGTCAAAAAGACACATTCTGAATGATTCGAGCATTGTACAATGTGATGGAATCAGACCTACAGAGATCGCAAACTCATCATGCTTACGTCCTTGTTTTATCAAATGTCTTTATGTGTTGAAAAAGCAGTGTTGGGGAAAGTTTTAAAAGCAATGTGTTACAATATTGTGTAACTAGAAACATTGTTACATTGCGTTACTGTTTTTCTCACCTGAACTGGCCTTGTTTGTTTGTTTAGTTCTATTTTTGGCAAATACACATCAAATTATTCACAGGATGGAGGAAATGCAAATTCACATTTGTACAGTATAGAGAACAAACCTTTCAGCTGTGCTGCCATTCTGGATCGCAGAAGAAGAGAGAAGAAATTTGAATTAACACTCATTCAGCAACAAAAACAAAAAAAAATGAAACACAAATGTAATGTTTATCTAAAGTAATTTTTGCTTAGTATGGTTAAATTCGATCATCGAAGGTCAGCAGCAAAGACATTAGTTAATAAAGCTAGGTTAAATAGGCCTACATAAAGTGTATTTGTGTTAACATTTAATTATTGCAGGTTTGTGTAATATTCTGAGTTTGCATTTCACTTTGTTTATTCATTTTGAGGAGTACTGAATCTGTTTTTGTGCAAATGAGATGAGTAAATACATGTTCAGATTTAGTCTAAAACTACAATATCCATCATGTTTAAACTGCACAACGCTTCTGCATTTACTCCTGGTTTCTCTCTACATGGGGACAGGAGAGGTGTCAGTCAATAAATGGGAAAACAAAGTAACTTGCGTTACTTATTTGAAAAAGTAACTCAGATATTTTGTTGTAAATTTAAAAGTAATGCTTTACTTTAGTAGTTACTTGAAAAAGTAATCAGATTACGTAACTCTCGTTACTTGTAATGCGTTACCCCCAACACTGATGAGGACTATGAGGTGTGCCAACACCAAAGCAAGCATCTGTGATACAGTTCTTGTGGATTTTTTTAATGTCCATTAATATGTGAAAACAGTTGCATTTGCTCAGAGGGTCCACAAATTAATCACCTTAAAAGTTTCAAACGTGTCGGCTGTGTGAGGTTTGCTGTCTCAGTTTGCTTTAGTATGTTTGTATGCCTCAATACTGTGTTTGTTTGGTACAAATTCTTTAATCTTATAAAATTATGATTGATATATGAAAACTCTTCAGTGCTGAAAGAGTGCCTTGTAACGTTATTGAAAATTGTACAAATGTTTTTCATGAACTTCTTCCAGTGTTCACAAGGTCCAATTAAATTGATCTTTAAGTGAGAATGTGCCTGTGAACATGAGGTTGAGTACAAATGGTTTCATTATTTTCTGATCATTGCCACTTAAAGAGCAATGTAAAAGCCTGAAAAGCAGTTGCAAACTTGTTGGTTTGATGCAGATATATTTCAGTTTGCAAGCTGAATTAAAGTATATTTTCTCCTTTATTTTGCTCTATTATATAACCATTTAAAATGAAGGTTGAATCTCCGGCAATTATCACAAAGAAATTAAAATGTATTGAAGTCATAAAATATCTGATAAAATATAGTCGCTGAAAAACATTTCTAGTGTCGTCCAAGCAGTTTGTGTATTGAATAATTGCTGCTGGCTTTCACATTATTTAGGTTCATACCTTTATCTAAACCTTTCAGAAATAGTTTCAGTATGATAAACTGGCATTGAGCATGTCTGCATAAGATCTGAGCAATCTATTTCCATCAATTTGTCTTAAACATTTTTAGAAGAGTCTGGAAAAATGGTTTCTACAAGTTGACACTGAATTGACCACCCAAGACAGACAGATATGAAAAATAATTTGAGAGACATGCTGCAATGTATTAACATGTGTATCCGTGTTTGGATCAGTTTGGCAGGTTATGAGCTCAAGCTGCAGGGTGCAGCTGCAAATATTTTGGTGCTTCCCAACATTCCCATGATTATTATGGAAGCGAGACAAATGCTGGAGAGTCTGGCTTAGAGGAGAGAAATAAACTATTTTGACGGCATCATAAATTGGTTATACAAAACCTCTTGAAATGATTTACATGCTTGTCTCTTTTTTATTTGCCACAGATAACATTTTCTTGTAAAACTTCTCAGAACTATTTTGCCTTGCAGATGAACAGAAGTTTTTTATGCTAAACATTAACGTTTACATGCACTTGTGACTCACTTCATAAAGCTGAGGGCTGGAAAATGCTATTAAAGAGAATCCTTGAAGCTCTTACTTGAAGCTGGTTACCCAGCTGTTACTCAAATACTGCAAAGAGGGAGAAGAGAATAAAGGAAATATAACCGTGGCCTAGAATATGATTGGGTGAAGATGATTTGCTTCTCATTTGGATATATTCAGGATGGATCGAATGCTGTAACATAGAAAACAAATGTTAGTTCTATGTTTATTCAAATGTGTTTTCCAATATTAACCTCAGGCTCAGACACAGAAAGATGAGAGTGAAAAATGTACCATTCTCCAGTCTTCATGAGATTGATGGCATCGTTGACCTGCTCCAGACTCATTTTGTTTGTTATAAACTCGTCAAGCTTTATTTTGCCGGACATGTAGTCTTGAACCAGTTTTGGAACAGAGTCCTTGCTCTTAAAACCTTTATATAAACAAAAATGAATGTACTGTATGCACAGGCATGTACTCAAGTTCCTTCTCTGAAAGCCATAGAAAGCATTAACTGACAGCCTGCTTACCACCAAACAGAGATCCTTTCCAGGTTTTTCCAGATATGAGCTGAATTGGTCGTGCAGAAAAGTCCTTCACATCAGTCCATCCAACCATAACACTCACACCCCAACCTTTAACACACGACTCTAGTGCGCTCCTCTGAGGTCAAAGACACATTAATTCACACACAGAAAGATCGCAAGTACTGAAAGCTTTCAAATAAGTAAAAAAAAGCAGCTTTTTTCATATTGTAGAGTAAATGTCAGTGAGGTCTTACCATTACTTCAGTGTTTCCCACACACTCGAGTGAGAAGTCCACTCCTCCATTGGTCATTTCTGCCAGTACTTCAGAAATTGGTTTATTATATGCTTTTGGATTCAGAAACTCGGTGGCACCAAAGACCTTTGCCTTCTCAAACTTCTGTTCATTAATATCCACAGCAAAGATGCGAGAGGCTCCAGCGTTTTTACAGCCCATGACTGCAGCCAGACCTACTGCACCCAGTCCAAACACTGCACACACAGAGCCTGGTGTAACCTTCACACAGACACAAACACACACACACAAAAAAAAAAACTCACTATTGTAATGCACCTCAACATTAACCTTACTATTCAAGCCACAAAAATGATTTGACCACTTTAGTCACCCTTAAAATTTATGAATTTATTTGTATTAGATGATAAACAAACTGGCATCTACAAACTTGTTTTTTGTTGTTGTTGCAATTTGCAAATATGTATACAGAAAGTGTCCAAATCCTTTTTATAGAGGGTTTAACAGTTTAAGAAAAGCAAGTCTAGCTAGAAAAATAGATCGGAACACATAGGAGTTATTAAATAGATTCAGTTTACAGCTCTGAACTCTGTATTGTCTGCATGACGGTACCAGCTGACAGTTATCCAGATGACTTTAAAAGTCTCTACAAAATATATTGAAACAACCAGAATATATATATTATATATATATATATATATATATATATATATATATATATATATATATTCATTTAGCTGACGCTTTTATCCAAAGCGACTTACAATTGCTATATTTCAGAGATCGCACGCCTCTGGAGCAACTAGGGGTTAAGTGTCTTGCTCAGGGACACATTGATGTCTCACAGTGGATTCGAACCCGGGTTTCTCACACCAAAGGCATGTGTCTTATCCACTGCGCCATCACCACACCACGAATAGAATGCTCTCGTCATGTTATCCCTTCTTGAAGTAAAACCAAGCATCAAGTCAAATATATTAGCTCTTCACAATACACATCTTTTCCAAGCAGCTTAACAGAAAGACATAATGTTATGTCTTTAATGCCATAGTGCTTTAAAAAGTTTTAGGGCGATATGATTATATAAGTGATCATCTGGATTTAGATCTACCTATATTATTTAAAGTGTTGTCTAGAAGATAAAGCGTTCATTTATGCGGCAGACAAATGTGACCTCTGGAGGGCGCATCCGTGGAAATTAGTTATTTATGAATGAGCCATTGAATTATTCACTTAACCAACACACTGATCCATTCTGTAATACACTGACGTTAGCGAGCGCATGGGGGTTTCTGAGTTATTGAACTGTTAATTATTTATTAAATCATTAAAATGAAAATTACAATAAATAATTTTTAAATAAAAAACATTAAAAATAAAACTTTTCACTGAAAACACTAAAAAATGAAGTTGTTAAATGTTGTTAAATTATTGAAATATTAACTTAAAATCTAAAGTAAATATTTGAATATTTTGTTTAAAATCTATAACCCCTGGTTCCACAGATAAGGCTTCAGCCTAGTCCCAGACTAAAATGCATGTTTGATCTGTTTTAACTGAAAGCAACTTGCACTGACATATCTTAAATGATGTAAGTGCCATTATGTTGTCTCAAGATGCAAACCAGTCAAGATGCAATGTTTTTTTTTTATTAATCTAATCTAATCTTAATCTAATCCCTGTCTGTGAAACCAAGCCTAAATCTTATCATCACAGCTGACATTAACTTTTAATGTTTGTTTTTATAAATTGTCAAATTCAAAAATTGTAAAATTTTTATAAATTCTTAAAGTATGCTTGTACTCTTTTTCTTTAAAATGAATGACCCTTGAATTCAACATTTTGTTTTATAAAGCAAAGACATTCAGGAAAGTGTGGCTTGAGTATCCCAAACACTTCTTGAATACACACAACATCTATACTCACCCCAGCTGTGTTGACAGCAGCGCCATAGCCAGTAGCGATGCCACAGCCGAGCAGACACACGCGGTCGAGTGGAGCATCATCATGAATCTTTGCCACAGCAATCTGGTTCATGACGGTGTACTCAGAGAAGGTACTGGTGCCCATAAACTGCAAGATGGCCTGACCACGGCAAGTAAAACGTGTTGTGGGATCAGACATGATGTCGTGATAATTACTTGTCCTGCCAGAGAAAAGAAAAATCTAAAAAGCAAGAAATTGAGTATACTGTATGTAAACCGTTGTTTTGTGTTTGTTTCTCACCAGCTGCGGTCACACAGGTTTGTTTTTGGACACTTGCAGAATCTGCATTCTCCACACTGAGAAATGAAGAGCGGAATGACCTTATCACCTGTTCAACACAAAATACAGATGTATTCATTTATTTTACTTGCATAAAGAATGCATGTCAATCAGCTCCCTAGCTTCTTAGGTCGTGAATCAGTATATCGTGTATTGTAAGATTATGTGTATTTTCAGTTAACTATAGTCAGATGCAATTACATTGTTACTGTGCCTCAGATGTAATCAACTCTATCTGTGTCTGTAAAGGTGTGAACCAAATGGCCCATACAGATGTATGGCCTATAGAAACTGAATGGCCCATAGGTGTATGGCCCACAGAAACTGATTGGTTTGAATGACAAAGAAACAGCATTGCTCAGAGGAGATTGCAGGGTAGATCGATCTCCTGTGGGAGGCCCTAACAGTTTTCTATTGTTTGTAGCCCATTTGTCTTCATGTATAAAGTTCTGTCCCACAAACAGAACTTTGGGTTAAGATTATTGAAGGGTGACATGCTAACATCGCTGCTGAAGAACTGTGCTACACTACTACCTTCAATAAATTCTTCTCCCCACAAGAACTCTGGTCAAGTTTACTTATTTTATGTATTCGAGCCACCCAAACCACTGCTCGGCCAAATACAGTAAAATCTAACAGTGTACATGAATTCAGGCACTGTAAAGGACAGTAAGGACTCTGGCTCACTATACACATTGGGACACTGATGACAGATTTCCTGCGACATGACAACGTCCTCATTGTAGAGTCAGACCATCACTCCAGGCATTTATGAACAGCAGCAGAACTGATATCTTTCTGACATAATTTTTTAATGTTATTTAAAGTACATAATGGTTTACTTTGCTTGTTACATATACGTGCAACATTTCAGCTGTAAATAAATTATAAATGTTAGCTAGATTATGTTCAATACCTAGCGATGAATGTTTATGCTGAAATGTAATTAAATAGGCCTAACGTTTTTTTTTTTCAAAACATCTACTGCATCATTAGGTGTATTGAGTTGGTTCACGTGATTTTTGTTTCGTGCTTCAGAACTTAAGGGTAATGAGCATCAATACTCCCTGGTTTTCACGGTGCATTGTGGGACATTTTAAGGAGTTTCAGTGCACTGGAAGGATTTTGTGATTGTGACAGCCCTTAAAATGTCCGATTCCCTGATCAGTGCCCTGACTACTACACTAGCTGATTGAGACGCACCCATTTCATTCATGAACAAATCAGTTAGACGAGACTGGATTTCGTCCTGATCCAGTTGATTAGATTGTATAGGAAGTGGATGTTACTACCTAAATAAAGGCAGATCTGAATGCTATTTGCAGTCAGTTGTGGAGGATATTTAGTGCCACCCTCCGCCGAGACAGACGTCATGAAGAGTGCATATGCATTTAAAAAATAATAATAATGGTGTGCACGGATAAATCATTTATAATAAATAATGCAACGTTCTGTAAAAAAAAAAGCATAGTCAATTTTGATTTCATGGTGACTTTAAAGGATAAATAAATACATGGACAGGCATTGTTCAAATGTAGTTTTAGTTATTGACCTGGTTTGAAATCAGTGACTCCAGGTCCAACACTCTCCACCACACCAGCGCCCTCATGTCCCAGCACTGTGGGAAAACCTCGCTTGTCCTTCCCTTCAAGCAGGTGGTAGAGGTCAGTGTGACACACACCTGTAGCTACAACCTTCAAGACAGGATACAAACTTTTTAATCAACAAGTTAACGATATCACAGTATTAACTGATTTTACAACTTGCATGGGGCATTTCCCACCTTGATACGTATTTCTCCTTCTTGAGGTGGGGCGACTTCTATTTCTTCCATCATCAGGGGAGCATTGGGCTCCCAGGCAACGGCAGCCCGACATTTGATCACCTTTGGCCGAAAGAAGAGATCGGTTCAGCTTAATTTAATGGTTGACTACTGATGTTTATATAACTGCTGAACTTGAGCGCTTGCATGATCTACACTCTCTAACCATAGTTGGAGGTTGTCCAGCTGTTTGGCTTAAGCAAATGGAAACATGAAACATCTGTTTTTAGAGCCACAAATATCTGTGATTTCACAATAGCAGATAAATATTAACCCAATGAAATTGCCAGAGCACATTTTTGTTGTTTTAGCATGGTTTACTATAGTTTCCATTTGACAGAAAACTGGCAGAAGGACCAATAAAATCCAAAAGAAAAAATAACATTCTTTTTGAAAAGTATTTGGGGAAAAATCATATGTACATTTATCACCTCAGTTTTACATGTGACATCAAATATCTTATATATATATATATATATATATATATATATATATATATATATATATATATATATATATATATATATATATATATATATATATATATATATATATATATATATATTATATAGTCTTTATATACACAGTATTATATTAGCAATGCAGCAAGTCAATATTGCATCGCAGCATATCATATACAAAAGTTTTACATTGTATACAAGGCATTGATCTTACGTATTTTAGCCAGTTTTTGCCAGCCTGGCTTAAAGCATCGAAAACAGTCTTATGAGAGTCTTATTAAAACTTTGGTATTAAATTGATCAAATAGAATCTTATTTGCATATGTATTTGCATTGTAATTTTTTTCCTCATCCATAGGTCAATGGAAATGAGCGTAAAGGTATAAAGGGACTGAAGTCATATTAAAAATGCATTAACTGCTCTGCAGCACAAATGAAAAGAAGAAGTTTACGAACCTTCCCTGCAGTGGCCATTTCCCAATGTAGTCGTTGCTGAGATTAATGCAAAGAGAGAAAGAGAATCTTTGGCACTCGCTTTTATATTCTTGATGAAGCAATTTCTCTCCCTCTCTCTCTCTCTCTCCCTCTCTCTCTCTCTCTCTCTCTCTCTCTCTCTCTCTCTCTTTTACTGAACTAAAATTAACATATTATTAACTATATATATATTTACACACATACAATACATTCAAACCAAAAATTATTCAGACACCAGATATAATTTGTGATTTTTTTTTACTACTGGTGCAGGACACTGACCATGTTTTGCTTAAGTGTTTTTTCTTTAATTGATAATGCGACCTTTTACACCACAGACTGAACAAAATTAAGCATTGCTTGGTAATTGGTTGACCTAACTTGGAATTATCTAATTGTGTACTTAAATTTAACAGCTATTAAACCTAATTCATTTGTGAGACAGTTTAACAGAAGGATGGCCAAAACCAGTGAAAAATCTGATAAGAAGCAAACAAAATAAGAAGGATCATACAAAATGCATGTTGTTTTTTATTTAGTACTCACCTGAATTAGATATTTTACACAAAAGATATTTACATTTAGTCCACAAGACAAAAAAATAAAAATAAAAAAAATTATAAAAATGTCCCCATTGAAAAGTTTAAATACCCTTGATTCTTAATACTGTGTCATTACCTGGATGATCCACGACTGTTTTTGTTTTGTGATGGTTGTTCTTGAGTTCCTTGTTTATCCTGAGAAGTTAAACTGCTCAATGTCCTTCAGAAAAATAAAATCCTTCAGGTCTTGCAAATGCTTTAGTTTTCCAGCATCTTTTGCATATTTGAACCCTTTCCAGTAGTGACTATCTGATCTTGAGATCCGTTTTTTTACACTGAGGACAATTGAGGGACTCAAACACAACTATTAAAAAAAAAATTCAAACATTCACTGATGCTCCAGTAGGAAACGACTCGGTTACTAACGTAACCTCGGTTCCCTGAGAGGAGGGAACGAGTATTGCGTAAGTAGCTTACGCTATGGGAAAACTCCTTTTCTCGAGAATATTGAAGTCTTTATGTAAAACACATTGCGGCTGCACAGCTGACAGCAATGAACGAAGGAGCTCGGTCATTGGCTGTGCTGCGGCAACTTGCTCGAACCAATGACGGGGCGACTCTGAATGCGCGACCAATGAGCGCGCTTCGCGCCCGCGCGCGTCAGAGCCCGCCAAGATGTGCGTGGCCAAGAGCTATATATTGGGCGCCCCGTCATGAGAGTTCTTTAGGTTAAAACGACTGAAGCGAACTAACCAAGCACAAGCACGGCAGCTTACGCAATACTCGTTCCCTCCTCTCAGGGAACCGAGGTTACGTTAGTAACCGAGTCGTTCCCTTTCGAGAGGTCTCTCCTATTGCGTAAGTAGCTTACGCTATGGGAACACCATGCAAAACGCCGTGCGTGCTGAACTTCGCCTTATAATAGCCAGAGGCAGGTGCCTAAGCTGAAAAGCAAAGTTATCATCCAACTAGCCGGCAGAGGCGAGCTTTATATGTGGGAAAAAATAGAGAGCGGCTAGAAGGCGCTCAGTGTGACACAAGCACATACATAATCTAGATACAAACTCGCAGTTCAACTAGCATTATGCTGATAGCTCATTGGAATGCAATGTCGGGACCTGTAGGTTGTAGAATCTGATAAATGTGGACGGTGAGGCCCAGCCTGCCCGCCGCACAAACATCCTCGATCGGTATCCCGCTCGACCATGCCCAGGAAGAAGCCACACTCCTGGTGGAGTGTGCTTTGACTCCCCAGGGGCATTGAAGTCCCTTAGCTTCATAAGCCAGCGCTATAGCTTCGACTATCCAGTGAGAGATTCTCTGCTTTGAAACGGCGGAACCTTTCGTACGGCCGCCAAAGCATACAAACAGTTGTTCTGTCTGTCTGAATAGGGCAGAACGCTCCAAATACTCTCTGAGAGCCCTAACGGGGCAGAGTAGATTAGCGTCGTGTTCGTCTGCTGGAGACGAAAGCGCAGTTAGGGAGATAACCTGTGCTCTGAAGGGAGTGGTGAGCACTTTAGGAATATACCCATGTTTCGGTCTAAGGACGACCCTGCAGTCGTTAGGTCCGAATTCTAGGCAGGCAGCGCTTGTTGAAAGCGCGTGCAGGTCGCCCACTCTCTTGACCGAGGCGAGTGCCAGCAAGAGCCCCATTTTGAGCGAGAGTGCACGTTTTGAGCGAGGGTGCACGGTTTGGAGTGGTTCGAACGGGGGCCCTTTAAGAGCGTCTAGGACCGTAACTAGGTCCCAGATCGGCACTGAGGGGGGGCGTGAAGGGTTCATCCTCCTGGCGCCCCTTAGGAAACGAATAATTAGGTCGTTTCTTCCCAATGGACGTTCCATTACAAGGTCGTGTGACGCTGTGATGGCAGCCACATATACTTTGAGCGTGGAGGGGGTGCGGCCCGCCTCCAGAAGCCCTTGTAGGAAAACGAGTACACTCGTAATCTCGCATGTTACAGGGTTCAGGCCCTTGGTATTACACCAGTCACTGAACACTTTCCATTTCTGGGCATATAAGCGTCTCGTGGAGGGCGCCCGCGCCTCAGCGATGGTTTTTAGTGCTCCGCTCGCGAGGTTCCTGGGAACCCGTTGAGGGGCCATGCATGAAGGGCCCACAGATCGGGGCGGGGATGAAATATCATCCCGCTGGCCTGACTGAGGAGGTCTGGCCTCAGTGGAATCGGCCATGGTGCAAATTGCATTTGCATCAGATCTGGAAACCATGTTTGGTTCTTCCAGAGTGGGGCTATCAGCGGCACTGCGTTTTTCTCCTCTCTGACCCGACTGATGACCTGTGGCAGCATCGCGATCGGGGGAAAGGCATATAAGGGGCGGCTCGGCCAGCTCTGGGCGAGCGCGTCCGTGCTTTTTGTGAAGAAAAGAGAGCAGTGCGCGTTCTCCTTGGAGGCGAAGAGGTCGATCTCCGCTTTGCCAAAGGTTTTCCATAACCACTGAATCGTCAGCGGGTTGAGAGCCCATTCTCCTGGGAGAATCTTGTCTCTGGATAGCATGTCTGCCCCCTGGTTCAGGGCGCCTGGCACATGCGCTGCTCTCAGCGAGCGCAAGTTGTGCTGGGACCATAAAATGAGTCTCCTGGCAATTGAATGCATGGAGCTCGACCTGAGTCCACCCTGGCGATTTATGTACGACACTACCGTCATGTTGTCCGTTCGGACCAGGACGTGTTCGTTTTTTAGATGTGGGAGCAGGGCTCTGAGAGCCAAAGCGACCGCTTTCATTTCCAGACAGTTTATGTGTAGGCGCTTCTCCGGGTTTGACCAAAAGCCGGAGACAGGCCTGCCCTTGTAAAGGGCCCCCCAACCTATTTTGGAGGCATCTGTCGTTATCATCTTTCTCCTTGTGTTCACACCCAGACTCATGCCTGACTGGTAACAGTCGGCGGCTTTCCAGTGCGTCAGGGCTTTTATACAGCCGTGGTTCGCTCTGATTAAAAAGTGGCCCGAACGCCACGCGTGAGTAGGGACGCGGCTCTTGAGCCAGCGTTGGAGAGGGCGCATATGCAACAATCCTAGCTGGAGTACGGCCGATGCTGAGGCCATGAGACCGAGCATCCTCTGAAACCGTTTGACGGGGGTCAAAACCTCGCTCCGATGAGAGACGCGCTGTCATTTGCATCGAGTCTAGAACTATTCCCAGGAAAGAAATCCTCTGGCTGGGAGATAGTATGCTTTTTGCAAAATTGATTCTTAGACCCAGGCATTCTAAATGGCTGATAATCCAAGATCGGTGTGTTATTAACTGACTCTCTGATTGTGCTAGAACCAGCCAATCGCCGAGATAATTCAGTATTCGCACTCCCCTTCGTCTTAGGGGGGAAAGTGCTGCATCCATACATTTCGTGAATGTACGGGGAGCCAGGGACAGGCCGAACGGGAGTACTGTGTACTGGTATGACTGTCCCTCGAAAGCGAATCTCAGAAACGGCCTGTGATGAGGCGCTATTGGAATGTGAAAGTAAGCATCTTTCAGATCCACTGAGAGAAACCAATCTCCTGGGCGCACTTGCGCGAGGATATGCTTGGTTGTTAACATTCTGAACGAGCGAATCATTAGTGCTTTGTTCAGGTGTCTGAGATCTAGGATGGGGCGGAGACCGCCATCCTTTTTCGGGACGAGAAAATAGCGGCTGTAAAAACCTGTCCCGCTCAGAGAGGGGGAAACAGTTTCCACAGCGCCCTTTTCTATTAGTTTGCGCACCTCGTGCGTAGAACATGTGAACACTCTTTTCTCACTTTCGTCTCGACCACAGTCGTAAAACGTGGTGGTCTGCGAGCGAACTGGAGCGAGTATCCGTGCTTTACTATATTCAATACCCATTTCGGCATATCTGGAATGTTTTCCCATGCCGCTGCGTGTACAGATATGGGCTGAATACAGGCTAGGGGCGGGCCGCTGTGACGTAGGGACCCGGCCAGCGAATCGCCTGAGCTCGTAGCTCTCAGAGGCGCGGGCGCGCGCTGAGCAGCTGAGTGAATGGGCGCGTGTGTGATTACAACAGCGCGCGCTGTGTTTGTAAAACTCGCAGCCTGAGCTGAGGTTGTGTTTGACACTGTAAGGGCAGTGTTTATAAGTGGGGGTGCATAAACAGTGGTAGGCACACGCGTCACTTTTATAATGTTTCCCGCTTTTACTGGGGATGAATTTATAACTGTGTGAACAGTGCTTGTGTGTAGTGGTGCGTACATGACCGTAGGCACGTGATCTACATTCATGGGAAGCGCAGCCTGAGCTGGGAATGAATTTGGCACTGTTTTGACAGTATCTGGGAATGCACACTTTGTGGACATGTGAACCCTTAGTGATGCAGGCAGAAAAAGACTCTTTTTGTGTTTTCTGTGCGTCGCCGTAAACGGCGTTTGTTTGCAGGTGAGCGAGCTCTGTGACTGGCCCATTGACTGCTGTATGGACATATCCAGCCGCCTGTAAGGGGACTGGGTAATGTTTGAGCTTTTGCAGAGAGAGTGGTCCGGCTTTTGCGAGACACGCACTCTCTCTTCTCATTTCTGTGGCTAGGACGGCTTTCGAGGCTCAGGGTTCAGCACAATCTTGGGCCGAGGACCCTGTCGCTCAGGAGGCGGCTTGCGGTTGTGAGAGCGCGAGCGGCGTCGAGCGTCAGCCTGAGGCGCGGGCTGAGAGGCGGTGGGAGCTGTTTTAGCCCGCTGCGGCTGTGGCGGTCTCTGTCTGCTCTGCGATGAGCTGGAGCGCTTTGGCAGGAAATGACGCATAGCTTGTGAAGCGTTCTGGGCCTCAGTGAAGCGTTCGGCGAAACCTTTAACCGCCGGTCCAAACAGCCCGCTGGTGGAGATAGGCGCATCGAGAAATGGTGCCTTATCCGAGTTCTTCATTTCAGTCAGAGTCAGCCACAGATGGCGCTCGAGAACAGTCAAATTAGCCATAGCACGGCCGATGGACTGGGCGGTGGCCTTCGTGGCTCGCAGAGCTATATCAGTCGCGCTGCGTAGGTCCCTGAAGGCTTCGGGTTCGGGGCCAGACTCGTCCATAGAGCGGAGAAGCTTGGCTTGGAACACTTGAAGTACCGCCATTGAGTGAAGCGCTGATGCAGCTTGGCCAGCGGCGGCGTAGGCACGACCGGTGAGAGCAGAGGTAGTGCGGCAGGGCTTCGAGGGGTGGGAAGCTTTGGCTTTCCATCCGGTGGTGGAGGGCGGGCAGAGATGATTGGCCACGGCCTTCTCGAGGGGCGGCGTTCCCTCGTAGCCTCTTTCCTTCGCGCCATCCACTGAGGAGAGCGAAGAAGAAAAAGAAGGCTTTAGGCGCGCAGAGTGGGGGGCTTTCCACGACTTGGTGAGTTCGTCGTGAACTTCCGGGAAGAAGGGAGAAGGCCTTTGCCGAGGGGCCTGCTGGCGCCCCTGCAGAAACCACTCATCCAGTCGGCTCCGGGTTGGTTCTTCGGGAGAAGACCAATCGAGCCCGAGGTCTTCCACGGCCTTAGAGAGGACAGGGATAATCTCAGTATCCATAGTGGAGCCCCCGCTCGTGCTAGCTAGCGTCGACGGGGCGGGGTCGAGAGTGGAGCCCGGCCAGTCGTCCGATGCAGCGTCGATGGACAAGCTGTCGTCCATTCCCCCGTCGTCCTCGGACGCGCCGAAAGTCACAAGGCCCACCGCTCTGCTAGAGGGGTGTGGGTCCGGCTGGGTGAACTGAACCGGCGGTGGGGAAGGCAAGAGCGGCGGTGAAGCACGCGGAGACTGGCTCGGCGTGACGTCACTGAGCTCAGGTTCAGGAAGCCTCTGTGAGCGGCGCTTTTTCTTAGTGCGCGGCTCAAACAGAGGGGTGGCGATGGGCTCGCTCACGGCGAAAGCGGCGAGGCGAGCCCGTAGTGCGGAGAGACCCAGGTCATCACATTCCGGGCATCCGCCCTTGGTCAATGCAGCTTCTGCGTGGTCCCGGCCCAGGCAGCGAGCGCAGATGATGTGACGATCCCCGTCCGGGAGAAGGTCTCTGCACTCTGCAGGAAGGCATTTGAAACAACGCCTTATTGGAAAATTGCTCTTTCACAAATGTCGCGGGGCGGACAGACGTAAAATACTTGCGTATATGGCGCGCCGGATGGCTCAGTAGGAGGTGCTTGAAGGCGGCTGAAGGTGCCGACGTCCTCGTAGCAATCCCGCTGGTATGCTTTTCCACGGCAGTGAAGGCTTCCAATAATCCGGAGGATCCAGCGAAGAAGGTGTTCGCTGAAGGAGATTAAATCTAAAGAACTCTCATGACGGGGCGCCCAATATATAGCTCTTGGCCACGCCCATCTTGGCGGGCTCTGACGCGCGCGAAGCGCGCTCATTGGTCGCGCATTCAGAGTCGCCCCGTCATTGGTTTGAGCAAGTTGCCGCAGCACAGCCAATGACCGAGCTCCTTCGTTCATTGCTGTCAGCTGTGCAGCCGCAATGTGTTTTACATAAAGACTTCAATATTCTCGAGAAAAGGAGTTTTCCCATAGCGTAAGCTACTTACGCAATAGGAGAGACCTCTCGAAAGGGAACACGATGCATTAAGAGCCAGGGGTGAAAACTATTTGAATTTGAAGATCAAGGTACATTGTACTTATTTTGTCATCCGGGAAACGTGTAAGTATCTGTAAGTATTCTGTTGCTTCCAGAGGGCAGTACTAAATGAAAAAAATGTGGACATCTTCATCCTGTTCAAAGGTTTTTGATGCTTTTCAGTTAATATTTGCCTAAGTTCTAAAGATTTGTAATAATAATATATTAACCTTCTCGCTTCAAATTCAGGTCTTCCCAAAAGCAATGTACTGTTTAGCCAAGGGGTCAAGCTGGTTGTAATCATTTTTTACAGTCTATGGTTGTAACGGGGTTCGTTATTATGGGAAGAAGGAGGCGGAAACCGGCGAACATTCACACATTTTAATGACAAAATAAAACAAATACAAAAATGAAAGTAAAGACGGCAGTCCATCACGGTCGACTGCCGCCACACATAAACAAAACATCAAATAAAATTCAGGCCTGTCCTTTCTCGATCTTCACCGTTGTCGCTCCTCCTTTTATGCTTCTGCTCCTCCGTGAGAGATGCGAGACCGGTGCGTCTCACAGGTGTCATTCATTATCACTCGCGCTGAGCTCTCACGTCCCTCGGCCTCTTCCTGCTCGTCACACTGGTATATCAGACG
This sequence comes from Gila orcuttii, assembly GCA_026230005.1. Taxonomy (NCBI): domain Eukaryota; kingdom Metazoa; phylum Chordata; class Actinopteri; order Cypriniformes; family Leuciscidae; genus Gila; species Gila orcuttii. The sequence continues at coordinate 10,851,512 of JAPDVR010000019.1, read as the reverse complement.
TTTGCCGAATCCAGTCAGTAAGACAGCGATAACATCTTTTTTAGACATGAAAATGACAATTTTAAATCGCTAAAAACAGACACGATAGCTGATTCGAACGAGTGATGTTCCACGGCGGCATCCATCTTTGTAATGTACAAATTAAAATCTGCTTCACCGTCACTGCGCTGTCGTCATCGTGTAAAGCCCGCCCCAACGTTTCTGATTGGTGCCGCGATTTCTGCCGACTGGAAATGGGTTTCAATGAGCTCTTTAGCAAATCTAAATTTGCGGAAGTTGTCTGGGTTCCCTGTCGAGAGGTCTCTCCTATTGCGTAAGTAGCTTACGCTATGGGAAAACTCCTTTTCTCGAGAATATTGAAGTCTTTATGTAAAACGCATTGCAGCTGCACAGCTGACAGCAATGAACGAAGGAGCTCGGTCATTGGCTGTGCTGCGGCAACTTGCTCGAACCAATGACGGGGCGACTCTGAATGCGCGACCAATGAACGCGCTTCGCGCCCGCGCGCGTCAGAGCCCGCCAAGATGGGCGTGGCCAAGCTATATATTGGGCGCCCCGTCATGAGAGTTCTTTAGATTTAATCTCCTTCAGCGAACACCTTCTTCGCTGGATCCTCCGGATTATTGAAAGCCTTCGCCGCCGTGGAAAAGCATACCAGCGGGATTGCTACGAGGACGTCGGCACCTTCAGCCGCCTTCGAACACCATCCTACTGAGCCATCCGGCGCGTCACACACGCAAGTATTTTACATCTGTTCGCCCCGCGACATTTGTAAAAGAGCAAATTTTCTGAGGCGTTGTTTCAAATGCCTTCCTGCGCGTCGTGCAGAGACCTTCTCCCGGACGGGGATCGTCACATCATCTGCGCTCGCTGCCTGGGCCGGAACCACGCAGAAGCTGCTCTGACCAAGGGCGGATGCCCGGAATGTGACGACCTGGGTCTCTCCACACTGCGGGCTCGCTTCGCCGCTTTCGCCGCGAGCGAGCCCATCGCCGCCACCCCTCTGTTTGAGCCGCGCTTTAAAAAAAAAAAAAAAAAAAAAAAAAAAAAACGCCGCTCACAGAGGCTTCCTGAACCTGAGCTCAGTGACGTCACGCCGAGCCAGTCTCCGCGTGCTTCACCGCCGCTCTTGCCTTCCCCACCGCCGGTTCAGTTCACTCAGCCGGACCCACACCCCTCTAGCAGAGCGGTGGGCCTTGTGACTTTCGGCGCGTCCGAGGACGACGGGGGAGTGGATGACAGCCTGTCCATCGACGCTGCATCTGACGACTGGCCGGGCTCCACTTTCGACCCCGCCCCGTCGACGCTAGCTAGCACGAGTGCGGGCTCCACCATGGATACGGAGATTATCCGCATCCTCTCGAAGGCCGTGGAGGACCTCGGGCTCGATTGGTGTTCTCCCTGCCGCACTACCTCTGCTCTCGCCGGTCGCGCCTACGCCGCCGCCGGCCAAGCTGCATCAGCACTTCACTCAATGGCGGTACTTCAAGTGTTCCAAGCCAAGCTTCTCCGCTCTATGGACGAGTCTGGCCCCGAACCCGAAGCCTTCAGGGACCTACGCAGCGCAACTGATAGCTCTGCGAGCCACGAAGGCCACCGCCCAGTCTATTGGCCGTGCTATGGCTAATTTGACTGTTCTCGAGCACCATCTGTAGCTGACTGTGACTGAGATGAAGGACGCGGATAAGGCGCCATTTCTCGACGCGCCTATCTCCACCAGCGGGCTGTTTGGACCGGCGGTTAAAGGTTTCGCAGAACGCTTCACTGAGGCCCAGAACGCTTCACAAGCTATGCGTCATTTCCTGCCAAAGCGCTCCAGCTCATCGCAGAGCAGACAGAGACCGCCACAGCCGCAGCGGGCTAGAACAGCTCCCACCGCCTCTCAGCCCGCGCCTCAGGCTGACGCTCGACGCCGCTCGCGCTCTCAAAAGCCGTCCTAGCCACAGAAATGAGAAGAGAGAGTGCGTGTCTCGCAAAAGCCGGACCACTCTCTGCAAAAGCTCAAACATTACCCAGTCCCCTTACAGGCGGCTGGATATGTCCATACAGCAGTCAATGGGCCAGTCACAGAGCTCGCTCATCTGCAAACAAACACCGTTTTTACGGCGACGCACAGAGAAAAAAAAAAAAAAAGTCTTTTTCTGCCTGCGTCACTAAGGGTTAACATGTCCACAAAGTGTGCATTCCCAGATACTGTCAAAACAGTGCCAAATTCATTCCCAGCTCAGGCTGCGCTTCCCATGAATGTAGATCACGTGCCTACGGTCATGTACGCACCACTACACACAAGCACTGTTCACACAGTTATAAATTCATCCCCAGTAAAAGCGGGAAACATTATAAAGGTGACGCGTGTGCCTAACACTGTTTATGCACCCCCACTTATAAACACTGTCCTTACAGTGTCAAACACAACCTCCGCTCAGGCTGCGAGTTTTACAAACACAGCGCGCGCTGTTGTAATCACACACGCGCCCATTCACTCAGCTGCTCAGCGCGTGCCCGCGCCTCTGAGAGCTACGAGCTCAGGCGATTCGCTGGCCAGGTCCCTACGTCACAGCGGCCCGCCCCTAGCCTGTATTCAGCCCATATCTGTACACGCAGCGGCATGGGAAAACATTCCAGATATGCCGAAATGGGTATTGAATATAGTAAAGCACGGATACTCGCTCCAGTTCGCTCGCAGACCACCACGTTTTACGACTGTGGTCGAGACAAAAGTGAGAAAGGAGTGTTCACATGTTCTACGCACCGAGGTGCGCAAACTAATAGAAAAGGGCGCTGTGGAAACTGTTTTCCCCCTCTCTGAGCGGGACAGGTTTTTACAGCCGCTATTTTCTCGTCCCGAAAAAGGATAGGACGAAAGGATCCGCCCCATCCTAGATCTCAGACACCTGAACAGAGCACTAATGATTCGCTCGTTCAGAATGTTAACAACCAAGCATATCCTCGCGCAAGTACGCCGAGGAGATTGGTTTCTCTCAGTGGATCTGAAAGATGCTTACTTTCACATTCCAATAACGCCTCATCACAGGCCGTTTCTTAACGTTAGTAACCGAGTCGTTTTCCCAGGCTAGGGAAACACAGCCCAGATGGATTTTGTGGATTTCATTGGGAAAAAGCAATAAAACAAATTATTTTAAACCATGATAATTTTTATTATGATAACTCAGTTTTAAAGTTCCCTTACATTGCAGAAAGATGTGAAATATAAAAAGCAATTATTTTCAATGAAATGAATCAAAGTATTTTACACAACCCACCGCCCAAAAATACAGCATTGTGGCATACAGTAAATGATATGTAGGTGAAATTAAATTATGGCACAGAAGATGCTGATTAACACTGAAAAGAATCAGATACATAATAGCAAAGTGTTGGCATTGTATCAGCAATTATGAACTGTAATATTACATACCAACCAAAGTTTTTTCAATCAGTACCAAAAATAATCATATTAAAACATGATTTTCAGGAATATGAAATGATGTCATCTTGCAAAGATATTCACAGCTACATAAAGAGCAGCTTAGCTTTGCTTAAAAAGTTAGAGTTCATTCAATAATCTTAAAATTTAAGAAAACACATAAGTGCAATAAAAACTGGCATTTTCATACTTCTGATCCTGAATATGGGTCATACAAAACATTCTGTTTTTGCAAAAATTGCATACTAAATATTTTACAGTTATGAAGTAATCCTTTGATTTCATTGATACAGATATTGTAACATGAATTTTTTAAATGAACATGAGCAGATTAAAGTAAAATCAACTAATAAGAATACCCAATAGGAATATACAGTGCATAACGTAGGTCTTTTCTCGTGAGAGGTTTGGTTTTCCATTGTCTTCCTCTGCTCAGACTTTTGGAGCATTTGATTTAATTCATACTGTCAGAGGAAACATATATCCCAGCAGCCCAGAACATTTCACATGCAGTAGTATTAACACATTCAAGTTAACACAGAAGGATTATTATTCCCTGGTATATTTCCCAAGACATGTTAAGGGGAAGATGAGGAAGGTTGCCCTCTAGTGCAATTGCAGAGAATGCAGGACTGACACCTGGGCAAATAAGAGTAATACATTCAACAACAGTACCATGGTCATTTTAATGATTATATAACTGGCATGTACAACTGTCATTAGAATCCGGTAATATTTATGCTCTTTATCCTGAACTTTATTTTAAAACTAATGATAGTCAGCATATCAATATGCACCCATTTTGTTGATGCAAATATTTAAGGGAAGCATGCTTTTCACAAATACCGATCATAGATAATGCTCAGTTCACACCTGCGCTCAGACTGGAGGAATCATTCCTGTAGATTAAGTAAATCCTCTGATTATCTTTAATAACTTACCCTCTTGAACATACCCACATAAAAAGAAGGCAAACGGCACAGATCCAAGTATACGGTTTGGGTAATACGTTCAAATGACATTCACGAAGCTCATTTTTTGTAGAAAGAAGTCTCTCCTCTCTTTCACTGGCACAGGCTGTGAGTGCCAAATGCAACCTTATCTGTCTGTCCGTCACTTAACATCTGTTATTTCTGAATATAAATGATAACGATGCATAGAGTTCCCACAAGGCCGAGGGCTTGGATACCAAGAAACCAGAGCAGCAACCAAAAGACCAGCACGACCACAGGCTCCACAATCTTCTCTCCAAAGTAAAGCTGGGTGAAACCAAGACCCCTCAGACACTTATTGAGCTCCCCGAACAGAGTGCCCATCTTCTCACAGTCGTCCACCAATGGAGCCTCTGGCGCAGGTCCTTCTGCTGCCTGTGGCTCTGCTGCAGAGGCTTCATGTGGTCTTTCTCTTCCCCTGAGGTCATTCTGAGAGCAAAGACAGAGTTTGACTAAATTAGTAACACAAAGCAGAAAGTGGAAAATACTGTAAGATGACACCACATAACGTGCGTGAGAGTGTCTGTGGAATGTGTTTATGTGTATTCGGGCTAGACTGTGTACAGTTGAGACATGAGTACAGTTGAGACACCTTAAATAACTTACGTGCGCAGCATGCACAAGTTGTGATTTTTGCTGTGCACATGTGTATTAGTGTCCTCTTTGATCATGGGAAATTTTAACAACGTAAACATATCCGATCCGAAGATATCAGAAAAAGTTTTTTTTCTAAGATAAGACTTTCACTACACCATGCACACTCCACAATGAATAGCTTATTATCCTTACGTGACTGTTAAACGTAACTGGTATCATCACAAACGTTATTATGTGCCCTAAAAACTGGCATATTTCATGGTATTGTGTCATGCAAGATCATTGCAAAATCTAGAGAAATGTGCGAGGTGGCCAGTGGGGTATGGTTGAGACACACGTGTCTCAACTGTACCCCCGATAGATTTCTATTAGAAAACACACTGTTTAGTTGTTCAGTGTTATGATAACAGGTTTAACGTCGTAATTAGCCAACATAGGACGCAAATGAAAATAAAATTTGATATTTAAATGGATGAATAAATAAACATGTTGCCCAATTGTTTTTTTTTCTTTATTTGTCTTTATTTATTATATTTACAATGAACATTTAGTTACCTTTACATCATTAAAAATGGGTGTCTCAACTGGTACAGCACCTTATTTTTATGAGCTAATTGTGGAAAATATAAACTACTTATGGGTATTATTGATTGATAATATCTTAGTCTACAAGCTAATGAAATGTCATGTGGCATGTCATGTAGAAATTCACTTCTTTTCAGTATCTATTTTTGTGTGAAAAATCAAAACGCAAAAAGTGTCTCAACTGTACTCAGTCTACCCTATAGGCAGGCAAAAAACAAACAAACAAGTTGGTATACTTAGGTTTATTATTTAGCTATGGTAAAACTAAAAAGAGATATTTGTTATGTTTAACAGATTAGACTGAATGCCTTATGTTATACCTAGTGAATGTGAAATTGCAAAACAACTATTCACAGAGCAGGCTGTAGTTAGCATATGATGTGGAAAGCTGATGATAAAGAAAGGGAGAGGCAGGGCAATGTCTTAAGTTACAGATAACAGAATATTCCGCCATTTCCGAGTAAAAAGTGAAAGAAAGGAAGATAAATACACACATGCAAGTCTAAAAAATTGATTATTATATTTAAATGCAAAATTGTTAAGAGCTGTAATGAGATCTGACAGTCTTACCTGTTCGCTGTGTGTGGGTCTAACAGCACGCTCGCGCTGGCAATGACACCCGCTTCGATCTCGAGTTCCGCATAAGACATCACGATGACGTACCTCCGTATCATTTACTATCCGATTAGTACTTGACATATTCCTAAAAACAGAAAGATTAATGCTGACCTGAGATAGGGCCGAGGGGCTGAGAACCAGATGGCTGCTGGCGATACTTCCGGTCTTGGCTGTCAATGGTACACCCTGACGTCGTGAGTCACTCCCGGTGCAGTCATAATAAATTAGTCTATGTATCATCCTAAATAACGGGAATTGTTGTATTATGTTTGTTATAACCTTTATAATGACAAAAAATAATGGATTAGACATTCATGATATTATGTAGATGTATGTATAGCCCGTTTTTTCTTTCTTTTTAATAAGGTCTGGCCTGTTTCATAGTATAATTATTCATGAATAAATCCGCACTAGAAATATATACTGTTATTGTGCAGGCTGTGTGTCAAAACCTAGCAAGCCAACTACGTAGAGAAAAATCTGGGGGCGTCATTTCCGGCAGTCGGTTCTTTCAAACAGCTCATTTAAACGAACCGATTGAGAACGATTCAGCTGCCCTTTTACGTCACGCGTAATAATCACATTTTCATCTGTCATACTCAAACCTCTCCACTCTCTCATTTCATATATCGTTTCATATTTCTGTGTACTGTTTCACACACACACACACACACACACACACACACACACACACACACACACACACACACACACACACACACAATTCCTGTTAAACGTATACTTTTCCAGATACAATCTGTGATTTATTCATATTAAATGGGGACACAAAATTAACATCTCAGGCACGTCTTAAGTTATTTCTTATACGTCCAAATGAGGCGCTTCTCCGGTCAAAGTGTTTATTTGAGAACTGTGATTCGTGAACGTTTGTGAACTGGCACTATCAATTCACTTTCAAGAACCGATTCAAAAGAATGATTCATTCAAATAGCCAAATCGTGTTCGAATTGTTCTTGGTAGGCGTCTCGTTACGTTTTAAGCATAGGGTTTTGAGACAAAACCTGTGATTCGCTCTCAATACTGTGTCAGCCAATCAGAGCGAAGCACTGGAGTGAAGCGTGAAAGTCCCTTATGAGGCCTGCCTGTGAACGACTCAAGTAAAATGGCGACGGTGGAACCGGTGAGTGAATAAACTTCACAAAGATTATTTTACTTTCCTGTCTTTTCACACTAAACTACAAAACGACCTTCATTTAACAATGGGTTTATACTAAGTTTTTGGCTCAAATGACTTTTAAATTTCATTCTCTGTAAACTTTTAAAAAGTTTATTCGGCTTGTTTGAATGGTATGGCTCAAAGTTAGGCTGAAAGTTGACAAGGCTTGTTCCAGTCACGTAAGGGACTTAATTGCTTTTCCAGATGTCTGTTCGTCACTACTACCCTTTATGCATTTAGCCACAATTTTAAACTTGTTTAATTTTCTTTCTGGAAGAAAGCGAGCCCGTCACAGCACAGCTGTCAAAAACTAAGACAGCGAATGAGGAAAGTGAAGTGAATTGTATTGTAACGACACCATGCTGGATCAAACCATGAAAGCTGTGTCAAACCACAGTTTATTCACAGCTGTTAAAATCTACATGAATGACAGTAATGAATGACTGTAAACACTTCTAGTTATCTCACACAGCTCAGGTTAGATTAAAATAAGGTTAAGAAAAACTAACAGCTACAGTCCTCAGACTTGCAGCAGATACAACACAATCACATTAAACTACCAGGTATTGCATTGGTCCCAGGTGTTGAGTCAGTTTTGTTCTCTATGCTTTAGGCTATTTAATTTAAATAATGGAAAATAAATGGTTATTGTCTACAGTAAGTCCAACAGTTGTGTGTGTGTGTGTCTTAACACTGGCTGCTTTGATGTGAACTTGAATGTATTAGCTCAAAACTAATCTTTAAAATTTTCCTGCCCAGGAAATAAACTCAAATTCTTGCAAGAGTGAAGAGGAGAACTCAGAAGAGACCAATCAGGAGATTGTCAGCCCTGAGAGCTACATCAAACATCCTCTACAGAACAAGTTGACTGAATGAATGCACTTGTTTTTAGGGACACACATAATGTTATTTCCAATAAAACGCTAGTTCCTAATTATATTTTTTAGGTTCTAATATATACAAATGACATATTTCCTCTGTATAATTTTATACTTTAAGAGTGTTCTTTAGATTTCTAGATTCTGTAAAAATGTTGATGTTATTTTTGTTTTTCCCCCTAAAGATGGTCTTTATGGTTCTTCAAAAATGACAAGAGCAAAACATGGCAGGCCAATCTCAGACTGATCTCCAAATTTGACACAGTAGAGGATTTTTGGGCGTAAGACTTTTTTTTGTACTAAGAGATGAGCATAGCCTACATTCCAAACATTACTTGACTAGTTTAATTGAGTTTATGAATCTCTTCTTTATAGGCTTTATAACCACATTCAGCTCTCCAGTTTTTTGATGTCAGGATGTGACTATTCTCTTTTCAAGGTAGGCTTCCCTCATAACTGCTATGTAATTTATGGGATAATTCACCCAAAAGTAAAAATTATATTATCATCATCAGCTTTAAAGGGACAATGTGCAGTTTTTTTAGGTATTTTATTATCTAAAATCAATATTTTTATTCATAAATATGTCCTCAATGGTGTACAAATACCTCTGCCAATTATCTGACTTATCCTCGTAAACGAAGAATTTATTATCTTTATATACATGAGACGGGTAGGTCCACGGAGGCTTCCATGTAATTCCGTCATCTTGAAAAACTATAATAGCAGAGAGGGTCAAAAAGTACTAGGCCAACGCGTTTCCACAACGCGTTTTCGTTCAGAGCCAGCGTCACGTGACTGAAAGCAGCAGAAACGGAGGAGCAGAGCAGTGAGAGGGGCTTGTCACTGCCCCGGCAAGTTTAAAAGGCTGCATTGCACTGTTATTTTTAATGGCGGACCATACATATGCCGAGCCACAGGAGAAGTTGAAATAACAAACCTGTTCAACGGAAGGAAAACTCTACTAAGTGCTACTAGAAGACATCCTGTCATAGCTTTTTGGTACATAACAGCTACCGTAGATGCAACACGCATTTGGAAAAGCGAGGCGCTGGAGAGCACAATTCGTTTGAATGCAAAATACAATTTTACTGCTAGATGGGAGAAATTCCTACACAATGTCCCAGTTTAAATTAAAGCTCTGTGAAATTTTACCCAATATATATACACACACACACATACACATTATCAAGACTTAAATAACTAATTGACCCATTGCTAAGCTACAGCAAAATATTACTGAGCATCTGTTGCCGTCTGCCAAATTATCTGATGAGCTGTTGTTCCTTTGTAACTTAAGTCAATAGGGGATGCGTGTTTGGATTTACTTTACAGATGCAATCCAAAAATATAGTGAAATCCAAATCTTAAAATAAACGTTGAGCAGTTTATGCTGTGCAAGTTAACGTTACTTATTAATTATCTTTTTATTTTTTTTTATAAATTTGTTATTCTGTAACTTTTTAAAGAAGAAAAACAAATAAAATGCTTTGCAGTGTCACAAATTACAATCTGTCAGCTTTTACCTTTTTATGGGCACTTTTACATTGTTGTTCTATTTGTGGAGATCTCCGGTGGAATGTAACCAAGGAGGGTGGAGTTTAAGGGTCAATTGCCGAAAGCATAGCGTTTGCAAAATATTGTTCTTGTACTTTTATTCTTTTTCTGAAAGTAGATTTTTGCTTTAGTGTTGCTTGCTGCTTTGTGTACGAGAGTGTACGAGATACTCCAGATTACTGTGGACTTTGGTTTGTGCTTGGGTTGCAGGATGGTATTGAGCCCATGTGGGAGGATGAGAGGAATAAAAAAGGAGGCCGCTGGCTCATCACTCTCAACAAGCAGCAGAGGAAGTATGACCTGGACCGCTTTTGGTTGGAAACTGTAAGAGTTCTGAGTTAGTCACTGAACGCCCCCTCAACATGCACGCAAGTAATTCATGTGCTTCTGTAGCCCTGACTCTCAAACACTCACCTGTGTCATTCCTACAGCTGCTGTGCCTCATCGGTGAGACCTTTGACGACTACAGCGATGAAGTGTGCGGGGCTGTAGTCAATATCCGTACGAAAGGTGATAAAATCGCAGTCTGGACATCTGATTACGAGAACCGAGATGCTGTAACGCACATTGGGTGAGACTCTAATGCATTCATGCTACATAAATCAGGGGTGCCCAATGCCTGCAGGGTTCAAATCCAACACGCCTGTCTGTAATGATAAAGTTCATCTGAAGATCTTACTTAGCGGATTCAGTTGTGTTTGATCGTGTTTAGAGCTGAACTTTGCAAGAAGTTAGATCTGCAGGAACAGGATTGGGCACCTCTGATATAAATGATAATATACTCAACCTGGTACAATGTGTAATTGTGTTTGTTTGGCAGGAGGGTGTACAAGGAACGGTTAGGCATCCCTATGAATATGACCATTGGCTACCAGTCTCATGCTGACACGGCCACTAAGAGTGGCTCCACTACTAAGAACAAGTTTGTGGTCTGAATATCTTCAAGGGCCTGAATTCTCTCTCTCTCTCTCTCTCTCTCAAAACCAAAGCAACAAAAACAGACTGGACTCTGAACTGCAACATTTTACGCAAAAGCCCTTCACAAACACACTCCTGGGTTTTTGCTTGTACAAATGAGGATTGCAGCACAGACAAAGTTTATATAAGCAACATTGTTATTTTCAAAGTATTACTTTTGTATCATGCTACACTACACATGTTCCCACCAAACATCACTACACAGTTTCGCTAAGAAAAGAGTATTCAAAAATCACATTCAATGTTTACCCCTGGCAAGTCTTGTTCAGAGTTATTTAAGTATTTAATGTTTTTTTTTTTTGTTGTTGTAAGAAATTGTCAATTTATTTAATGGCAGAGGAAAGGAAATGTCTTCTTTTATCCAGCAGCTTTGCTGCTTCAGTGCCTATTGAACATAAACATTTTAATTTATTCAGATTAATCCTCAACATTTTATTGAGAGGGTATTTGGCCATTGAGTGCATGTAATCAAGCTAATCTACATAGAGCTGCCATCTTTAAGCATTAACATGATTCAATTTGGGGGTTTGCAATTCAAGAAGTGTTTTTTATATTGTGAATTTTCGATGCATCATAAGTTTACATTCCTTATTAGAACAGTAAACTGTGGGACTTTTTTGCAATGCTGTAACAGAATTTTGCTTGTCTGGATGTCATTGGCTTGATTTGACTCTTCAAAAAGATAGCAGCATTATCAAATAGGCCCTGAAAATAAAATGGATTCATATCGATTCAATTTATTCCAGGTGTCTTGGTATTTATCACCACAGTGATACTGGATGTTAATGGGCAATTAATTATTTATTAGAGCATCAAATCTCATCCATCTATCGATCACAATTTAACAATTCAGATTTTTGTAGATCACTGTAGCCTTAAGTGCCATTTATTTTCTTTTTTTGTGAACTCAACACTCAACATTCAGATTTGAAATCTCACAATCAATAACCTAATCACCATTGAGGTTTTTTTCCCGAGACATAAACCTTGGTTGCAGTCTTTCTGTCTGGATGTTTGCAGTGCACTGTATTCCACAACCCATCACCACTCAGGCTAGTGTCAGAGCAAAGCTTGATTGTGCTCACAGCCACTATATTTTCTGAATCTAAAATTAGTATCTGTCTATTTAACTGAATTCATAGAGTTCAGAATAAGTTTAAGGTATCATGCAGTAGACTTTGAACAGTGCTGAATGATATTGATCCAGTATGTCACCTGATACTGGCTGCTAGAGCAAGTACGAAAGGTTACTGCAGGCACATAGAAAGAGAATAAATAATTATTTGTTAGCAAGGACTTTGTTCAGAATCAAAATGGTGTTCAAACTGAGATTTTGTATTCATCTCAAGGACAGTTGATCAATACAGATCTTTTTAATGTTTTTGAAAGAATTCTCTTATGTTCCCCAAGGTCAAAAACACAGTAAAAGGAGAATTATTGTGAAATATTATTACAATTTAAAATAACTTTTTAACTTTAATATATTTTAAAATGTAATTTATTCATGTGATTGCAAAACTGCATTTTCTGCATCATTATCTGGAATCAGTCTAATATGCTGATTTGCTACTCAAGAAGCATTCTTATCAAAGTTGAAAACAGTTGTGCTGCTTAATATTTTTGTGGAAACCGTGATGCACAAAAGATCAGCATTTATTTGCAATCGAAATCTTTTGTAATACTATGAATGTCTTTACTGTCACTTTTGATCAAGTTAATGCATATATGGTGGCATGTTCTGTTGCGTTGCTAGGTGATCTTTTTGTGTTTAGTGCCTTTACTGTGACATAATGATTTTAATGCCGTTTCAACATACTTTGATCAGTAGATAGAGAGATGCTTTAATAGTCGAACAAACAACGTGGGAGGGTCCCAGACAAAATCAAACTTGACAACTACAAAACTCATTTTGAGATGGCGTTAAAAGAGTATTCTGGTTTAATGGCTGCGATCCAGGGTCACTAATAAAGCTGCAGATGTCAATAGTTTTTAGTATCGTCTTGATGTCTTCTGGATGTTTATGTGGTACTGGCCAGCAGGATAACGAGATGACATTCTGATGTGCTGTTTGAGATTCCTCACTTCACACCTCTAGCATCTCTAATGAGAGACCCTTGAATCAGTCTTAGTGACCCTCACAAAACTCTAATGAGGAGCACGCAGTTTGTTCACCAATTACTGCTCTCAAGCAGATGGAGTTATGCAGTGTTGAAATCTTAATTTAGATGTCTGTTTTTCATGTAGTCTGAATACTTAAGTGTGCATAGATACATTCTCTGAGATGAGTAGAGGGTGTAGAAGACTCGTATGAAGTAAAAGCTAATAACAGTCTGGCCTCCGAACTGCGATGAGACTAAAATGGGCAGTGAGGGTATTATACAACCGCTCTAAAAAGGAAAAAAGCCACCAGGCATGTGTCTTTGACATTAAACCATATCCAACCTCTGAATACCATAGTATAAATGGTTATTCACTAGGCAGGATGGTCTTAGGTCAAGTCATGTCTTATTACTTGTTTGTTCTTGCCTCTAGCTACAGTATAAGAGAAAGCATTTTCATTGTTACTGCAATTCTGGCATGTGGCTTGGGGTTTTTGCCAAACATTTTCAGTATTTTAACAGTGGATGGCTGTGATTTAAGTATACAATGTGTATGTAGGGAGATATTTTATTTATAAATGTATATAACTCTAAATATTTTTTTGATATATATATATATATATATATATATATATACAATCTTTTTTATTTTTTTTTTATTTTTAAATCAACATCAAAATTTTAGGTTTAGGCAAGATGCCTTTTAAAATAGTTTTACATTGATTATATACTTCCTGTGAAATCTGTGTGTGTGCCTCCCTTGCAGCTATAATAGCTTCCACTCATCCTCAAGATTTTGGAGTGTTTCTGTGAGAATTTTTGCCTATTCATCTTGTAGCGCATTTGTGAGGTCAGGCACTGATGTTGGACGAGAAGGTCTGGCTTGCAATCTCCGTTCCAGTTCTTTATGAACCTTGCAGACTGCCAAACAGAGAAGAGTGATTCATCTCTCCACAGAACATGTTTCCACTTCTCCAGAGTCCAGTGATGTGAGGCTTGTGTGCCATTGCTCGGCCATGGAAACCCATTCCATGAAGCTCCTGCCGCAGTTTTTGTGCCGATATAATGTAGGTGGAAGTCTGGAACTTTTCAGCATGGAATCAGCACAGTGCTGGTGACTCATGTTCAGTAATTAAGAGATATATACCAATTCTTTAGTCTCTCTCTATATATATATATATATATATTATTTTTATTTTTTTCACAAGAAATAACATTTTAAAACGTGTTGAAATAGTGAACAGTTATTAGAAAATGTAATGTTTAAAAATATTATTGTTTACTGTATTTTTGACCAAACATATGCAGCTTTGGTGAGCATAAGATACTTTAAAAAATATATATATTTTTTTTTAACTGTAGCCACACACACATACGCTAGGTTTAGAGAAATTCTAAAAGTATATATTTTTTAGTCAGACTGTTATACTGAAAATAAAACATTTGTTTTTAGTAGACTATCCTCAGTTACATGCTTAGATAATTGTCCCTTACACAATATGCACATTCATGTGCAGTATTTTCCAGGGTTGTGGACTCGAGTCGCATGACTTGGACTTTACTTGGACTCGAGTCCCAAATTTGATGACTTGCGACTCGACTTGACATAATCAAAGATGACTTGCGACTCGACTTAGACAACAATGACTCGCGACTTGACTCGGACTTGAGCCCTGTGACTTGGAAAGACTTGACCTACCTTCTAAAACCACAGATCAGAGTTGTAATAATCACTGTAGTAGCACTGTATCATTGACGCATGATCACAGCGCTGATTAGCGCTGCTTTCGCACGTTTGGCACTGAGGCAGAGAGCGCGTGATAGAGTGCGTTCAGCAGCGCTTGTCAGTTGTCATTTATCACACGTTCAGACACTTTTCAACCAAATATTGTTTTTTTCTTTTCTTTTTCAGGCATTTAAATACACAAGTACAAGCGAATCATTTATAAAATGCAAACAAACTGATGTCTAAGTTAGCGGAAATAAATAGGCTACTAAACCTTTCAAATATAATTTTGACATGTTTTTTTTTTTTCACAACAAACGCACATTTTAGCCTATAGGTAACTATAAAGTCTTCTCCTTGTTCACCAGCCACTCACTTTCATGTCTTTCGGGAGAAATGGATGGATTTATGTTTTGTAGGCTAAATGACAGGCACGTAGCCCCAAAAAGTGTCACGTGACGCTTGATACGTCGCCGTGGAAATAGGAATGTTCTACTGTCGCGTTAACAAAATAATTTAACCAGGGACTCAATATTTTAAACTTAATGTCTAGCAAATCACGATTAATTTTCCCAATGAACAGTTACTTTTATTTTTAAATCTGCATTGCCACATTCTCTCTCACACACATACAAAATGTGTAGCAGTTATTTCTATTAAATGATTTTGCCTTTGTTACTGGGTTACCAATAAAATATTTTTTTTTCACTGCCTTTTCCTTTTTTTGTCACACGCAAGAAAAATCCCTAAATTGAACTGAGATAGATGGGTGCCCTTAGTGAAAATTTTATCGCAATAAATATGAAATTAAACAAGTCATGAACATATTTTAAAAGCCTTCCTGATATAAATTATCTACATTTAATTTATCTATAGTAATTAAAACTGAGACGCTAATTTGTGCAAAAAGCACTAATGACTTGTTTAAGACTTGAAGCTTAAACTCGAGGACTTGCAACTTGACTTGGACTTGCCTGTCTTGACTCGGGACTTGACTTGGGACTTGTCTGTCTTGACTCGGGACTTGACTTGGGACTTGAATGCAAAGACTCGAGACTTACTTGTGACTTGCAAAACAATGACTTGGTCCCACCTCTGGTATTTTCATCGGCCAATAACCACAATTTGAAAGTAATTTACTTAAAGAGAGTGTTTAGGAGGGAAGATTGTGGGATACAGATCTGTGAATATTATGATTAATGGCCACAAGATGGAGACTCAACCTTCACTTTGTCTCTGCCAATTATCACCCCCTCACTGACTGAAGAGCTCGTGCCTGCACAGATCACTGCCACTGCTCTCAAGTTCACAAGACTTTTCTGTTTGTTTGAGGATTCGTATGTTTCTGTTCTCTGTCTGTTGAAATATAATCGCACATTTGCCTTGGGTTAAATGAATGTTAAACAGTATTCCTGAATTCACTATGCCATGCTCAGGTATGAATGCTCGCTATTTACAAAATGCTACATAAATCATCACAGCTTGGGGGTCTTACTGAGGGGTGATTCATATACAGATATCTATTTGCCTTGTTCTTTCGATTTATATTTGTACTGCCCAATAATTATTCCATTTTCTAAAATGTCTCGCTCAATATCCGGGCGCAGCATGACCCCTAAATGTTTTCCTGGCTGTTATTAGACCTCTGACAGATGAGGTTCTATTTCTTTTATGAGGCAACGGGTGAGAAACCGAATTGTCCGCATCTCGGAAACGGCACTCTGTCACAGTCACACACGCTGTTAAGTGTGTTTCAATGGTTAGGATTGCTCGTGGCAGGAGTCCCTCGAGGGCTCGTTCTGATGTGCTCTGGTGGTTTCCCATAGCAACCGACTGGCCAGTGAACGACACACAACGTGTGTGTGTGTGTGTGTGTGTGTGTGTGTGTGTGTGTGTGTGTGTGAGAGAGAGAGAGAGAGTTGAGGAAATGTGTTCTTCTGTTCACACTTAAACTCTGACACACAACGCTGCACGATTCTCACTAGGTTCTTCTTTTTTGCACGACAGGCGCGTGAAGAGACGTTCATGAATGCATCTCACTCCAGGCTCCTTTATTTCGTGTCAAATTGCGCCGTCGCATCTCTGCGTCTCTATTGATGCTTTCAAACAAAGACGCCTGGAATGATCAAACATGCAAAGAAACATCAAAGCGTCTCCTGCATAATGAAATGGCTTGTTTTTACATTTGTTTACTTTAGAAATGTTCATTTCTAATTCATAAAGAAGAAGTAAAACAATTGTCTCTTCAAATGTTGTCAGTTAAGTGCATAAAGTCAGTCATTCAGTCATCTCTGTCTATTTTAGCAAGTGACGGTGAATCAGAACCGATGTCATTTCTGCACGCCACTAAAACAAACTGGAATTGTAAAAACAATTTTTGTTATTGTTTTCAAATAGGTTTCCTAAACACTACCTTACTGTCTGCAAATGCTCTAGCAGATAGTCCCACCAATGCTATTTTTTTAATAACGAAAAAGCATTAAAAAAAAAAGTTTTACTTTAAGTAGTTACAAGTGTTAAAATACAGGAGAAAAGGCCCGTTCATACCAAGAATGGTAGCTTAACAGTCTATAGCATCCAACCAATATGCTAATGTTCTGTTTATTATAAGTGTGCACTGCAGTTGTTGTCTGCAGATTTAAATGCTTGAGCTATTTAAAGTTGTGTGTATCTGACTGGCTGTCTGTGTTTTTATCGTTCATCAGCTGTAAAAACTGCTTTGCTGGAGATTTCAACAGTTTTGTTCCTCCTCTGTGTTGTTATTGTTGTAGTTGTGGTGTGGACTTCCTATTCTAGAATTAAAATCATTAAAACTGTTTAGTTATCATTATAGTTATCGTCCTTGGTGTGAACAGGCCTAAATCCCCTGAATTTTTATTCCAAGTGTGATCAGACAGGAGTCACTCCCAAACTGTCTCATTGCTGTTAACAATAAACATGATGCGAGCAGATTAGCCTGTTTGGCTATTTTTGACCAAAGAAATATTAGCAACCAGAGGTATTTCATAATCTCAAAAGTTTTTTATTTCATTCTGCTCCTTATTTTTAAACAGCATGCTCTCTTTGCACAGTAATGGATCACCCTTAGACCACAGAGCTGGCAAAGAGAGACAGGTGTGGATATCAAAATTTGCGAATGAGTCAAGACACGTACCTCAGTCTCTGTAATTTGCCAGCACTGCTCACGGTGAAAGAAGACCCACATCGACAGGCTGTCATTTTCCTAAAAAGAGAGAAGCATTACTGCATTAACAACTAGTTCTTCAGTTCGGTTCTGTACACAATTTTTTTTTAGGATTCATATAAAATTGGTTACCACTGTATACCTGTAAGTGAATTTAGGTGTAGAATGCAGTTGTCCCTCTCATTAATAACCAAATTCAGTATGTACAGAACAAGATTAAGCAGTCAAAAGAGGAGTGACTCTGTATTAATCTTCAGTGTGAATGTAACGTTTCTTTATTATTACACAAGTCGGAAGCGAACATACTTTCAGACACATAAAAGTAATAGAGTTCGCACTTTTCCTCTCACCAAACAGAATACAATTGTCTTTGACTCTTACTATTACTGTAATGTAGTAAAAAGCCTGGCTTGCCCAGTCTTCACAGTAATTGTCTCCGGGTGTATCCAGCTTTGCATGTGTGGGATTCCAGCTCCTGGAATGTGCAATCACAGTAAGCTTTCATCTCTTTGATATCAGATCAGCATGACAGAATCAGATGATAGAGCTCTACAATTACAGCTGCACCTTTGAAAACACATTTGGCATTCGACAGAGCACATGCTGCATACATTGACGCCCCAGATACCGTTGACTAACTCGTTACTATCAGATCATATACATCAAGGTTTCATCTGTATGGCCGACAACCCCTTCTCAGTCAATTATTTTCATGTTAGCGAGGCTTAAACCTGATGGGGAGTGGCTTAATTATAACACCCACTACATTGTGCACAATTACAGGCTGTAGCGTCCTTTGTTTAGTATGTATGAAGAGCCTGTCATACTCCCAACGGCAGATTGCCATCTACACCATGTTAATAGGAATTAGACATGGCATTTTGTGTTACCTAAAGTACCATAAGGGAATCTGCCTTCACTTTGTCCACTCCACAGGGTTTCGTATTGAAGGTCACGTTGCTGGACAAGGCGAGTGCTTTGTAATCTTAGAAAAGACGGCGAGTTTAAGGCATTTGGCTGCAGCTATTTTAATCTGAAGGCTGGAGCATTAAGTCAGACGCACGATAGAGCGGTAGAAGGGCCTCCCCGAGGGCTAGCTGGTTACACGAGTAAAGCTCAAGAGGAGAAAGCGAGAATATGTGCATGCAAATCAGCACCAGTGCCTTTTCAGCTAGTTAGTTCTTTTCTTGTATGCGAAACTGGATCAAAAGTGCCATGCGGTTGTGTCGTAGGGCTTTACTAATGCCCCTGCTTTCTCTATCTCTATCTCATGTCATTCACCCTACGTTGCCTTCATGGACGAATATCTCCATGACGACCCCATCCTCTGTCTCTCCATCTCCGGTCTCTTTCGCCTTCTCTCTCACTCTTTCTAGTGTGCGTCATGAAGATGAAAAGTGCCTAATCCCCTTGTGGAACTCAAGTCTAACAGACACACATACAGAATCCTTGCTTTTGGGAAGACGTCACACACAAGCGCGTCACTCTCTCTGACTGAGCGCAGCTTTACAGCGGGAAGCGGCGGATGGGAAAGGAAGAAGAGAGAGGGAGGGTGGCGATAAACGCTTATTGTTTTTGAGGAGCCTGAACTGGAGGTGTGGCATCTGCCGGGCGTTGTCGTGGAGACAGAGTGCTGGCTGTTCCCTCTTCCCCTTAGCTGATCACTCAGACGCTGATCACAGGGACACTGATCCTTATGGCATCTAGAACAGCAGCCACAGGTAACCAGCCGCACGCGTTGAGCACGTAAGCCGTACCTATGCCGTGAGGTGTGTGTGTTCGTGATAGAGTTAAGACGATTTAAACTGCCAGTGCATGGAGGTAAAGGAAACCGATTAAAAGTGCGTGTTCGTTTGAGACACTCTGCGTGTGGCAGGTAGGAACGGATCAGAGGTGTGTATGTGTGTGCATTGTGACTCATAAAGGGAAAGTGGTGATGTATTCTGCCAGGGGTTTCAGCAAGCGCTGGTGTGAATTTCCACAGCCCGCTCCTGCTGCGCTTTAGTAGGGAGGTGGGGAAAAAAAGAGAGACACAGGGAGAGAGGGAGACATCACTGCGATATTTCATCAGTGCGGTGCATGGAAGTGTGTCACTAGTTCACTTTGTCTGTGACGGTCAGGTGTCTTTAATGCGCACGGTCTTAGCGGAGCTCCTTCGGCAGACGGCAGCCACGGCGATTCTCCCTCCCATGGCTTTCAACGGTTCCGATCTCATCCGCTGATAGACTAGAAGGACTCTGGACAGTGATGAATGCTGTTCTTAGGTAAAGAGCAAAAAGTGTGGATTTTAGGGGGTGGAGAAGGACAATTTTTGGGGCTGACAGACCCAATAAAGAAGATCTGCCTTCGAGAGAGACACGCAGAGCTTTGACTGACTGAATAAGTAAGTAACTTGTCAGGGTGTGATTCACCCATTTGCATTTTCATTTTATCAAAGTGTGTCGTCACATGTGGCGAGAGCACTATTATTTGCTTTAAACCTCGTTAAGACAAAATATAAACTCAGCATATCTCCAGGATATGCAGTTGCGTTTTCACATCCATTAGGGGCTGAAGAAAGGAGGAAAAAACAGATTGAGGAAATGGACCTGGCAAGTTGATACAAGGCTATTTAGGTGTATTGCGAGGTGAGCTTCTGTTAGGAGATAGTGGACATCGGATAATCTGATTATTTTTTATATGAACATTTGTGTATGTGACTTTTTGAACTTGGTGTCATCTATAAATGAGATAAGTGTGTAGGTGTGACTGAATGTCTGAGTGCATACTGGTTTTGAGAGTGTGAATGGATGTGTTTAGAGAGAAAGTTTGTAACACGGCTTTAACCTAAAGACTCAAGACTTCTTCATAAATTTCAAATCAAGAAGGCAAGTGTAATTAACCCTGTAATTCGACCTGATTAAATCACAGCATCGTGTGTATTTCCTTCCAGAAAAACTACAATTCTTTACATTCAGAAATTCTTTTCCACCTCTATATATAATTAGGCACTAAGGGAATGCTCTGTAATGTGGTATTTTACATGGTAATTACAATGTAATTATTATGTAACAAACATAGCACAAATTTCACAGTGTTTAATAGGTTTAATCTCTGCTTTACTCTCATTGTAAGCTTCACCAACAGGTCTGTATTGACAATATATGCGTACTGCATTTTTTGCTGACACCTTGTACCAACTGAACCATAAAATAAACTGTTTGTCTCTTTTTTTTTTTTTTTTTTTTGCACAGCAAAAAGGTTTACCCAGATTAGTCCTACCATTTTTCAGGAAAGCCTCCAGACTACTTTCACTGAATTTCACAAGTGCTGCAAGAACTGAATGCTATTTAAATGACTGCTCAGTGAATTAAATCAACTTGTTTTAAATGAAAATGCAAACACTGAAGACATAACATTCTACTACTGTTTAAAATGCTTTCAGAGGCATGCAGAAATGCATTGGCATTAACATAAATACATTTTTCTTGTATACTTTTTGTACACCTTTTCTTACAACTGCCAAAGTGACTTATTGGAATGTGAATGTATTCTATTGTTAAAACCACTCTTCAGCAGGAATGAATCAGGAATGAAGACAGAGTGGCAATTTAGAAAGTGGTAACAAGAAAGTGGCACTAAAATATAGTGCTGTCTGAAGAAAAGAGTTTGATCCAGATTTACTTAATAGGTGTGGTAAATAATGAGTGTATTTATTTTCCTTGCTCTTTATTTATTACAATAAATCGGACATTTACTTAGACATGTTTTACATTGCTTTTTTGTTAATGTTTGCATGGGCTAATAGGGGGCGTGGTCTCGATTTACTGTTTTGTTTTATATGTCTTTCACCATTTTAACTGAATCTTAACTTTCCCGTAGTCTTGGCAGGTTCAGTCAGGACAAGATTGTGAATGTTGTTGTGAAATGGTTAAAATAAGTAAATACCCATCTACGGTAGAAACAAGCAGCCAACTAGTGATGTTTCTAGATGCAGAATGGTGGGCACTTCTCTCTGTAGTGAAAGACAGCTCAGCCTCAGGAATGTACTATGATACTGAAGTAATTGAGAACTAGTGGCAAGTGATGTAAACCCTACTTCCCCGGGGGATTTGTAAATCACAAGTCTGTTTCTCCAGAGCCAAGCCTAATAAGTCTGACAGTTTAGCTGGCTTCATTAAGGAATTTTGAGGGATGCCAACAGGGTTACAAATTAGACACACTAGTGTTAACAATCTGCTGTGTATACTAGGGGCATATGCAGGAGATGCCTAGAACAAGAAGAAGGGATCAGAGAAGTATGATTTTACCTGGAGCACTTTTATTCATTTTTTTATTTTTTTTTACAAAGTCTGTGTTCTATCTCACTCCAAGATCAGTTCAGTATAAGCATAATGCAATTGCATGTCAGCAAGAATTCATTACTTACAGTGTTCATAGACTATTAACAGTCAGCATAAAAAAACATTGTAGGTTGTTAAATATCATTGGAAAAACTATGATTAAAAATACAATTTTGAAAATGAAAAGAAAAACATGACTACATTTTCAAATATGGAAATAAAATAAGTGGTAAATGTAACTATCGTTTATCCGATTTTTTGGCCAAAATGTAATATGTATTTAATTGTACATGCTCATACCCCCTGCTTCCACTATTGGGCATTCTCTCAAACATGGGAAAATGGGAAAACCTGGAATGTATTTGGATTGGAACAATTACTAAATTCTTGAAGCTGGAAGGGATTATATATTAAGCTAAAGGATTTATTTTATGTTGGACTGATTGAGTTTCTTCTGTCAAATGGGCAGCACAGGGCCCACTGACCTAAATATTAGCACTGGAGATATGATATGATGAACACTGTACGCCTTTTTTGCTATGACAACAGTTTTGTGAAATATTCCAGAAGCCACCACAGCTCACATACACTCTTAAAAATATAGGTTTTGAATGGATGTTTTAGCATCAGTGCCATAGAAGAACCATTTCCCCAAAGAACGTTTCAGTCAACAGTTCTTAAAAGAACACTTTTGTTCCCTTAGTGTGAAGAACATTCTAGAAATCTTAAGAACCCTTTTCCACTCTAAAGAACCTTTTGTGGAATGGAAAGGTTCCATGAATGTTAAAGGAACCATCAATGCCAATAAAGAACTTTATGTTTAAGTGCTAAGCCAACTAAATATTCACAATTAAACAGATTCTTTATACTGTCAGAAGTATGACATGAAGAAAAAAAGTTCCTGCTCTGAATCCTGTCTGACTAAGCAAGTGTTTTTGCTTTTTAATTAGGCTTCCTTTCAAAGTTCCTTCAACTCCACTGGCCCTGATGGCCTCCAGGAGCTTCCTGAGCGTCCTCTAGAGAGGCCGCACACTAGCAGACCTTTTTTTTAATTTTTTTTACAAAATTTATTCCCTCCGTTAATGCTATGAGTCATCTTTGAATAACTAGTCTTTGAATAGCTCCATTCTTCAATATTTCTAAAGGAAAGGATTTTTTGTTCATATTCAGGAGTGGCCAGTTCCATCGGATTTGTGCCTGAATGTACTGTAACAAGGGTCTCTGTGGTTCAACCTTAACATCTGCATGCAGTTCACACCCTCAGTGCCCCCAATTACTGGGGTAGTTCTCACAGTTTTTGTTAATATATTTGTTTCTCTGACTGTTGTTACTTGCTAAGATGCTAAGAATGAGGTCATATATTTGTTGCTCCAGCTCACTTGTTAGCTTGTTTGGGGACAAACAGTTCTCAAAGAGCTTAAGCCCGATAACTATCTCAGTAATCTGCATTATGTGCATGAATTAGCATATATCAGGCAACAAGCTAAATATGCATGTGGATGGATGTGTGCCTGTGTCAGTCATGTGTGTATGTGAGATTTTGTGAACTTTTGGCAGTTCCGTCAAGTTGCTGTGAAATTTATGCACCCATTGCCAAAGCAATTTCACTTAGTGTTTCACTTCACTTATTTTAAATTAAAATGCTTGACCATTGCCTACTATTAAGTATACTATGATTATTTAGAAAAATTACTAGGGTGATGCAATGATATTTTAGGGGAAGATGTGTTAGTTTAATCCTAGTCTGCAAATCAGATTATGTTTTTTGTTGGTGGCAGTGGTTGTTGCAGTATCATTATCCATCTGAGTTCCAGGATGTCATACCAGAGCTGGTTTGGACTCATAATGGTAATGCACTTTATGGAATCAGAAACAGACTGTTCTCAAGAGTACTACTTCTTAGAGCAGCTGATTCAATTCCCTGGAAATGGCAAGCAAGGATACACTCGCCACCAAGAGGAAAGTGTCCTGATGAGGGTGAACACCAAAATCCTTATGAAGAAAATGTTTTTTGGTTGCCATGACCCAAAGATATTATCAACTCCTGCAAATTAGTAGTATTTGCTAATGATTTTTAAAATGCCACTTTAGTTCCTGAATTAGATTTAAATTGAAATTGCATATAGGATTAACTGAAGGAAGTAGAATTGTAAAGAACTGAAATAAAAAGAAAATATACCCCCAATAAGTGTAATTTAAAAAAAAAAAAGTTTGTCAAGACAAACCATAACAGCATTGTTTGAAAAGTCCCCTATATAAATATTTTCTTAAATTGTATGTACTTATTCATATGACCAATTTTTGAACCATGGTGTAAAAAAAAAAAAAAAACTTTGAATTTATCTGAATTGTAATTCAGTACATTTTCTGTACTTCTAGTTCAAATTCCAATTCATCTTCCTGTGGGGTATGGGCAAATCAATTCAAATTCACAATTTTGAATAACCACTCTTTCTAAATGATCTCTTATTCCTCTCACCAACTCCTGAAATACAGAATTTTCTCTTTAGCTATTTTCCTCTCCCTTGCGTAATATTTGCTCCCTCTGAGGGTGTATTGAGTTTCTCTATTCAAGATTTACATAAGGAAACTATGTCAATAATAATGTAAATTAGTATGATTTATGATTTTTGTGAAGAATCCCATGAACAAATCCCACAAATTAGGAACCCGAGCCATATTTAAAATATCATAGAGTCGTATGCCTGATAGACTGTGCGATATTGGCAATCCTATAAGATCATTACAAATCACACTGTACGACATGGATCTAATAAACTTCGGTACGACATGCAGCCTATGTAGACTGTACGATGATGACACCTATTGAATTGTAGGCCACGATGCAAGTTCGTATAGAAGTAATAAAATGTCATCAGCATGCGCTAATGGTAAACAAATAGAGCAAGATGAATCGCACTTTGGCAATTGTGTTTTTTTGCCGCTTTTTGTCGTATTATGACAGGACAGTAAGTTGAAAGGAAGCAAAGTTGGAGAGAGAGAGGAGGGGGGGATCGGGAAAGGTCCAAGAGCTGGGACTCAAACTCAGGACGCCACGTCGGCGCTACCCACGAGGCTATTGGCGCCGGCAACTGTGGTTTTTAATGTGCGCTGAAGAAAAAAAAAAGGAGGAAGCGAAAGAGGAGAATATGGATGCTGTCCTGGCTAGAGAAAAGAGGTGAACTTGGCATGCCAATTTTACAAATGACTAGCCATTTTCATTAGCTAGTCAGTAGACGTAGATCGTAGCAGAAAACACGCTGTAAGATGACCATGCTAAATTTCTGACACTGTCAGAAAATTATAGTAGGCTATCTTTGAACCTCTCTCACTAACGTAGGACCACCGTTTAGGAGCCACGACCACAGAAAACGCAACGATTGGTCATCTTTTGTCGGGGACAGCCCAAAATTGTGCAATCTGTACCGGGCATTAGGGATGGGCTCTTTTGACTAGGGGCAGTAAGCAAACACCTAGAACACTCTGCTATAATGGCAGTGACTTTTGAATGGGCAAGTACAACGCATTTTCTCCATGAAATGTAAATTCTAGCTCTCTGTTGTGTTTGAAAATAATTAATCAAGCTTCATTATTAAGTGATTAGATCACCTTTATTTTGAAGGAGAATAGTTATAAAAGAAAATAAATGCAAAAGGAAATAACTCAGCAGCAGCTAAGTAAACTTTCATACACGATTAGCATTGAGGTCTTGTGTGTGTGGGAGGGTGTGTGTTAATGGTGGTAAGGGTTAGAGTCTTGGTGGTGGATTTTGCCTGCAGGGTTAATTAGCATTGCAGAAGCAATGTCTGGAGGCAGTCGGCTCATCAAATCTCGCCTTTCTCCGTCTCTCGCATCCCTTTCTTTTGTGTGTGTGTGTGATTGTGTACATGCAGAAAATTGTGTATGCAGAGAAAATATCAACAAGAAAGCATAAATGATGCTCCTACTACACAGTATGCCGGTGATGAGCGCACACACACAGACAAATGCCAAAGGGAGGAGGAAACCTGTTGGCCAAATAAACGTGACTGCACACACATTAATGTTATTACCCAGGCGCGCAGGTGGAGAGATGAATCAGTATGCCTGACTTCTTTGTCTCGTTGTTTTTCCTCTCATGCGTTGCAACATGTTCCTCTTTCCAAACTACCTCTTCTTACTTTCACCTCCCTTACATATTATCTATGTTCCCTCTGAAGGCATTTTGAGATTCTCTCTTCAAGATTTACATTGTATTGTTATTTTCTGATAGTTTAGAGATTGCACACGGTTAAATAATTGCATGTGAACAATTTTTGTGCCAAAGATTGGTGTTGGTTGGAACAGGCCTTTATGATGTGTATATGCAGATGTATTTGGGAGTTTGACATGATGTGTCACAGCAGTTTAACATGCTGTAGTCCATCCAGTCTTTTTGAAAAGCATTTTTAATTTCTGTTTGATATTAATTTCAAGACTTCACTGTAGCAATGTTCAGGGAAGAAGGAGGCGGGAACCGGCGAACATTCAAACGTAGGCTACTTTATTTAAAATAAAACAAACAAACCAAAATACCGCCAGCAGCCCCTCGCGGACGACTGCTGGCTACCGAAAATAAACATAACTGCCAGCAGCCCCTCGCGGACGACTGCTGGCTAAAATAAAATACAAAAACCAAACACAACTAAAATACAGGCCTGTTCCTCTCTCGATCATCAACGTCGTCGCTCCCCCTTTATGCTTCCGCTCCTCCGTGAGAGATGCGAGACCGGTGTGCTTCACAGGTGCTGCTCATTAGCAATATCGCACCACCGGACTCGCGCCGTTCTCTCACGTCCCTCGGCCGTCCTGTTCGCCACATTCACTTTTAAGAATTTGTTGTTTGAGGGTTTTATGAATATCTTGAGAGCAGGCTGACCAATAGCCATATGTTAATACAGGATATAATAATACAATATATTCATTGTAATAGTTGTTGTAATAATAGTTTAATCATTTAATTAGTTGTAATAATTTCATATAATTATTTAAAATATATTATATAATATTAGAGTGTTATTATATAGTGTATAGGATTATATATATATATATATATACTCACGAAAAAAAAGGCACAACATTTAGTGGTCTTTAATGGTCTTTAAACTCATTGCTTCACTGTGATAGAGAGGCATTTAATATTATATTTCTCACCAGATTTTCGAAGACACCGCTCTGGAGCATCATCATGCAACTCGTGTTTGTGATTCATCTCTCAACGCAACTCTGCTTAACCACTCTGAATCAATCTTCCTATATTCTGCCAAAAACTTTGATGTTTTTCTGAGACAGCAATGGCTTTATGAGTAGTGCATTTGCTATATATATATATATATATATATATATATATATATATATATATATATATATATATATATATATATATATATATATAAGGGGGAGTTAACTCTTCTGCTAATTGACCATGTGGTCAGGGTCATTTATCTAAAAATTGCAAATATAAAGTAAATATTGAGCTATGAATGAGCTTTATGTGTATAAAGATTTGTGTGCTTGTAATTTAACCTTCTTAGCATCTTAAAAGTCCTGTCATTTGAAGAACAAATGCTGACAGGCTTGACAAATGCCCCCTGAATTAAGGCATCAGCAGCTGAGCCCAGACACTCAACTGATTGTGTACTGAATGTCCGTTAAACATAAACACATTGCATCAGCCCTGCCAGTGAGACAGCCTCAGACGCACACAAACACATGCGTAAACATACTCATTTATTCCAATGAGGATAGCTGACAGCATTCAAACATGCAGGAAATACTATATTCCCCCCGCGAATATAGTATTACGTGGGGAAACGGTCATCCAGCACAGGAACTCAAATGAGTGAAGCTATTTGGCACTCCAGCAAAATCATTTGGGTATTATTAAAGTATTCAGTGAATTCTCACCTGAGCTCTAGGGATATGAAACATTCAGAGATAAGGACTTGATTGACAGCTCGGTTGCCATGGGTGCAGAGCTACACAGGGTTTCAGTCTTGTGCAATGTGAGAGACGTGTGAAGAAGCGAATGTGTAATAACGCAGAGATCAATAGCTGGAGTCAATAGAGCTCCACTGGGCTGGATCAGAGCATCATAGAGATACTAGCACACTGCTTGAAAGCGACACGCAGGGAACACACACAGCCCGTGGCACCTACATTTAGACACCTCTGTATGAAATGATCACCACATGTAGTTCAAGCTCGTGCTGTAGTGCTGAATTAAACATGAGATCCAAAGACCCTGAAGGATCAAGGTCAGCACGCACACGTTCTCTACCGCGTATACATGCTGATATATCTAATATGCATGATTCTAATGCTTCACAAAATCCCCAACAAACTTTGCCTTTTTCCCTTCAGTCTCAAATAGCTCAGAAACACAGCCTATACGCACATTCACCCGGTGGGAGATGGGACACTGCGCTCTCAGTGGCTGTGGTGGTTTCACTCAATGAAAAATGGATGAGACTAAAATTAGATAAACTAAAATTAGACCAAGTTAATCTGCAGAATGTCCTCAAAGTAAGAGAAACCGCAGGCTTCACAATCTCTGTCTGTGAAAGAGAGACACTGATGTAGCAATGAGGAGACACGGCCGGGTTGTTTTCCACAGCTCACCTGCAATGTTTGAGGAAACGCTCTGATCTTTACTTTGTTACGCTAGAAGCGGACACAGAAGGTTTTTGATACTTACATGCTCACAGCAAAAATCAAGGAGTTTTACTAGTGTGATTAGTGTGATGTCTGTTTGTTTGTTGCTGTATGGAGGGTAAGCAGCTCAGCTGTTAAATTGGACGTTCTTGTATCTTTGATTCAAAAAAAGAAAAAATACATATTGTCAGTTTGACTATATTTCTTTTATGTTCCAGTCTAGTCAACACATTTCATCTGCATTGCATTGAGCAAGTTTACTTGCAAAAACAAACTTTTAACAGTTATGCATCCCTGGTGGACCCTGGCAGACACAACATATTCTCTAGCCCAAAATATAACATTAGATCTGATAAATATTTACTTTTAAGTTGACACTGTATGTTTTTTTCCTATGCGTCATTAGAGTACTGTTATGTATAAACCTGAAGAGAAACATAATGGCTATGTCAATACAATAAAAGAACTGTGGTGAATATCACAATGTCCAGCCAGTTTTCAGAAAGCTGAAGGAAACAGTAATTTTATTTATTTATTTTTATTGAGCATTATAATAATTCATTATTTTATTTAGGCTATATAGGTTATTATTAATTTATTCCTTCTTTACTTTTCTTTATAAACTCCCACCTTGCTTCAAGACTGCTTTCTGTTTAATTGAATGCATGGTTCAAAAGGGTGCTTTTTTCCCCGTATATCTTGTGGTTTTAAAATCACAAAATTGCCCTGTGTGCAAATGATGATCATTCAGTGTATTTCTGAGTGGTAAAGCTGTACTGCCGTGTGTCTGTGTGTGGTAGAGAGCTCGACAGATTGTGGCTGTGAGATCTTTTTTTTTTGGTAAAAGACTGAGAAGAGTACATTTGTTCAACCAAAAGCAGCGTCCCGCTGTGTGTAATGACTTATCTGCATTCCCAAAAAGAGGACTTTGTAATGATTTAAAGATAAACTTTAGAGAGATAAACGCCTTAGAAATGCACATCTAATCCAGACACCTTTAGCAAGAATTACATCAACGCTCATGCTCTCCCCTGCTGCTGATACTGTCATTAGATCTGATGGGATGAATTGAATTATTAACTCATTAAAACTTAATAAACTTCTCCTGTCAGTGAGCTGCTCCCCATTACGAACCACGGGCTTAGTGCTGCCCCCTGATGTTCCACCCAGATGTGTCCTCTGTCTTCATTCTGACACTCACGCTGGCAGGAGAACGTTTGACGTGTTGTCGCGACAAACCTGATGGAGTTGTGAATGAAACTGAGCGCGGCCAAGGTTGAAAAATGCTTCTCTTGTGCAAGCAAGGGCATTTGCAATCACATGTCTTTTAAGGTGGCAGCACATTTCGTGGAATGCATTGATATTGATTTGAAAGGAAAGCCTAGCCTTGCTCGTACTAATCATACGAGTGCTCGAATGAGACGACCTGTGCTCGTTTGAGTCGATTGGGCCAGTGCGAGGTGAAATAGATTTTTAAAGAATTTGCACCTTGAACTCTGTCTTGTGATTTCAACGAATTCCTGTATTTATCTATAGCTTAAAAGCATTTGGTAAATTTTTCTAAAATGTGATTTGTAGAAACAATTATACAAAGAAAAATGCTGTAAAAACAGATTATACAGTATTTGACTTAGTGAAGCCGCATGTCTAAATGATACATTAGAGAGAAATGGGCACCAGGTTTATAGTGAATGCAGGTCAATCTGTAGCTATATCGGTTATGAGAGTGCTCCACGGTGGCTTGCAATTCACTGAAAATTGTCTGCCCCGTTTTTTCTGCCCAAAATTATGACCATTTCTCTTTAGGGCCATTTTAGAGCAATAAAGGGAAACAGATTCCTTTATGACTTTACTATTAATAATTCATTGAGAGTGTGTGCACATAACCTTCCCCCAAACAATGCTCTTTGATAGTTATATTTTCAAAGTAATTACTACTCTCATGTCTCTTTCATAATGAGAAACATCATCTTGTATTATGGAACAGTGTGCATCATGTCTGAGGGAACATTTAAAAGATTGAAAAACAGCCTAAAAGCGAGAAGTATATTGAAATATATAACCAGAGCTTAAGGAATGGTCAGAGGAGGTTGTAAGATCTTTGATGGACGACATTAATTTTTAATTACAATACTAATTGGTTACAGTTTAAATGCTGCATTCTCACGCAAGATAGATAGCTCGTAAAATGTAAAAGTTCCCCTGCTGGTGATCCGTATGCTAGAGGTTTTAACTGTCTGTTTGATTTTAATTTTGTTTGAAATAAGGGGTGTATTTCAACCCAATTCATGTTGGTAAGGAAAGTCAGTCAATGGATAAGTATAAAAATGCCCAGGTTAAATTAAAAACATCTCCTTTTTGTCTGCCTTTATCTGATTTGATATGGTCTTTGTCTTACAGTGCTATTCTCCTATAACTGGCCTAATTATTTGGTGAATTTAACATTTAAACAGATATGGTTAAAGTCAGACTATGTATCTGATTTAAATTAGGCTACACATTTGTGATAAAAATCTAACAGACCTGTGGAATGCCTGCCTTTTGCTTTCCTCAATTATTGATTTCGATTGGCAAAGCAGGACTTGTGCCAAGGGAGCATGGGGTTTCCATGGTTATGGCATGTTTGGAGATGTCTTTCTGAAAGCAGGTTTTGTGTGTGTGTGTGTGTGTGTGCGTGCGTATGAGAGACAGAGAAAGAGGCGATCGATGCACCACAGGGCTCCTATCAGCTAGAATCAAGAGAGGTCTTGCACAGAAGAGGTGTTGGGAAATTGGGATGGAACAAAGAACCTGACGTGCATGTATGTGCATTATAAGGGTCATTCTACAAAATGTAGGCTTATTTGTGTCCCTAATACTGTATATATACTGCATGTACAAAAGTTACAATAAATAGCTGATGCCAACTTATCACATATGTTATAAACATGAACAAAAAATCGAGTTACTTGTAGTTTATTTATGTTTTTCTTCTTGCTATATTAGTAAATATGCATTTTTTTCTCCTTCATTTATGTATAATTAAAGGACTGTGTCACTAGGTAAGAGGTTTTCAACCAGGAATACAAAAAGTGTAAAAACAATCAGCTTTATCATGCAGAAATTTAGGTAATATCATAGTATCCTATTTTACAAGTTGGGGGATGTCAAAATGTTTGAGAACCACAGCCAGCTGTTACCATCCTTTTTTAAAGCAATAAACTATTCCATAACTATTCCTTATATCCCAACATATTCCAATAAATATGAAATTTAGCGTGAGGTACCAAAATGTAATTTTGTAATCATAGAATGTCAAACTATTTAAATTTTTCTTGTAGAATATCCCAATTCGTAGAATGACCCATAGTCTCAGAGAATATATTTGTGGATGTTTAAATGACCTGTAGTGACTAATCATGCAGCCATATCTCTTATTGATATCATTTTTTATTTCTGTTTTCTCTCTGTAGGTGGCCATGCTGTTCTCTCCATTCTCTTGTGCTCTGGGGCTCTCCCTCCTGCCACTCCTCCTGTTTCAGTGCCCCGTCCACGCCTGCCCTGCCCGCTGCGAGTGCTCTGTGCCCACGCGATCTGTGTCATGCCATCGCAGACGGTTAGTGCAGGTGCCTGAGGGCATTCCTATAGAAACAAGGGCATTGGACCTCAGTAAAAACCGGCTGCGCATTGTGACGCCACAGAACTTCTCCTCGCTGCTACTGCTAGAGGAGCTGGATCTCAGCAACAACCTGTTGTCATCTGTGGAACCGGGCAGCTTTCGCACTCAGCCGCGGCTACGCTCTCTCCGGCTGCGCAGCAATCAGCTGACTCTGCTGCCGCGCGGGGCGCTAGCTGGCCTCAGTGAGCTCACTCTGCTGGATGTCAGTCAAAACCGTCTTGTTATTCTGCTGGACTACGGCTTTGAAGAGCAGCGGAGGCTGCGGGTACTAGAGCTAAGTGATAATGAGCTAGTGTTTATTGCCCCACGTGCGTTCAGTGGCCTGGCGTCCCTGCGCTCTCTGACGCTGCAGCACTGCAACCTGAGCACAGTGCCCACACATGCTCTCGCACATCTGCATGGCCTGAACACCCTGCGGTTGCGGGACTTGGGCATCGCAGAACTTCAGGCACATGCCTTTAAGGGTATGCCACGACTAAAACACCTGGAAGTGGACCGCTGGCCTTTGTTAGAGGGGTTTCCAACCTCCACTTTGCAGGGTCTGAACCTCAGCATACTGTCCATTACCCACACCAACTTGACGTCTGTGCCAGTTGTGACGCATCTGTTGTATCTAACACATCTCAACCTGTCTTACAGCCGTATACGGGTCCTGCCAGCAGGGTGGTTGCGGGGAATGGACCGACTGGAAGTTGTACGTGTGCGACAGGCTAACCTGCTCAGTGTGGAACCTCAAGCCTTTCAAGGAGCCTCCTCGCTGCGTATTCTTGACCTTTGTTACAACCGTCTCTCCACACTTGAGAGGAGCGTTTTCCCTGCTTCCGAAGCCCTGCAGAGTCTTCTGATTGGTCAGAATCCATTAGTGTGTGACTGTCGTCTACGCTGGCTCCTGGAGAAGACTCCACCTTTGCTGTACGGGGATGTTCAACCTGAATGCAGTGCTCCTGCCCCCTTGGCTGGAAAGCCTCTTAGGGACCTGGTAGAACCTCAAATCTCTCGCTATGTTATCTGCACCAAACCCAGGGTCATCTCCATGGCAACCTACCCGTCACAGGCAGAAGAAGGGCAGAGAGCTTGGCTATATTGCAGTGCAGATGGGGCTCCACCTCCCTCAGTGTCATGGCTGACACCGCATAGGCGGCACATTACCACAAAGAGTACGGGAAGAGTGGTGGTCCACACCAATGGCTCACTAGAGTTCCGCATGGCAGAGCCTCAGGATAGCGGCATGTATGTGTGTGTGGCATCGAACCCAGCGGGCAATGCTACTCTGTCTGTAATGCATGCAGTTAAAAGCTCGGGAATCAGGGACAGAGCCCTTTATGCCAACCGAAGCTTTCTTTTTGACCCCGACTACAACAGCTCCTTGATTAATGGCACAGAGGAGTACACCATCAGAGTAGTGCTGGATATCACCACCATCCTGGTCTCAACAGCAATGGGCTGCCTCAGCTTCCTGGGCGTCGTTTTGTTCTGTTTCTTGTTGTTGTTTGCATGGAGCCGTGGCAAAGGGAAGCACAGAGGAAGCGTGGACATTCAATATGTCCCACGAAAGAGGAAAGGTGCAAACTCAGAACTTACAGAAACAAGTGGGCCCAGACGAGTAAACATGAAGATGATCTGAACTTTTTACATAGCCGAGGATTTCACGGGTTGCATGGTATGTGTGCGTATCTGTTGGACTTTGTGAGTCTTTGGGTATATGTGCTGCAAAGGATGTATTAAATCATGAGAGTTTACACGTGGTTTCCCAATGAAAAGAAAGCAAAAGAAAAGCACCAAACCATATAATTCGCGTCTTCTGCGATGCTTTGTATGTGGAAAGCATTATTTGGACAGTGCAGACGTGATTAAGCTCAAGTTGTTGTATATATTTCATATTTGTCGGAAATAATGGTATATTTCTATATATGAATATATCTATTTACAGATACATTACAATTACCTTTCAAAACGCTGCAAAAACTCAAGTTGTCTTCCCCAATAAGCAAAGTATCTACTGGAAAAAGCCTCGGCAGTGCTGTGTTGTGAAGTGTTTGGTTTTGCTCAGAATTCCTGTTCTCCTGGGACATCCTCTTCTTAGCAGAACCTCCGGGAGAACCGGAGAGTTTTCTGCCATTTTGTTGTAACGATGTTAAAATGCAAGAAGCCGCTTGACATGGTGGGTTCCAGGGGCTGTATTCGTGACTCAGTGGAAGTCTGTGGAACTGTGTGAAAATGTTCTTTTCTTTTCTTATGTTCTGTCAAATGCTGCTCAAATGTTTTTACATTCTAAATATCTTGTTATATTTTCCAAAGAAAATAAATATAAATCGTACAGCTTGATAAGTGTTACTGTCATTTCAGATCTTATTCTGTGGCACAAAACCTGCCAAACAGATATGAACCTACACCTTGTTAGACTTATTGCTTTTGGTGCTTCTTGTGCTTATTCCTTTTTTCATTAACTTCACCCCTTTTTGGTGAAAAGTCACCCAATTTTGCATGCAGGCAATTTTTGCTGCTAAATTTTCCAATCATCCGAATTATGGGATAGATTAACAGTGTGGTTGCTTAGCAACAGGCATTTAAAAATGTAAAATATTAAAGCTCAATGCTGTTGGTCAATTTGAGCTATGAACTTGAAATTTCACATTCATATACAGCTTCTCATGAAGCATAAATTTAGTCTCTATAATGTTTGTTGTTTCTAAACAC
Source organism: Gila orcuttii (assembly GCA_026230005.1). Classification (NCBI taxonomy): domain Eukaryota; kingdom Metazoa; phylum Chordata; class Actinopteri; order Cypriniformes; family Leuciscidae; genus Gila; species Gila orcuttii. The sequence continues at coordinate 10,816,345 of JAPDVR010000019.1, read as the reverse complement.
ACAATGAATTCTCATAAACCGCTTAATCGATGTTCATGAAATCTGGCATGAATGCTCTTTAGAATGTGAACAATTCTTCAAGTAAAGATAACTAATTATAGTTTGGTAGATGTGTTGGCAGTGACCTTTTTAGGGCTCTTAAGTCGTAGCTCAGGATAGTCACAAGTGAATGGTTTGTGATTTTGCATGTACTTGTGGTGAGATCAACCAATCAGTGTTGTTGTGATGTCATTTTCCTACTGCTCCACAGTAAAAAAAAAAAAAAAAAAAACTGTATCCAGAACTAAGTTCTCATGAGTAAGGAAGACAGAGTTCAAATTGCATATTTCCAGGCAAACAACTGCTTTTGAAATGAATGGGAATTCTGTTGAATGGTGTTATTGACCGCTTTGATTCAAGTATACAAGCAGCAAAGCTTACTGAAGCTCTATTGATTTTTACTTAATACAGTTAATCTAAATTGGTCAGGCAGGAGTATTTCGAATTTTCGCACGTCCTGATTTTGCTGAGTTAGATGCGTTCCTGGGTCAACCTATTTTGTTCATCCTGGAACAACATTCCTGTTTAATCCTAACCATATCTCTACCCCTAAACCTAACCCTACTCATAAGTTATCCCTAAAATCAGAGGGAAATGATAGATGAATAACACAGATGTTTTAGAAGGTGGTTGTAAGCCTAAACTTGACATAAACTGTAAATTTTCCCTTAAATCTGATTGGTTGATTGGAATGTTGTTGAAACTGACACTTATCTGTCTGTAATTATCTGTAGTGCATTCATATTATTTTTATTTTGTTATACTGAATACTGAGAGGACTCATTTTCTCTTTTCTTGCTAAGGGTTTTTATGTGTTTGTTTTTTCTATTCGTAAAGTCCTAGGCTGTATTTGTTCGATTTTCTCTACAGTGTCACGTTCTACAATGTTTTTAGTAGTGTCATCTTTAAAATTCTCATTCCAAATCTTGATGTCAGTTCTGTTACGTCTAAGCATTTAATTACCTACTTGCTGTTCACGTTGGACCTTGTATATTGCAACTTGAAGCTATATTTAAACTATATTCCTTCCTGACTCTATCTTAACTCAATTTTAAAAAGGAAAGACGGATGGCTAAAATGTTTATTTGATATAAGCACTGCACTGAATTAAATTTAGCCTATCCAAACAGATTATTATTTTAAAGTCTTTCATCCACTTAAACTGCTTTAGATTGATTGTGTTACACAAAAGTGCATCACAAGAGTTTTTCATTAAGGCAATGTGCCTACTTTTTGTATTTGGTGCCAAAAGTGGTCCAGCTGTATTAAAGAAACTGCAGGGTGAACCAATAACCTCTACACTGCCAATACCTTAAAGTACCCTGAAGGTATGCTTGTCCTTACGAGGTGAGCTTGTTTTGCTGCACAATCAAAAGCATCTAAATATACCTGAACTAATCATGTCCACGTCTATGACTCACCAATTGAAACAAAATGTATTTTTATAAGAGTGTGTCAGCGTGTGCATCATCATCATATGACTAGTGTTCTGTGGTGAGTGCTTGACCTTGCAGTGTTCTGTCAGGACGCGTTTGAGGTGAAAATATGAGCAGGGCCGCCACTTTTCAATGTGAATGAGTCTTCCTCTGAGACACATTAAAGGATCAGGAACAAGAGACAAACATATTAGAAGGACTTCAGGACATCAGTAAAGAAGAGAATTACCTATGAAATCAAATATTACTACCAACACAAATTATTCTTGAATTAAGTAGTACTACTTTTGAGAACTAACAGAGCGTTTGTAACTGGAAATTGTAACACGTGTCGCAATTTAAGCAATTTGAGCATGCAAATTTTTACAGACATGGCAACGTCTTTAAAAAAACAAATTCAACATTTAATACATCCAAAATGTAAAAATATTCAATCTACTCCAGTTTACTGCAACACTGCAATCATTCAGATCTGAAGTTTGTGTTCTTTTAATTTTAACTAAGAGGTCACGACGTGATGTGTTATTCCTCTGTTGGCCACAAATTTGCAGGGCAGAGTTCACCAAAATTTTACTTTGGAAAGCAGCAAAAATTGGATGAGCTTGCATTTCCTGTCTCCCGCATTTGCATGCAAATGTATGGAATTCAAACAGTGGAATGAAAAGTGTATGTGGTCACCCCTTAACAAGCAGATAACAAAAACACAGTCTGAATCTGAAATCCGCCCCTAAACCCTCCATCACTAATTCCCTAAGTTAAAGCAACACCAAGGAACTTTTCCTCTGCGGTCGCCCTACAGGTTGTAAGCGGAATTGTCCATTACCGCTGTCGTAAATAATTTAGCCTACCGCAGCCCACTGTCGCACGCGCACGCTCTCTGTTTATCCAGCACCGGCTTTGGAATCAACAATGGCCACAGACAAGGTAGAGTATGATGCATGATTTTATGAAAGACATCACAAACAAAGAAAAACTTTGTATGCCGTAAAGCAGTCGAATTTTGTAGTTCTTTTTGTGCTCCGGTTACTACCCGAAACCCGAAGTTACATAGTGCCAGTAAAAGCGATACAGACCACGTCAGGCTATGGCAGACGTGTCATTTAACCTATTGTAAGTCGATGTACCATCACAAGGGTCTTGGGACAAACGAGCACGCAGCCTGTGGACTGTGGCGTGTAGCCAATCAGAAAGCGAGGTGAATAGGCGCAGAGGAGCCGTCCATGCTTGCGTTGTCTCCACTTCTTTGACCATCGACTTTTCTTTTGATAACGTTTTTTTTCGGTTAAAAACAAACTACAAACTATCGCCACTGCATCCTCTTCGTCCGCCATGATTGTTTACGTTCTGAAGTCACGTTTGATCTCGAAGGATTTTCCGTCTGACCTGGGAATGCTCGGGAGTCAAATCGGTTCGTGTGTGATGTGTTGATTTTGCCGTGTGGCTGCGCACCACACACTGTAGGACCAAAACTGTTAGACCCGTGATTTTTTATCGCCGTGTGTGGGGTCTCTCAGGTTTGGAAAATCGGCCGACAATTTTAATATCGTCCTGTGTGAACCAGGCTTAATTCCACTTATACAGTTCACTTGAATGAGTGAATGTAAACGAGTGAGCGAATTCGGACAGCCGTTGAGTGTACATCGGTTGTACACTCGTTTTTGCGGTGCAAAGTGGGAGTGCACTCGATAACATCCACAATGGTTTCGGAAACCACTACAAATGGCGGTCCCTTCAAATAGTGCCCTATTTGAGGGTATAGGGGCGATTTCGGAATCAGCCACAGTGCCACACAGTCCAATTCACATGACTCTTATTTGAATGAATTGTTCCCTATGACTCACAATGGCCGTTTCTCAATATGCGTTCTTGTCTGTACTTGTGTTCTTGTGGACTTGTGAAACGTCATCAGTCACTGCCCAAGTACTGTTCCAATTCAAAGTTCACATCTAGCCAAGTCCAGTTCAAATCCCCGGATGTGTTCTTGATCGCCCCGTTTACCGAGGATGCATCGAGAGGTGACTTGTGCGGACTTGAGACAGCCAGGTATCCCAGAATGCATCTCGCACCAACCAGCAAGCGTCAATAGCAGAGGAGAAAACCCGCGTAATATCAAAATACTACTGTTATTGTGTCATGAAATGTAATTTTAAGAGTGTTTCAGGCGAGAATGTGGTTGTTTAAAGCTCAAATCTGTGGTTTATTTATAAAGATAGCGCCTATTTGAAAAATGTATCTGACGTTTTCGGAGTTGTGACATCCAGGCGTTCACCGCGGGTGTTCAACGCTCATCAACCCCGACTGGAACAGCTTTTCCTCGGCTAGTGCTTCTGACGTTTGCCGCTGGCTCTGATGTCTCTAGTCTAGTGGATAAACTTGACGTATAATTCGTCTTGTGTATAAGTCGATCTTTGGTCTCATTAAACTATTGTTTGTTCCATGGCAAAAAAAATCCTTTTTGGCTGAGGGCAAAGTGAAGTTTCATAACTTTATATATTTAGGCTATTTAACTTTAACTTTGTAGCCTATTAGAGAGCTTAATTATGTTTGAATTGTTTGCCTTATTTATCATTGTAGATATTATTGATCATTAAAACTGACATTTAACAAAAAGAGACATACTTTAATAAATAAATAAATAAATAAATAAATAAATATATATATATATATATATATATATATATATATATGTATATATATATATATTTTAACATTCTCTTCACTATATGTACAATAAAATAAAATGACACAACCCTGTCTCTGTTTGTTAAATGTCAATAAAAATCAATAATGTTTCATATTTTAAAATGAAAACAAAAAGATCATGTTCATGTTGTTATAAATATATGCAGTGAAGATAATGTACGCGTTGCCTGAACCACATTGCCATTAGGCTACTATGTTTAAGATTTTTAAATGAAAAGAGGCAGAGTGGTGTTTTATAACATATTTCCTTTTATTGTTGACGAAAAGAGACAGAGTAGTAGCATATTTCGTTTTATTGTTGCCTAAAATATACATAAAGAGATAACCGGAGTAGCCAGATCGTGCTGAGTGACGCGATCAAGAACGCACTGTTCCATTTGCAGAATAACCGGACTCGCGTCCTCTCGTCCTCGGGAGTTCGTTCTCCTGAGTCGAACTTGGCAAGTCCGAACTACCAAGGACGCAAGTCCGAAGTTTGCGTACTTGGTATTGAGAAACGGCCAATGTGTTACAAGTTTGAATTATGCTGACAAATCCTTCATTGAATGAACAAATCCGTCAGAGTAGCTACTAAATAAACAATTGACTCACCTACTCAACAAGTTTCAATGAATCACTTAAATAAAGCTGTTAGGCTGCTTTGCATCCTGTGCCACAAAGAAAAAAAAAAATCATGTCTTTTGTGGATCCCCATTTGTAAAGTTTACCATTAGCTTTATGACATTTCAAAATTCAACAGTATGACATGAAAGCAAAAAATTACAAAAAAACGAAAGAACAAATGGGGTTTTCCCCCTCATATTTCATTATAAAACATTTTTGGTGGTTCTTGAGATTAATTATAACTCTCTAGGTGGGTCTTAGCTTGAAAAAGTTTGGGAACCCCTGCCGTGGCGTGAACAGTCTCAGATCAGCAGTTATTTCAACAAGATTTTCTTTTACCCACTCTGGAGCTTTACAAAGCTCCAGGGAGGCTGTACACTGCTGTTAGTGTACAGTAAATCACTTCAGATAAAAAGCATCTGCTAAATGACAGGTAATCAATATTTCCACAAGGTCCTGATTTTGAGGGAAAAAAGCTCCGCCCAAAACACTTTAAAATCTTTACTCTGTGGATTAGCGTCAGTGGAAAATTGATGTTAGCTAATGATTACCAGGATGGGGTTCATCTCCCCCACATATTTCACTCTGACTGATGGTGAAGAAGGATGAGATGACTAAAGGTTTGCCAGTGCTGCCTAAATAAGCAAAATAAGAAACAAAGGGGAACAACGTGTCACCAGCTGAACCCAAGTCATAAATCTTTGAGCTTCGCTCATATTTTAAAGTGGCTTCAGTTGCACCATCACACAACACAACCATCCCTGTGTGTTTGTTTGCCAGGATTCCGTTCTGACTTTTTTTTTTGCCACTGAAGGCATGCTTGATTTGAGCATTGGCATGCTGACACGATATGTTGCATATGAGATTTTTTCATACCCATGGCATTAGCAAGACCGTTCTAGAAAAAATAACCCATTACCGTCCGCGAGGGGCTGGAGCGAGGAGGAGCCATGCATCTCCACTCTTCCACACCACAGAATGATGGGATGAGGAGGAACGGGGTGGAGGGAAATCACTCTGGCAGATGTAATGACTCTGTAAAGAGCAGACATGACAACTGCTAATCAGCACAGCGAGCCCTAATCAGTGAAGAGAGCGTGTGAGCATTAAGGTTTCATATAGAAACAGATACGCACACACACACACACACACACACACACACACACACACACACACACACACACACACACACACACACACACACACACACACACTCATCAAGACTCACTCATAATCAGTCTCATCATGCTAATACCAAAGCCGCACACGCATCCGAACTGAACTGCAAATAATCTGTTGCTATATTTCTAGCACATTCTGTAGTCAAGCAAATCAAGCAGAAGGCAACAGCTCTAACAAAAGCCTGCACAAATTATTTTCTTCCCATGCCGTCTTGTAACATGGCCTTTGGATGCATGGATACGGTTGCTAGGCGCCGCCTAAAAGTGTTGCTAACGCTGCTTCGCACTATTGTTGCCATGGCAACCTGAAATGCCTCTGTATCTTTCTCTCTCTCTCTGCCATCACAATAAGTCAATGAGGTTTGTGGCATTGTAATGGAAAACTGAGAGCACAATATATATCACCCAACAAAAGTGCTTTGAGGTGGAGAGGGTCAAGTGGTGTATTTAACCACCAAATTGAGATCAGTGGAACAGTTCAGCAAGGTTGGATGTGGTCAACGTGTATTACATACCAAGAGGTAGAAGGATGAGGTGCCAATCAGAAGGTTAAGAGTGAGGACATACTCAATGACTAAAGCGGTGTCCAAAATCGAATACTTCCCTACTATATAATATCATCCAAATAACAGTACGCCATCAGAGTAGTGCGTGGTATTGCATATGCATAATGCAAAGTATTTCGAAAAACAATAGGCGAAGTGTCTCCGGATGACCTAATACAACGTCGAGATTTGTAAAGTGCGCATTTGCTGGACACTTCACTGTCCTATGAGGCCACTGGAGAGGATTTATGAATGGCAGTGAAGCGACGCAACTGACGCTGGTAGGTCAGGTGACAGTATATGGCGGATGTAATAGGCTACGTCTGAAGATGTGTATCATTTCAAAGGCTGCGTCACCCGGAGGTCGCAATTGTCGGTTACATACATAACAGACTGAGGCTGCCTCATTTCAGTAAAGTAACCAATTATTCCATCATTCCAAAGTCATAAGGAAATTACAACAATTTACGCTTTACAACTAATAACGGTCAATTTTATATCCTTGATAACGTATCCGGTTGACAAATGTGGCAGAATTGGGTGCTTCTCATTTTTTTAATTTGTGCGTCCTAGTTTATTTTCCTCACGTCTTAGCTCCACCCCTTAGGATGCGAGGGAAGGATAACTGTGTATCCTCGCTCACGAGTCACGACTCCTCGTGGTGCAATTAGATATTTGAGATGTCCTTCAAGATGGGTGAATTCGATCGGTCTCTGGGTCACATGCTGGAGAAGTGAGGAAACATCAATTTGAGTATTGAGAAGCACCCATTGAATTTCATTCATAAATAGGCCTACTTTATAGAACATACTTTTTTTTAACGGTCATGAAGTTCCGTTAATTAAAATGTTGTAGCCTACCTACCTAAATGTCTTGACCTGCAGTGATAAAGACGATCTTCGCTGGCAAACGATAACATTTTCAGGTTTGTTTCAGTGGACTGTAGGCTACTATGTGAAAATCCACTCCATCTGGCGCTCTATTTGTTCTCCGTGTTGTTATATCGTAACGTTACGTTGTCAGGGAATGAGAAAGTGATCCAAATGATTCAGTCCGTTGGTTAAGATTGATTCAAACTAAATGGCGAACCGACTTACTAACACTTAGAACCGAAAGATTAATTTGCAAATTGGGTCAAATAATCCTCACGTCGTTAATAATACGTTAATCTTCCACGCCGGTGTCGTGCCAAGGTACTTACCCCTGAAAGGAAGTGTATCCCCGGTCGCGGGAGCGCGCTCGCATTCAGCAGAACGTGTGCCATTGGTTTGACCCACTGGCGTAGCCACAGGTGTGCCAGGGTGTGACGGTGCCACCCACAGTGGCAGCTGGCACACCTAAAATAGATGCAGAATTCTTTTTTAAAGTTTTAATAAAAACGTTTCCTAAACTTGGACTATTGTTGTTTACTTAAAATATTGGTGCATTTAAAATGTATTTTAATTTTTAAATTATTATCGTTAACAAAATATCTGCCGACATTCGGACTGCCAACCAATCCGTAAACAGCCGCTGACTGGTAATACGGTTGTGCTGTTGAGGCTCGCGCAGCCTCATGAGGAGAAATGGAAACAAATGAGCGCAGATCACACAAAGAAACTTAATGGACATAGAGCGGTTAAAAAATAGCCTATGATATGATACAGTTAAGCAACATCACAGTGACCACGAGTGCTGAATACCATCACGACTGAAAACATGACACTGATTTCATATGACAGTTCAATAAACAAGTCATTAATATCAAGTCACTTACATTTTAGACACAATTTTGACTGTTTTTGTTCTATTTGAGCAGCGAAAATAGTTCCAAACAAACATCCCAAGAACCACAGCGCAGCTCACCTGTACACATAACTGCATTAATGAATGATTCAGCGCTTTGAATGAATCGATTGAGTCAAAGATTCAATGACCCATTAAACCATAGACATAATAAATACGAGGGCTGCGTTCGGAATCGCATACTTCCCTACTATATAGTAGGCGAAAAGAGTAGGCGAGCGAAAAAGTACGTTCGAATCCTCAGTATTCATAAAAGAGTAGGCGAGAATTGCCTGGTTGACGTACTAATTATCGCAAGATTTGGACGATAGTGCGTTCGAATATGCCTACTTTCCTACTATATAGTAGGCGAAAACAGTACGTGAGGGAAGCAGTACGTTCGAAACATCAGTATTCCTAAAAGAATAGGCGAGAAGTTCCCGGATGATCTCCTGCTTTCGCCCAGACATTTGAGTGTTTTTCAGCTTGTACTCATCTATCCCAGGAGGCCACGCGAGAGGATACGATGTAAAAAAGAACAAGAAGTAGATATTTCATACTCAAACATGACGGAAAGGGTGGACGAGAGTGTTTTCAAATGTGAGTATTACAAATACAAACCAAATCGCATGTGTTGAACTAACTTTCTGTACAGTAAATTGTTGAACTGTTGAAGGTGCAAAGACGCTATATAATATGGTAAATTTGTGATTTTGCCGTAAATCACATTTTATTGGATAGAGGAGCTCCATAAGGACACATACGTCTTTAAACTGTATTTGCATACATTTTAAACCGTATACATCTGAAATACCATTACTAAATATTTATTCAAAATCTGGCAAGATTACTACGTGTAACTGATATGAAATAGACATCTGAGTGACGTGTGTGTACTATTGTTTAGGAGAATTCACAGTTGTTAACACTGTTTTTATTAGTTTAATGCATTTTACATAAAGTAACTAAACATAAGTAATCTATTTCATTTATCCATTAGTACTGTTGAAAAATTGTTGAACATTTATGATGGATAAAAAGCTATTTATTAGCAACAACCTCAACATGTAAATGTAGTATTGAGCTCATAAATCACAGAGGTAACGTGAGTCTTGTCTGGATGTTACAGGGACGGATGAGCACACGCGGCTGCTTATCCGGTGGAGAGTGGCTCATGAAGCGCTCTTCACCGGAAAGCGTAATGCTGCCATCAAAGGCTTTGAGTGAGTATACAGAAATATTTAAAAATCAATTGAATACTTTATTTGCAGTACATTTCAATTATTGTATTTTCAAACAGAGATATAACTTTTTCATTCTTGATTTCTCTCTTGCTGCAGATCTTTTGTGGAGGAGCAGAGCCTGCAAGGCAGGGTGACGGCGGCGTTTGTTAAAAAAAATGGGAAAACCTGAAACAAAAATACGAAGTAAGATCATTTTGTTACTTCTAATACATAAATTAAATGATTAAATATTGTGCTGTTAAAATGACTGCTTTTGTATCATGCTTGTGCATTTTTGCAGGATCTGAAATGTCCGCAGACGGGGGTGAGCACTGAGGATGGAGAGGCCACAGCAGCATCCTGGAAGTGGTACACTGCCATGGATGAGGCAATTGGGGGCAGACCCTCCATCTCTCCTCCTGCCCTCGTTGCCTCATGTGGGCCGGATGCTGCTGTGGTCTCTTCATCCTCAGTGAGGCCAGAGCCAGCAAGAGCCAGGAAAGGGGCTATAGATGTGGAGGAGCTGATCCGGGACATGGAGGAGCGAGAAGAGGAGAGAGAGCGGAAGGCAGCTGAGAGGGAGGAGAGGCTGTGGAGAGAAATGGAGGAGAAGGAGGACAGAAGAGAACGGGAGAGACGAGAGAGAGAGAGGAAAGACAAGAAAGAGAAGTAAGAGAAAAAGAAGAGAGATGGCACCGGGAGGCAGTCGAGAGAGAGGAAAGGAGAGAAAGAGAAACCAACGAAAGGGATGAAAGGTTCCTTTCTGTTCTTCAGATGCTCGCCAAAAAATAAATTATTTGACAAAAAACATCTTCTGATCTTTTGCACATTTGGGTTGATGTGAATTAAATTTGTGAATAAAAATGGGAATCTATATATATATATATACACACAGTACTGTGCAACAACTACAAATGGTGGCCTAAGAATTTTGTACAATAATATGTATATAAAACAAACTATTCCTAGGCATTCACAGTACATTATAGACTTCTAGAAATTTAGTGATACTTTAAGATTGTAATCAAATTCATAAATTAAATATTTATGAAACGTTGATTAATAATTAGTGAATGTATGGTGTAATGTAAGAAGAAAAAACACTTTAAAACACTGGTTTTACTGGAGTGTATTATATGACTTTTAAAGGTTTACAGAGTTCATGCAAGGATCTTAAAGGCAGGTCATGGAGGGTTAAGTTCCAGCACACCTGTCAGTAAATTTCAAGTAGTCAGTTATTAATTGGTTTAAATTGATTCAGGGGTGTATAATTAGGGTTGGAGAAACTCTGCTGGATAATAGCCCTCCATGACCAAAGCTGAACTTGAGACTGTTTACACAAATTACACACAGTAAAATAGTGACTAAAGGGTTACTTAACCCAAGCAAATAAATCATAATAGTAATAATTCAATAGTCATTATTTACTCGCCTTGATTTTGTTTGATCCCTCTGTTTTTTGTTTTCCTGAACACAAAAGGTGATTTTGGTCAGGTTTGTACTGTTTGGTTTAATACAATATCAGTCAATGGACTTTCAGAAGCTTCAAAAGCATCATTAAATAATGCCATGAAGCTTCTGAAAGTTGGGCTCCATTGACTGATATTGTATGAAACCAGCAGAACAAACTTGACAAAAATTCCCTTTTGTATTTAAACAATAAAAAACATTAAATAAGTAAATAGTAAACCGTAAATAATTGCTGTATTTATATGTTGAGGTGAACTAACCCTTTAACCCACCAAATATAAATTGTAGTAAATTTATGTATGCATTTTGCATTATAGTAATTCCTTGACAAACTAGGCAGCTTTGACTGTTTATGCCCATGACTGGTTCAAAAAATGCTTTACAAAAATCAATCACATTTATGCATTTGACATTTTTTATCAAAAGTGATTAACTCCATTTATTTACAGGGACAATGACCCTGGACAAACCTGGAGTAAAGAGCCTTGCTGATTGACCAGCAATCTTCTTCTAACCAGTTCATTGGTTTATCCCTCTACACTACAAAAGGTTTTAAAGCTCTAACAAATATTTGCATGTAATTGTAAACCTATAAAATGACATTTGTCAAGAAACTGAATGCTGACAACATGAATTTTAAAACATTTTTATCTTTCTTAATGTTTTAAAGGTAGTCATGCTCATGGAGAGCCGGCACAGGGATGTTTGGAGCAGACACTGCAGCAGCCAGATTGTCCCGCACTTGTTCTCCCACTCTTGCTGCAAGGTTGTGGGGATCAGGGGGGCCGTCATCATGGTCTTCCTCATCCTCTGGCTCAACGATGTCCCCATTGGCTAGAGCGAGATTGTGAAGCACAGCGCAGCACGCAACAATCTCAGGCACGAAGGCAGGGCTCACCTCCAAGGCCTTGAAGAAAATGCAGCGCCAGCGTGTCTTCAGCATCCCAAAAGCTCTCTCCACGATGTTTGCGGGCACGGGAGTGCTTGCTGTTGAAACGAGCCTGCACAGGGTTCTGTACAGGCTCTCTGTAAGGGGTGATGAGGCAGATGGGTGCACTCAGGCAAGGATAGCCTCCATCCCCGAGGATGCACTTGCCTGCAGGTGGGTAAAGGTTGCCAGCATACACAGGGCTGTTCCTCAGCACCCTGGCATCGTGCACAGACCCAGGATATCCCACAAAGACATCAAGGAATTTCCCCCGGTGATCAGAGATGGCCTGGAGTTGGATGGAGTGAAACAGCTTCCTGTTGAAGTAACAGTGGGAGTTATTTGCTGGAGGTTTGATACGGATATGACAGCCGTCTATTGCACCAACTACTCTGCTGAAAGCTGGTGACCCAGACAGCTGGGCAAATCCTGCTCCCACTGCCTCCAGGTCATCTCCGGTCGGAAAGCAGATCACCCTCCTCAAAATTCCCATGATGGCCTTGCTCACTCTGTGCACAATGTCATGCACAGAGGTCTTTGGGATATCGAAGGTCTGCGACACCACCCTGTAGGATGCTGCATGGGCCAGCCAGTGCAGGAACACAAGGACCTCAATCTCCCGTTCCCATCCAAGGTCAGATCCAGGTCTGACTGCAGCAATCAGGGACCTGATGGACGGCATATACAGGCGAAGGTGGGCACGGTGGTCAGCTGCCTCATCAAGATAAAGCCGCAAAATGGGAACAGCTCTATTGAGATGGCAGTATGATGTGGGGTTCACTGCCTGCAATAAATACATCATAGTTTGTTAGAACAAAACAATCAAAAACAATGTTTCATGTGGTATTGACTTGTATATGTATTTATTTATTGTGATGATTTCTTTTATTCATTCACTTATTTATATTCATGTTTCATATTGTTGTCAGTAAATAAAATATGAATTTCATGAATAAAAATGTATTTACATCATCTGCATTTGTCTAGCGTGTATTCATGCATAGCTATGTCATATGATAATACAAAAGTTTGCTTGTTTTACAAAACTACATAATTAATAATGTATATATATTATAATAATGTTATATAATTAACTGTTGGTCACAGCATTTGTCATAATTATTGTGCATAAGTGTTGGGATGGGCTAGTAATGAAATTCTTTCTGGGGTAATCTTAATTGTTTAAGTAGTAATACTTGCTTTGTTTGAGAATAAAATCATCAGTCTTCTCCAAAGGCGAGATCGTCGAGCAGCTGCCCGACATCTCCTTTGTGCACACCTTAATCTAACAATTGCAGACATGCCAACCATTTCAAACGCTGAACTAAACCGTTCTAGTAAAGTTGTCGAGTTACTGATGCAATCAGCTGTTAGTGCACCTGTCGCTCATGACTTTTAAATTGTTGCGCTTGTGAAAACGTCATAGGTCACATGTAACGTCAACATGGCGAATGATGTCCGGATCGCATTCATACTTAACGAGATTTGGCCATTAAGTACCTACTCTTTTAGCGCTCGTTAAGTAAGTACTCATTGAAATTAAGTACCTACTCAGTAGCTGTGTCCCAATGTGAAGGCTGCGTCCTCCGAAGGCCGTATTTGAAGGCTGGTTGGCCGCATTTGAAGGCCGATTGCGTCACAGCGGCGCGACGAAGGATGTCCCAATTCAAAGGCTGCATCTTTGAAGGCCGCATGTGAAGGCCGATTGCGTCACCGCGGCGCGATGAAGGCTGTCCCAATTGAATTTCGCATCCTTGGAAGGCCGTATTCAAAGGCCGGTTGCGTCATCGCGGCGCGACGAAGGCTACCCTGATTCAAAAGCGACGCCAAATGCACCCTTCGTTTCCCCGTGAAAGGAAGGATACATAAATGGATCCTTCGCGGTCTATCCTACCCGATCCTACCCCATAAGTCATTGCGGGCCGGTGACGACAGCACTTTTATTTAAAAAAAAATGACGGATGATTGTTCTTGTCGCCTAGCAACTGTGACAGCTAGCGATGAAGAGCGGGAGTAACATTTGAACTGCACTTTTTTATATTCAACTGGGTTTTTATATTCCCGTAGTACGGAGCCCCGGAAAGTCTCTTGTGGGGGAAAAAAAACAATCCGTGGCCACGGTTGTGCAGTCCGTCCCCTCAGTTTATAAACTGTACTCACGAATTCTTAAACTGTTCCCTTGGATTAACAAATCGTGCCCACGATGATTCAACCAGGCCACCTGTTTATGAGGGATGCTTTGCATAAACTTCATTTTTTAAAATAGATAATTTCTTCAATTTTCTAAAACTCCATTTTATGGGAGAAGAAAGCTCAGTATAATGGAATAAGCAAAAAAAAAAGACTTCACATATAAAAAAGAAATATAACACAAACACAAGGTTTAGGTTTTATTAGGTTTTATTGAAATATATATTTACCATATTCATCATTTATATTGTCCATTTATGCTACATAATAAAAAGAATACACTAGCCTACAAAATCGCATCAAGGTAAGATATAAGTGAACATTTGAACCATATGCCTATGTATGTTTTCTTTTCTTTTCATTACATTATTTACGTAAGTTAACACCCAATACTTGAACAGTTTAAAGTGTAATCTGGCACTTCATGACGCAGCTTCTGAATTGGGACACAACAAACCAGCTCTGGCCATGATCTTGGCTATTAAAGCCGAAAATACATGACTGAAACATCCTCACCATGTCTTCCAGTAAAATATAAACAAAAAAAATGACAATAGCCAATTCTGGATCCATAGCTGTTTATTCAATTGTATAAAATGAATTATCAGAATGGCAGCTGTACTAGGCGCCAGGAGCGGTAATCGGGAACACCTGGTTGCGCAATTAGGAAATCCTGCGAAGGCTACATGGTGCGTCCTTCGACGGACGAATAGGCTGCATCCTTCGAAGTCCGCGGCCTTCGGAGGTTGCAGCCTTCACATTGGGACACAGCTAGTGAGTATGCGATTCCGAACGCAGCCTATGTATTTATAATGTCTGCCTCATTCCTTAACGATTCAGCCGTTTGAACGAATCATTTGAATAAATGACTCAATAACTCACTCATTAAGACGGTCACCTGCCGCCCCCTACTGGTGGTTTAGTTTCGTGTTTAAAAGTAGGCTATAATTCTTTCCAATATGTCATATTTGTATCTTCAAAAAATATTTAAAACAATCTCATAACTTTATTTAATGCAGTTGTAATTTTTCAGTGTAAATTAATTAATTGTATTGGTAACAGCATAGTGTCTTATTATTTCAATTGAATTTATTGATCAAATCTAAGAATTTAAAATGAAAGATGAAGCATACATTTAAACCGATTTCTGGATTTTTACTTGGACAAGAGAATGGCCGATTTACTTGTTCGAAGGACAAGCACATGTAAAGCCTTAATGTTGAGCCCTGAGTTATATTTTATATACTGTAGGCCTAGTATTATGTTTATGTGGCAAGCCAGTTTTACACATCAGCCCAGTCTATTCTGTAAAGTTAGTGATACGCCGGGTCAAGGTTGTTTTGCACATTAATTTGACAATAAATGTGGCACACCCAATTTTTCTTATGCACACCCAGAGACGCTTTTCTGGCTACGCTACTGGTTTGACCAAGGTAAATGAAACGATAATACGTGAATTGTTTAAGTTATCGTTTTACTATTGTTGTTTTATCAACGAGGTTTAGCAAAGACAGCTATCACGTGGCCCATCTATCAAAATTAATTATTTTATTCTTCTGAAGGCTAACGATCGAACTTCATTGCACTGAATTGAGAATGTCTAGTTACTGAAAAACCAAGACGACCATACCGTTTCACTCATAAAGCAAACTGCCTTTGGATATTAAATTGTTCTGAAACCCCCTTTCCATGGTGAATTATTATCAAAATGATTTAAAAATGCATTGCACTTAAATAGTAGGCTGGTCAATGTCATACAAAAAAAGTGATTGTACAGCTACAGATGATGGCCTATCATCAAGTGTTTTATTTCGTGAATACTTTACATCATGTCTAATAACAGCAGTGAATATGGAAACATTTCTTGTTTCCTGACAAAAGTTATACTAGGATACAGATTTTTTCAAGACCGCATTTTGACCTGCCAAAATATGTATCCCCCCTCTAAAATCTACAGATAATGGCCTATCATCAAGTGTTTTATTTTGTGAATACTTTACATCATGTCTAATAACAGCAGTGAATATGGACACATTTCTTGTTTCCTGACAAAAGTTGTAGTGGGATACAGATTTTTTCAAGACCGTATTTTCGACCTGCCAAAATATGTACCCCCCCCCCCCCCCTCTAAAATCTACAGATAATGGCCTATCATCAAGTGTTTTATTTTGTGAATACTTTACATCATGTCTAATAATAGCAGTGAATATGGAAACATTTCTTGTTTCCTGACAAAAGTTATACTAGGATACAGATTTTTTCAGACTGTATTTTCGACCTGCCAAAATATGTACCCCCCCTCTAAAATCTACAGATAATGGCCTATCATCAAGTGTTTTATTTTGTGAATACTTTACATCATGTCTAATAACAGCAGTGAATATGGACACATTTCTTGTTTCCTGACAAAAGTTGTAGTGGGATACAGATTTTTTCAAGACCGTATTTTCGACCTGCCAAAATATGTACCCCCCCTCTAAAATCTACAGATAATGGCCTATCATCAAGTGTTTTATTTTGTGAATACTTTACATCATGTGTAATAATAGCAGTGAATATGGAAACATTTCTTGTTTCCTGACAAAGGTTATACTAGGATACAGATTTTTTCAGACTGTATTTTCGACCTGCGAAAATATGTATCCCCCCTCTAAAATCTACAGATAATGGCCTATCATCAAGTGTTTTATTTCGTGAATACTTTACATCATGTGTGAAAAATAATGAATTATAGATGCGTACTCTGTGTTTTTTATTTTGTTTCTAAGATGACCTGACTGATATGTCACTTCTGTGGATCAGAAGTGCCTGAGGCAGATTTGAGTTGGGTAAATCAAACTTAAGAAACGTGAAATGAAATATGTTTTGTGATAAAGTTATTAAGAATTTTCTTGTATTTGTCACGGTGTTGTGTGCGGGTTGAAGGAGAAGGCTGAATCAAAGGCTTCAATTCAAACAGTTTACTTAAATAACTCTCACAGGTACAGATAGGCAGGATGACGGGCAGGAACACTCACAAGAAGCAAAGTAACATTAACAGACAAATAACAAGACCATAACATAATCGAGAACCGACCAAGACTAACTGAACAGAAGGAGACTAAATACAGATACAAATGAACACTAACGAGGTGAGCACAGGTGACACAGATGATGATGACGAAGAACAGGTGGGTAATGAGGGAGTGAGTTCAGGGTGTGGAGAGATGAGGGATTCTGGGTAGTGTAGTGAAGACGAAGACAGACTGGTGCAGACGATTACTGTGACAGTTTTATGTAGGATATTTCTATTCTAGTTCTTCTATTTTACCCAGGACTAACAAACATTTCATTGTTCTTTTATCTCCACATAAATTACAGTATATTAAAAATATAACATCAATTACACAAGAATGAAAATTTGCTGCCTCTTACTGAAGACCCAAAAATCCAAATAATTTGTTTTCCAGATTCAGTGTGACATTTGTTTCCGGTGGTTCCACCATATGTGCGTTCAAGGCCCACCAACGGAGGAGGCCTTCCTGTGTAGGCTACTACTTGTAATCCTTAGTTTTGTGTACATTATTGTTCTGGAATTTATTCATTAAATCTTGTTGTATTACATTACACCTTCCAAGTTTGTGTCTTCTTATCTTAAAACTATTATTTTTTTGCGTGAAAAATGGCTTACAATATATTGATTAATAAAATAATTGCAGATTAACTTTCTTTTGATTGATTAATAAACTAATACCTAGTATATATACAGCACGTCAAAAACAGTTGCCAAAGTTATTGTCTTACTGTATATTTTGTACATTCAAGTGATGAAGAAAGTGGACACTGGATCTGCTGTGTGTATCCTATTATACATTAAAACTGAAAGTGTACTGGAGACTCACTTCAAGTTCAGGCCTAAGCTTTAAGAATTCCTAGATGCAAAAGGGGAGTATAAGTGTTCTGGTGTGTGGAAGTGGAAGTGTTTGATGTTAATTTTGCAGGAGCTTTGGTGTTTAGAGTGTTGAGGAGAAACTGAAACTGTTTCATAGTCTGGTGGCAGCGCAGATGCTCTGGTACCTCCTGGCCAGAGGGTAGAATGGTGAAGTGTGTGTGTGTAGTCCTTCATGATGCTGACGGCCCTCCAAATACACTGAGCATTGTAGATGTCATAGATTGGTGGGAGTGCAGTTCCTATGATCTTACTAGTTGTCTTCACTATTCACTGCGGTCGGGGGCCCTGACTGAAACACTCTCTATAGTATCTCTGTAGAATGTGGCGAGGATGGATGGTGGGGGGCTTTCCTTGCTTTCTTGGCGCCACAGGTATTGGAGACTTTGATATGCCATCATCTGTGCAATATGGAGTGGGGGTACTTTTTATAGCAGGTTTGAAAACGGTCTGAAAAAATCTGTATCCCACTAAAACATTTGTCAGTAAACAAAAAAATGTGTCCATATTCACTGCTATTATTAGATATGATGTAAAGTATTCACAAAATAAAACACTTGATGATAGGCCATTATCTGTAGATTTTAGAGGGGGGATACAGATTTTGGCAGGTCAAAAATACAGTCTGAAAAAATCTGTATCCCACTACAACTTTTGTCAGGAAACAAGAAATGTGTCCATATTCACTGCTGTTATTAGACATGATGTAAAGTATTCACAAAATAAAACACTTGATGATAGGCATCATCTGTACAATCACTTTTTGTGCATGACATTGACCAGCCTACTATTTAAGTGCAATGCATTTTTAAATCATTTTGATAATAATTCACCATGGAAAGGGGGTTTCAGAACAATTTAATATCCAAAGGCAGTTTGCTTTATGAGTGAAACGGTATGGTCGTCTTGGCTTTTCAGTAACTAGACATTCTCAATTCAGTGCAATGAAGTTCGATCGTTAGCCTTCAGAAGAATAAAATAATTAATTTTGATAGATGGGCCACGTGATAGCTGTCTTTGCTAAACCTCGTTGATAAAACAACAATAGTAAAACGATAACTTAAACAATTCACGTATTATCGTTTCATTTACCTTGGTCAAACCAATGGCACACGTTCTGCTGAATGAGAGCGCGCTCCCGCGACCGGGGATACACTTCCTTTCAGGGGTAAGTACCTTGGCACGACACCTGTCAATGATTTATCAGCAGCCTAACAATTAAATGAGACACAGCAAAAAAAAAAATGGCTATTTTCCACTGACGCCCTTAGAATAGTGTAGCCTATATTAAATAACACTGAAGTGTAAAGCAATACAACCCCGAGCTGTGGTGTCAGGGCATGGTAGACAAAAAAACAACAATAATTTAATATAATAGCAATATAATGTACAACGCAGTTCGATACTATAATATAACAGCGGTATCTTCCTCAATACAGATCACAGCCTAAAGTGATGGTTTGACAAAACAACTCACAAGGTAATTGAATTTCCCCCGGTCTCGGGTAATCATTACTCGTTAACCCGCCAGAGGGCGCTGTTGTGCCCAGCG
The DNA here is from genome assembly GCA_026230005.1 of Gila orcuttii. Lineage (NCBI taxonomy): Eukaryota > Metazoa > Chordata > Actinopteri > Cypriniformes > Leuciscidae > Gila > Gila orcuttii. Next base: position 10,796,783 of record JAPDVR010000019.1, on the reverse strand, counting down.
CTTCAGCAACGCGCTTCTTCGCAGCCTTCTGCCAATGACAGCAGAGAACCGGGAAAGGGAGGACGACTGTGTTGTTGTTTTGAGCTAAAACGGGTAAGATTCTGAACGTGTAACATATTAGCGACAAAAAAAAATAAAAATCATTACGATTATTCAAGCTAACGCAGATGAATTTTATAGATGGTAGTCGCGGTGTAGTGATTAACATTAGCTTGATGTGTGTTTACAACAGACTGCGGTGTTGACATACAGTACATGGAGCTCTATGACAGCTCTAATTTATTTTGATATGTTGACATACTCTGAGGTCGAAAAGCTTGTGTGCGTGTGTTTTTTTTTCTTTAAAAGAAAACGATATTTTTCAGCCCAAATGTGTCTAGGTTAGAAGTCAACGATGCAATTTTATAATGTATTGGCCTGGTTTACTTGTCATGCCACTGTTTTCACTTTCTAGTCCACTGTATTTTCTCTTCCTCTCAAACAGATTGCATGAGTGCAATGCAACAGCAGAGGGATGTTACAGTCTGTTTGTCACCTCTGACTTCTGCATTGTGAGACTGACAGTAGTGTGACTGTAAAGGTCAGCGTGAGTGGCCGTCATGTCCGCAGCCTGTCCCCCGCAGTCTCCAGCTGTGGCTAAGACTGAAGTGCTGGTTGAGGACTGGTGTCCAATGTTGGCTGCGACCTTCGCTTACTGGGACAACATCCTGGGACCTCGTGTACGCCACATCTGGGCCCCCAAAGGTCAGGGGTTGTCGCTGCTCAGTGATGGAGAGGTCACGTTTCTGGCCAATCACACGCTGAACGGTGAGATTTTGCGAAATGCGGAGAGCGGCGCAGTGGATGTGAAATTCTTTGTCTTGGCGGAAAAGGGAGTCATCATCATCTCACTGATTTTTGACGGAGAACTCAAGGGTGATAAGAACACTTGCGCTCTGTCAATCATCTTGCCGCAGTCAGAGCTCAGTTTCTACCTGCCACTGCACAGCGTGTGTGTGGAGAGACTCAAACACATTATCCGCAAGGGACGCATCTGCATGCAGAAGGTTTTTTCTTCGAGTTGTGTACTTAAATTGTACTTGAATCCAGCTGTTGATTGTTTGTTTTTGTAATGCTTATTTGTGTGTGTGTGTGTGTTTTATCTTGTAGGGTTACAACATAATCTCTATGTTGTCATCTGAGATTGTTCCCATAATGGAGCTTCTCACTTCCATGAAGAAACACAGTGTACCAGAGGAGGTGGATGTGAGTATTTTGACATTTTTGAGAGGCTTTTGTAAGTTTTTTGTTCACAGTGAGAATTTAGTTTAGACAGAAAGTGATGAGAAATGGAAATTGGGATGTGAGCCGAACTCAGATTGCCTCTCCCATATTTAAAAAATAGAATAATGCAAATAAAATAAAATGTTAATAAAAATATATTACTAATGCAACAAAATAATTTAGTATTATCAGTATTAATGAGGCTTTTTTCTTCATTAAAATATCAAGACAGTTTTAATACCCTGATATTTTTGACTTTGTGCCCCCCCCCCCCAAAAAAAAGACAAAAACAAAAAATAAAACATGCTCATCATAGAAGAGTGTATTCAAGTCATTGTATGTGTGAATTGTATTTTGAATACTGATATAAATCCTGAACAAAAGAAATTAATGTCATGTCATTAACCAATTAATGAACATTGTAAATACTTATAAATATATTTTGTATTATTGTATTATTATTATTTATCATTTAAAAATGCCATTGTACTAGCAAACAAAAACACTGATTAGTTTCTAAGGGTGTATGTTGCTGGAAAGATGCACAACCATCCTCACTCAGTAGCACATACATTTGATCTTTTTATGACAGTTTTGAAAAATTGAATGTTTTTCTCTCTCACTCTCACTGAACCATAAAAGAAATAATTTTCCTTGTTACAGCTAAAGGACACTGTGCTCAACGATGATGATATTGGAGACAGCTGTCATGAAGACTTTTTGCACAAGTAAGACACATTACATCTTTAGTAGAAGTCAATGATCTGAATTGAGTCTAGTAAGGTTTGTCATCTTTCTCTATCATAGGGCTATCAGCTCTCATCTTCAGACTTGTGGCTGCTCCATGGTGGTTGGCAGCAATCCTGAGAAAGTCAATAAGGTGCACATTCCTGCATAGATATTTCTCTACATTCACACCTTAGAATCTACGTCAAATAATGATGTTTCCTTTTGTAGATCGTGCTCACGCTGTGTCTCTTCCTCACTCCTGCGGAGAGAAAGTGCTCTCGACTCTGTCACCCCGATGGCTCGTTTAAATATGACACCGGTCTCTTTGTTCAGGGCCTTCTTAAGGTATTCACAGCATCCCTCCATGGGAAACTTATAACTGCTGCCCATTACTACCCATAATCATTAAGGACTCTTCTCTTTCACAGGACTCCACTGGTAGCTTTGTGTTACCCTACCGCCAGGTTCTGTACTCCCCATACCCCACCACTCACATCGACGTGGACATTAACACGGTGAAGCAGATGCCACCCTGCCACGAGCACACGTATCATCAGCGGCGCTACATGCGCTCTGAGCTGAGTGCCCTTTGGAGGGCCGCCAGCGAGGATGACATCAGTTCAGACAACCTCATCAATGCCCAGGACTCCTACACCCCAGATTTGTATGAGCCCTACATACCTTCTTAGTCTGGAAGCTGTATTATGATTGGCTGTTTCTTACGGTCAGGATAACAAGCTCTCGTGGTCTTCTATTCAAATACATAGAATTTAAAAATATATATATTTAAGGGATAATCAGTCAGTTGGTAATTATTATAAGTATATCATGATGCAAAGCAGAGTGATTTTGTTTCATCATGAAGGGTTTTTGTGTGTGTTTTTTTCTGCTTATTATACCACTACTTAAATTAATAAAGATATTAAATTTGAGAGGATAGAGATCACAGAGAGATACAAGATACATCAACTTGCACAGTATTGGATGGCAGGGACAAAAGTCAATTACATAGATTAGCGGTCAGTGTACAAAAAATATTTGAGAATCCTCAGAATGTAGCTATTGACCAATCAGAATCAGATATTCCAGAGATCCACCAAAATAAATGTCATTAAATCACAGAGGACCTGTTCAAATATTTGGTAACGCTTTACAATAAGGTTTACAAATTAGCTAATGCATTAGTTATCAAGAACTAACAAGAAACAAACTGCATTTTTACAGCATTTATTAATCTAGGTTAAATCTTAATTTATTTATAAATGTACTATTGTTAATTCATGTTCATACTTAATATATACTACAGTTTAAAAGTTTGAGCTCAGCAAAATTGTAATAAATATTTTTTTTATGCAGCGATGTAGCAATGTATTAAATTGATTATAAAATATTTATAGTTCTTTTGAACTTTCTAGTCAGCAAAGAATCCAGAAAGATTTCCACAAAAATATTATGCAGCACAACTATTTTCAACATTGATAATAATATCTTGAGCCTCAAATCAGCATATTAGAATGATTTCTGAAGGATCATGTGATATTGAATTCAGCTTTGCATCACAGGAATAAATTGCATTTTAAAATGCATTCAATTTGAAAGCAGTTATTTTAAATTGTAATAATATTTGAGGGCACTCACAATCACGTCAATTAGTCAGCTTCTGAACCTTATTTTAGAGAATTAAAAGCAGCTCTTAAAATTTCTTAAGAGGATATAAGAGGCTTCTTGAACCCTCGGAATCGCTAACTAATCTTTATGGCTTTCTTAGGAATATATTTCAGGACGTGATGCACAAAGACATGCTTGTGAAGTCCTTCATAGATGAGGTAAGCCTGGTGTGACTCCTTTTTGACTCCCTTTCTTCCTCCACTTTGGCCTTGATAACGTGTGTGTGAATGCATCTTTGTTGGTTTCTAGGTGTTTCTGTTGAAACCAGGTCTGTCTCTGCGGAGTGTGTATTTGTCCCACTTCCTTCTCCTGCTGCACAGGAAGGCCCTGACACTGCTCCGATATATTGAGGATGAGACGTAAGTACAGCAGCTTTGAGCTCACAACCTCACCAACAACTTTAGTCTCAGCCTTAAATGTTATGCCCACGGACAGTTGGCTGAACGTCTGATGCATATGGCACAACATATGGGAAATGCTTTGGGAGTTTCGAAGTTGTCTTCTGATTGGTTGAGTTCTCCAGAATTTCTGGGAGACTTGCATGTTGCGTTCTTTAACATGGTCATTAATGTTAATCAGTGTTACACGGTGTTCAGTCGCAACACCGGTTTCTTCACTTGCCCACCGCAACACCGCCAAAAAAAAAAAAAAAAGTTTAAAGCTTTAAAAATATTTAACGCAATTACGCAGTATCCGTTAAGTCCTGCACGCACACACACACACACATACACACGACCCACAGAAAAGATGCGCATTAGTATCGAGTACTCTTTCGGTCTTGAACAAACCATAACACACACAAATTATGCCAAAATGTCTGTTTTGTTGAGTGTCCTCATAAGAGTCTTAAATGATTTAAATAAAGTCTTAAATGAACGTACAGATTTGTGAGAAACCATAGTGGACGTTATTGAGTGCACTTATTCAATACCACATTGCACTGCATTAACGAGTGTACGGCTTATGTACACTCAACGGCTGTCCGAATTCATTCACTCGTTTTCATTCACTCCTTCAAGTGAACAGTATTAGTGGACTAACGTAGGCAATAGGCCTTACTTAGTGATTCAACCCATGTTCTCAAGTAGGGAAAAATAGAGGACACTGACAACGCGCTGACAGACAGGACCGAGCAAGTAATATTATGGAACAAAGTCTCAACTTTCAAATTTGGTCAGTCAAAGAAAATTAAACAATAAATATGCCTACCGTTTTGTGGCTCTTTAATGTGTTGTGACAGATTGCCTCAGTTAAAGCCAAGTTTAAATCCACCGACGTTAATCTACTAACTCTCCTGACTGCTTTGTCGGACAAAAATTGTGGATTTTGATTGGTCAGATCACATGTCAATCAAACTCCCTGTGATGGATGAATTGATGCTAATTTAAAAGTGAAGTGCGCACTGCCGCACCAGCTTTTTATAAGCGTTGTTAAAAAAAAAATTTGTTTAGTTTTCAAATTAGCGCCAATTCAGGGCACAATAACAAAACAGTGCTGCTCCGAACCACCGCACCAATATGCATGCCTGTGCAAACGCGAGCATTTTACGTTTGCCTTTAAATTAGTGATTTAAAAGCCCCCGCCGGTGATACCGGTATTACCGGTGTTGTCACACGTCGATTAACCGGTGGGAAAATATCCTCACCGTCACATCCCTAGCTGGAAGAGGTGTTAGTGAGGCTAGCAGGGGGTGCTACTCACCCTGTGGTCTATGTGGGTCCTAACGCCCCAGTGTAGTGACAGGGACACTATACTGTCAAAAATCACCGTTCTTCGGATGAGACGTTAAACCGAGGTCTGTGGTCATTAAAAATCCCAAATTTGCCCAGTGGCATCTGTCCATCATGGCCTCCTAATCATCCTCATATACTCATTGGCTTCATCACTGTGTCTCCTCTCCACCAAGCTCCTCTCCTCCAAGCTCCACTAAGCTGGTGTATGGTGGACGTTCTGGCTCAATATGGCTGCCGTCGCATCATCAAGCTGGATGCTGCACATTGGTGGTGGTTGAGGAGATTCCCCCCTTCTATGTAAAGCGCTTTGAGTGCTGAGAAAAGCGCTATATAAATGTAATGAATTGTTATTATTATTTAACGGTCCACCTGGAAACAAAGCTGTCGTGAACCCCATTATGTAAAAAAAGAAAGCCGTCGTGTTTACAACTGTGACATAAATGCTTATTATGATCAACTAAACGCTGGATTTTCAAAAGTTTTTGAAGTTCACAACAACATTATTGCGCCATTGTTGCAGTAAACTTGTTCAGTGTTCTTGAGTGAAGCTGGTCTGTTATTATAGGGTCATCGACTTTAAATTTCCGTTCCCCTAAACATGACGCTAAACAAAACAAGCTGTTATTGGTCGCTTTACATGTCAGTCAGATGTCCTCTTGGAGTCCAGACCTTCTGCCATTAGTCTGAATTTTCAGTAACATTAAGCACAATTTTTGTAGTATCATGTAGGTCGGTGATATACACTGCCATTGAAAAGTTTTGGGTTGGCTGCATATATTTGATCAAAAATACTGTAAAAACAGTAATATTGTGAAATATTATTACAGTTTAAAATAATACAAATTTTAATATTGTTTAATACTATTTGAATACATTTTAAATTTGCTGCTAAAGAAACATTTCTTATTATCAATGTTGAAAACAGTTGTGCTGTTTAATTTTTTGTGAAATTGAGAATTCTTTTTCATGATTCTTTGATTAATAGAAAGTTCAAACCAGCAGCATTTGAAATAGAAATCTTTTGTAACATTATAAAAGTCTTTAATTTCACTTGTGATCAATTTAATGCTCCTTGCTGGATAAAAGTTTAATTCCTTAAAAAAAATCATACTGTCCACAAATTTTTGATTGGTAGTGTAAGCAAAGATTTATAGCATAATTTTAAAATTTTTGTCAGTTTTATTTTAGCATTCGCAATAATGAATATTGTGATGTAATTTTATCGCTAAGTAACAAATGGTTTAATATAATATTTAGCTATTTTTTCTGCTCCGTGTTTATTTCAATTCAAACGAAAAAAATGTGCACTCTTTTTTTAGTTAAACATGATCAAATTCATGATGCAAGCTTCCATCCACTTCACTGGCATACCTGAAACCTTTCTGCTGTCTGTATTTTAAATTCAAGTTTGATTCAGGAGTGTATAATAAGTCCTGAGGTAATTCACAAAGTAGGATTGCATGTCCATGTTTGTCAGCAGCAGAGTATGCACTGGTAAAATATAGTTTGGCATCGTTAGAAACAGTAACTAAGGGGAGCGGAGAGTGTAGGTCATGATTATGTTGTTTACAGTATATCCAGGTAGACTCTTGGTGTCATATTGATTATTTTTGATGATTACAGGCTGAAGGGGAAGAAACCTTTCAGATCTCTGCGCAATCTGAAGACTGATTTAGACTTAACGGTGGAAGGGGACTTGAATATCATCATGGCGATGGCGGAGAAGCTGCGGGCAGGCCTTCACTCCTTCGTTTTTGGGAAGTCTTTCCTTACCAGCATGCAGGAGCGTGACCTTCTCATGAGCTTCTGACCTCTGAACCCTGTGCTCATCACACCACAGGACAATTTGGGCTCTCTTGCATCTTTAGGTTCATTTAAAATATGTTTATATGTGCTTTTTGTTGACAGCATTCTGAACAATATCTGCTGCTGAAATGTCAGTTGGTGCAATTTTGCTTTTAAGTAATGATAATCTGCTTAGTGATACTGGTAAATTCATATTTGTGTGAAAAAACTTCTTGATGGTCCTATGAGACACTTCTATGACGTACAAATGCTAACATAACACATAAATTGGTAAGGTGTAACATGGCAAGGAACAAAGTTAAAGTAATTTAATGACTTTCATCTTGTTTAAATAAAATACATTTAAAGTTTGCTTTAATTAAAGTAACCTTTGCTCTGTAATAACATTCCCTGGGCTTTTATCTATGATTGTCTGTAGACTTTACAGAATTCAGATGACGGATCTGTTATTTCGCAGAACTGCATTTGTGGCTGGGAGACTTTTCTTTGTTCCTTAACTTGAATTTAAAAAACTAAACTTATGGTTAATTAAATGGTTCATACTTTTTCATTTGGTTTGGGGCATTAATATAGGAAACCTGGTGGGAAAAGCAAAGTGCAACTTGACTCACTATATCTAAATACAGTCAAATCTCTGGTGTACAATGTGCAAGGAAGTCAGCAAATAACAGGAAGGGCCCCATAGACATCTTGCTTTCATTTTGAAGTGTTCTTCCACAAAATATGACATTACTTCACTGCTATGTATGTTATATATCAAACAGACACTGCATTAATGGTAGACATCTACATTGATACATTTCAAGTTCCAAATGTGTTGATTTAATAAATTGTGCCTTTTGTTTGTGAAACATGACTTATTTTATTATACCTGTTAACATCCTTTACTGAACTTTTTATTTTTCCAAAATAACATTTAAAAAATGTTACAGACTTAATTACTGTAGTCATGGAGGGTTGGAACAGGAAGTTAACACAAGACGGAACAGCAAATAGCCAAACTCATGAAGGGGGAAAAGAAAACACCCTGGGGGACAAGCTATTGTAGAACTCTAATCTGATACTTGTAATCAGTTGTCATACTTGGAAATATTTTTGACAAAAATATATATACATATATATCCACAAATTTAATATTGTGTAAAATAGTTTACAGCACTGACATAAAGCAGTGCTCAGTGTTATATTATGCATATCTTAACTAATCACATATTATTTGCACATAATGCTAAGTTCTACAGACAATTATTGCATGAAAAAAAGGTTTAAACATTATTTTCAATGAAGACCACTTTAAATAATTTGTTTTATTAATTACTTTGTTAAAATCGTAAATTTAGGGATCGCTTTTCGTGTTTTCGTTCCCCCCTCGTTGACAGTTCATTGATCTACTGACTTAAGTCTTGCATTCAAACTGACACAATTATCTTGATTTTTATTGGCTACACTCCATGTCACTCACGCTTAGGATCTATGACCTCGCCCTCTGATTGGCCCTGTCGTCCACAACAGATATGTGATTGGTTAAACCTGGCACATGACCACAAAACAGGAAACACAAGCGTTGGTCATGTAAATACTCCGGAAAAGAAATCATTAGTTTGAGAAATGGGTGCTGTCGCCTGAGAGCAGTACAAGAGAACAGCTCTAAAGATCATGGCAACGTGAAATGTAATTCCACACTCTACAAGGCGAGGTAGGTACGCTGCGTGTTCCCAAACAGGTCGTATGTATGTATGTGTGTGTGTGTGTGTGATCACGGGCTGCGGCCTACGATACAGTAGAGATTGTCTGGATTTGATCCTAGATCACCTGCTGAGCTCAAGCGCTGCTGTCATACACACAGCCATCTGTTCGCTGCATTAAATATGATCATAACCCGACTAATAACGTTGACTGATATCTGGTCTTGCTCTTCGCATTCATCATAAGGTTGTGCTTGACATGTCAGGAGCGAACGCGTAATTAATACTATCCATCATAATCATCGTGTCGGTTATTTTGTATGGTTTATCCTGTTCTGATCTGGTGCTATAATCTGTGTGGTTTATCCACATCGAGTTGCATTATTGTCCAGTTTACGTTGGAGGTAGACATACAATGGTCCAGTTGTCACACAGAAATAATGAGCTCCATTATTGTGTAACATAACATGCCTCACCTTTTGCCGAAGCAGTTCATGGTACCGAATGTATTGTATAAGAGATGTAACGTTAGATGTCCCTTATTTAGAATTCCCCCCGGCTGTATTAAAGCACAACAGTTCCGCCTTTAAATCTGTTTGATAGAGTAGCGATAACTGTCAGATGTCACAGTGAGCTAACCGGGTAATTAGACTCAGTTGACACTAGATTCTAGAGTTGCACAGGTGTTGACATCTCTGTTTCATTTTCATTTTGGCTGTCACATTAATAGTTAATTTTCTGCCAATTATTATAAATTGTTGACTGGGTATACGATACACCCGATCTTTTGTGTAAATAAATACGGGGTACAATCTTTGCTCAGGCTTAACATTAAGGATTATGTACAGTCAGTTTGTTTGTTTGTTGAGTTGCAGGGTTCTGATTAGTTTATTTTGAAATAATGACCAGCTATAAACTGTTTATTACACAGTAACTTAATTGAAACACGGGGACAGACCAACACGAGTAGCTATATGCTGTGATTGACGGTGTAATATTTAGGGAAATATAATACAATAGGCTACTTGACGTATGATTTCGCAATAGTTTATATCTTCATATAGGTAAGCACCTTGATTCTTCCTAATCCTTTCGGATATATGTTACTATAAAGGTATACTATAAACTATAACTTTTTTTTTGTTTGTAAAGTTTTTATTCATAAGAATAAATCTCTTACTCTCAGCCTACTTTTGCCACATTTCTCATTTGAAACAAGCATTTCTTAAATCTTTTAGGTTGATTTAAAAACAAGAGAATTGACCGATTTTTGAAATATTATGATGATTTTTTGTGATAATACAGCTGGTGCATAATGGTTTCCTCAGTATGTGTTTATAATATTCTCTTTTTTTTCTTTCTTTTTCTCTTATTTCTCTTATTTTGTTTGTGAAACTTTACATTAAGATTTGATGTAATTTCATTCCTGTAGAGGTTCTATCTGTTCTGCCTTTTCTATAATAATAAAAAACAATAACAAAACAAACAACAGTAAGAATCATAAATGGATCAGATGAAAAAGAAATAGGCTACTGGTCCCACTTTATATTAAGTGGCTTTAACTACTATGTACTAACATCGAAATTAATAATTTGATACAATGGACTTATTGTGTACATACATGTTTTACATTGTACTTATGTTTTGAAAATACCTGCATGTAATTACAGCTGTAATTAATTTCTGTAATTACACTGTTGACCCTTCCCTTACACCTTAAACCTACCCACACCACCACACCTGTCCTTGACCTTACCCGTATCACACCTCTATAGGTGAAAAAGTGTTTTACAATACAACATGAACACAATAAGTACATTGTACTTATTTTTCGATGTAAGTACATAGTACTTACAGCCACTTAATATAAAGTGCGACCAAAATACTTGATGTATGATTTGAACGCTGTGACTGTAACTTCTGAAGTGCTCTGCTTTTTATTAGTTCAGAGCAGAACATGTTATAACAGATCTGAGGAATTCTACTGAACATTTGCACTATTTGTCTGTATTAGGAATTTGCATCAAACTAAACCAATGCAAGCTTGAGCTAATGCTATTTAGCTAAAACATTAGTGTAATGAAGACAATTATAGCCATTAGCCATGACAAAGCTGCAGGTGAAAATGAGAGTAAAAAATGTAGAATGTCCACCAGACCTTTTATTGGCTGTGTGTAGCACCCACAGTTCTGCATATCCTTCAGAAGGATGTTTATAAGGTTTGATTATTCTTTGACAATGTAATAACTTCTTGGTAAAAATACTTTTTAAATATAGGATGGGCTCAAAAGCAAAGCTGCAGCTTATAGCAAAGCACTGTGGCTCATTTTACGCACTATAAAATATAAAGTTAACTCAACTTAAAAAAAAAGGCTACCAGCTTTTCTCAACTTGCGAAGTTATAGACTTCTCAATCTTTTTTTTTTTGAAAATTAGACTAGTTGTTCACTACAATTACAATTTTAAGGTAAAATTAAGCTTCCTCAGCAAGAATATCTGAATAGCCTATTAAGAGTTTGTTAAAAGTTAAACAGGAGTTTGATTGAACCTAGTCTAACTTTTAAGAAAAGAGTTTCCACAACTGTATTGCACTAAAGTCCAGTGAACTCAAAGCTGCTTAGCAATTGATAGTTTAATTTTTTGAGATAGGAATTTTGGGTTTTCATGAGCTGTATGCCAAAATCATCAGTATTAAAACAATAAAAGACCTGAAATATTTCAGTTGATGTGCAATGAATCTAAAATATATGAAAGTTAAATTTTTATCATTACATTATGGAAAATAATCAACTTTATCACAATATGCTAATTTTTTTAGAAGGACCTGTATGTGCGTGGAGAGTTTGTGTGCCACATGTGTCTCATATGAGTAGGCTATGTGCGTGGAGAGTTTGTGTGTGCGCGCATCTCATGTGTGTAGAGTTTGCGTGTATGTGCGTGAGCGACTTTAGGTGTGTCGTTGTGCATTTCATATGTATTTGTTTGAGCATTCAGCAGTATGTATGTTTGACTACTTAATATGTGTATGCGAGTGTTTCATATATGTGTGCGTGCAGGGCCGGCCCGAGGCATAAGCGAACTAAGCGGCTGCTTGGGGCCAGAGCCGGCCCGAGCCTTTTTGGGGCCCTAAGCAGAATTTGATTTGGGGGCCCCATCCCACTACGCGGAGTCACCTGTGCTTGACGATTATTGACACAAATATCACGCAATAATGATACATTATAAATGAATACAGTGAGGTTTTGTATTAATACAAAATAAATACTTAATAAAAAATAGATAGCCTACTTAAATAAAAAAGTTTTAACTTATACTTTACTCTTTTACTAACTCTCTGAAACTTCTTAAAACAAACTGTCTCAAAACATATCAAATAAATGATTTGCTAAAATAATGACAAAACTGAGAAATCAGAAACATTATAAGAGCAAGGGTTCAACAATGACAATTATTGTTGAAAACTGTAAAAATATTATTATTTCTCAACTGTCTCAATACAGTGTAACTGTCCTCAATCTTTTATTATTATTATTATTATTGTAACAGACTTTATTGGATTGTACATGACAGAATCCAACGAAGGGGCCCCAAGCAGCCGCTTAGTTCGCTTATGCCTCGGGCCGGCCCTGCTTGGGGCCCCTTGGCCACCAGGGGGCCCCCCAATCGAGTCGAAAAATCGGGGGAAAAAAATGTATATGACTTAAACAAGTGACATAAATGAATGAATTAATATGAATGAATGAATAATTAAAGCCAAGAAAATTCTGATTTCATGATCAATACACCTGCCTACAACTGCTGCTGTGTCTGCCAGCGTTTAAGTCATGCGCATAATCTAGACACCTCGCGCGTGCATAGACAATTCGTGCGCAACTGCGCATAGTCGCGGTAATGTTAAGCCATGTCACAAAAAAGGACTTATCCCTCTGGTGCCGAAAATAGAAAGAAGAAAATGACAGAGGAGGAGAAAAAAAGATCCAGATAAAAGTATGTTTGCATGATTATTTACAGTATGTTTTGTGCAACAATTGACCCATTCCTATCTACGGCAAGCCCCGAGGGGAAAAATACATTGCATACACACATATACAATGAGCGCCAGTACATCATTACCGGTATTATAGTAACAGACTTCGTTGGATTCTGTCATGTACAATCCAATAAAGTCTGTTACAATAATAATAATAATAATAAAAGATTGAGGACAGTTACACTGTATTGAGACAGTTGACAAATAATAATATTTTTACAGTTTTCAACAATAATTGTCATTGTTGAACCCTTGCTCTTATAATGTTTCTGATTTCTCAGTTTTGTCATTATTTTAGCAAATCATTTATTTGATATGTTTTGAGACAGTTTGTTTTAAGAAGTTTCAGAGAGTTAGTAAAAGAGTAAAGTATAAGTTAAAACTTTTTTATTTAAGTAGGCTATCTATTTTTTATTAAGTATTTATTTTGTATTAATACATAACCTCACTGTATTCATTGATAATGTATCATTATTGCGTGATATTTGTGTCAATAATCGTCAAGCACAGGTGACTCCGCGTAGTGGGATGGGGCCCCCAAATCAAATTCTGCTTAGGGCCCCAAAAAGGCTCGGGCCGGCTCTGTGTGCGTGAATGAAGTTTGATTTAAGCCCTAGACGGCGCCTCATATGAGGGTGAGAGAGCGCGCGCGAGAGAGAGAGGGACGCGCTACGGCGCTCTGCAATCAAATACAATTGTGAATAGGCTCAGTAAAAAAAAACGATAATAATAAAAAAAAAACATTCGAAAATAAATGTGTGGCGGTCAGCGTTGATATTGTCATCCAGTCTCTTTGGTAGAGAGAGAGAGAGACGAGAAAAACAAAAGCATGCAAATGGAAATTAATCGAGCTCATTTTTTTTATCGTGCGATTAATTGATTTATTGATTATCGCGACAGGCCTAATTGATAGTTGAGTAGTTCAAAGAACTTCTATTTAAAATTTAAAAATGTAATATTTTGGTAGTCAGTAGATCAGTCTTAAAAATAGCATGTCTGACAAAATGGAAGTTGTGTTTTTCACAGTGCATGCGGAAAAACATCCAGAAACAACTGCTTAATAAAGGATGGAAAATGTCATATAAAACTAAATGCTGAGTTGATGACCATATAGTTCAAAAGCTTCATATATGGACCTCAGAAGAAGACGAGACATTTAACAATCAAGATGTCTCGAATGGCGCCTTTAATGTTGAAGTTACTTCAATTGTTGCTCAAGTACTTGCACAACTTTTCCTGAAGAGTTGAGGAAACGGAAGCTGCCATTTCTGTTTTAGATTTGTACTCTTAACAATGGAAGACTGCTCCTCTGGTTCAATTGCAGACTTCTTCTAGCTTTAAACCTTTTAGACTTTAGCAGAGGTTAGACTAGAGTCAACCTCAGCACTAATTCAAACAGATGGTTCTCCTCTTGTGTAAGCCTGAAGAGTAGGCTGAGAAGAAAGATGTGTCTTGACTTGAAGATGCTTCACATCATTGATATACAACAGACTCTGTGATACTCAGCTGGATATTTTTTACCATAGAATCACAGATAATCACTATAGAATCTCATTATCTTAACACACCTGCTTCTGTCACATGATGAACTGACATCATTTGCTCCTGTCTCGTTGTATCTTTTCATCTAAAAATGATGTCTCATACTGACATCTGTCTGGATTAACCTGTCATGCTAGAATCAAAGAACATTATCAAAAGCAATATATTCTTTACAAATAGCGCAGCCTCTGGTTTCACGGTCACACAAATGTGTTCATGCCTAAAAGTGTTGCATGCAAATAATAGGGTACCAGGCTCATAAAAGCTGAGCATTGTGGCTGCAATTGCTGCTTTAATTGCCTGGGTGAGCTGTTTTACATTCATGCATTTTGTCAGACTGATTTATTTTTCATTTTTTATGTTTTACATGATAAATTATCTAAACAGTGTGGTGCATAAGTCTGTACGTATGTGCAAAAGTAAGAGTGTGTGAATGAGTGTTTGCAGCTGAATGGAAACAGCTTGTACTGTTTAAGTAGTTCTTTTTTCGGATGTCTTCCAATTACAGATTTATGGTGCATTTGGGTTATTTTGGATTTAAGGTGGATTACAAGTGGATTTGCTTCTCCTATTTCAAACACGCTACTATGCTATATAAAGGCACAGTTCACCATCACTGTAATTAGTCTGTGATGATTGTGATGATTAGTTATAATTAATCAACCAGGATTTGCAGACAGTGGCACTTCTGTGTTTTAATTGGCACCCTCTCTATTGTAATTGTTTCTTCCTTGTGAATTTCAAATACATGTCCATGACATTTCCCTTACAGTTTTATTTTTATTTCAGATTTCAGATTAAACATTTTATCAGTCGTAATACTGTTTTATTTTACCACCACATATGTTGGCATCATGAAATGGAAGTTGCGATAGTCTTTTCTTCCATATTGTGATGTATATCCGAGTGAAACGGCTTCTCGAAAAAAAAAAAAATAGGACGGGGCTTGGTTTTGTCCATTGGGATTTGATTGGATGGTTGTGGTTTGCTTTTGCTGTGATCTCATGTGAGCAAACATCATCAGAGAAGAAATAATGTCATTGCAAGAGGGAGGGGAATTTATTTTGATTAAATATTACAAGGGCATATGAATTAAAACATTATGTTCTGCAGATTGTGCACAGAAATCATTTCTAATAAATAAGCCTACTGCAGTATTCGAAACAAGAATTGCCCATTTTTAATTCATGGTAACTATATAGACTTCCTCTTCAGCAAAAGCGTTGTACTTCATGAGGCTCAAATAAGCTCACATTACTGAAAACACGCACGTATTACATTACCAAAACACTAAAATGTGCTGTACATAACATGGAATGCTAATTATGTGAATGTCTTCATAAATTGATGGTGGATAACTTTTGGACAGTTAATGAACTAATTCTGTATTTAACCTAAGAACCTCCTTTTTGCATACTGTGTTTGTGAATAGTCTGCTGATTGTGCATTGGCAGTGTACTTTATAAGTCAGAGGTTTATGTGTAATTTGATAGTGATGGCTGTTTTTTTTTTATCTGCAGTGGGGTGTAACCATGGATATCAAAAACAACAGTTTCCCCAGTTTTGGTGAATTAGATGACTACCTTACCAGACGCAACTCTAACTTTGTGTGGCTTCTCGTTGGTAAGTGGGTAGCCTATCTGATGCGATTTATAAAAAATGTTTGGTCTACACATCATAATCAGCTAAGCTGTCTACACTGGAAGTGCTCAGTTAGAGTGATTTGCTAGAGTGATCTATTGTTAAGCATGCAGTTGATTGATTCGTTCATATTTATAGTGGATATTCTACGATTATGCACAGTTTCAGCATTTCCAATGTAGACAGACTCAAGTTGACATGACAATGTTCAGTGCATACACTAACGTTCAAAAGTTTGGAGTCAATAATTACTTTTTTTATTAATACGAAATTAATACTTTTTGTCAGGAAGAACGCATTAAATTGATCAATAGTGTGAGTAAATACATTTAAAATTCTAAAAAAGATTTCTGTTTCAAATAAATGCTGTTCTTTAAAAAAAAAAATAATAATCCAAGAAAAATCTGCATATTAGAATAATTTCTGAAGTATCATGCGACACTGAAGACTGGAGTAATGATGCTGAAAATTCAACTTTATTATAGGAGTAAATTACATTTTAAAATATAATTAAATGTTATTTTAAATTTTTAAAATATTACTGTTTTACTGTGTTTTTTTATCAAATAAATCCAGTGTTAGTGAGCATAAGAGACTTCTTTAAAAAAAAACATTTACAAAAATAGTACCAACCCCAAACTTTTAAACGGTAGTGTATGTCTCTTGCCAGATTGCTTTAGACCGTGTTATTTGCTTTGTAAGGGTACTATTCAGTTATTGAGGGCAAGGGTTTAAACATGTTTTCCACAGCCACTATTATGTCATGCGGATGGATCATATACCTGACATACTACAATTCCCGCAATATTGGACTCGTCCTCACCCTCATCATTAACCGTCTCTATAAGAATGGATACATACACATCGGTGAGTTAGTCTTAATTCTGTTTTTATTTGCTCATTTTTCATGATTAATTTTTATTTTCCTTCCATTTATTTATTTATTTATTTTACAGGCTCATTTTCATTCTCTGTGCTGTCCGGCAAGGTTATGTTCCGAGATGTCTATTTCATCAACGAAGATATGTCTATCAGGTACACAGACACATTACAACTCTTTGTCCTTTATTTAATTCCTATCCTATTTTATTCCTATTTATGCTCAGTTGACATTCCTCTTATTACTGTTGTCTGTTTGTTGACCATTATCACATTGTTTATGGGTTATATCCCATCTTTTTTTACTCTATTTTACTCATTTTTCAGAATTCAAGATGGGTTACTCATATTTCGTTGGTGGCAGATGTACAACCCCAAACAGAAACAACATGGTTAGTGCAAACACATAACAAACAACTCGCAAAAATTGTGACAACTTCATTTTATTTGCATTTGTTCAACTGAAATGTTTAATCATAACATTAATTCCAACATTTTTGTAAATGTTGCCATTTGATTGGATTGATCTGTACTTATATGTTGATTTAATGATAATTCTCCACAAATTGTGGGAGAAACGCATGTATAATAATATTTTATTGGTTCTACTGTGTTTCCAGACCCGAAGGCTGAGACACGGCTCTATGTCACTGTTAACGGCTTTGAGTTCCATGTGTATAATCGCACGGATCTGTACACTCGGCTCCAGGAAACATTTGGCCTCGAGCCCACCCTTATCCCAGCCCATCGGGATGAGGAGAAAGGGCGAGAGCAAAGGGATAAATCCTTAGAGAGGTAAACACTGCACAAATAGAGCAAAAACTACTTAGATTCTGGTACATAAGATCAAAGGTGAGGTAATTTTTTAAATGTTCAAATACTTTTCCTGGCTCAGCTTTTATTATGCAGAAACAACAATAAATAAGCTATTTTTAGGCTGATGTCTTAAGTTTATAGACCGATCAGCCCAACATAAAAAAATCTGTTTGCTGAACAATGGATGATGGAAATTTTTGACGTTAATGGTGCAGATATTACGTACTCCTTTCACCTTTAATGAAGCAAAATCAAATGGGATTGTTTAATTTGCCAACATTAAGTGCAGACTGTGTTTGTGATGGCTACAAATCCATTGATTGATTGTTCATTGAATTTTCTGTCTAAATATTTGCTTGGAAGCATTAGCTTTATTGGCGCTCATGAATGAAGATGTGATTTTGTTATTTTTGAAGTGTTCAAATCAAAGCTGAGACTCAGGAACCGTCGTCTTCCTGGAGGTCTCTCATCCCCGTCATCAAAGTCAACATCAGTACAGTGAGTATTGCAGTCACAGTTTCTCCCATTCACCTGTCTGACATCAGCATGCTGCTACCTGCATCATTCATAGCCTATATTTAGAGCCGTACAGTCTTCTGAAACATCACGAGGAATTGAAATGAACACTTGATATTGGCCATTCTTCAACTTGCATAACTCTCGCTGGTCTTGCCCTCAGGGTCGCGTAGCATTTGGTAATCAACATCTTCCTCAAACCCTCTGTATGAATTTTGACGACGCCTTCCTGACATATGCCACCAAACCACCCAGCAGCCACTTGGATCAGTTCATGCACATTGTAAAGGGTTCTCTGGAGAACGTCCGCGTCATGCTGGTGCCCAGCCCGCGATACCTGGGCCTTCACAATGATGAGTGAGTCTAACAATCTCTAGTCTATCAGATTAGATTAGTTTAGGTTCTACTTTATTGTCATTGTGCAAGTAGAGAGCCAATGAAATTGCTGTCTATCTATCTAACCTGATATATTATTTTAAGACTGCATTAAATCACATAAGCAAAGATTTTGGTTCTGTTTGACATGTTAATTATTGAATCAGTCCTTTGATGAGTCCTTTGTAAATAGCTTTCAGTTTACACTGCCTCTCAAAAGTATGGAGTCGGTAGGATTTATTTAATGAAAGAAATCTCTTATGCTTACCAAGGATGCATTTATTTAATCTAAAATACAGTAAAACTGTAATATTGTGAAATATTATATTTGAATACATTTTAAAATGTAATTTATTACATTAGTACTATCCCTTTTGTATTAAAAGTGTTAATTTCTTTTAAAAAAAACCTGCCCTGATTGTGTATATATCCTCAGTGATGAACCATGATTTGTTTGCTAATAGCAAATTGTAGTAAAATGATGGGCATTATCATTCTAGGCATATTATATGACAGAAATTTTGATTTGTTTTTGAGTGCAAGATGTGTCATCAATATCTTTGGTCATTTTCTGTTCTTCGACTCATTTTAACATTAAGAGGAATCTTGCATATAACACATGGACTAAAGGTTGCAAAGCGGATTTCATGGGGTATTTAAATAACATTATGCTGCAAATGCATATATATATATATATATATATATATATATATATATATATATATATATATATATATATTATGTATGTATGTGTGTGTATATTTATTTTTTACTTGATATTTAATAAATTAATTAAAAAATAACTGTAAAATAAACAGTCGAAATAAAATATATGGGTCGACCACTATGATGGCCAGTGACCACTTCAGTGCAAATGATGTGTAGTATAAATAGAGAAGATGCTGTGTACAACTGATAATGAGGTATATGTGGCCAGTGACCATACCAATGCGCATGGCATTGTGTATAAATAGAATATGGAAGAATATGGCAATATGACTGGATTGATGCAGATTACAGTTATACCTGGCAATGACAAGTGACCATTGCAGTGCAAAGCACATGGTTAGAATAGAGCACTGAGTGACACTTAAAAAATAATGCTTCAAATAATGAGGTCAAGTATTGTTAAAATAGTGCAAAATGGCCGAAATATAGTACAGATTGTTCAGCTACAGATGTGAAGTTGGACACTTCTTTAGGTGAAGCAGCCAGAGTGAGAGTACCATAGTCTTTCACGGCATTATCTATTGTTATTTAAAAATTATTATCAAGGGTTATTAATGTGCTGTTTTAAACACAAGGCTAATTTAACTAATCAGAGCTGTTAGTTTTTCATTAGTTATAATTATATGCACTGATCTGTGTAATTTAATTTAGATTGAAAATAATATTAACATAATGACCTGAACATTAATTGCTTCTCATATAGATCAGGTTTTTTCCCAATGTCAATTATGGATTAGCTGAAAGTAAATGCAGGTTAATTTTCATTGATGAATGAACTGCTATGCTAGAATATTAGTCTTGGTTGTCAATCGCTTGATCAGTAATGATTAGTGATCTGTTAGTGATGTAGCAGTTGTTTAAAAAGTGATTTCTTGCCTCTAGACCTCCCAGGCTCATGGGGGAGGGCTTTGTGGTCATGCAGTCCAATGATGTGGACATCTATTACTACCAGGATGAACCAGGTGAACATATGCTTTGTCTTTCATTAATTTTGAAAGTATAAGGCTGGGTTGTTGTTGGATATAATCACTTAAACAGTGGGTATTTTGGTGTAGATAACAGTGTCTGCACATAAATGTTTCCTGTGTATGCATGATTTTTTAGGTTTGGTCCCAGAGGAGGTGGAGAATGGAGATACAGAAGCCTGCTCTGAAGATGCCAAACTACAGGACTTGCCTCCATGCTGGGGTTTGGACATTGTATGTGGCAAAGGAACAGACTTTAACTACGGGCCATGGGCTGACAGACAGAGGTACCTGCCCAAAATCACACTAATATGGTTGTAGTTGGCTGTGTTTTTGTTATTCAGGTTATACAAGGCTTATTGAAGCTACTAAAATGATGTGGAGTTCTGTTTTTCTTGTCAATATTACTGTTTTATTATTAATACTAATGCAAAAGACAGCAGCAGGCACAGATCTGATATTTCGAAACACATTTTCGTAATTTACCATTGACATGTTACTGAAGTACTGGTACACCACTGTTCAAAGGTTTGGTGTCTGTAAGATTTTGTAGCTGTTTTTTAAATTCATTTCTTATGATCACCAGGCTAAATTCACAGTGTAGTATAACTGTTTTCTATTTTAATATATTTTAAAATTTAATTTATTCCTGTGATGGCAAGGCTGAATTTTCAGCAGCCAACACTCCAGTCTCAGGGTCACGTGTAGGGTTGCCACCCGTCCCTTAAAATACGGAATCGTCCCGTATTTGTGAAATAAACAGCGCGTCCCGTTTTGAATCAATACGGGACGCGGTTTGTCCCGTATTTCCGAGTTGTCTTAAACGCATCATCCCATTGCAAAACCATTCCACCCGCATTCTGTGAAGACTCGTCCTATTCTACCCTTGATTGGGTAATACTCGCTGACATTGTTGGTTTGATTGGTTTGTTTAATACCATCAGGTTCAGGGCCAATCAGAGTCAGAGGAGGGCGGGTCTTTTGGCAGAGAGTTGATAGCAATGCTAGAGCTCAGAGAAATCAAAGCACCGTCTCACAGTTCTTCATACCTCAAGCATCTCCCGAATCAGATAGTGTAATGACAGGTTTTTAATCAGCTCAATAATGTTCTGATTGATTACGTTTTCATATGCTGCCTATGCCCATTTGTTAAGAAATAATCTTACAATGTAAATGAATTATATCCATACATTATGGTATGATTTGTTTATTATGGTTAAGGTACACAGTCAGACACATGCATTTTTTAAATAAGAGAGAGATATATTTAATACATATTTAATAATAAAAATGTGCATGTGTGAAGAAAATTACTTATGCTTAACAAATCTAGAGAATTTCATCCTTTAATACTATATAATTAACAATAGGTCTGAATACATAAATAAATAAATACATACATAGATTTTATTACCAATAATAAAAATAGTGTTATAATTAAATTTAGAAATGTTTGTAGATTATAGGTTATTTATGTGTGGTATCACTGTTTGGATGGTGTTACATGTTTGAAAGAAACAGCTACTCAGTGCTGCACGGAGTGACAAGAAGTACACTTAACGCCTAACATAGTCCAATACTGCACAGTAACTGGTCTACTGATGTTTTTGATGTTCAAGATCCTTTGCTAAAGTCAAAGTTTTTTACAATCAAATTTAGTATTTGTTTGAGTATCAACGCATTTGTTTAATTTATAGTGAATAAGTTATGGATCTGTTAATTTAATAAGTTAATAAAGTATGGTTAACATCTCACATACAACTCAGACAAAAGGCAATTTTATTTTGGTCTCATTGTCACAGTTTGTTAACGTTGTTTGTGATAGAGAGTGATTGCATATATTCACACTGATTTCAATAGCAGATAGCTTATTATAATGTCCATTGGTACGGATCTTATTACTTTCCTGAAAATATGTTTTGAGTTATGATATACCACCATTGGCATACCGTCGGGCCTGTGGTCATTGTGGCCCCGAGGGCTTTGGCCCCCGCTGCGGCCGCCAGCAGGCGTCCCTTATTTTTTTGTATTGAAGGTGGCAACCCTAGTCACATGATCCATCAGAAATCATTCTAATATGATCACATTATGCTTCTCGAGAAACGTTTTTTATTATTATCAATGTTGAAAACAGTTGTGCTGCTTAATATTTTTGTGGAAACCATTATAGATTGCAATAGAGATCATTATAAATCTTTGCTATCACTTTTGATCAATTTAATTTCTTAATTACCCCAAACATTTGAATGATACTGTACTTTTATAGTCTATTCTTTACATTTGTGATTTGACCCCTACAGAGACAGCCTGTGGAAGTTCTTCCTGCCTGCAGACTATCAGCCAATGAAAGTGAGCGATGTTGCCACACCAGGCAAACCCAGACAAATCCTCGCCTTTGAGCTGCGTATGAACATCATAGCTGATGCAACAATAGACTTGCTATTCACCAAAAATAGGGTATTTACACGCATACACTCCTAATGATTAATTTCTGGGTCTCACACTCCTATGTGTAAACATTTTCTAGGGCAATGTTGGCTTGCATTCATAAGAATATAAAATCCTGAGCAAGAATGTGGACCTCTGTCTTTGTTCATTCACTAACCCATAATCCATTTGGCTTCACAGGAGACTAATGCGGTCCATGTGAATGTAGGAGCAGGTTCTTACCTCGAGGTCAACATACCTATGACAGTTGGGGAGAATGGTAACTTGTCAAAGCTTATGGAAAAATTACTCAAGTAATTTGTTTAAATGTACACTATATTAAAAAACAAAACTGCATGCATTTCGTGGAAGAACGTTGTTTTGGTTGTGCTTCAGCTCTGCTTGACTGTGCGAATGAATATAACCCTTCACAATTGATTATGCTTTACAATGAACTCTGTTAGAGAGCTACATATGGCAATTTATCTGTTCAATATAATACCTTACTCACCTGTTGAGTAGTAAACGCCATCTCCGCGTGTGCATGTGTGAAGAATCTCAGCACAATCATGTGTGCATCTCCGCTCCACTTTTACAACATTTCATATCCCTCAGTTCTCGCCATCTTCGAAAAGCCAAGCCTATGTTCATTCTTGTTTTATTACGAGCTGTCGCGTTCACTTTTTGCCAGCAGACTCTCCTCTGTTCCTGATATATAAACACTTATAATAGGCTTACCATAGTGAATCAGGGTAATAGAAAAAATATTTTAAATAATTTTTTGAAATTATATGTACTCATTATTTACATTTTGTTCATTTTAAACTAAAAAAGTTATATAGTGTACATTTAATGTAAATTTAACTTGACACATTATATTATGAATGGCAATTTTCCCCTCCTGTGTTTCATATCTTGCTAATACTGTTTTTGTCTTTAACCTCTGTTTAGGTTATTCTCCCACTGTTAAAGGCCAGTTATTACATGTTGATACAACCAGCAGTATGCAGTACAGGACACTGCTAGAGGCTGAGATGCTTGCAGTGAGTACGGCACATGATTTTGTGTGTTTGTAAGAGATATGCAAAACTACACATTTCCAAAATTGACTAGTCTGGTCTGACCTATTCATTCAGACTCCAAGCATAGCCCTTCA
Source organism: Gila orcuttii (assembly GCA_026230005.1). Classification (NCBI taxonomy): domain Eukaryota; kingdom Metazoa; phylum Chordata; class Actinopteri; order Cypriniformes; family Leuciscidae; genus Gila; species Gila orcuttii. The sequence goes on along the minus strand of JAPDVR010000019.1, from coordinate 10,772,823 downwards.
AATAAGCTGAGTAACTAAACTTGTTAAAACTATGCTATTTTTCACTAAAACGGATAAAGGGAACATTGCTTGCTGCAGGTGATTTGAGATCTGACAGTAATTGTCTTGATATTTATTGTCGAAGATGGGAAATTTGTTACGAAACTTGAATTTAGAGAAGTAATCTTTGTAATAATTCAGATTTCCAATTTGCTGACATTCGCCCACTCAGCGCTTTTTTTTGTAAAATCTTTAGAGAGGGCTGTAGTATCAGCATAGATGTGTTTTTGAGCTTTTGAAACGAATGATGAATATAAATTCTGAATTTTATTAGTGATAACTGTAATAGTACCTATGATAAAAACAATTAAATCTACACATTCTCTTAATGCCCTTGTACATGTCTTAAATGTTCAGCTTAAAAAGGCATGGGCCATATTTTGCATCATATTCCCCAAAAAAACACTTATAGTACCTTAAAATCCTAAAGCTAAAATAAACTAAATTTAAAAAGCTAAATAAAACAACTAGTGAACTATCCTGCATATTAACAACTGTCTTTGAACTCCTCAGTTTCATGTCATAGCCAGTTATCCGCGCGTGTGGAATATGCCCCAGTCCTGGCAGTGTGAAATCGAGGTTTACAAAGCCACGTACCACTTCATCTATGCACAGAAAAACTTCTTCACAGGTAATGTTTCTCTCTTACCTGTAAGTTACCATGAGCTGATGTCTGTCCTCCGGCTGACCTCCTCCTGTTGTGATCTGTAGATCTGATCCAGGACTGGGCCAGCGATAGTGAACCCGACATCTACTCATTCGTTCCATATTCATGGAAGTTTAAGATACTTTTTCACCAGTTTGAGATGATTTGGGCCGCCAATCAGCACAACTGGATCGACTGCTCCACCAAACAGCAGGAGAATGGTAAGCAAGACTTTCATAATAGATGCAAGACTGAAAAATAATATAGAGTTTGAGAAATGAAGACACTATAAGGAAATCTAACAAATTAATACGGCTTTGAAAACGCACGGCACGCAATTCTGAAACTATATAGTTCTATTACTAATCAACTAGCTCTTTGTTGGAAGATTAGTCAACTCATTTCTAATTGTGTATGATGTTTCCACATGATGGTAGTTTGAATTTTATTTTATTTAAAATACATTTTTTCTATTGTCCAAAAGTTGGTCTATCAACTTTTTTTTAAAAGATCTATCGTTTCTTCGTCCAAAAGAAGGACGAAGAAGAGATTTTGTTTGTTGTATTTATTTATTGATTACTTGCTGATTGATTGATTTACTCATTTTTTTAATTTTTACTAATTAGTTTGTTTATATAATAATTAATATTATTAATAATAATAATACATTTAATTTGTATAGCACCTTTCATACAACAAATATGGCTCAAAGTGCTTTACAATAAGCACCAAGAACTTCACATAAGACCAAATACAAATACCATAATATAACATAAGATTAAACACGCTTTCTAATTATAATAAAAGATAAAAGTATACATTAGTATATATGAAATGCATAAAAGAAATTAAAAATTAAAAGTAATAATAGAAAAAAGCATAATGCATAGAATGCTTCTGAAAAGTCATTTAGTTAAAAGCCAAAGTAAAAATGTTTTAGCATTCTTTTACAATATATATTTTTTTATTTTCAGACTATTTGAGATCTAAACAGATTAGTAGTATGGATAGTAATTTCCATGCTTTCCTGTAGTAGTGCTAAACAAAAGGAATTTAGACTAAAATACCATCAAGCTCACTGCTGAACATCAGTTTAAACCCTAGAGTTTGGTTTTATTTAGAATTTTCCTTGATTTCTGAAAAACTTACATCCTGCTCATGCTCTTTGTCTGTAGTTTATATCGCTGCCTGTGGGGAAACGCTGAATATTGACTTCACTTTGCCCTTTCACGAGTTTGTCCCGGCCACCTGTAACACACGTTTCTGTTTGAGAGTGAGTGTACACCCTTGCAAACATTTACACCCACTTGTCTGCTGTGCTGAATGATGTGTGATCAAGCATTACAGCCTGACATTAAAACATCAGCGTTCACCTAAATCCACTCCTAATGTCACTGAACTCCCATACAGGCTGAGGACACAGACATGCGCTTGTGTCTGCCTGACTGTAACCCCAGCCGGTACCCGCTACTCACCCTTACTAAGGATTACCAGCATTATAAGACCCCTCCAGAAAACAATATGCCAACAGAGGGGCAAGGAGCACCTCCCAAAAACAGCAAACCTCGCTGGAAGAACATGACTCAAGCGTGAGTAAAAGAGCACCATTGCTCTTTCTGTCCCTCTTCTTTTCTGCTGCTTCTTGCTTGCGCTGCCCTTTGACTCTTCTGTTGTGTGTATGCGTGTGTGTGTGTGTTTGTTTCCAGGGCTGGTTGGGTGGACTGCTGGAGTGTGCCGAACTTCCTGCTGATTATAGACTATACTTGGCATCCCATCTACCCTCAGAAATCTGACCAGCAGCTCAAACAATCATGTTGGTATTTGAATAATACCAATAAATCATGCAAAAACTTACTGTGTAGATAGTATCTAGTGACCAAAATATGGTAAAACAAATAAACACTACTTTTTTTTTTTTTTTTTAACCAACATCATAAAGTGCATAGTGAGTTCCTTTTTAAACTGTATTTATGCTTGACATTTAATTTGGGGCCCATCGGTATAAGTTGCCCAAGCTCCGTCTGGCTACTTGTTTTTGATCCTATCATTTTCAGAAGAATATAAATATTACACATGATTATCTCACTAATTGAGACATGCATGTGTAAGTGCGGAAGTAAATAGAAGATCCTTACATAAAACATAAAACAAGATTCTTACATAGAATATTGATACCAAATGTTTTAACTTGTGCTTTTATATGGTGTATATAAACTGTATATAAATAAGTAATAGTTACAAATAAATGTGGCATTATTTTATAAATGTTTTGTCAATATTGTATTATATATAATGTGAATCAGTTTACTTAAATTAGTTTTTATATTTTTAAAGTTCTGTACTTAATACACAATAAATAAATAAAAGTTCACTGCACTAAAAAACAATAATTAAAATGTTATTTTTGTAAACTTTGTAAAAAAAAAATCAAGCATTTAAGCAAAATACTCATTTCAAACGATTAAATGAATCAGTTGAGTGTCAAAACTTTTGACTTGTAGTGTAGTGAATACATTTACTTATATTATCTCTGTTGCCAATAAGTATATTCAATAATCTGACCCGTTTACACTTCACCGTACATTACGTGTTTTTTTTGCAGTGTCAGAAATAGAGGAGTCCATGCTGTCAGCACTGCGCCCGCCAGAGCTCGCTCCACCTGTGCCTCCTCCACCTCGAATCTCCTCTGACCCCAGCTTGCTGCCACCTGACCGGTTACATGTGGAGATGGAGCTGAGCCCAGACTCCCACATCACCCTTTATGGTCCTCTCCTCAGAGCGCTGGTGTCCATCAAGGTATACATATGTACTCAACTTGAAGTCGCCATGAAACAGAAATTGTGAGAGTCTTTTCTTCCATATTGTGACGTAAATCCCAGTGAATCAGCTTCATGAACAAGAAAAAATGTTGAATGGTCGACATTCTTAAAAATAAGAATGGTCAATTTTGATTTCATTGTGACTTTAAACTGTGCAGATGTGTCTAATCACTAATACCACTGACTCCTATTTATTCAAACTCGTGTTCTACAAAACCCCTGTTATTTTCCTCTGTGAAACACAAAATGGTCATTCTTTTCAATATAGTGACCGTTCATAATGGCAGATAAAAATAACAGAGAAATGAGGGCGAGTAAATAATGACTTTTTAAAATTATATTCGGCTGCAATATACCTTTAAAATGATTGTTGATTAATGTAATGTGCAGGAAAACTATTTTGGAGAGGATGACATGTACACAGACTTTGAGGAGTCTCTGTCCAGCCCTGTGCTGAGCTCCTGCTCTTCGTCATCTGGTTGGACCAGAGTTGGCCTGGAGGAGAACCGCTCTAAAGACGCACCACATCCTCTCTCCTTACGGCCCTGGGACATCACCGTACTCGTCAATCTGCACAAGGTCCATGGACGCCTTCCAACGGTCAGTACCGCTTCAGAGGAGACCAGTGATTTCATTCATAGAAGCCAGTGTCCCAGACATCAGTGATGACATCATTGTTAAATTAGCATATTTGTGTGACTGTTGTTTTGATGCCTTGCAGGCACTGATATTTCCTTTAGGAATCTCAAGTGTGGTTGTAAATCTTGTTTGTACTCTTGTCTGCAGCACTGTAGCAGTGACGGCCCAGAGGGTCCTACAGGCTTCCTGGAGCGTCTGTGTTTTGAGATGAAGAAGGGTTATAAGGAGACCATGCTACAGCTTGTTCTCTCACCTTTACATGTGTTTGTCAGCGATAACTATCAGGTGAGAGGAAGTGACCCCATTCATATTCTCTTAAAGTTGTCATGTTTCTGTATTGGGTAATTTATTCCCTTCTGAGTGTTTAGCGGCCTACGGTTGATGCTGTGTTGCGAGATGGGCATCTGAGCCTCTCAGGGTTGCAGATGAGAGCCCACGCCATGTTCTCAGCGGAGGGCTTACCGGCGGGCAGTGACACACTCGAATATGCTTGGCTCATCGACGTTCAGGCTGGTGCTCTTACAGGAAGAGTTAGTGTGCCACAGGTGACTCAATCATTCATTTTGACACTACAAAAGGGATGCTTGACATTTGTAAAGGAATATTTCTAGCAATATCTGTGGCATAATGACCTCATACAAAGATTTTTTCGTCGTGTCCCTCTTTGTGTTTGATTGAATGAAAATGTTTACAGAAGTTACACTTATAATAGAAATAAAACAGGCATGTGGGCCAGAGAATTTAAAAGCAAAAATGTGAAGGTTGGAATTTTGTTAAAGCACCTATGTGAAAATCCACAGAAAAGAATGTTCGAACATTTATTTGTATTGCTGCTTTCTTCCTGTTCGTTTGTACACACTGAGGGACACGTCAAAATTGTCATAGGTAATCAACAGAATGCCACACAAAGACACTTTATTTTATTTTTTGTCCTTATTATTAATTTCTTCTTATTCATACCTTATACTCTACCATTCAAAAGTAAGATTTTTTATTTTTTAAGAAATTAATGCTTTTAATCAAAAAGGACACATTATATTGATCAAAAATGACAGTGAAGACATTTATAATGTTACAAAAGTTCCTTTTACTTCAGTTTAACTTGTATGAGATATCAAACCAAAATATCTTTTATAGTTATTATAATGTAAACATTATTTGCCATGCATCTGGCATTTGAGGCTGATGTAGCAATACAAATAAATTCGTCATTTAATATTATTTATTTATCTATAATGGTAATCCAAACAAATTGTGAACCTTCACATATTTCCCCCTTAAAAAGCTACTAAGTGTGTCACTAAAAGAGAGATTATGCAAGAATTATTATTTTAGTCTAGTGACAGCATTAATCACAGTTTAGTGTTAATCACTGGTTGTGTTTGTTTCAGTGTGCGTCTCTTCTGGAATGGGGCGAGAGCTTTGTGTTTCATGTACTGTCCCGAGAGTTCCAGCTTGAACAGCCAAAACCATCTGTCACCTGCCAACATGGAGTTGATCGTAGAGTCTGTGATGCCAAGGTATTACAGAAACGCTCACACACATCCCCGAGTTGTCATATTCACATCATTTTCAAAATGACTACACTACTGAGTCTTTGTCTGTATGTGTAGAATGCAGCCTTGCCTGGTCCCTGTCGCACATCAGAGGATCTGAAGTACACAATGACTCGACTGACAGTTGATGGAGCCCAGGTTTTCATTGTTGAACACGGATGTGCAGCCAATATTAAGGTTAGTGACTATCAGAGATGATTATGTACACTATCAGTCAAAAGTTTGGAGTAATTAAGTTTTTTTCGTATGTTTTTGAAAGAATCCTCTTATGCTCAACAAGGCTGCATTTATTTAATCAAAAATACAGTAAAAACTTAGATTGTAAAATGTTATTGTTAATTAACATTGCAATTTAAAATAACTGTTTTGTCTGTATGCCCATCAGACCGGAGCCTTGCGGTTGGCCACGTGTAATCTGCACACAGCTGCTGTTGGCGAAGGCATCAGTGCCGTTCTGCAAGACGTAGTGATCGCTCAGTTCATCGAGCAACAGGAAGTTGCACGGCTTGGCCTCCCTCCGCCCCTCCTTCGGCGCTCTCATTGGCTTGAAGCCGGTTCAGTGAACTTTAACCTCATGACGGCTGATGTGGCTTTAGCCGCTGACCATCCAGCCAAATATGAGGTCCAGAGGCAGTTCCTGGAGCTTCATGACATGAAAACAAAAAGGTTCAAGCATATATTTTTATTGTATTTTGTCTATTGTTTAACGTGCAGCCAAACATATTTACCATATTGTTATTTGTGTTTTAGACTTTGGTTCCTTTGGCCGGAGGAGAAATATAAGCGAAGCCGGAATCGCTGTGGTTGTCTTGGTGGATGCCGTTTTTTCGGCGGCTCGGTTGGTGGCCTGGACTTCTTCCGTTTGGAGGAAATCACACCCTCATCAAGCTCCGCTTTCTCCAGCGTCAGTCCTGAGATCGACTTGTCCTATGGACAGTCATTATTACATCCAGGAGAATGGATCGTCACTAGGGAAACTCCTAAACTTCCTGATGGTATACTTATTATTATTTTTTTTTTGGGGCTTTGATTATGCCGATTGTGTTTCATGTAAATTATGCTTACTTTATTGGCTTACTTACAGCCAAAGGTGTCGCTATGCGAAGAGATGTGTGTTCTCCTGCTCCGATGGTGGACTTGGAGAAACGTGGCCAGCACCTTAGTCTTCACGTACCTCTGCGCTCTCACAGCTCTGCTTCTTCCTCTGAGGAAAACTCTTCCTCCAGTGCTGCCCTGCCTCTGTTAGCTGGAGAACGAGAGAGTCCCTCCCCTTCTATTGAGTGAGTCAGACACGTGCTTCTGTATCGCATAAAACAATTCCAGTTCCATAACGTCTTAATACCTTAATTGTGAATTACTCTTGCAATGGAAACTTTGTATTTCACAATTAGACTTATTCCTTATTTTAAACTTTCTCACCTTTTTACTATGAGGTGGAATTGGGCTCCAATAAGCACCTTTGTCATATGAAAAATAACTTTACTGCCACTTTTGATCAATTTAATGTTGCTTTGCCGAACCAAATTATTCAACTTTTGAATGTTAGTGTACACTGATTTAAGTCTCACAAATTATGCTAACAGCTGATGTCTTTTCAAAACCAATTCAAAAGAATAGTTTGTTTGTTATTTCCTTTCACAACTCCTGCAAATCAGACTGCTAGCGCAAAGTCTTAAATCGTAAGCTCGAAAAAACTGTTTTGCACAAATAAAACTGGTTCTGAATAAAAACAGGTTCTGGATTCCCACTACATTTTTGTTTGTATGTGTATTTTACAGTGTGTATGTTTTCAGGTTAATGAAGGTAACCACTGATGGTCCAATCCCTGAGGGTCCACCCTTACGCTCTCCGCTCCGCTCTCCTTTAAAGCGCCAGTCCTCTGTCCAATCAGCTCGCCTTGGGAGCACCAAGAGCCTATCGGCTGCTGTCTTCGCAGAGAAAGCCACGCCTCCTACTGGTGTGCAGTTTAGTAGCGAGGTTTCCCGTAGCGACGAAAATGTTTTAGACTCGCCAAGGCAGAGAAGAAGCTACGGAGCATTTCCTTTCACTCCGTCAGCTGATTCTAGCACATTCCATCAATACCGCTCTGTTGACTCCTCCATGTCTGTGGCTGACAGTGAAGCGTACTTTAGCGCCAATGAGGAGTTTGAGCCAATCAGTAGCGATGAAGGTCCAGGTACCTATCCAGGGAGGAAACGCAGACGAAGACAACAGGGTCAGCCCCACACAGAGCACAGCCGCACCTCCATATACCACAGTGTGGAAGGACCTCTGTCAATCGCTGAGAGCCGCCCACCTCCGATACCTAGCCATACCTCCCAAGCCTCATTTGTCTCTGCACTTGGATTGGAGGAGGAGGGATCTGTTGAAACCGAGAAGGCGGAGACTGGCCTTCTGACAACACAGCCACATTTAATGGCTTGTTACCAAACTTACCTTGCACATTATCATGTGTCAAACTGGACTGTTAAGCAGCCAACCAATAAGAGAACATCTAAGTCATCACTGCATCGCCCACTTGACCTTGACACGCCTACAAGTGAGGAGAGCTCCGCCTCCTTTGACCAGTTGTCCATCCCGTCTTTTAAGGTGAATCTTTTTTCTAAGTTTTTCCTTCATTGTAAAATATTATTTATGCAGTGGTGAATTTTATAAATAAATGTCCTGGTCATATTTCACCACCAATATCGGGAACAAATAGTATTTGCATAAATAAAATAATTTTATTTGTATTTTCTGAAAGATTTAGCTACCCTTCCCAAATGAATAGTAATTTATGAATATATTTAACTATATATTAAACATTTTACAAATATAAATGTTTTAAAAAAAAAGAAGCCCTGTCCTTAAATTAATATATAAATGTATACATTTATTTATTGTCCTGTGTATATAATTTGTAAATTATATAACATTATTTTTTATTATATAAATTGTAAAGTAATTCTTATATATTAATGTGAAATAACGTTATTGTCATCAATAGTAATTATTAATAATATGAAACACTGAATTAATTACTAATTCATATTGATTTAATTCTTTAAATATAAATATTTAAATAAACACTAAATTAACAGTATGTAATATTATAATTACATTTAATTTTTTTCATGCAAAGAGTAACTTTGGGGTAAAATGACCTGTTTAAGTTCTTTGTCACCCATGTGTAAGCATGTTGTTTGTTCTTTCATTATATGTTGTCAATTGTATTTGTGTCCTTTTATAGATGGTGAAGGCCGGTTTGTCTGCCAGTTCTCTATTGGACAGAGGAGTTCAGCTCATGGGCGATATAAATAGGTAATACGAGACATATCAAATCAACAGTAGTTTTTAAAGTATCATGCAGCATAATTACAAGCATGCATTTTGTGTGCATGTATCTGCAGCACACCTTACACACCCCTTGACAAGCGGGCGATGGACAACACTGATGAGGACACAATGACAGAGGACTGGACCGTTGATCAGCCTCTTGCCCAGACGAGAACCACAGCCATCGTAGAGGTCAAAGGGGCGGTCAATGTGGTCCTGACTCCTTTAGTAGCTGAAGCATTAGACCGGTCAGACATCACAGCAGCTCTCACATTGCCCACCTTGTGCTTAAAAATGACACCAAAATTATGTTTTTTAGTTCTGTCTGATACTATGATAATATTAAATAACCAAAGAGATAGACTGCATTTTTATGAACAAAAAATTTGTCAGTATTATCATGAATAATGTGGCTGAAATACATTTTTGTGTTGTTTTTTGGTTTGAAAATGGATGCCTAATCATGCACTACACTGATTTTTGTCCAAACAAATGCTCTCTGGAATGAGAATGTCCCTTCACCTAATACCAAATGCATCTGACTTGCATCCAATTCATGACTGTGATATGCCTAAAGCCTATTGGCTGTTTAGAAAGGAACAGACAAGCCCTTCAGTATGTTTTGCTAACATAGGAAATAACTCACAGGAAAGAAAATTGTTCTCGTCAAGTGATTTAATGGGGTCTTTAGTAAATGCCACATTGTTTGTGAAATCATCTTTTTCTGTTCTGTCCAGGTACATTGAGTCCATGGTTCACTTTGCCAGTATTCGCCACCCTGCATCAATCCTGGATGACCTGCATGGGAAAGTGCTTAATGAAGTGTATCAGATCAGTAAATCCACTGTCTCTGAGTCTGTAAGTGATCAATACCAACATAGAGACGTGACGGCACACTCAGTCTTTAACGTGATCATGATGAATGTTGCGTTTTCCAGAGCACAGCGAAAGCAGAGCACAAAATATCTAAGACAGAGGGAACCACCCCTGGGTCTCTGAGCACACCGCATGGACAAACTGATCTGTCAATCAAGCCTGACAATGTGAAGATAAAGGGTTTGCAGGCTAATGTCACTGTCCCAAAGGTACCTGTTTGTGTGTGTGTGTATGAAAGGGAGAAAGCTTGTCGTGTAAAAATGGTAGACGTAAATATGTGTGCATGTTTTTTGCAGGTGAATCTTTGTGTACTCCAGGCATCCGTAGAAGAAGGTTCACCCTCCAATAAGAGTGTCACACATGTCTCTCTCGTGGCCTTGTGTTTTGACCGGATTGCTACTCAGCTGCGCATGAATAGGTAACTGCAAATGTCTGTTCAAATATTATATTTCTCATATAAATAAATATATAAATAGTGTAGTGTGTGTGTATATATATATATATATATATATATATACAGTTCTTAGCATAAGTGAACACACCCATGCTAAAGTTGACTAAAAAGAGGAATAAAAAAATCATCTTTTGGAAATTTATCTTAAAGGGATAGTTCACCCAAAAATGAAAATTCTGTCAGTATTTACTCACCCTCATGTTGTTCCAACCCCGTAAGACCTTCGTTCATCTTCGGAACATGAATTAAGATATTTTTTATTAAATCTGAGAGCTGGATCACTCCTCCATACTAGTCCATAGGCTTCTTCAGGGCCTAGTCTGAACTAGTCCACAAGTTTATCAAGCAACGAGAATACTTTTTATGTGCAAAAACAAACAAAAATAACGACTTTATTTCAACTATTAATTTCCTTCTCTGTTGGCCTCTAGTCAGTTAACATAATGTGATAGCGTAGAGCTACGTCACACGTAGGCTCACTATTGGCCGACGCTGGTCATGTGGTTGATGCGTGTGACGTACAACAACAGAAGCTTACGCTATTACACTAGTGACTGACTCGAGGCCCAGAGAGAAGGAAATGAATAGTTCAAATATGGATCACAAGGAGGAGTGATGGACTGAAATGAAACCTTGCCAATCTCTAGGTATGGTGAAGGGTATGTGATGATGTGGGGCTATTTTAATTCCAAAGGCCAAGAGAACTTTATCAGGATGCATAGTATCCTGGATCCATTAAATAACTGGCCTTTAAAAATAAAAATCTGCCTGCCTCTATGGGAATTTAACATAGGGGTGTCCTGACTTATGTATTTTAAGGAAGAACATTTATTTATTTAAGATACATTATTCATTCCCAAAGAAAATTGGTGTCCTTAAAGGTTGGATTTTTCCTAATTTTTTTAATTAAGGTATTAAGATAAATTTCCAAAAGATAATTTTTTAGTCCTCTTTTTAGTCAGCTTAAGCATGGTTGTGTTCACTTATGCTAAGCACTGTATATATATACACACACACACACACACACACACACACACACACACACACACACACATCATTTTGACAGTGTGTACTGCTCTGACTGTTAATGTGTGATGTGTAGGGGTATAGTGGAGGACACAGAAAAGCCCTCTGCTATGATGGAGAAGTACTCGTCTGCGTCTAAGATGGCACCTCAGTCCAGCGGTTCTCTCCGCTCTAATGCTGGGATCGAGAAAGGCAAGGAGATTGCAGCCAGACTCAACATACATCGCATACACAGTCAACTCCGTGGCCTGGACTCATCAGGTACACACACACACTCAAATTTATACCCATATATATATACTATAGTTATTACACGTCTCTTGAGAATACTCTGATTTGTCAGTTGCTGCATCCTGCTGTCAAATAATTTTTTTTGATAACATTATAAATTACATTGTCTCTCCTATCACATGGATTTTCTGTTTTATTAGAAGTTATTCTAATAGGTAATAAATAATTTAACAAATTAGTCAATATTATCAATAATAATTTATGACAGAAATACATTTTTGTTTTTTTTGTCTGTGTTTTGTTTATTGACTGCCTTTTGGAATTGTAATTAAGTTTGTTCCATATTTATGTTTTTAACAGACCTTGGGGCTTGTGCCATCACTGCCATTCCTTTCAAGAAGTCCAAGGTTCTCTTCAGTTTAGAAGAAACTGATGACTTTGTTTTAGTGGATGAGACTGAGCCCTCCATCTCTACTGAGCACGTCCCAGAACACACCCCTGACCATGCTCGCTCTGGGGCCAGTCCTGAGAAATGGGGTTGGATTATGTTTGAGTGTGGGATTGAGAACCTCACTGTCAAAGGTATTATACACATGTGAATTTCAGATAGAATTAAAAATTTGTATTTCAGGAGTAAGAAATGCATGTCTGGGTCTTCCTCAGGTGGGCGGCAGTCAGGGGCCGTGCTCTACAGTGCTTTTGGGGTGATGGGCGAGGCCGACAACGGCGTCAGGATTGGAGTCTCGAAATCAAATGGTTCTAGTGGTTCTCAAACAGGAAGTGGCTACAGCACTGATGTATCTGATGATAACCTGCCCAATGATGGACAGAGCCCTGCCTCTGAACCCAACAACAATTCAGACTCTGATGAACAGGTTCTCATATGTTGTTTACTTATAGTTAATGGCCATTTGAGATATTGTAGGTTTTCCTTAGGTCTTTGTTTCTCACATTATTTCTCACTCATGTTTGTCTGTCCAGGATGAAGGAGTGGAGTCAGATGATCTGAAAAAGGACCTGCCCCTCTTGCCTCCGCCTCCTGACTCCAGCAGTATGAAGCTGACTATAAAGGAGATCTGGTTCAGCTTTGCTGCGCCAACCAACATTCGATCTCAAGCTCCAGCCATGTCCAGGTACACGCGTAAAAATAAAGAATATTTTTTATAAAATAAAACAAATTCTAATATATAATAACCTTTATTTTCTATAGCGCCTTTAAATGTACATCTCAAAGCGCTGTACAAAAACAATTAAAACAGCAAAAATACAACACACAAAGAAACATAATACACAATAAAAACATAAAAGATAATAAATCAATTAAAAGCGAACCTAAAAAAATGAGTTTTAAGCTTTGATTTAAAAATACCAAAAGATTTGGCTTGCCTGATCTCAATCGGAAGAGAATTCCAAAGTTTTGGAGCCAATGAAGAGAAAGCCCTATCTCCCATTAATCTCAAACGAGTTAAGGGAACAGTTAAAAGACCAGTTTCCGAAGAACGAAGATGACATTTTGGAGTTTATGGTGTTAAAAGCTCGGTCAAATATTGGGGTGCCAAACCATGCAGTGCCTTGTAAGTAAGCATCAAAACTTTGAAGTCCACCCTAAACCTAATGGGAAGCCAGTGCAAAGACTCCAAAACGGGAGTAATATGGTCTTGTATATTAGTTCTAGTCAGGATTCTGGCAGCCGAATTTTGCAAAACCTGCATTCCGTTTAAGGTAACTTTGACACACCAGCTAACAAGGCATTACAGTAATCAATACGCGAAAACACAAAAGTGTTTATCAATCTCTCAGCAACAGTAAATGACAGCATTGGACGCAATCTGGCAATATTTCTAAGATGGAAAAATGAAATTTTAACAGTATTCAAAACATGTGGCTCAAACGTTAAATTGGCATCAAAAATTACTCCTAAATTCCTCAATTTTGTTTGAAACTCCACAATAGAGCCATCAAGAGTTAGAGTGACCGGCTCTGCTTTGCGTAGTTGGTGGGGTGAACCAACAAGCATAATCTCATTCTTTTTACTGTTAAGACAAAGAAAATTATCTTTCATCCATTCCTTCATCTTATAAATACACTCAGTAAGAAAATTAACAGGCACAATTTCATTAGGTCTAAAATGAATGTAGATCTGGGTATCATCTGCATAGAAATGAAAGTTTAAACCAAGTGATCTCAAAAGCTGGCCAAGAGGATAAACATAAATATTAAAAAGAAGAGGGCCCAAAATAGACCCCTGAGGGACGCCAGACTGCACAACATTAACCTCAGATCTAAATCCACCCATGGCAACGAACTGCTTCCGATCGAAAAGGTAGGACTTAAACCAATTAAGAACAGTATTTGAAACCCCAAAAACAGTTTCAAGACGAGTAATTAAAATTGAGTGATCAACAGTGATCAACATGTCAAAAGTGGCACTGAGATCGAGTAGGATTAAAACTGAAAGACAACCAGAATCTGAGGCAATTAACAAGTCATTGGTGACCCTAACCAGAGCTGTTCTATACTACTGTATGTAATTTACGAAATCCTGATTGCAGAGGCTCAAAGAGATTATTCTCAGTTAAGTGAGAAATCAACTGAGAAGCAACCACTCGTTCCAAAAGTTTAGCAAAAAAAGGGAGGTTATGAGAACTTCACTAATTTTCTTCCCATATCTAATCAATATTTGACTTTTTAGGCACCGGGGTAATTGCAGCAGTTTTAAAAGTTGCTGGCACAACTCCAGTACACAGGGAGTCGTTTATAATATTCAAAACAAAAGGGCACAAGGAAGCAAAGCATGATTTAAACAGACCAAATGGTATGGGATCTAGTAAAGATGTAGCTGCTTTTATTTTTGAAACCTCTGCTAAAAGAGAATGTGAGTCAATTGTCCAGAATTTAGACAACTTAGTACCAGAATAAAAAGGAATAGCAGTAGAAGACAGTAGAGTTGAAGTGCAAAAAACTCTACAAACATTTTCGACTTTGGTGACAAAAAAATCCAAAAACTTATTACAGAGATGATCAGAAGCAGTAACATAAGAAACAGTTTTATGGTTCAACAATTTGTTAATTGAATTAAAAAGTTGTCTAGAATTACCCTGATTGTCATCAATCATTTTAGAAAAATAGTCAGATCTTGTAGAAACAATTCCAGCCTTATATTCTTGTAAACAGTCTTTCCACATTTGATAATGAACAGTCAGACCTGAAAGACGCCACATGCGCTCCATTCTACGGCAAGATGTTTTCATCATACGCAAGTCTTCATTATACCATGGAGCAGGATGTACGAATGAAACAGAGCGTGACTTTTGAGGAGCAAATAAATCCAGGCCAGATAGGAGAACCGAATTTAACATAGAAACCCTTTTCTCCAGAGGGTCAGATGAAGTAAAACAACTTAATGAAGAGTCAATAAAAACAGAGAAATCAGAAGGATCAACTGATCTCCACTTCCGATAAGTCAAAATACGAGAGGAGGCATTTTAGCAATGGGAATATGCATATAAAAAAAAATTGCCTGATGATCAGACAATCCTAAGTCAATAGCAGACAACCCAGACACAAAAGACCCATTTGATATCACTAAATCTAAAATATGTCCTTTGTTATGTGTAGTGCAGTCAACAAATTGATTTTAACCAAAGCACTCCAACAAGGACAAGAAATCGATGGGTTACTTAACATAATCCCGGGTTCTTTGATAACAGAGTGAGGTGTTTCACTATGGGAATCGCTTTGGGCGTGACCAACTACGGAAGCTCCTATGCCACCACGTCTGTCTCTGACAGACAGGTCGACCTGAAATCAGGCTCCGCCCCCACCTATATTACTCAGGTCGACCCCTACGAAGTCATTATAGAGAGATTTCTTCCTGTTCCTGTGCAAGGAGGAAAGTGTTGGTGAAACACCTCACTCTGTTATCAAAGACACCGGGATTACGTTAAGTAACCCATCGTTCTTTTTCTAACTTCGCTCGGTTTTTTACTATGGGAGATATAGACCACTCCCGGATTGCAACGTACGCTATACGTCATCATATGGGACCTGACGTGCTGGGTCCTAACACTGCATTAGCTAATGATGGCTCAGACACATTCAGTCTATAAAATCGCACAAAAGTGTGCGGCGTGGCCCAGCTTGCTGCAGCACAGATCTCCTGGACCGAAACGCCCCTAAGTAAGGCCCATGATGTAGCCATGCCCCTAGTGGAGTGGGCCCTTAAGCCCTCGGGAGGTTGGGAACCTCTACATTCATATGCTAAAGAAATAGCTTCTACAATCCAATGGGACAGTCGCTGACGTGACAATGGCTTCCCTTTGTGAGGAGTAGTTCATGACACAAACAGCTGGTCATTTTTCCTGAAACCTGCTGTCCTTTCTACGTACACACGAAGCGCCCGTACAGGACACAAGGCATTCAACCTCCTATCCTCCGGAGAAGAGAACAGCGGAGGGTGAAAAGCTGCAAGATCTGTAGTTTGACATCTATACGACGAATCCACTACTTTAGGTACGAATGCAGGGTTAGGGCGAAAGGAAACCCTTGTAAACCCTGGAGAAAACTGCAGACAAGACGGGCTGACCGACAGAGCCTGTAAGTCACTCACCCTCTTAGCTGAGACCAGCGCTAACAGTAGTGCTGTCTTAAGAGAGAGAATCTTTAACCCTATAGCTTCCAACGGCTCAAAAGGGTGTTGAGAAAGGGCCTCTAAAACCGTAGACAAATCCCACAATGGGACCATCCGCCTGGCCACTGGCCTCTTACGTCGTGCCCCCTTCTTAAAGCGACTTATCGGGTGCTGACCTGCTGTCTTGTCACCAAAACCTACATGACAAGCAGATATAGCCGCTAAGTACACCTTTATCGTAGAAAAGGCTTTCCCTTTTTCTAAAAGATCCTGGAGGAAACATAATATGTCCCTCACTGAACATTGAAAAGGGACAATATGACTCCGTCCACACCATCCTTCAAAGACTGGCCATTTATTACTATACAATGAGCGAGTGGAAGAGGCTCTTGCACTTTGTATAGTGTGTACGACTGATGGGGGCAGACCTGCTGCACTTAAATTCCACCTCTCACGGGCCAGGCCCAGAGAGCTATCCTGTCTGAGTGAGGATGGTAGATTTCCCCCCCTGCTTGTGACAGGAGGTCTCTCCGGGGAGGGAGGGGCCATGGCTGACCCGACAGTAGTTGAACTATCTCGGCCACCCAATGTCTGGATGGCCACCGTGGAGCTATCAGTATCAGTGACAATCCCATTTCCCTCACCCTGGCCAGAGTGGGTAAATTAAACTCAGAGGGGGAAATGCATACAGCAGGACATTTGGCCATGGGTGGGCTAAAGCATCCACACCCAATGGTGCATTTCCGTCCGCCAGAGAGAAATAAAGAGGACATTGAGCGTTTTCCTGCGAGGCGAAGAGATCTACGACCACCTGGCCGTATTTCTGCCATATCTGCTTCACCACCTGGGGATGCAGCTTCCACTCTCCGTACAGGGGATTTCCTCTGGACAACAAATCTGCTCCCCTGTTCAATATCCCTGGAACATGGGTTGCCCTGATGGATAAAAGCCTTATGTCGCACCACACAATCAGCTCTTTTGCCAGCTGGTGCAGTTGAAGAGAGCGTGTGCCTCCCTGTCGGTTGATATAAGCAACCACTGTGGAATTGTCTGTTTTCACTAAAACATGCTGGCCCCTGATGAAGCTCAGAAAATGTTTCAGCGCTAGAAACACCGCCAACAATTCCAAGTAATTTATGTGCTTGTGAATCAGCTGTGGAGGCCACACACCGTTCACAGCTCTGCCCATCAGAGTCGCTCCCCAGCCCTTTAATGACGCGTCCGTCGTCATAGTGACTCTCGACGACACTGTCCCCAAGGGAATCCCCGATCTGAGGGTCGCGGGGCTTTTCCAGTGTCTGAGCGCTGTGACGCACGCATAAGTCACTCTCACCGGTCGGTTGAGATGACGCCGAGAACACAGACGCGGATGCGCGACCCAGCGCTGAAAGTCTCTCATTATAAGTAGTCCCAGCCGTACCACAGATATCGCTGAAGCCATTAAACCCAGCATTCGTAGACACAGTCTGAACGGGACAATTTTCCCCGTCTGAAAACGGGAGAGACATTGAGTGAAGGACGTGATCCTCCTCTCTGTCAGAGTGACTCGATAAGAGAGGGAGTTTATACTGAGTCCTAGATATTCTGTGTGCTGAGCTGGCTCTAAGCTGCTCTTTTCCATGTTTATTCTGAATCCCAAGCTGTCGAGATGCAATAACACCATGTCTGCGTCTTTGATTGCTTGCTCTTTCGACGAGGCGCATATCAGATAATCGTCTATGTACGACAGTATTCTTATCCCCTTGTTTCTCAACGGAAAAAGTGCTGCTTCCACACATTTGCTGAATACTCTTGGTGCTAAAGACAGGCCAAAGCGCATTGTCTGAAATTCGTAAGCAGTGCCTCGAAATGCAAACCTGAGATACTTCCTGTGAGACGGGTACACATCTATGTGAAAATACGCGTCTGACAGATCGATCGTCACAAACCAGTCGTTCTGGCGGATGGATCGACAAAGTGTTTTGTGTGTCAACATTTTGAATTAATATTTCCGTAGGTGCTTGTTTAACACACGGAGGTCTAGAATTGGACGCAGAGATATGGTCCCCTTCTTTGGGATCACAAAATAACGGGAATAAAAACCCTGACAGCTCACCTCCTTTGGCACCACTCTGATGGCTCGTTTGTCTAAAAGAGTGTCTATCTCGGCCGTCAGGACGCGAGCTGATTCTCCCTCGGCCACTGAGACTATCATACCATTGAATCTGGGTGGTTTCATGGCAAATTGAAGTCTGTATCCCCGTGAAATCGTGTTTACAACCCACGGATGAGCTGCGCATGCGCGCCAACTTCGTATGCGAGCCGAGAGAGGTCCCTTGTATACTTCCCCAACGCAGGCGCGCTTTGATGACGTCATTACCGTCTCTGCGCTGACCCCTTCTGAAGGCTCGCGCGCTCCCTCCGGCGGAGAGGCTAGGGATACACATTTTAATGTTTGGATTTTTTTGCAATCTATCGCCCTCGGCTGTCTGCCTGGCTGCGATAGTGAAACATTTATTGAGTTTATTGAATTCGGGGAGCATATCGCCCTTAGCCTGTGGCCTGGATGCGATAATGCATTCTTTATTAAACATTCCCCTGAACTGATGGGCGTTTGAAAACCCCGTGTGAGTGCTTGGTGACACTGGAGAACATTTTGAACTTGATAGCTTATAGCTGGAGCCCTTACTGAACTGAGAACAACAGGGCTGGACCCCCTCCTTCTCTTTGCGGGCGGAGAGAGAAGTGCCGGGGAACATTCGCGTGTCAGGTCGCACGCTTTTTCTTCCGATCCTCGGGGTGGGGTGGGCGGTTTCTCGCCGCCGCGGCCGCAAACGAATGTTTCCCCCAGGGTCCGGAGCCATCAGGTCTCGGACGATGGCCAGATTGCTGTCCGCTGGGAGTCGGTCTCACACTCCTAGCCCCCGTCTGTCTCCCTCTCGCCGCAGCAGCTGCTGCAAAACCCTGCCGTGCTGGTTGAGAGGGTGGTAGCGGTGTTTGCTTGCGTGGTAAACAGAGGTTAAAAGCCTCATCCTCCTGTTTCCTGAGGGTGCTGGTTTCTCTCATTTTCTCGAGAGCTGGTCCGAAAAGGCCCTTAGTTGGGTCGAACGCAGCGTCCATCACCTCTGCTTTTTGAGCGTCGCTTAATCCAGATAGGTTCAGCCATAACGCTCTCTCACCTGAAACGGCCAAGCCCATAACACGGCCACAGCCCTGAACCGCGCCACGAGAAGAGCGGAGAATTAGGTCGTTTACCACACATATCTCGTCCCAGAGTGCTGGGTTCGGCACTCCAATATCTAGTTGTCGCCCCATCTCCTCCAAAATCTCTGCCTGGTACGCTGACAGTAAAGTCACCGCGTTCAGCGAGCACACTGACTGCGCCGCATACTTGTACATCCTCTGATAGACGGACGCGGTCAGGCGCTCCATCTTGTTCGGCAGCGAAATTTGGGATGAGGCAGAAATAGATCGGCGATTCGGATGGAGGTGATAGGCCACTGAAGACTCTATCGCTGGGGGTCCGGCCAGCCCCAGCTCTCCCATTCCTTGGATCTCAAGCTTAGAACATCCCTTGGTCGGGAGCTTGCTCTTAAAGGGGCTACCCCAATGGCGGGACATCTCCTTCATGCACGCCGGTACGGCGGGTAGGAGTTGTCTCGTTGTGGTTTGAGCAGGCGGTAGCCTTTTCCTGTCATAAAGGTCCCTCTCTGCTCCTTCTGAATCCTGGGCCGCGGGCCACGCTAGGCCCAGTTTTGCCGCGGCTCGCTTGCACACCTCGTGCAGGTTACCGTCTGCCTGAGAGCCAGTGTCAGTCGCGCTAGGGGGTCTAGACTGCTGGACAGGGAAGAGAGAGTTGTCTTCCTCCTCCTCGTCGTCCATGTCCAAGTCGAGGAGGTCAGAGTTAGCATCGCCCTCCGCATCCTCGTCCCCCGGCTCCCCCTCCTCGTGTGCGAGAAGGCCATCGAACAGAGGAGGCATATCCGGGGATTCGGCTTCCATCATATCAGCCCAGCTCGTCGTGGTAGCTCGCTGATGATCGTTAGCCTTAGGTTTTGCGATTGCTCCGGCCAGACATGGGTCCTGCTGGCTAGCCACCGCCACTCTCAGCCTTCTCTCCAAAATTTTTACCGGCAATGACGCACAGTGAAAGCAGGTTTGTGGGTCTGCAAGCGACGTTTGAGCGTGCTTAGCGCCCATGCACACGATGCACATGGGATGGGGGTCCCTGCCCGAGACGGTTGCTCCACATGACGATGGACACGGGAGGGGTGCAGGTTCCCTGCTTTTCGACTCATTCCCTTCGGCGGGGGTAATGATTGTCGACATAACGGCTGGAGAGAGAAGGAGTGATTCAAAGACTCGTCACAACACGTTAGTCTGATCGATGGATCACAGGGTAGTTAGCCCTTTTCGCGGCTCGCCTGACGCGTAAAGCCTAAGGTGGCTTGACACCACTGTAATTCTACCGTCGTGACAACACGCGATATTCCTAACCGAAAAGCTCGCCTTGACGCGGACACTATTCGGTGTGACACTCAACACAGTCCCAATCCAATCCACTGATGTCGCGTTCGGTAGCGTAATCCAATGACGGCCCGCCTGTTGAACAGTTAAGCGAAATCAGCGACAGGGTCGGACGTGCTGAAAGAGCTTGTTGTAGTCCCTCACGGGAAGAAAGCGAGAATGACTTCGTAGGGGTCGACCTGAGTAATATAGGTGGGGGCGGAGCCTGATTTTAGGTCGACCTGTCTGTCAGAGACAGACGTGGTGGCATAGGAGCTTCCGTAGTTGGTCACGCCCAAAGCGATTCCATAGTGAAACACCGAGCGAAGTTAGAAAAAGAACCTTTGTTAATGCAGAATCTTTTTTGTCCATCCGGATGTTAAAATCCCCCCAAAAAAGAGTTCTCTCAGATTTAAGGCACAGATACGACAGCAGTTCCGCAAACTCAGATAGAAAGTCTTTGTTTGCTTTAGGAGGCCGGTAGACTGTAGTTATGGCAATTGATTGACACTCGGAAACAGTTAAAACAAAACATTCGAATGAAGAGAACAGAGGAACAGCGACAGGTCTTAAATTGAATTTCTGATTGTACAGAACAATAATGCCACCACCTCTGCCAGTGGCTCGCGGGACATCTAATAACCCGTAGCCAGCTGGAGTAAGTTCATTAAAAAGAAGACCGTCCAAATGTTTGTGCCATGTTTCGACTATACTTAAAAAGTCAAGTTTTTCTTTCAGAATGATGTCAGATAAAGCCACCGCTTTATTGTTGACAGAGCGAGCATTAAAACACGCAGACTTCAACAGGCACGGAGACTCCGAAACCTCCCGTAAATACTCTTTGTATGTTAGCACGGTCAAGTTGTTATGGTTAATCCCAGCAAGTTTACACACAGGCTTTCGGGGTTTACGAAGAAACACAGGGCAGGGAATAGCATCAGCATCAGATGAAGAACATATAACACTGCGCCTTGAGGAGCGATGTAAGTAGCGCTTACGCCGAAGTATTCCAGCATCATCACAGATAGCATAGGTGTTGTGTGCTAAATAAAAGTTCCGTTTCAATTTCAACAATTGGCAAACAGTGTACCTTAGTGCCATACGGGAAGAATCCACACTAATAGCAGCCTCGCAGCAGTGTAGGTTTCAAGTTTTTTCAAGTTTCAAGCTTCAAATGCTCCAAGACCATTGTCTAATATTTAGAAGGAAAAAAGAAAAACAAACAAAACGGGAGAGAGGAGCGGTAGCCAAGACGCACCACCGTTCCCCCAGTCCAGTATCACTTTTATCCCAATATAATATATTATTATATAATATAATAATAAAAAAAATATATATATATATTAGTTCTGATATCCAGATAGTTCTGATAGTGACCGATGGCATATGCTTTCTGGATATCAGAATGTGCCAAAAATATATAATAACAATTAATTAAATATTATAAAAATTGCATATTGCATAAATTCATATTGCATATTGCACACACACAAATATTAGAAAAAAGAAATTCATTAACGAGGCTGACATTAGATAGAATTACCTCTTTTTGTAAAATGATCATTTGGGCAGGGGTATTTGCCAATTTAATCTCAAAAGGGCTGATTATATTGACGTATTAGTAGTTGTTTTGAGAGAGAATGCATATTGAAAATATTTGTATACAGTGGTAGAATTGGCTAAGATTTACTGGGGGCCCTAGTTGGGGATATATTTTATATTTTTAAACCATAGATGCAGAAAATCCCACTATATTTAATTTATGCATGTAATTTGCATAGGACTTGGGGGCTATTATGTCGATAAAAGATGGAAATTCTCTCTATTTTGAACTGGAACTCCGTCCCCCCTTAAAATTCACTCCCTGGACTCAGCCCCCCCCATTTCCAGCCCTAAGTGTATATTTGGCTGCAGAGTCTTTGATTTGGTTCAAAGGAAATCATGGATATTTGTATGGCTAATGAGGTCTATGTTGTTGAATGTGTCTGCAGGCAGCTGAATCTCTTGAGTACTGCGACCCCTGCGGTCGGTGCGTGGTTGGTTCCCATTGACCAGCTGAAATCCTCATTGCAGAAACTGGACATGGAAGCCACACTACGTGTGTGCGCGGTCATGGGCTGCATTATGACTGAGGCCCTGGAGGTCAGACTTGTTAATACTTACACTGTTAGAAACTCATGGACTTGAGCACAATTTAATCAGCAGAGTTTTGGACTTAACCTGCCTAATTTTACGTGCATGTTTATGTGTGCAATCCAACAGAAAAAGAGTATTCACATTCCATTTCGCAGCAAGTATAACCGTGTTACAAAGCGAGCCCGATATCTTCACGAGAACCCGTCCTGCTTGCTGTGCAATATTCTACATCGCTACCTGCAGCAGGCCGATTACAGCATTATAGAAGAGGCCACCATGGTAAGTCTTTATTCTTGCAGAGCACATATTTGCATTTGAATTAAATGTTCTTAAACTACTGCATTGTTGAATTCTTGATTCTGATTGGTTGATGCTCATTCCAAGGCTTCCAGGTTCATTGACTCCTGTAAAGTCTGAAATTACTTCACCCATGTTCTTTCAGATTGTATTAGCAGTGGTGTCCTGGCTTGTTTTTAAAGCTAGATAACATGAAAAATGCATTGCAATAAATTAAAGTGGTAACTGCAGCTTAAGCAGAATAATCATTTATTTTACTGATATTATTTTTAACTGTCTGTTGTTAATTATTCCTTGGTAATCTTTCATTACGTATGCATCTTTATCTTTTTAGAATGATGGACTGCCTGCTCTGGTCACCCTGAGGAAAGGTATGGTGGCACTTGCGCGTCAGTGGATGAAATTCATTGTTGTCACTCAGGGCTTTAAGGCTGTTGGTTTGCCACGTCCCAATCAGCTTCCTAAGCCCAAAGAGCCAGACCCCATCGAGCCTGATCAGACACAGGCGCCGGATACTGGTGCTGCCCTGCAGAGTGACACCAGCGCTGATGGAGCCGAGTTTGAGTTTGATGCGGGTAATTATATTAAATCTGAAATCTTATAGAGCTTTTTTTGAACATTATACTTTATCTATAGTTTGTGTTATTTATGTGCATTTTAGGCACTGTAAGTGAACATACAATGCTGTTAGAGGGAGTATGTAGTCGTCCTGCTCCTACCGGTAACTCTGCCCCTGTGACTGGAGTTGAGATCATGAGAAAACTGTCCAAATCTCACACACACAATGAGTCTGCACTCAGGATCAAGGTTTGTGTGGGTCTGTTTTGTTGATACTGTGTATAAGTTTATGATAGATCTTGGTCTAAAGGTGGAAATGAAATGCCTTTTTATTTTTTTAGGGTTCCCACCCTTACCAGTCCCTGAGCTACACGAGTGGAGATACAGCAGCTGATTCTCCCGCTCATGTCAGTCGGGCAGGGCTGCAGTCCAATCATAGCCCTAGGAAAGAATCGTTGCTAAGCTACTTGACAGGAAGCATCCACAGTCTGCACAACCTGCTAGAAGCAACGCCCCTTCGAGCCAACGAACAAACCGCAGCCAAGAGCAGCTCCCTGACACGTACAAGTACATGATTTTCTTAATTCAGAGTTTATGGCTTTTTGCAGTCTAATATTATACGGGTGAAAATGTGAACTAGAAGGACGAATGCATTTTCTTGATATATGCTGTTTCCTTTGAGTGGGTTTCTATAACCTAATTGTGTTTTGATTTTTTTTTTCTTTTTTTTCTTCTTCTTTTTCCTTCTTTTTTTAGTATTATTTTCTGCCCAAAAAGTGACTGAATTTCAAATACCATAAAAGTACAGAGAAACCAAGCTGGGTTGGAGACTAAAATTAATATAAAAGGCAAACAAAAATTCAACCGTTTTAATCGTTACAAGTGAATTTAGGCTTAACACCATTTTAATGTACATTATGAAAAATGGGTATTAATTTTGAGATTCATTCTAAAAATTACATTTAACAGTGTTATTGTAATAAATTGTAATAAAATAATATAAATTATTAGTGTTATTAGATAATAACTTTGAGTGTTAGATGACGTAATCTAGATGTTAAAAAAGGGAAAATGAGCATTCAGAATTAAATTTCCAATATCTGATACCAGTCAATTAAAGATAAAATCTGTCACTCAGTATTAGTTACTCTTTTGAATTAGCTGTTAATTTTGTATTTCCATTTTTAATTTTATTTATTTTTTGTTACTTTTTGTGCTTTGTCATTTAAATTAAATCATTGTCATATTTCTATTTCACTTTTTAATTTTTTTTTTAATTTTAGTAATTTTAGTTTTAGTAAAAAATTTTTTAGGGATGCACATATTCATTCATTCATTCATTCATTCATTCATTCATACACACACACACACACATATATACACATTGCCGTACCGTGGAAACCACATACTATTCAAAATCTAGTTAGCGCTAAATGTCTCTTGTTTTTGGGTAGGCAACTTTGTGGGTGCAGACGTGTTAACGGAACACCCTCTTCTTTCGGAGCCGTTTTCCGTCAGCTTCTACAACTGGATGTCAAACGCTGTTGGCAACCGAACAGGCAGCAATGTCCAGGACTCTCCCCTCAACCGCTCTCAACACAACAGCCTGCAGACCGGAGGTGAGCGATTGGTGCACTGACAGAAGAATACGAGTATGAAGTCTGTTGACTGTATGTGAACATGCATTATATCTGTCCATGATGCGGTGATTAGTGACTTACTTATTGGAGTATGTTCATTTTGCACTGAATGTCTTCAACTCTTTGCATACAGGAGTGCTCCCCACCATTCCTTCTGCATCAGATTTTAACACTGTACTGTCCAGTGATCAGAACACACTGGACACACACTCTCAGCACTCACACTCCCAGCACAGCACAAGTCAGGAGGACCTGCTTGAACAAGATGAGACGAATCTCTGCCCTGCAGCTGTACAGCTAGCTGACGCACAGGTGTGTGCACCAGGAATACTTATTAATTTGTTATTGTTTATTTATGACCATACACATGTTATTGCCTTTCTCATTCTGTTTGTGTGTGTGTGTCTCTCTTGGGATTATCCATACAGGTTGTTTTTAAGCCTTTGTTGAGTCACATTGGTATCCAGCCCCAGGATGCTCCTCCACTCAGTTACAAGATGTATTTTGGGGAGCACCTATCCTTCAGCGGCACTCTTGAGTGTTTGAGAGCTGACATTGTCGACTCTGACACCAGCAAAGAAAGAAAGAACAAACGAGCACACAGGTAACACAGCTGTCCCATGCCAGCTTTTATCTTTCTAGAGATATCCTAGAAAGAGTAATCCCCCCCCCTTTTCAGAGTTTCATTTGGGTAACTTTATCGTTTTTTTTTTTTTTTTTAATTAAGTAAGGGAGCTTTGTGGAGTTCTCAACATATGCAAAGTTTTGGATCCCATATGAACATTCGGTGTTTTGGAATATATGATCTTTTGCGTGTAGAATGAATGCGACCACCTGACCGGATGTGATGTCTTCTAATTGAAACTATGAGCGATAAGCAAGAATTACCAATATTTTTGCACTAAAGTGTCATTCTTTAAACACTATTTCTGTAAAATAGGTGGGTATGAATAGCTATGTGAAATAATTATTTTATAATTATTACATAAATATTTACATTGATTAGATTACATTGTTTTTCTCTCAAACGTATTGGCGGCCATTTATTTTATCCTAATTTATCCTATATTTATCATTATTCATTAATTTTACAATGGTAAAGTGGAACTTGGTCTCTTTTTCCCTTGCCGTCCCACAATGAACAATTGTCTACTTTACCTACTGAGTAGCCTACTCAAGCAGTCGTAATGTTGCATATCGCTAATTTTAGTATGGTATGTTTTTGTGTTTCAGGGTAAATCTCCCCCCTCTTGATTTCAAGCCTGCCCTGATGATTGAGACTTTCAGTTTGAATGCAGTCGTGCTAGAGAAGTGCATGTCAACCCCTCCCTCTGCCAGCGCGCTGTCTTTCCACGAGCTGAGCCGGAGACCCCAGGCTAGCGTGCACTGCCATTTTACCCTCGCTTGTCAGGCGATTCGCCAGCATGTGGATATGGCCCTGGTCCGCCTCATTCACCAGTTCAGCACAATGATTGATGACATCAAAGCCACACAGACTGACATCAAACTCAACCGCTACACAGCCGGCTCCTCTTCCCCCACACCCACCAAGGCACGGCCTTATCGGGAATTCCGCTCATCTGATTTCAGCCGTAGTTCTCGTGGGAGCCTGAACGGAGCTGCTCGACTGGGCACTCAGAAGAGCAAACGCACCGTGGTCGGGCCAGGCCTGGACACACTGACCAGGAATCGAGAGCCTCGTGGAAGGGGGACGCTGGGACGTTCAGAGCGAAGAACGTCAAAAGTATCGCGGAAAGGTTCACGCGATGTGGCGGATCACATGACCATTCAGATGGATGATTCGGACTCCATCACAGTGTCAGAACAGAGCGAGCCGTCGGCCGAGTGCTGGCAGAACATGTACAAACTTCTTAATTTCTACTCGCTCATATCAGACCCAACAGGCATCCTGGAGAAGAACCAAGACAATGCCCTCTCAGGTAGGACTTCCTGCTCTGTTGATTTCAATTGCTTTTATTTTCTTAAAGAAAAAACATGAAATAATATAAAAAGTATAATGATAATTTAAAAAGAAAATAAAGACTATTTTTGGCTATTATTTTCAAGAAAATCAGTGATATTTATTATTTAATATGAGTAAAAATTAATTCATTAAATTATTATTTTAATTTTTACAATATTCTCAAATATGATTCTTATAAAATGTTCAGTTCTGTGTTACAGTAATGAGTATCATCCTTGGTGAATACAATAAATTTATATTAAAAGAGAGTACAGCAGATTATTGCACCATGATGTATAAATTCTTTACAGTTTAAATATGTCATTATTTGATTATACATTATGGTAAAAAGATTTTGTGGTAATGATATTTAGAGAGAGGAAACACTGTCTCATACATTGGCGCAAAAAATAATATCAAAATATTTTAGCATCTTACGTTGCATCTGACTGGTATAAAAATATCTGCCTGCTTAATAATCTTTGCTTTTGGCCAAATTTGCCCATTCAACTGTTTATTTTTGCTATTCAGAGGGTGGGAGGAGCCCTGCGGATCCTCCATGTCGATTAGTGTTTGAATCGGAGGGCGAGACGCCACCCAGTCGGCTGGGTCATAGGCGTAGTTTAGTAAGCTCTGAGCCCCAGCATGTGACACTGATCGTGTTTGGCGTTGGCATGGTGAACCGCACACATCTGGAAGCAGACATTGGAGGACTAACCATGGAGGCAGAGCTTAAGAAAATACATGGCAGTTTTACTTTAAAGGAGAAAATGAAGGGTAATGCAAACAGCATTCACACACTTTAAAACATTAAAATATCTTGTTCCAGATGAAATATCCTGTAATGCCTGTTCTCTTGCTGTAGACATTCTCCATCAGAAGATGACTGAGACCTGTGCCTCGGCCCATATCGGATGTGTGAACATTGTGCTTCTGGAAGGAATCTCACCAGATATACAGTCAGTAGTTCCCTTAACACCAGGCTTTAAGACCTATTGAATGCTCTATCAATTATTATTGTCCACCTTTATATAAATCCATTTACCTTGAAGTGTGTAGTTTTTCAGGTACACTTTATTTTGATGGTCCACTTTAGACATTTTTCTAACTACAAGTAACTTTGCAACTACATGTCAATTACCAGTCATTAGAGTATTGGTTGACTGTCCGCTTAATATCTGCTAACACTTTATTTTGATAACAGTCTACTAGTACTCTAATGAGAGTTAATTGATATGTAGTTGCAGAGTTACTCATATTTAGTAGAAGGTCAAAAGTGAACGATCGAAATAGAAAGTAACCAATTTTTCTTTCTACTATTATTTCCAATCCCAGTTTCACATGCAATACACTTTAAGCTGTTGGTAGGTTGACTTTCTTGAAGAATGTAAACGTATCTCTGTGGAGCCTTAATATTTGTTCTGTTTATTTGATCGGTCTGACAAATCAACTTACGGACTAAATTGTACAAAATTCAAGACCTCATATACTTTCGCTGAACGAGGTACCAAAGTTACTACTGTTAAAAAGTTTGAGGTCGGTAAGATTGTTTTAATAATTTGAATAAAAAATCTCTAATGCTCACCAAGGCTGCATTTAGTTGATCAAAATACAGTAACACAGTAATATTTTAAAATATGATTTATCCCTATTATGGTAAAGCTGGATTTTTTGTTTGTTTTGATTTTTTTATTGTCATGCATCAAGCATTAATTTGAAATAGAAATGGATGCTTGCTATATACTGTAAACTATTCATTTATTTTATTAATTCCAAACCTTGAATAATAGTGTATTTAGAGACCAGATTGTCATAGAGAGTTGACCATGTTTCTTGAAACCAAATGACAGCAAACTAAAAACAATCAAAAACTAAATAAATTAGAAACTGCACCCTGGTAACGACCCACAACACCTTAGCTTCAGGAAAGGTAAAATACGTTTCCAGTTTCAGCCATGCAGCCTTTGTAATGCAACGCCTGAATCTGGATTTTAAATGCACTTTATTCCTAGCATATTCTCTGCTATTGTCATATTTTAAAGTTGTTTGAAGTCATTCTTGTATCTGGTTTTGTTCCGATGGTCTCTCTTTCAAATGTATTTTTAAGAGTACAGATTTATCACAGCATATGTGACAGTTTTGAAATGTTTTCTGTGGATAACTTCCCCTCTTCTATCTTCCTCTTCTCTACTCTCCTCTGTTCTCTCTATCTGTCATTTTTGTTTTGTTTTTTCTGCCTCTCTTGCTGGCAGACTAGAGGATTTTCCAACCTCACCTACCAGCACAACCAAGCAGGAGTTCCTGTATGTCTAAGTTTCCTCAGTAACCTTGTCATTTTTTCCATTACCATTCATAAAATCTCCATAATATTTGGATATCACAGTCCTTCCATATGTCAATCATATGACACATGGTGTTCACTCTTACTATCATAACATTTCATACCCTCTCTAACCCGCCACAGCTCTCTCATATAAAGGCTTCACAGATATGGTATCTTCAGACACTGGTTAGTCATTTCAATAGAACTTCACTTGACTGGAAATTTCACGTTAGGGTGAAAGATTTCCCCACTCGGATTTCGCAACTGGTCCTAGTTGGTCACGTGAATTTGCAACAGAAAGCTGCTTGGCTTGCTACATCGCTACATTATTGAGATTTGACACTTTTGATGTTTAAGTGCAGTTTTATCTGAAATCAATGATGCAATAATAATAGATTGGTTTGAACGTGACGTTAGTACGTGACAGAGTAACGTTACAGAGTATTTCACAAACTCATAACTCAGAACAGAAAACCGATTATAAAGTTTTGCTCGTGGATATTGAGTTTATGTGCTGCTACGTGCCTCATACAAAAGTCTTTTAATATCTTTTAACCTGTGAAAACCTGTCAAATCCTGTGATTAGTTCCTCCTCAAATGCGCTCGTTGTAGCAGCCCGGTGGATGTAATTGCATATGCATCGGGCAATCTGATTGGAGCTTGTCATTTTGGCAAGTGTTTGCCAATTTTGTGATTTTTCTGTGCAGTATGAATAAGATGGACAGTCCATGGTCAAGCTATACAGGAGCTGAAACTCTCCCGTTCCTCTTTTCTATTAATCCATTTAGATCTCTCTCTCGTTGCAGTTCCCATATCTACAAGGCCTCGTTTCCAGCCACATGAACATTTCACTTGTACATTTTGCCAAAGTCTGTCTATACATTTCACAGACATTGTTTTATGTGTCTGCTCGGTGTAACATGCAGGCTGTGATTTCAAAGTGAGCATTTGAAGTAAGTTCCTTTTGTTTGTGTGTATTTGTATATTAGGACTGTGGTGAAGTGTAACATCGCAAAGTCCCAGGCTTTATATAGTGCACAGCGTGGACTGAAGACCAATAATGCTGCAGTATTTAAAGTGGGCGCTATCTTCATCAACATCCCGCAACATCCTGCAACGCTGCACAGCATGATGGTCCGCAGCTCCCATCAGCTCTCAAAACAGATTTCAGACCTCATCCGTCAGCCCTCCAACATGTGAGGCAAACATCTGCCACTTTCTTTTCACAACTCCTATGATTTTTTGTTGTTGATATTAAATTGAAATCGGTTTCCTGTTTTCATCAGCCCTCCTCCCAACCGAGAAGAGACGCCAACTCCGCAGCCCTCTGAAGTGAGTGTCAATCAAACTCCAGTGGAGGCCAGTGAGTTTCCTCAGCTGCCCGAGGGACTGGAGAAGAAGCCAATCGTGTTGAAATTCAGCGCTATGCTCGATGGGATCACTATTGGCGCAGCCCTGTTGCCCTCTCTTAAAGCAGAATACAAGATGGGGCGCATGAAAAGCCATGGCATGACTGGTACCCACAATTCCACAAGCGAATTGCTAATTTATTCCATAACGCACTGGAAAACACAGATACAACAATTAAAAATGATTAACGTTTTGATGTCTCCCTCTCACAGGTGCTCAGACGCGTTTTACTTTCGAACTGCCCAATCATAAGCTGTGTTTCCAGTCAAAGGTTTCCCCTGTGGATGTGTCGGCCATGCCCCCCACTGCCAGCCTAAATCTGCCTCCCGTCACCATGTCAGGACAGTACATTAT
Organism: Gila orcuttii; assembly: GCA_026230005.1. NCBI lineage: Eukaryota > Metazoa > Chordata > Actinopteri > Cypriniformes > Leuciscidae > Gila > Gila orcuttii. The sequence goes on along the minus strand of JAPDVR010000019.1, from coordinate 10,741,426 downwards.
ACAGGAGCACGAGGGCCACAGCGACACAGCCTGGGCCCCAGAATACAGCAACTATCTCCAGGGAAATTACTTGCGCTGTGTAGCTGAGGTGTGTCGTTGACCTTTCAATGAGAAATTGTTCTAAATGCTGTGCTTGATTATCAGTTTGTTCCAGCATTACAGATGGATGCATACGGTTGAAATAGAGCATTATAGAAATGTTTCTTCATTTTTAGATTGGATCTTTCGAACACAACTTGACCACAGATTTGCTCAACCACCTAGTCTTCTTACAAAAGGTCTTCATGAAGGAGGTCAATGAGGTCATCCAGAAGGTTTCAGGTATGTGTGTTGAAGAACAAGTAGCATAAATGGAGAACTTTTTTCCATCTATTTAAATGTTTATTTATTTGTTTTATTTAAGTTTTATTATTTATTTTAGTTTTTGTTATGCATTTTTATTTTTTATTATTTTACTTGATCAGCTGTGTGAAATGCGTGTGTTTCTGTAGGAGGGGAACAACCAATCCCACTGTGGAATGAACACGATTTGTCAACAGATGGCGACAAACCTAAAATCCTGCTTTACTCTCTAAATCTGACGTTTAAGGTTTGGACTTCCTTAAATGATGTATTTATTTGTTAAGGTGAATTCTGCAGATGTTTTGAATATGTTTCTCTTTTGCAGGGGATTCAAATGACGGCCACCACTCCTTCAATGAGGGCGGTGCGCTTTGAAACGGGCTGGATTGAGCTTGAACTGTCCAATCGGGTTCAGTGCAAGACTACTCCCACAGGAAGTAACTACCTTAAGCTTTTTGGGAAATGTCAAGTGGATCTCAACTTGGCTTTGGGGCAAATCGTCAAACATCAGGTAGCCACTGTTACAGAAATTAGCGTTTCTTCATGCTCTGTTATTCATTATTGTCATATAAAGTTTTCTTGTAGATGCATGAGAGAGATGCACCTTTCTCTTGCAGGTGTATGAGGAGGCGGGGTCAGATTTCCACCAGGTGGCGTACTTCCGCACTCGAATCGGTTTGCGCAATGCTCTGCAGGAGGAGATCAGTGGCAGCTCTAACAAAGAGGCCGTCCTGATCACCCTCAACCGTCCTATTGTTTTTGCTCAACCAGTGGCATTTGACAGAGGTCAGTCCACACTTAGCTTGTTTTCTTTTCGTGTGTATCCATTGGGGAATTTTGGGGGGTTTGTAATTGCGTATTTGTATGTCTTTTTTTAGCTGTGCTGTTCTGGCTGAACTATAAGGCTGCCTATGATAACTGGAAGGAACAACGCTTGGCTCTCAACTCGGACATTCATATGGCCACAAAAGAAGTGGTAGACAAACTGCCAGCAATACAGCAGACCAGCGCCCAGGCCTTCAGCACTCTCTTTCTACAGCTCACTGTCAATGACCTGGGCATCTGCCTACCTATCACCAACTCTACACAGGTGGATCCTCACTGATGCATCCATTTCTCATTCTTTTTATGTTTAAACTCATCAGGGCTGTGTTTCTCAAAAGCATCGTAGGCCTAAGTAGATCGTAGAACCATTGCCACCAGTGGTCTCTACGATCAACTTAGCTTACGATGCTTTTGAGACGCGCAGCCCAGAATGGTCTGAACCAATTGTGATTGGACTTTAACTGTAACTGTATAAAGTACTGCCTGTCTTGTATTTCACTCTTGCACATGAATTGTTTGAATGATTGATGTTTGTCACTGTTTCCTACTGTACATTAGGCCAATCACAGTATTGATTTTGACACTGGCTCAGCACTGGTGTTAACCATCGAGAGTACGCTAATAACAGCCTGTTCCTCCGAGTCTCTGGTCAGCAAAGGACATTTTAAAAATTTTTGCATTCGATTTGCTGAGGGGTTTGAGACAACTTGGGATGACTGGAAACCTGAGATCAGAGGAGAACTGGTTATGAATGCCTGTGAGTAACACTCAATGTTAATGTGTTGTGTCTATTTTTGGCCCTATAACGCTCCCCTGATTCTTCAAAGACTCAATGTGGCTTTTCAGGTGTTGTCCCTGATGGTACTTATGAGGTTTGCTCCAGAACAACAGGCCAGGCCTCTGCAGGTATGTGTGAAATGATCTTCTGAATTAATTTTACATGGTCTATTCAACTAAAAAAAATCAACAATAAAAATGATAAAAGGACACTTTTGCATGCACTGCTGTTCAAAAGTTTGAGGTTGGTAAAATTGTTTAATGTTTTTGAAAGACGTCTCATATGCTCGCCAATGATACATTTATTTGATAAAATTACAGTAAAACAGTAATATTATGAAATATTATTACAATTTAAAATAACTGTTTAATATATATAAAAAAATGTTATTCTTGAGATGGAAAGCTGAATTTTCAGCAGAATTACCCGTCTTCAGTGTCACATGATCCTTCAGAAAACATTGAAAATAATATTAAGAAATGTTTCTTGAGCACCAAATCAACATATTACAATGTTGAAAACAGTTGAACAATTCTGCTTTATATTTTTGTGAAAACAATTTCAGAATTCTTTGATGAATAGAAATTGCAAAAAAATCTGCATTTATTTGAAATAATAAAGACATTTATTATGTTACAAAACAAATTCTGTCACTTTTATTGATGAATTTAAATGAGTCAGTACATCATAATTTCTTCCAAAGCGGGTTTTTAAACGCCTATTATAAGCGTTTATATTTTAGACCTGATGAGAAATTGCGTACAAAAACTGAGTGACCCCAATCTCTTGAAAGGGAGTGTACATTGATCAAATGACCACATAAAGACCATGCATTAAGAAAGTAAACATTGTCAATGTTAATTTAATGCTGACTTCATATTTGACTTTTTGTCTATATCCAATAACAAAACCTTTCAATACTCCAGAGAGCAGCAGTGCAGGGACGTGGACCCTTAATGTCTTGTGGAAGATGTGTGGTATCGATGTGCACATGGATCCCAACATCGGCAAGCGTCTGAATGCTCTGGGTAACACACTCACATCTCTGACCGGTGAAGAGGACACCGATGACATCACAGACCTCAACTCGGTCAACATGGCTGACCTGTCAGACGAGGACGAGAGTGATGGCATGTCTCCCCCCATACACGTGGTCAGAGCTCACATTTTTTATGACACTGACATTTGTTGGCTCACTTTTATTGTCATTGTAAAGTGTTTGTGGCAAATTTTCTATTTTTATGTTTCTTTTCTTTTATTGTTTGGATATATGTCATTTTTGTGTTCAAAACACGCTATGTGAAGTTTCTTAGTATTTGTGCTCAATGTCTGTGTAGTAGTGTGTTTGTTTTAAACCGGCCCATGTTTGCAGTGTCCTGAAGGTGATCTCAGCCCCAGACTTTCGTTCAAGAAGCGGCTGGTGAACAGCATTCTGGGCATTAGCCCCAGCCCCCCTCCCCTCTCACCTTCTGAGTGTCGTAATATTTCTCCATCATCCACAATCACTCGGCTAAAGTCGAGAAGTGTTCGCCTGACATCCTCAGCCAATGCAGAACGAACTAGAAATCCCAGACCCCTGTCCTGGGGCTGTGTATGTACTTTAGAGCTCCCGTTTGCTTTTCAATCCTCTCTGTTTCTCTGTCACATTCTTTCTCTCCATATTGTTCCTACTCTCAGGGTGAAAGTTTCTTTTAAGATTAGTCAAATTGCTCAAAACCTTGTTGAATCGTGCCAAGAACTCTTGGTTTTGAGCAACTGAAATATGTTGAGCGAGTCTGGAGTATATGGTTTCCTGCTGCTTTTTAGTCTCATCTGATTCCTTTCCATGAGAAATGAGTGGCCAGTCACATTTTATCATTTCGCATTTCCAAAGGATGCATTTCTCATGAATTGTCTTTGCTTCAGTAATCAGTTTTTTGGGGTGGTGTTCTGATTTTTGTTTGTCTGCAATGATCCACACTTGTTTTGACAGCGTTTAATATTCTGTGTGATTTTGGAATAGATTCTTATGCATGACTGTGCCTAGGGCTGGGCAGAATGATGGTAAAAAACTGTGCGACTGTTGAAATATGCCAAAAGGTCATGATATACCATTTATGTAAATACACAGAACCGATCAAAAGTTTGGAAACATTACTATTTTTATGTCTTTAAAGAAGTTTCTTATGCTCATCAAGCCATATTGTAAAAATATTAGTACAATTTAAAATGGTTCCTATTTTTATATACTTTGAAATATAATTTATTTCTGTGATGCAAAGATGATTTTTCATCAGCCATTACTCCAGTCTTCAGTGTCACATGATCCTTCAGAAATCATTCTAATATGCTGATTTATCATCAGTGCTGGAAACTGCTGCTTAATTTTTTTTTTTTTTTTTTTTTGGAACCTGTGATACTTTTTCCAGGATTCTTTGATGAATAAAAAGCTAAAAAGACCAGCATTTATTCAAAATAGAAATCTAATATAGTCTAACTGTAGTAATATATCACAATATTACTGTATTTACTGCATTTTTGAAACAAATAAATGCAGCTTTGTGCGAATAAGAGACTTCTTTGAAAAACATTTAAAAATCATACAGACACCAAACATTTGAACAGAAGTGTAAATGTATGCTTTAAATACTTGTCAAAAAATATATAGAGTGGTGTATAACATTTCTGAATCGCTCATACCGTGATTTTGTCATACCGCCCACCCCTAAGTATGTCTTGCATCTAAATGTGTTATATTGACAGTAGTTTCCCTCTTACAGGAGTCTGTTGACCTGCGCAGGCAGGCAGTTATGAGCAATCAGATTATCGACGCTCGTGGACGAAAGTTCTCCAAGCGCCTGGTGGACATTAGAGAACTCAATGAGCAGGCCAAAGTCATTGACGATCTCAAGTAATGTCAGCCTAACATCAAGAACCAAAATACCTCAATTAATTGGCTTCTGCCTAAAAGAAATCCCTATTATTCTTGTTTTTTTTTCTCTAAGGAAACTGGGTGCAAGTGAAAGCACTATTAACCAGGAAATCCAGCGCTACCAGCAGTTGGAATCTGTCGCTGTCAATGATATCCGCCGAGATGTGCGCAAGAAGCTGCGGCGCTCCAGCATGCGGGTAAGAATCACTTTGTTTCAGCTTTAATTACTGCTTATTAATTATACACTGTAAATCTGGTAGAGATTAAATGGTTATGCTTTGTTTAGGCTGCATCTTTGAAAGATAAATGGGGTTTAGGGTACAAGCCCAGCTACAGCAACAGCAGGTCAAAGAGCATCTCAACAACAGGCAGACCAGCAATGAAGAGGTCGGATAGACCCAGGTACACACACACACACACACATAGTCACTCACTCACTCACACAAACACTCACTCACACAAACACTCACTCACACAAACACTCAGTTATTTGCAGATGGGTTAATGCCTTTCAGTTACACATCCTTACTTTCTTTCATTTTGTCTCTAAAGGGATGACCTGCCCGATATCAAAGTGGATGCAGCATCTCCAGCACCAAGGGTTACCTTCAACATCGACACGGTAGTGTGCATGCATACATCTGTGTGTGTCTGACTTTGTTCATTTGAAATGCTTTATGCATCTTTTTGTCATCATTCTAATGCTGCATTCACACCATGTCGTAATTACCATAAAAAAGCGCTTGTTTATTTTTGAATTGCTCTCATGGTTCTTATGATGTCGTATACCGATCGATCTGAACAGCGGCGCTTCAAGCCGAACAGCGGCGCTTCAAGCCGAACACACCTTAAATCTGCAGTGGTCAGGTGGTACAGTGGCCACATGGTACAAGTCGTAGCTCTCAGAAAATTGTCAATTCTACAAGCACATGAAGGCTTTTTAGAGTTCAGAATCGTTGTGGTAATTACGACATGGCGTGAACGCACCTTAATGTTCCATCTTCATGTTCATTGTTTACATGTCAACGAAGATTGCTTTTGAAATACACTACCATTCAAAAATTATACTTTTATTTAGCAAGGATGCATTAAATTGAAGTTAAAAAACATTTATAATGTTAGAAAACAGTTCTATTTCAAATAAATGCTTTTTTTTACTTTCTATTCATCAAGTCCGGAAAAAATGTATTATGGTTTCCACAAAAATATTAAGCACTATTATTACACTTTCAACTTTTGATAATAATAGGAAATGTTTCTTGAGGACCAAATCTGCATACAGAACAGTTTTCACTTTTTAAAATAGTATGATCATGTACTGTATAGCTCAGTATACCGGTTTTATTTATGGATGGGTTTTTCATAAGTTTGTTTGTGTTTAAGATGGAAACCCCAAACCTAATCCCCAGTGCAGCTGGCTCTGTATTTAAGGTAACAGAGAAAAACGATCAAATCAAATTCTTAAAATCACCTCTGAATCTCTGCATGAAAATCTTGTGCTAAATCAAAACTGCTTTTCAAAACGCGATCAAAAATCATCTTTGACTTTCTCAATCAAATGGTTTTAGCTTTTTTGGATCTTAGGTTGGAAAGTGGTCTTATTTTCTCTTGATCTCTCTACTCACACATTGATTCACACACTCCCTCGCTCCATATGTTGAAGCTGCTCTTGTGCTGTGTTTGTATTAACTAATCAGCTCTTGTTTCCTCAGCATGTCTAGAACTTGATCTTAGTTCATTGGATTGCTTATGATGTCTTGTCATCTGTCCATCTTTTCATCTTTTCATTTATCATCCCTCTCTCCTCCGCTGGGTCTTAGTGGAAAGCATTAATTGGGAAAAGGAAAAGCTTTCTCCAAAGTGCTCACTGGTTATGAGCTATCAGCCAACGGATTCAGTTTGAATATGAGTCAGAAGGTTTTGAGCACATTAACAAATACAGGGACAGAATAAAGAATGGATGGATAGATAGATTCATTGAGATGATTTGTAAATTTTAGGCAGTTGGATAAAGGGATTTCTATTTTGTATGGTAGATCAAGTTACAAACTTAAATTAGCATTAATCTAATATATTGACCTGATAGAATAGCTTAGTGCACATTGAGCTTTTAGACATGTCAGGGTTATATTTCACCACAATATCACATGAAAAGTAATAGAAATTATTACATGAAGCCTAGTTTTAGGACCATTTTTGCATTGGTGCAATATTTCCACAACAGTCAGTTAAGTGTTGTTGTGTTATGGTATGTAATAAGTAATATTTCTGTATTCCAGCAATGAGAATCGCCATTGAGTATAATGATAATTACAAACTCAAAAGTAAAATGTCTAGATGCTCTGATCTTAAAATTCTGTCCTATACTAATATCCGGTAATTATTTTGATGACCGAAAATTGGCTGATAATTAAAATTTTATACTATTTTGTGTACAAAAGGTAACACTTTACTTGAAGAGATAGTTCACCCAAAAATGAAAATTCTGTCATCATTTACTTGCCCTCAGGTTTTTCCAAACCTGTATACATTTATTTCAGATATTTTGAAGAATGTCAGTAACCAAACAGTTGATGGGACTCTTTTACTTCCATATTATTTTCTTACCATACTCATGGAAAGAACTTTATACCCCCCCACCCCTTTATACACAAAGTATAAATATATGACAAAAAAACAAACAAGGAATCCACAAATATTACAATGCATTTATAATATTGGTTACAATTATTTATAAAAAATATATATATAATACATTATAATATATACATAAAGGCTTTAAGTACAGTGTTATAAAAAAATACAGTTTACTAAAAATAAAATCAATTGTTTTAAATACTATAAGTGAATTTAGGCATCTAAACATTAGCATTATAATTGAAGGAATGGATGTATGATTTGCTTCCAATATTGGGCAATAATGGTAAATTTAAAAATCAATAATATCAGCCATCTTAATGATCCTGAAAAATGCTTTTTTTAAATTTAAAGCATAAAACTTTTCTTATTTTTTATTTTTTGGTGAAATGTGACCTGGATATGTCAACACTCGCTTAGTTGAAGAGACGTAAATCCTTTAGAAGAGAAATGAATGAATAGATGGATAGATGCATAGACAGATCTTCTGACTGTTGGCTTTCACTGATTGTTGAAGTTCCCGGAGGAGACAGAGGTGGACCTGTTGTCTGTCACCATTGATGATCCTGCCCATTACCCATCATGCTCAGTGTTCAGTGCCCCTGGCACACCAGCAGTCTTTTCACCAACCATTCCCTTCCAGCCTGATGACAGTCGGCGGGACGACCTCTCCTCGACTTCATCAGAGGACTCAGACAAAGATGACGAGTTTGACAGGGAAAGGCCACACAGCTATTATCGCAGACCAGGGTGCGTTAAACGCTGTGCATGCAAACACTCGACAAACACAATTGCACTCTCCCTAAACTGATGGTCTATATATTTGTGTTTCTCAGGGGCTCTCAGAGGAAATCATCTGCACTTTCTGCATTATTCAGCGAGCGCTGGCCCAACACACCCCCTCAGCGTGGAGGATTAGCTCCGCCCACTGAACGGAACATTGACTTTGAGCTGGATGTGCGTGTCGAGATTGACAGCGGCAAGTGTGTGCTGCACCCCAGCACCCAGCCACCTGAGCATGAAGATCTCGCAGTGAGGAGGTAAAGAGACAACCCAAAATGCCCACACATCACACATTTTGAAAATAAAATGAACTGCAGCGCTGTAGTAATGACATATTCTTGTAGGACAACATGGAAGTTAGTGTCACCCTGGGTTCCCTCAACAAAAACCCAATAGGATTTTTTTCAATGGCTTTTGGATTATTGCAGATGATAACTTTTTGACCAACAAAAGATTGACTTTTTTTGTTCATCATGATAATCTTTACAAGTAAACACAACTTTTATGAATTTTGAAGCTTAAATACAATCGCCAGAAGTAAAACTATAAAAAATAGGCTATAAACAAACTCCAACAACTTTTTCAGAGTTTATTTAAAAGCTGTTTTCAGTTTGAGTTTGAGTTAGAATAGTTTGCAATAGTATGGTTAATAAAAGCAATGAGGCTGTGAAAGCGGACTGGTGTGTAGATGAGTTTACCTGTTCGGCATGATGAATTTTTATGTTCCTAACAACCTCATTTAGCCACTTGTCAGCAATTGCCTTTTTCAAGACGAGTAAAAGCTTAAAATACACCAGTAATACCCCCTTGTGAATTTTAATGTCGTAGAATAAAACTTGAAAATATCTTGATCTTGTGTTAACCACAGACCTTATTTCACGCATTTAACCAAAAAAACCATTGACTTTAGGAAATGTAAGTGCTTAAATGCTAACACGTTTCCAGGTTTTGGCCTACAATAAAACATCATCCATTTAGAGCTCTATTCTTCTGGATTTAATCTCGATCAAAGCTGTAAAGCGTTTCTGTGTGTCTGAAATGTCTCTCTGTTGTTTAGGAGTTGTGAGCGGAGCTCGAGGAGTCTGGATCAGGACTCTCCTCCTAAGAAGCGAAAGCTGCAACACAGTTTAGGCTCCAGCTCTCATCTGCTGAATGCTAAGCGAGTATCTACCTCTCTGCAGAGCAAGACCAGTGACATTGAGACCACTGTCTTCTACATCCCTGGAGTGGATGTTAAGGTCTGCAGTGGATCTAATGATATGGTTTAAGTAAAGCCGATTGCACACAGAAGGATTTCAGCTACAATTTTTCAACCTGAGACTTAAGTTTTGGGTTTCCACCAGATAAAACCCGCAAATACACTCATAGCCCTATAGATCTATTTCAATGCATCTGATTTGCACTTGGATTTATGCAACCAACATGTCTGATAGGTTATAATGCTCAACCACTGCAATAAAACATGTTACAAATGTAAAACCGCAGTAAACCTAAATGGATGCAGTAATGTACACTTTTTATGACTGGTTAACTGTAGCACTCATTTTCCCCTCTCTGTCTGTTTACAGCTACATTACAACTCTAAAATGCTGAAGACGGAGTCGCCCATTGCCTCGCGTGGATCTTCCCTTCCCAGAACCCTTTCCAAAGAGTCCAAACTGTATGGTATGAGAGACTCACCCGCACCACCAGCCTCAGGCCCTGGAAAGACTAACACACTCCTCCCTCCCCCTCCCCCACCCCCTCCTCTCCCTTCAGGTACACACTCTCTTCATCTGTCGTCCTCTACCGCTGGCTTCCTGCATGCGCTTAGCCTCATCTCTGCCCTGAAGCCCACAGCTCTGAGCTCGACTGTAGCGCATGACTATCTAGGAACAGTCTTCACAGTTGCCACTCTGGAGGATCTTTTTTCCGCTGTGGTTCTGTTGTTTTTAATGCTGACGTGACTTTGCTTGGTTTGAGACAAGCTTCCATTATTAGTTGTTATTATAGTATTATTGGCAACAATTTTACTCCCCTTTTTTTCCTCATCTTTCTCTGGTTTATCTTGCTGACAGCAACTAAAACTAGAAAAATAAATCATTGTAGGCTATATACACTACCATTCAAAAGTTTGAAGTCCGTCAGATTTTTTTTTTTTTAAAGAAGTCTCTTATGCTCACCAAGGCTGCATTTATTTGATCAAAAATACAGTAAAGAGTAGTATTGTTTTTTTCCATATAATGAAAGCAGGTGGTGATATCTAGACACTACTATCCATTGATTGCTAGCTATTGATTGCGGTTGATTTTAAATAATTTTCTATTACCGTAATTGCATTTTATGCTTGTGTTAAACAATTTTTTGTTTTTTTTTGCTGCTCTGTTGTGCTTCCTGCATATTACTTGCATATTACTGGAGGTGAATTAGGTGCCAAATGGTTGCGTCCTGCTCTGAATCTTTTGCTTTCATTGCATGATAAATTGGCAGCAAAGAAGGATTGTTCTCAACTGTGTGTGTGTGTGTGTGTGTGTGTGTGTGTGTGTGTGTGTGTGTGTGTGTGTGTGTGTGAGTGAGCAGCTAAAGGTAAGCCGAGTGTAGGGGTGAAGATGGCTAAGCTGTATGCATGGGTAGCCCTACAGACATTGCCAGAGGAAATGGTCATCAGCCCATGTCTGCTGGACTTCCTGGAGAAAGCGCTAGAGACAATTCCCATCACACCAGTCGACAGGAACTACAGTAAGTGTGGTTTCAGATTTCTCATTCGTCACTTGAATAACATATGATAAAATCATTATTCTGTGAGGTTTTTGTGTGTATACTTTATACTGATATTAGTGTGTGTGTGTTTGTGTAGCCCTCAATGTTCCTGAGGAGGATGTTGGTCACTTTGATTCTGTGGATCCTTTGGAGGAGTCTCAGGTGTCTCTTGTGTCTTCTGCTGGAAATTCATACTCCTCCTTCCCTGTGGATGTGGTAGTTTATGTCAGGGTGCAGGTATACCAGCGTTCCTCCATTTGTACTCATAAGTGACCATCTCAAAGCGGTCTGTTAATTTCATTGTGTCTGTTCCTCAGCCATCTCAGATCCGGTTCAGTTGTCTCCCCATGTCTCGAGTGGAGTGCATGCTGAAACTTCCCTCTCTGGACCTGGTGTTCTCATCCAATAGGGGTGAACTTGAGCCCACCAGCGCCACCCATCCGTCAGAGGGCCAACACACACCTTCCTCCACACCTCCATCGGTACACAATGCCAACAGAGTGCCTGGAAGCAAAGGTATGAATGTACGGTCACCGTTATCTTGCCAAGTTAGACATGTTCCTGGATCAACATATTTTGTTGATCCTGGAACAAAATTCCTGTCTAAAAATGTAGCCCTAAACCTAACCCTACCTAGAAGCTATCCTTAAAATCAGAGGGAAATGATAACACTGATGTAGAAGCACCTATCTGTGGTTGTAAGCCTAAACTTGACATAAACTGTAAACTTGTCTCTCAAATCTGATTGGTTGATTGGAATGTTGTTTCAGGATCAACAAAGATGTTAATCCTGGAGCATGTTGTACTTGGTTAAATCAAATTCACCATGAGGGTCCTGTTCTGAAAATCTCTCTCTTACACATTTTTGAATGGTACTATATATCAAAATGGCTTGTGTGTGTGTGTGTGTGTGTATATATACAGTATGTGTATATACAGGTCCTTCTTACAGGTCCTTCTTATAATGTAATGATAAAAATTAAACTTTCATATATTTTAGATTCATTGCACACCAACTGAAATATTTCAGGTCTTTTATTGTTTTAATACTGATGATTTTGGCATACAGCTCATGAAAACCCAAAATTCCTATCTCAAACAATTAGCATATTTCATCCGACCAATAAAAGAAGTGTTTTTAATACAAAAAAGTCAACCTTCAAATAATTATGTTCAGTTATGCACTCAATACTTGGTCGGGAATCCTTTTGCAGAAATGACTGCTTCAATGCGGCGTGGCATGGAGGCAATCAGCCTGTGGCACTGCTGAGGTGTTATGGAGGGCCAGGATGCTTCGATAGCGGCCTTAAGCTCATCCAGAGTGTTGGGTCTTGCGTCTCTCAACTTTCTCTTCACAATATCCCACAGATTCTCTATGGGGTTCAGTTTAGGAGAGTTGGCAGGCCAATTGAGGACAGTAATACCATGGTCAGTATACCATTTACCAGTGGTTTTGGCACTGTGAGCAGGTGCCAGGTCGTGCTGAAAAATGAAATCTTCATCTCCATAAAGCTTTTCAGCAGATGGAAGCATGAAGTGCTCCAAAATCTCCTGATAGCTAGCTGCATTGACCCTGCCCTTGATAAAACACAGTGGACCAACACCAGCAGCTGACATGGCACCCCAGACCATCACTGACTGTGGGTACTTGACACTGGACTTCAGGCATTTTAGCATTTCCTTCTCCCCAGTCTTCCTCCAGACTCTGGCACCTTGATTTCCGAATGACATGCAAAATTTGCTTTCATCCGAAAAAAGTACTTTGGACCACTGAGCAACAGTCCAGTGCTGCTTCTCTGTAGCACAGGTCAGGCGCTTCTGCCGCTGTTTCTGGTTCAAAAGTGGCTTGACCTGGGGAATGCGGCACCTGTAGCCCATTTCCTGCACACGCCTGTGCACGGTGGCTCTGGATGTTTCTACTCCAGACTCAGTCCACTGCTTCCGCAGGTCCCCCAAGGTCTGGAATCGGTCCTTCTCCACAATCTTCCTCAGGGTCCGGTCACCTCTTCTCGTTGTGCAGCGTTTTTTGCCACACTTTTTCCTTCCCACAGACTTCCCACTGAGGTGCCTTGATACAGCACTCTGGGAACAACCTATTTGTTCAGAAATTTCTTTCTGTGTCTTACCCTCTTGCTTGAGGGTGTCAATGATGGCCTTCTGGACAGCAGTCAGGTCGGCAGTCTTACCCATGATTGCGGTTTTGAGTAATGAAACAGGCTGGGAGTTTTTAAAAGCCTCAGGAATCTTTTGCAGGTGTTTAGAGTTAATTAGTTGATTCAGATGATTAGGTTAATAGCTCGTTTAGAGAACCTTTTTATGATATGCAAATTTTTTTAGATAGGAATTTTGGGTTTTCATGAGCTGTATGCCAAAATCATCAGTATTAAAACAATAAAAGACCTGAAATATTTCAGTTGGTGTGCAATTAATCTAAAATATATGAAAGTTTAATTTTTATCATTACATTATGGAAAATAATTAACTTTATCAGAATATGCTAATTTTTTGAGAAGGACCTGTATGTATATATATATATATATATATATATATATATATATATATATATACCGATATATACTTGAGGGCAATGTTATTTTTCATTCTTTGCTTAGAAACAAAACGAATTTGGAAATACCTTAGCAGGAATATACTGCTAATGAACATCAAGACACCATTCACTCTGCTGAGAGCGACGTTTAGATGAATATGTAAATATGTGCTTTCCTCAGTAACAAAATAAACAACAAAAATGACTGGTGTGAGAAGGCAGCCATTAACAAAGCATCTGATCATTGCGATGTGAATATGTTTGCATGAACTCTGCTATTCACTGGGATCAGGTTGACAGATGAGTTGATTAAAATTACACAATTGTGATAGTTTGGTTATAAAGTATATAGATCTGGCGTGGTTTGTATAAGCATTCGCTTCACGTGTCATAAAACCTGTGTTAGGTAAGTTACTCTAAAAAAGTAATTACTAGCAACTAATTAAATCTTCAACAGCGTAATGAGTAATGCAATACTTTTTAGAGAGAGTTATTAGTACAATAATCTAATTACTTTGTAAATCCCAAATCAGCCTCGACCAGTTGAACAGTACAAGGAGAGATATGAAACTGCTCTTTTAATTCCTTCAAATAAATAAACATTAGACGTCAAATGTATAACTTAAATTAATTACTTAGTAATGCATTACACCCAACTCTGACAGGCTCTCGGGAGCTTACATAAACGTCACATCCTTTTGATTTTCCCGATTAAAAACATCCTGAATCCTTCACATTAAAATAAATCTATAGGCTTTCATAGACAACCTAGGAACATCGAACGTTGTACAAGCTGTTCACACATCGGCAATAAAAAAAGCGATATGAAAATTCTTACATATAGCCCCTTTTAAAGGGTGTGTTGACTAATGGTAATCATTGCAACTTCTTCCATCCCTCAGGTCCATCTACAGGGTTAGGCAGTCCTCTGGGGCGGAGTCGCCACCACAGCAGCCAATCAGATCTAACAGGCCAACCGATTAACTCATCAGGTCTGAGTTTCACTGCCTGTATGTCAGATTTCTCACTGTACGTGTTTCATCCTTATGGAGCCGGCAAACAGAAGTCTGCAGTTACTGGCCTTCCGCCTGGACCAGGACCACTGGGTGAGAGCCCATTGCAAAGACATTACTCATTACTCTATTGTGATGGTTTATAAGTAAAATAAACGTATATACTGTAAAGATAATTATACAATTCTGGAGATGACTTTGGTTCTTTCAGGAGCAGTGGACGAAGAGGCCTCTTCAGTGACGGGCAGGAAAGATTCTCTCTCCATCAACTTGGAGTTTGTGAAAGTCAGTCTTTCCAGGATGAGACGTACAGGATGCCCAGCATTTATTGATACTTCTGTTGCTAGCAAGGGTGGGAAGATGGACACCACTCTTATCAACATCTCAGGTGAGTAATTCAAAATGACTTACTGAGATATCTTTCAGGATATCTGATTGCATCACCTTACTAAAGCCTTTTCCGGCTGTATGACACTACTGGTAAATGACAGTTTAAAAGTTTGGGGTCACTAATTTGTCTTTTTTAAAGAAATTAATATTTTTATTCAGCAAGAAGGCATTAAATTCATCAGAAGTGACAGTAAATACATTTATAATGTTAAAAAGATTTCCATTTCAAAGGAATGCTGTTCTTTTTAACTTTTGAATCCTGAAAACAAAAATATTAAGCAGTACAACTGTTCAAAATTGATTAATAATAGGAAGTGTTTCTTGCATTATTATACATTATTATATATTCCCAAATCAGCATATTAGAATAATGACAATATTACTTTTTTTTACTGTATTTTTGTGCATAAAAAACAAACAAACATGAAAAAGTCTTACCACCCCCAAACTTTTGACAAGTAGTGTGTTTAACAATAAAATGCAATAAAAGGGAATCCTTCAGTTGCCTCAGTAACTAATGTGACACTGTGTGTTTGTGTATTTCTTCTAGCGGTGTGTGATATCGGTTCTGCATCCTTCAAGTACGACATGAGGCGTTTGAGTGAGATTCTTGCATTCCCACGAGCTTGGTACCGCAGAAGCATTGCCAGGAGATTATTTCTAGGAGACCAGACCATTAACTTACCAGGTTATACATACTGTATATACTCTCAACATTACACAACTGTTCAAAAGTTTGGAATCACCATTAAGTTTTTGGAAGAAATTGATGCTTCTGTCACCAACAATTCAGTACCAAAAACAGCAACATAGTAAATTATTGTTGAGATGTTAAATAAGCCCCTTTCACACAGCGCGTTGATCCCGGGAAATTGCCGGGAAATTGCCAGAACGCCCTCTGTGTGAACGCAAACACGACCCGGGATTGATGCCGGGATCGATGCCGGGTTGGGGACCTAGTAACATTGCCGGGATCAGTCCCGGAACGCGCGCTGTGTGAACAAAAGCCGTAATCAATGCCGCGTCGTAATGATGACGCTGAAGTGAAGTGAAAGCAGGCTAGTGAAACGGTACGTAATGCGCTAGTTTATGATCGAATCAGAGACAAAAATGCAAAAGCTTGGTTTCTCCAGAGAGAAATCGCAGCTCATAACTTATAAGCAAACTATAGACGCTGCTGAGACATTACATGTCACATTGATGTCACGTGTCTTTACGGGATTTTTACGGGTTGTGTGTGAACGCACTCTCTGATTCCGGAAAATCACTGGCAGTGTGAATGAACCAAAATCAAACGAACCCGGGTCAAATCCCGGGTCGCTTTATCCGTGTATTTTCCGGAATCTCTGTGTGAAAGGGGCTATAGTGTGTTAAATACTTTTAATATATTTTTTATATTTTTGTATCAATTGAAAAAGTTGTGCTACTGAAATGTGGCAATCACAGTAAAATGTTTTTCAGTTGCTGGAGTATGAAGACACTTCCATTTCTGAAATCCATTTTTGGTATCACGCATTTTATCAGTCTGTTGTTCTTTTGAGAGATGAAGGCTATTTCATGCACTGCTGTCTAGAAAGAAGAAAGCAAACTGGATTTAACAATGACAGATGCCTGCTGGACAACAATCAGCAGTTTGAGAAAGCGACCCCTCACTGGTGCTCAGCTGGCAGCTTCATTGAACCGTACCTGTCAAACAGCAGTGCACAATCTGCAACAGTGAAGAGATGCCTTTTAGGCAGAATTTAATAGACAAAACTAAATCTGAAAAAGAGTGGAAAAGACAAAAGGATTGGATGAACCTAAGTTTGAGGTATTGAGCTGTTTAAAGGGATAGTTCACCCAGAAAGGAAAATGAGGTTTGTTCTCGGCTTCTCGCGCACACAAGCTTTCGTGTTTACTATATGTGGTGCGTTCTATGTATGTGTGTTCTAATGTGGGTATGATTAAAAGCCTAAATTATATCTGTTTAGCATTTAAAGCAATCATATATCTTCACAAGACTTTAGTTAAACCACTCCATTCATATGAATTTAGTTTTATGACGCATTTATGACATTTTTGGATCTACCAAGTTTGGGTTATTTGGACTAACTCAAAAACCTTTGGTTAATCTTCAAAACACAAAGATATTTTTAAAGTCTTATAGGTTTGCAACAACATACGGGTGAGTAAATGATGACAGAATTTTAATGTTTGGATTGGATTCTCTTTAAGAATTGGTTCAGAAAGCATGCGATTAAACTTCACCATAATATCTTAATAAAACTGAGTCCAAACTTTTGAACAGTAATGTATACCTACTTGCCTGTCCCAGTCATCTTGCATCTTCTGATGAATGCTGGAAAGCATTGATGATAACTGCTGTAAAATGTGCTGTAGCCTCAGGTCCTGCCACGCCAGATTCTGTGGAGAGCATCGCACAGCACCTGTCTCCTGAGTCCAGCCGAAAAGCGTACTGGAGGACGTGGGACGGCCAATCCACTCAACACCCCTCTGTCTTTACTGATGCCACACCAAACCACGCGCACCTCAAATCACCCGCCACCGGACGTTCACGCAGCGTGTCTGACTCTTCAGCACCGCGCAGAGGTACACATACATGCTGCTAGAGGACTGTTGATGATGTGCAGCTTTGTGGCTCTACCATCCTTATCCATTTAACCAATTGTCTGTGTGTGGGTCTCTACAGACTCTGTCACAAAGACCGCCATCCCGTCGTTTCGGAACGGAAAAGCAGCAGCAGCAGCACAGCAGGGTTCGCCATGGGAGACTCTGGTGGTGTTCGCCATCAACCTTAAACAGCTTAATGTCCAGATGAACATGAGCAATGTCATGGGCAACAATACGTACGAGAGACCTACAGAAACTATTTTATTTGTGCAGCTGTTAACATGTTTAATATCTCTCTGTTTGATGTCTATTTATGTATGTGTGCGTTTAAACAGTTGGACAACAAGTGGGCTGAAGAGTCAGGGCCGTCTGTCAGTGGGCAGTAACAGAGATCGTGAGATCAGCATGTCTATCGGACTGGGTCGCTCCAAACTGGATTCCAAAGGAGGAGTGGTGGGTGGCAACATTGACGTTAACACACTGGAGATGGTCTGTAAGTATACTTTTAATAATTTATTTATTTAGAGAGAATGTACTCGCTTTAAAAAACGGTTATTTCCATTTTTCCTAATTAGTTATTTTCTCTAATTATCAGACATATTTCTAATAGTGTTATAATAACCAGATGCAACAGCTATCAAAACGCAATATATCAAAATTAGTATGTTCTTTTAAATGGTGTTCCTTTCTACCATGGTCCATAAAATGAATTAATTTAATGTCAAGTTAAATAATTTAATATTATAATATTTTTAGTATAATTTAATATAATATATATGTATTAGTATCAATTCATTATTTATTAATTAAATACAAATTTCTCTTTCTTACAATCGACTGCAAGCTCGCATTCAGATCTCCATTGAAACAACTGATTTTTAGAACCGACCCTGCACCCTGTTTTTTTTTAATGATCCTTTGCACTCAGATGTAGTTCATACAAAAGAAAAAAAATCTGTTGCTACTTTTGTTTTATCGCAACTTTAAATACACTTAGAGCATGTATGAATTTAATTTAATTTTAATTATACTTTAATTCAAATTTATGAGGGGAATTGCAAACTAAAAGGCTTTTTAAATTCATTTCTGTATGGCACAGAACTCTGCTGTCTGGTCATCCTCTTCAGTAACTGATAACCGATTGTCCTTCTAGCCCATATTTCAGAACATCCAAATCAGCAGCCCAGTCATAAGATTCAGATCACCATGGGCTCCACAGAGGCCCGGCTGGACTATATGGGCTCCAGCATATTAATGGGCATCTTCAGTAACGCTGACCTGCAACTACAGGATGAGTGGAAGGTGAACCTCTGCACGACTCAGGCCAGTCTATCTGAGAAAAGGTATCAGAACTGCCAATCATACTAGCTTGTCAACTAATACCTCAACCATACCAAACATTCTCTGATGTGCATCTCCTCCAGTGAGATCTTTGTACATGGAGACCTGCAGTGGGACATATTCCAGGTGATCATCTCCCGCTCCACCACCCCTGACCTGATAAAGATCGGCATGAAGTTGCAGGAGTTCTTCACACAGCAGTTTGACACCAGCAAGCGAGCCCTGTCCACCTGGGGCCCGGTGGCCTACAATCCTCCCAAAACCCCAGTCATCAACATGGACAAAGGAGCAGCTGAACTCTGTTAGTGTGCTTGTGACCATTTTACTATTGAAATACAATTTTGTTGTTAATGAAATGACTTTAAAGACCAACATAAATGTCTTTTTCTCTCAGATATGGATGCAGCTCATCACAGACATTGGCCCAGTGTGTTGAAGATGGTGGCTGGATGTCACATTTCCCTCTTTCAGATGCCTCTCCCAGAGGATGCTGTGCAGCTGGGCGGCTCGATGAGTCTCCATGGCAACCACATGACTCTGGCTTGTTTCCATGGGCCCAACTTCCGTTCCAAGTCCTGGGTGCTGTTCCACCTGGAAGAGCCCAACATCGCCTTCTGGACTGAAGCACAAAAGATCTGGGAGGATGGTACAGACACAGTGCTAGTTTTCCGTCCAACCATTCATCCATCATTTGCCTTTTCATAAATTGCAACTAACAGTTTGTGGTTTTTTGTCTAGGCTCCAGTGATGATTCTACATATATAGTTCAAACCCTTGACTTTCACCTTGGGCATAATACCATGGTAACCAAGCCTTGTGGTGCTCTGGAGAGCCCAATGGCAACCATCACTAAAGTTACCCGCCGTCGTCATGAAAATCCCCCACATGGGGTGGCTACAGTCAAAGAGTGGTTTAACTATGTCACTGCCATGAGGAACGAAGGTAAATGTTGCACACTCAATGGCTCTGTTCCAAACCTAGTGAGCTGCCTTGCTGTCTTTTGCCTATATTGTAATATCGTAAATATCCTGGTTGACACTTCAACATAATAGTGGTGGTATTGCAAAAAAATAAATAAATAAATAAACAAGACGATGATGCAGTGTGTAGCTATTTTTGCCACACAAAATCATATGGACGGTATTTTGCTAGGTGACAGATGAAATAGAGACACTATTCCTGTTAAAAAAAACATCCATTAAATAAGAAATAATAAATTAAATAAGTTAATACACCCCAGTTTGCAGGAAGTGGAGATCAACAGTAAGTACTTTTTCTTCACCTTTGGTTACTAGTATTAACTTCATTATTATGTAAATTATGACGAAAAATGATCCATCGACTAGCTTTTTTTCCCATGACTAAGATGAGATGATGACGAGACGACAATAGGGTCATTAAATGATAACTGTAACTATATCAACATGCAATATTGTTGATGTATAAAAAGACAACACTAAAATCTAGTGAAAAAATAAAAACTTTACAAAAATAGTTCAGACTGCTGTTTAAGCCTCTACTACAAGCTTTCATGTTTGCAGTTGTTGATGGTTTGAATCCCCCAATCAGAGCTTTTCTGTTAAAAGAATACATTTTCTGCCCGAAGTTTAACTTAATCTTTGCAATCTGGCAACCATGCGCACGCACTCTCTCTACACTGATTACATACAGTCTCTCTCTGTATGTAAAAAAAAAGTTTTTTTTTCTGAAAACTACAACGTGAATAAGCAATGCTTTTATCACTTATTTCTGCTCCTGTTTTGCATGTTTTGATCAGGAGATTCAGTACTCTTTCAGAAGTAGGGTAATAGTGCCCCGTACCATATAAGAGTGAAAACACATCAATTACATCAATGTTGGGAAAGCGTTGTCATAAATCACGGAAAATTCCTCAATGGTGGGGAAAGAGATAAAATGCTGTCTATATAGGCAGCTAACTAAGGTTTTAGAACAGAGCTAATGTAAAGCCATATTGTTTGCTGAGCAGCAGACACATCTTTATGATGACCATATTTGCTGTTCTTGAAATAGAATATTTTTATTTTCCTTAAAATAATTCTCTCTTTTCTTGTGTCAGAGCTGAACTTGTTGCGTAACGTGGATGCAAACAACTCCGAAAGTGGTGCAGCAGCAAAGAGCTCCAGCCTACTGAGCGGCTTCAGGGGCTCCTCCAGCTACAACCACGAAACCGAGACCATCTTCGCCCTTCCCAAAATGCAACTCGAGTTCAAATCCATTCATGTGCAAGACCCAGAGGAACCTTCTCTCAGTGGTACAGACTAATAGCTTGTCAGATTTTGATATTCTGGTAGCCTCTGGCAGCTACCTTGCTATTGTTTATTCCTAAGGTTGCTAGACGCTTGTGAAGCTTGTATAGTATGAAACCTCGCTGACTCTGAGCTGTGTTGCAGATGCCGGCAGTAAGCCTAAAGTGGAGTGCAGTGTGGTCACCGAGTTCACCGATCACATCTGTGTCACCATGGATGCAGAGCTCATCATGTTCCTGCATGACCTGGTGTCAGCATACTTGAAAGAAAAGGAAAAAGGTGAGATCATGAAATCCAGACTCGGTTTCCTTTCTTCAAAAATGTCCTTTGTCACTGAGCATGTGCTTGTGTTGCAGCTCTCTTCGCCCCGCGCATCTTTGCATCTCGACCTGGTCAGAAGAGCCCCACCGCGCAGCAGGATGATGCGTCATCAGAGAAGACGGAAAATGAAGAGGTGGTGAACTACACCACAGTGGACTGGAGAGAGTTCCTCTGCAATACATGGCATCTGGAGCCCACACTACGGTAACTGTGGTCACATGACCTCAACTTTTGTTCAACACAGACCTTTCTGATGTCTCAAATCAAATAGACTTATGTTAATAGACAGTTGATGTGGGAATCTGGGTGGTTGCTCGGGTGTTGCTAGGTGGTAGTTAAGGTTTTCTGACTGGATGGTAGGAAGTTGCCCGGGTGTTCTGGCTGGTTGCTGTGGGAATCTAGGTGGTTGTTGGGGTGTTGCTAGGTGGTAGTTAATATTTTTTGAATAGATGGTAGGGAGCTGCTAGGGTATTAGAACTTGTATCAACAAACCATATATGGTTGCAAAGGTTTTCTGCTGGAAGCTAGGATGTTGCGGGTGGTTTCTAGGTTATAGTGAGGGTTTTCTTGATGGTTGCTATGCTGTTTCTAGGGATTTGTTAGAGTGCTCTGAATAGGTGCTAGCACTTTACTAGTTTGTTGCTGAATCATTGTGAGAGAGTTGCAAGAGTTTTCCTGAGTGGATGCTAGGAAGTTCTGGGTTATTGCTAGGACATTGGCTGGGGGTTACATGCGTTTAAATGTGTACGTAGGTGGTTAAATGTGGTATACTTGCTTACTCCATACAAGTACATATTTCACCATCATTAGCACAGGTTACACTTTTCATACATTTTTGTCCGTAATGAAGTCGTTTGACGTGTAATGTTTCAGGTTGATCTCGTGGACGGGCCGTAAGATTGATCCGGTGGGGGTGGACTACATTTTGCAGAAGCTGGGATTCCACCATGCCAGGACTACAATTCCCAAGTGGCTGCAGAGAGGAGTGATGGACCCTCTGGATAAAGTTCTGTCCGTTCTCATTAAGAAACTCGGCACGGCATTGCAGGATGAGAAGGAGAAGAAAGGTCAAAGAGACAAAGATGAGCATTAACTCAGACACTTTAATGTATTAATACATTTCCGCTATCTGGAGCCAGCTGTGTGAATTTATTTCCTCTTTTTTTTTTTTTACCTTGTCTGAAACCACTGGATTTATTGCAAACTACTGTACAGCACTCACAAACGCATTACAGCCATTACTATAGTGTGTGAACATTAATGTTTGCCCTGGTTCATATGGCGATAGCTCTTGGGTGACTGAAAGTGTTTTTTTTTTGTACATTTGAATTTTCAGATCAAGTAAAGATTGGATAGCTGCTGCGGAATGCCATTTGGACTTTTTAACATGGATTAAAAAGCACTTACACGTTGCTGACACTAACAGATGAGCAGTGATCTTAAGCTACAGTATACAAATGTGCTCTTGAAATCAGTTTACATGAGTTCAGAGGAGCGATAAGCATCCTGTGTTCTTTCTCTTGAGGTGAATATACTGCTGAATATTGCCAATCAGACTTTTTAAGTAGTTTTATTTAACATTTTAAGAGCAAACAATACAGGTAACCGCTGACCGGGTGGTAAAGTGTTCTTTCAGCCAGCAGAGGAAGCGTGAACATCCCTATGCCTAATTATTCCTTTGAGAGTGACCAAATTTTATGCCTGATTAACACATTTTAAGGGATGATAGAGTGGAGATGCCTCAGATATATCTGTGAATACATCAGAACCTCAGATAGTGCTTTGTAATGTGAACTGGCCTATAAAGCAAGGCTCTAACTTAAATAGGCAAACAAAATGTAAATATCTCAAATGCATAAGCTGTTACCCATGTTAGGCCTGTGGTGATAGTGTTTTTCCTTTTTGTTTTTCATAAGTGCAATAGACCATTGTATGTACAGAGGTAAATATGTTCAATGTACTGATTTCTTAACTGAATAAAATCATTACTACTAAAATGAATGATACTTGTAAGTGACCTTTTTTTCTTCCACATTATACTTCACTGATTTGTAAACTAAGATGAGTTTTGTTCATTTGTTGCTGTGGTAATGGAAGGTTGCCTTGGGGAACAACATTGTGCTACACAGATGTAATGGTTTATTTTGATGCTCCATGCATAAAGAAAATGTTCAATCTTCACTGTATACATACTGAGGAAATAGACTGTTCAGAATTGCATATTATAAGTTGCTGTTTTTGTAGTATCTAATATACATTGTGCACTGTATGCATACAATACCTGACTGAGCACACTAAACAATGCTGTATCCTATAGTGAAATGTGCTCTACTTGCAGTGTTTGCAAATACTTGCAATAGCTTAAGATATTAAAATAGTTTTTGTTAATTAAAATAAAGCTGAAATTAAACCGATTTAAAAAATGTAAATAACTTATAGATGTTGCCTTGGCAACTAATTGAAATCTAGTTTAGGCACTGCACTTAAAACTGAAAAACAAAGCTAAATAGAAATTGACAATAAAAAAACTAAAAAATCTTATTCAAAATAGTATTTATATACTGTTTATAATAAGATAACTAGCTACCAGATCTTTTATTTCCAGTGATTGATGTACTGCAATTGCAGCTATGATTTTAAACATTATTTTTGACAAGACAGAGATCTAGACTACGTTGAATGATGACAAACTGGATGACGCCACATGCTGGATGGATTACACATGCAATGTGGTAATGTAGTATACTACTGTTTGAAATGTTTATTGCCTAATACATACAAATAATATGCTACAATTTCATTCATAACTGGGCTTAAGCAACAATGTACTATCACATTACAATTCCACACATAACCACTGCGTAGCGCAGTTCATGTTCAATAGTTTCAGTTCAGCACTTAAACGGATGATAGATTTCTCAGAACTAATGTGGGGGTAATTTACACGCTGAACGTCCTCTCCTTTTTATGCACTTTTAAATGTAATGGTTTCACAAATCCAGATTTTTTTTTAAAGTGAAGCTGCAGTACGGAAGATTTGTCTCAAATGGTTGGAGACTGCAAGTTACTCATAATCATTTGATCAGAGCAATCAAATGTCACTAACGCCAAAACTGCCACTCCAAAAAATAAATAAAAAAATAAACTCCCACTACCCCCAAAAATAACCAATTCCTTTTTTTTTCCTATTACGGACATTACGTAAAGACGGATGACGTTACTGACATTTACCGCAAAATCGCCCTGACATTTCAAATTATAAAATAATTTGCCTTGTGAAGGGTAATGCAATTTGTGTATTTGCTCAGTTTTTGTTCTTTAAAAAAAAAGCTTTAACAAACTACAAACAGAAATGGGAATTGGAGTTTGAAAACGACAACTTTTAAACAAATAAATAAATGTAAATTAAATTAATAAAAATCACACCACAATTGCTTGAAACAGCTTTATTTCTCGTAAGTATCACAAGAAGCCCGTCATGATTTGCCGTTTTAAAACTCTGAATAGGTAGATTTAACATCCTAACATCCTGGTTACTCAAACTCAAAAATGAGCTACAAAAATGAACCAAGCTATACATAATAAACAAAAAATTGTGCTGCTCTATAGTTATATGAACTGACTCTAAAAATGTAATTCAAGGGCTACCCATAGTGTCTTATTTAAAGATACCACTTGTTAAAAACAAAAACTTCTGGCACCTGTTACTAACAATAAATCCAGTATTATAATTTTGGTCTTTCATATACATTTCCATATACATATCTACGGTTTTTTAAAAAAAAAAGAAAAAACTATGCCAAGATTCATAACGGCGTAAAAAAGGTTTCAAGTTTGGCGTCCGTAATGCTGTTTATTTGAGGTGTTCAGTCTGTTGGCTCTGTCGTCTATTTGGCAGTGCATGCACACACACACACACACACACGAGTGGAAAATGAGGAGGGAGTGTGAGTGAAGGGAGACCTGATTCGGCAGCTCTGAGGAGCTCTACAGTGTTAACACGCTTCCCTGATCAGACACATACAGTGCTTTCAGCTTGGCAGAACAGTCACACGACGTCAAGATCACTGAATCATTTGGGGCAGGAGCTGAGGAGGAGGTCGTCAGGATTAGTGGGAGGAAAGGCAGGTTCCATAGTTCGATATCCCACTACACGTCAGTGGTCTTTCTGGACCTCTTCTTGAGAGGTGCTTTGCTGCTGGTTTTGGCCTCTGTTCTGCGCCTGTACTTGCGTGGTTTGGTGGATGAGGGCACTTCAGCGCTGTGCTCCAGCGGGGGCTCTGCCTGAGGGCGGACATCGGAGTCTTCATGTTCCTGGCAGCAGAGCTGGCCCATGAGCGGGTGAGACCGCAGCGCCCCCTCCTGGTGAGCCTTGCAAAAAGAGTTAGGGCACAGCTGGCAGAAAGCATCGGAGTTCTTTCCACACACGTCACAGTGATGCCAGGGACAGTCCCAGCGACCTGGAAGAAAACAGATCACAAATGTAAAAGTTGTCGATGATTAAGTTAAAAAAGGGACAGAAGACAATTAAAGCCTATTAAATGTTACAAATGATAGGCTTTCAATTATACTGCAATGTTTTATAGCTATAATGGATAAGGGGGGGGGCATTTAATAGAGACCTCAGTAGCAGCAGTATTGGTATCAGTGATAGGATGCCATTAAACAAATATTTTGAACAGTCTTTGTTGTTTCCACATTAATTTGGACATTGAATGTAAAATTATCATCATTTTAAAAAACTTAACGTTAGGTGCGATTAATCATGATAAATTTTTTAATTGACTGTCAGCATTATAGAGTAAAGGTTACCAAATGGTCTCTTGGTGCGGTCTAGGCAGGAAAGGTGATAGGCTTTAGTGCAGCCCTTCTTGTCACACAGAACCAGCTCTCCCCCGTCACCACAGCGGAAACACTCGTCCTCAGACTTCTTGCCTTCGTTCCGGGACCTTTTCCGCTTGGGCTTTTTCTTCTGATGCTTGTTTTTGGGCTCAGAAGGATGACCGTTCTGAAGTTGACAGGTGAAAAGCAAGTGTCAAGGCATTTAGACTCCCATTTGCATATACATTGTTATCCAGTTCAAGGAGTGGAAAGTAATAAAGTAGTTATGTAGCAGATGTTGTCATCCAAACTTGTAGTACAAATATTATAGGGACAAACTTAGTTTTAAAGGTCACAAAGGTGATAGCTCATACTTTACAAGGCTCAAACCTTCTAAATACCAAGCCTGAGCTTTAACCACTACACACCAGCAAGACATCAATAATGACAGAGGCAGTAACAGTAGTGGTGGGGGGGAAAAATTGATTCTGTTCAGTATCGCAATATTTTGCGCACACAATTATATCAATACAGTAGCGCAAAGTATTGCAAGTATTGGAAATCTGTTTTACTTTCCATTTTCTCCATTGGTTTTCTCAGAGTTTACTCTGATAATTTACATTTGCATATTACATCCACAAGGTGGCGCTTGTTGCGGTGCTTTGTTGTCGTGCATTCAACAGCAAATTCAAAGGAAAATGGCTTCACTATTACAACCGGTTGTACACAATGCTCCGTCTTCTTTCAAATTGTGTGGGTAAATTTCGGTTTTATGATTATTCTCAGGTTTATGTTACTCTATTATGTCTGCTTTAAGTTACTCTGTTGTATTTAAATAATTTTAAGTTATGTGCTGGGAGCTCAGTGAGCTTTGTTTCATATTAAATATTACCTACTCGGTCCTGTCTGTCAGTGCGTTGTCAGTGTCCTCTATTTTTCACTACTTGAGAACATGGGTTGAATCCGAAATCGCCCCCTAAACCCTCATTCACCAAGTTAGGCCTATTCCCTACGTTAGTTAGAAGGAGCGAATGAAAACGAGTGAGCGAATTCGGACAGCCGTTGAGCGTACATAAGCTGTACATTCGTTAATGCAGTGCAATGTGGGATAGAGACGCGATCTGACACGCGTCCCATTTTCTCACAAATCTCTACGTTCATTTAAGACTATTTAAATCATTTAAGACTGCTCTTATGAGGACACTCGACAAAACGGACATTTTGGCATAATTCGTGTGTTATGGTTTGTTCAAGCCCGAAAGATAACTAGATACTGACACGCGTCTTTTCTGTGGGTCGTGTGTGTGTGTGTGTGTTTGTAATACAGGCAGAATTTAACAGATACTGCGTAATTGCATTAAATATTTGTAACGCTTTAAACTTTTTTTTTTGTTTGTTGCGGTGCCGCGGAGGGCAAGTGACGAAACCGGTGTTTCGACTGAACACCGTGTAACACCGACTATCGTAGCAAGCCTAGAGCTCACCATTCATGTGAGAGGTCTCCTATTCAGAGAATAATTACGTCCTGTCCTGTAATAAGGTCCTGTTTCCTGAATGTTCAAGAACAAGTTTTCAAGTTTTTGCACTACCCTCCTAAGTTTTTGCACTTCAGTTAATGTGTAGAAGATAATGTTTACAGAATTAAATGTGACATATAAAGTGAGTTGAGCGGTCTTTTTTTCTTCATTTTTTGTAATGCCTTTGAATAATATGGGGGACATGAATCGCAATAATATTGAATCGTGGCCCAAATATCGCAATACCATCGAATCGTCACATTTTTGCCAATTCCCACCCCTAAGTAACAGTCACTCACCTTGGGTCTGTCACCTAGAAAACCACTGCAGTTAGGAGCTCCACAGCGACACACAGTCTTTTCATTCCCAAGACAGTCCAGGTTATAGTTAAATGTCAGCTCAGTGCCTGAAAACATTGACACACAAATGGCCAATTAATTCTGAGGGGAAAAAACAAGATTTGGCAACAAAAGATAGTTGGGGCGATAGCTAGAAAATTTAGTAAATGTAATATATAATTCTTGTAATAATATGCAGAGGGCCTGCAATAGTCTAATCTGTCCCGCCAGTTTCATAATGAACCAAAAATATTTCTAAGCTACTTATAACAAGAGTCCATTTTATAAATCAATCAAACAAAAATCAATTCACGTTCACGCAAGCAGCTCTTTAGCCGGTGTTTTCAGCAGTCAAGTTTGTAAACCTGTTTTCATAGAAACTGCAGTTCTCCATCCAAATAAAAGCTTGAGGGTTAAACTCTTGCAAGAGATTAAAACACTAGTTATTTTTATTATAAAACTATATACTTAAATATGAATTCGCATTTATTTTACAGTGCAGTTGTATTACATCATCAATGTAATACTGTCTTAAGGACAATAATAGACAGTTTTATTAGTAACTTATTGTTTACATTTTTTTGACTTCCTAAAAACACCAGTATGATTGTAATGTGGACTGAGAAACTAATCACAGCTTAAAAACAGGTTTGAATCCACTTTAAAGTCCAGTCAATGCAAATACTTTTGTGTTCACTGAAACACAATGTGGTCACTGAAATTGGGATGGAGCTCTTAATTTTGCTCTCAAAGTGCACCAAATTTATGCATTTAACTTTAAGATGTAAAAAAAAAATATATATATTTAGAGGGACCTAAATCCCCCCCCCCCCCCCCCCCATAGATTCACAAAATCCAGTGGGAAACACCAAATATATATTTTACTCTTTATTTAAGCCAAAATATTCAATCTTGTTTGTTTGTTTTTTTGCTCTGAACTTGCTTAAATGAGTGTTTTTTCCCCCAAACCAGGGAGCCATTATTTTAACTGCCATTTGGCTAAACAGATTCTAAAATACACTAACATTAGTTTTCAAGATTTTAAATGGTGATTTTTTTTTTACATTTTAAAGTTCAATGCATTATATTTATTTACAAAAAATATATATAGCAACACTAGCTAAAATTAGAGTGGGAAAATTTTTAATTTCAATTTATCACCCAGCCTTACACAAAAATCCATCATATCTCTTATTTTCAGAATGTGAGCTCACCAGAAGGGATGTCACACACGGCAAACAGGCCCACGCGAGTGTCTCCATTAACCGTCCATTTCTGAGTCTCGCAGTTGGGCTGGCAGCTGTGGTTCATGAAGCGAGAGTAGTTCCCTTTGGGTCCCGCATCTATAATCCGATCCTGCACACAAACAGTGTATAGGACAATGAAGGTAGAATGATCACAAACCATTATGTTGTCGTGAGCGATGGAATGATCTGTAGTACTATGTAGGGGTGGGCGATATACCGGTAGACACGATTAACCAGTAGAAATTTGTAAACCGGTAGAGATTCTGGACTATTGTCTCTATGGCGGTTACGCTCACGTGACATTGTTGTGCTGCGCGTTCACGAAAGCTGGTCATATTAAACCATTGAAGCACAATTAGAAGCGAAAGACAACTCATTTCAGTATATTCGCTATCTGAGAGAGACCACATGAAACCACTGCTCAGAGCGCATGAGAACTGGACTGAGTGCTTTTTTCCACCTAATTGGGCTTGAACCATTAAATACACATGACACACTAGACGCCTATAAATAAACAAGTGATCATGTATTTGCAAGCAAACGGAAAAAGCATTTATGCCTCAAGTTAACTTTAACAGTTGAGAGACAAAACACACTAATATATTGGATCCTTGCAGTCGGTCTTAAAGTGACAGCATTCAAATTTACCTGCTGTCATTATAATGCTATTCTACAAAAAAAAAGTAGTTTTTAAAACATCTCTCATTGCTCTTGACTAAATCTCTTTTGTAACAAATAAGAATACATATATATTTAGTTTACAAAGTAAAGATTATGCATTGTTTTTTTCATACATTTGATTACTTTTTATACATTTGTGTAGTATTTCTAATGCTTGCAGTTTTCAAATAGGTCCATTTCATTTGTGTCTTTGTTCTATTGTAGTTTGTTTTCTTTGCTCTTTCTTTATCAGTTTACTTGTCTTCAGGACGCTTGAGTTTTTTTAGGCTAGTTTTAGTTTTTTAAATATTGAAAATGGTGATAAGAATTATGACATTTCAATGGTATAAATTTATACATTTTCAAATCATTACCTCATTTAAAGCAAAAATAACTATATTAAAGCTGCAGTAGGGACTTTTGAGAAAACGTTGACTTAGCCTGAAAATTTGAACAAGCACAACTTACAGGTCCCAGCCCCTTGCTCTCTGCTGCGCTACAGCCCTCCCTCCACAGCTCCTCCCCCACAGCGGAGCCTGCCGTGAATGCGCAGGCTAGTAAGCAGGGCCACCGATGACGGCGGATAAACAGTTATGGCACATTCACTAATAGGGACGAAACATCAACAATATGCTTTACATTGACTATGGCCTGCCCATACTTTGACTACAAACTTGGTCCTCAAATCATTATGTATTTTGCAATACATGTAACTTTATAACGTTGCACTCTTTCTATAAGTTATAAATAGCTAGTAAGATAACGTTAATATACCGCTAACTAACGTTAGAGTATGCAAGTAATTATTCTAGCGATATGTAATACCGGTAGGTTTGCTAGTACATTATTTCAGCAACATGACAAGCCAGTGATTTTGCAGGTTTCAATTGTTGCTTTTTATCTACATTTTATCTACATGTTATGCGGCTAGAGTTTTGACGCCAAGTCAATGGGCTCTGTCTAATTCTTTCTTTTTCGCTTGTTTATCGTCATCGGTCTTTTTCCTTTTACCTCTTTGTTTTATGAGCAGGTGCCACTCAAGAAACTGGCAGTTTAGGTTGTTTCTCCACCATTAGCACAGCTGCAGCACACGGGCAATCTTGAGTTTGAACGACAGTACGCGCTGTGCAAGAGAGGGGTGATCAGCGCTTACACGAGCGTGATTGACACTGCTAAGACATTCCTCCTGGCTCTGATTGGTTGTTTCTGACCGGGAGCTGTGTATTTCTGCAAATGGCAATAGGACCACTGGGAGGAGCCAGAGGAGCTTGATTTTTTCACAGATTATCTGTGAAATAGTCTACTGTCAGGACATAATGACAGTTTTAACAAATATGTAAAAAAAAATTTTTTTACAGAAGTTACCTACAGCAGCTTTAAGATATATAACGCTATCGTGAAATAAAATTACTCATATCATAGGATGTAAGATTTTGGTCATATCGCCCACCCCTAGTACTGTGACCTGTAGTACCACACAAAGCTGTTCAGTGACACTCCCAATGCAACCTTGTTCCTCTGGCTCTGCTGTATAGGGTCCAAACATGCCAAAATCAGGCATAATAAGCAGAGCAAGCACAAGGCACCTTTATTTACCTTGTCAATAGTGAGCATATAGAAATGTGAGATGTCGTTTTCTTGAGCATATTTGATTCTGGCTCTGCACTCCTCCTCGTCTATCAGTTCACCCACATATTCATTCACAAATTCCCCCTGAGTGACACAGAAACAGCCAATCAGCAATCACATACAGCAAATCTCCTTTGCTAAATCTTTTCAAAAGCTAGTGGACTTACTTTCTTAATGTCTCGCAGTGACAGCAAGCCCCAGCCTTTGCCTGCGGTGCGGATGATCTTGGTCTCGGGATAGTGGCGTTTGGTGAAGTCCTGGTTTTGGCAGCGCTCTCCAGCAGGACACACTTGAGGATGGCACTCGTACAACAGCATGCGGTTCAGACACTCGGATTCAAAGCTGCAGGGACGCTCGTCTGACGGCTTACAGTTACACTTGGGGATCTCAGAAATGTCTGCGGTGTAGACCTGCACTCGTCCACAAGGCTTATTTACCTAATAAGAAATAAATGAAACCATTCAAATAAATAAAGCTTTTAAAATCTCTATAAACAGACTACATTCATAACATTAAAATTACTACAGAAATTGTAATGGCCTGGAAATTAAACCGACATGTCCAGGATTTCCAAGACCATGGGAGTCTTATAAAGGTCATATACTGAATGGCAATACCTTGATGTATTTGTATGGAGGAGGTTTCTTGTTGTTCTCTTGAGCCTCTTTGGCCTCCCTCTCCATCTCAATCTCCTTAAAGCGAGTTTCAGCCTCCAGCAGGGCTGCAGAAATAGATACAGAGGAACCATTTCACAACAGCACTGACAATACTGTGATTACAAATAAGATAATAAAACAAAGAATATTTTACCATTCTTAAAGACCTTCCCAATGCCAGTCTGTTGGTATTTGCTTCCCCTGTCCCCCTCCATGTAAGGAAAGACTCTGCCCTGGTGTGTCCAGAAATAGTCTTTAGAGCCAAAGAAGAACACGGGGAACTCTCCAATCTCATGACGCAGGTGCTGGATGTTTGTTGGGATGTTCTTAGGGTGACGGATCTCTGCAGGCCACCATCTAGAATTTTAAATGAAGCCAAAGGTTAGGACAGGAAAATTACCTATTATTTTATCATTTTCAATAGCGCTCTCTAGCCCTAGAAAACACCAACCCCCTAAATAAAATAAATAACAATCTGATGCAAGCAGATGAGTTCAGTAAGTTTAAGCTAAAGTTGTGTGGTGCTGTTAGAGACTGACCTGTAATTCCCCAGTTTGACCCAGATAACATCTCTGTATTTGGGTTTCTTCCCTGAGCGACAATCATTACAGAACCAGCTGCCATCAGGCATAGCGATGTTCAGACAGTCAGGGTGAAATGCAGCTGGACATGACTCACAGCACAGCAGACGGCCACCTTCAACACACAAATGCATCCATTTATATAGTGCCGTCATGTTCAACTTCAGATGCCATACATTAAAAAAGGAATAAAACCGCTTTATAATGAGAGTGGAATTCACACCCTTTGAGCAGATAAAGCACCAGCTGACATTGACGTGAGAGTGGTGACTGTAGCCTTTCTTAGCCCTGAAGTGGTTTGTGCACACAATGGCAGAAGATGACAGCATCTCACTGCCCGCAGCAACACACAGGTCTCCAACATGATAGGCCACGGGACAGCGCAAACAACGAATCATCTTTCCTGCAAGGGGACAACAGGAAATGTATTAGGTGATTAAACCAACACCAACTAAGTAAGTCCTCTTGTTGGAGATTCATTTAGCGTTTTCATATCATTTAACCCAGTAGGCCATTTGTAATTTAAAAACGTAAGCCTAGGAGTAGCCTATTAATTGGCCCGCAGCGGTACGACCCGAACCAGTGTAAAATAGTCCCAATATAAACACTTATTATAGGTGTACCAGAGTGACTCAGGATAAGACAAAAACACTGTTCGGAAAATGGATTCATGATGTACTCGCTCATTATATAAATTTGAGGCATGAAAACGGGTCAGGGCTGAAAAAGGTGAGAAGGATATTACCCCTCTAGGGGGGTCAGGGGGCATGCTCCTCCGGAAGAAAATTTTAAATATTCCATATTTTAAAGCATCAATCTGATGCATTTTGAGATGCAATTTTTTTGCCAACCTGGGGAGAGCTGGAGAAACTTAACTTCAGCCATGAGTCAAAAATATTATGGCCTCCGTAGCGTTAGCTAATAATTTTCCACCGGAGCTTTAGCTAGCTGGCTAACGTTGCGTTCTCTCCTGCTGTGTTCAACGACTCAATACATCAAGCTAAGCCTATGTCAACAGAGCTCCTGGGTAACTTAGATATAGCCTACAAGAAAATATTAGGGATGTCCCGATACCATTTTGTCTGAACCGATCCAATCCGATACCAAAAATTCGGAGTATCGACCGATACCAGCGCAGTTTTTTTTTTAAATCAAGTAGAATTTCTATAACTCTGTGTGTTGAACTGATAATCACTCTTTTGTGTGTTAAACACAATCTACTTAATACAGACAACTTCATTATAAAGAAAAACAACAAATCAAAAAAAATATGATCATAACCTATGCCAAAAATTATATTATAAACTACATTAGTGGATAACTAGACTAAAATTTAGTCTAGAAAAACAATAATTGTATAAAATCTGAACATTTAGTGAAAAAAACATTTAGTGGGGAACAGAGACAATAAGTGTAGCACTAAATCTGGTAAAACGTTACACATTGCTCTTTGTATTGTTGTAAAATACATTCATGAAAAACAAGATAAAAATCAGAAAGATCAATTATGTGTATATATATATATATATATATATATATATATAGTCTACTATAAAATTAAGACATTTTTTAAATGTATAGCACAGCTGTTTAATGAGGCAGCAACATATGATAGATAGGACAGAACAGAACAAAAAAGGCTATTAATAATCTTTCATTGCGCAAAAGTATTATGATATGATCATGAAAGACTCCAATACAGTACGGCACAAAGCGCTTATGCGCATCCCGAGCGCAGAATGATGCGCTTGAAGCAACAGAGTCACAGCGCGCAGAAAAGTTCAAAGCACAAAGGAAAGGCATATCGATGCATAGTGTATTATACAGTATCTATCTATGCAATAGTTTGAGCCTTTTCTTCTAACAGTTTTAAATTTCAGTTACTGTGCGCGTGAAGAAGAATTATAGTGCTCTCCAGTGTTGTGATCTAACAGACACACGGTAGAAAGGAACATGATTAAGGTACAGCAATAAAGTCCAGCAAGATAGTCATTTTATGCGAAACCATAGAGCTTTATCTACAGATAAAGTATAATAATAGTAACACTGAATCATCTTGGAGAGAGTTTCATCGTTGACTGTCGTAACCGAACGCGATGCGCTGTTTGAATGCTGAATGGAGATGACTGACAGCCGCAGCGGAGGGAAAAGTTTACGTGAACTTGAATTTAATGACTTAAATATTTATTTCTATCTCACATTATACTATAGTATGGCTTCATATAGTATACCACCCCCCCCCCCACAAATATTTTCTCATCGAATCTACACGATTAACGTAGGTCATCTATTTTGGTTTCAAAACGGCGAATTTCACCGAAAGGTGAGTGATTTTCATGTATGAAATTTAGTACATTTTGAACACAAAAAAGGTTACGGACTGCTGCTTTAATGCTCACTGTTCAACACTTTTCAAAATATGACGCGACCCCCCCAAAGAGCTCGCTGAGGCCCCCTTGTGGGCCGAGCCCCCCCAGTTGGGAACCGATGATTTAACCTATTAGAAGCATACAGTCGTTGTTTGTTTGCAGTTTGAATTAAATGAGATGAAAGAAAAGGTGTACTTATGAAAAAAAAAACACAACAACAATAGTTTGGTATAATCTACTTATTGTGTTCATGTTGCATTCTAAAACTCTTTTGCTTTTATCGAGGTTGGATACGGGTAAAGGTAGGGACATGTTTCATGTTATGGTTAGGTTTAAAGTTGAGTTAATGGGTAGGGGGAAGAGTCAACAGTGTAATTAAACGGACTTACAGAAATAATTACTGCATGTATTTAATTATAAGTGCAACATAACATGCATGTACACAATAAGTGCATTGTATTAAATTATAAATTATTCAATTTAAATGTTAGTACATAGTAGTTAAACACAACATAAGTGTATTTTTATTTGGACCCACTTTATACTGCATCATCTTTGCCGACAGTGCATAAACATTCATGTCTTTTTTGTACCTTTGGTGGCCTTGCCAGTGCCACGGCAACTGTAGTGGCAGCTGAGGCAGGTGTGCAGAGGGCAGCGGAAGCCTCGATTCTCAAACACTGTCAGAGCGCTCAACCGTACACAGGCCTCATGGTAGAAGCGGCCACAGTGAAGAACACAGCAACGCCGCAGCTCTCCTTCAGACTTCTTACAGGTGAAACACACATGCACACCTGAAAAAGTGAAAAAATTATAGCTCACAATAGTGAGAAAGCTGATTTTTCTAAACACAACATCAGTAGCATGACATCAGTGTATCTCACCTGAGATGCAGGCAGTGCAGAGCACCTTTTCTGCTGATCGCTCAAGTCCAATACAATGCAGGTGATATGAGCCACAGCACTGTCCCTCACACATAACTAGATCCTCCCCGGTCTGCTCACACACCTGGAAAACAGCAACACAAACACACTCATGTAGGGCTGGGCGATATAGCCAAAACAATTATAACAATATAATTTTTCATATCAGTCGATATCGATAATTATCATGATAAATGCCAAATCTTTATTTCTTTTAAGTTTAAAGGAAGATTTTTTTCTCTGGGGTGAAAGCTACAGAAAACGTTAATAGTGGTTTTAAACTACTCTTTATTGTCAGAACATGACAAAAACTTGCCAAATAGGTGAACATTTCACAAATCTGAATATTCTAAATATTTAGGTCTATAATGATCAAATATTTTTTCTACATCTAAACATGTATGAGTAAACTGAATTAAAATACTTTGTCTTTTGTCCTAAACAAAATTAATATCTTAATAGAAAAATTTTTACATTTCTGCATTATCTAATGGGTGATATTGTTTCAAGTCATATATCAGGTTTGTTTTGCCTGACTTTGATGGCACATATCTTCAGCAGTTTGCAGTGTAGGCTGCAGTATTAACAATATTACGTTCTGTCTCTTAGAAATGCTCATTTGACAGTAGGTGTAGCTTGAAAACAAAAACAGTAACATCTGTAAAAATTGTAACAACTTCATTTTTATATATTTAAATATTCAGAGTGTTTGAGTAAGGACTCTCCTTTTATTAAAATGAACCAATAGTCATTCATATTATCATACATTTAGATCATGATAGCCAAAGGTAAAACCACGCACAGCCCCTCAATACCGAAGTGAAATGTTACTATATGGTGTATATGGTATTTGTTATGAAAAACAGCAACCTGAATGCATTTAGTAAATACAAATGCGCAAATGCTAAAGCTTAATAACAGAAATACTGTAATTATATTCCATTACCCCTTTAATACATGTCTACATTAATTAATACATAACAGATTTTCAATAAAATATCCAAGTCTCTCAGTCATTGACTTTCACTAAAATTGTGTTATTATTTACAATCCCCTGTTGTTAAAAATTGTTTAGATAAAACCAGATTAAAAATGGGGCATTTATAAGTTTTAATTTATAAGTTTAGAATTTATAAATGACAGCAGGTCAAATTTATCAATAATGCCTTTATTTTCACGCTGTCATTTTTGCACTAACATTCTGTGTTACTAGGCAACGCCTTTCACCCACTGAGATAGCGGTAATCAGTTTTAGTCAATATTGATAAAAGAAGTTGATTTATGGATGCCAAACAGGTATTAGAGACACTAAATGCCATGAGTGGTGGTTGGGAGATATCATGGGTGAGTGTTGCATCCTGGGTCGGCTTAGCATCTGACAGGTCATCTGTTGAACATAGTTGATGACTAAAAATGATAATTTCATGACTCTAGACATTACTGTGTGAAGACAGTGGCATAATACATAATACATTTTTTAGCCATAACAAAACAGTAGCCATGTGCATGGGTACATTTTTCCCACTGGCAGTTTTAGGTATACAACAACCCCTGACGGTTGAAGTGTTAAGTTCATAATCGTAGTAACCATATTCGCATTAAACTATGTGGTGTACACCAATTTTTATTGCAATAAACAGACATGTAAACTTTATGATCTCATCATTACCGCTCTTACCAAAGTGCGCATGTGCCCTGTTCTACACAGATGCCGTGTGTTGTTCACACAACTTCATGAATAAACTCTGTGAAATTATTCTGAAGTTTTCTCTTCTCCAAATCACTAAACTGTCAACAAAACTCGCTGCGCAGTCTCTGCTCCGCATCTTTATCCAGACAGCGTGGAGAACAGCAGAGCAGGCAAACCCAGCATTCTGTTTTATCTGGCTTTAAACTAGTTTAAATGACTGAGACATTTGTGTTCTCAGCTGAATTCAAGCACTTCTCACTGGATCTCACAGCGCTGATTAGTGTCATGTGATCGTGGCCGATCAGTGAGTAAACGCATCAGCTCTAGTAAGCTCTAGAGAGCCGAGCTGATAATTGGTCTGTGTGGCGCCATTAACGTGGTTTCATTCCACTTTTGCCGCATAAACATTATTTTGAAAATGTATCGATCTTTTCTTATAATTTTATCGAGGAAAATTATATCACCATAATTATCATTATCTTTTTATTGCCCAGCCCTGCATTAATGCTAGTGTTCAACATCTCTCTGCACGGACAGGTCACTCACCAGACACACGCTCTCTTTTTTGGCACCGGCAGTGCGTTCCGTCTTTTTTGAGGGATGCGATTCGTCTGTACTGTCACTGGGAGAATCGGGTCTCTGCTCACACAGCAAACTCTAAAATATGCATTAAAATTATATTTACTTAAAGGACATCTGGCAGGCAAAAGTGACAGAAGCCATTAATTTACGGTTCCAAATAAAGTTGATCATTCAAACCAAGAGACACATGATGCAAATCACATTTTCAAATGGAATTACAAATTGTCAGGTTCTAAGTATATTTCATGTATTAGAAAACAAACAAAAAATACACACACCTCTGGCTCAGGGTAAGATGATCCGCGGCGCTTTTTGGATGCGACAGGTAACGGCTGTCTACCTAAATCCTGTTTCCGCTTCCTGACACGTTTGACTTTAGCAGGAGACTCCTCCTCACCTGAGGAACAAAGAAAAACTAAATTTTAGAAACAAATATAAAAAGGACAGTTTTAGACTGAGCCGTTTCTGTAGTTCATGATAGTTTGCAGATTTACTTGGGGCTTTTTTAATTTGTTTCCTTTTTTCATCCCTTTCGGATTTCCGCCTCCTCCCCCTCGGTTTAGTGACAGAGGCCTCAGGTGCATTCTGACAGAAATGAAGAGAAAGAATATTTTTTTGTTGAGTTATTATTTGAATTCTTTAATTACTCTTTTATTTTAATTTTGCATTAATTATTTAAAAATGAAAGTTAAAATATCTGAGCTCGGACTAATGAATGGCATTTTCTCTCATATCACCTTTTGGCCTTTCTGGTTTTTCAACTCCTTTTCAAGCTTGATTTTCATTTTAGGCTGCAGTGCCACATCCTCCTTTGACTCTCGTAAACGTTTGTAGCCTTTTTTCTTTCCTGTATGAAGCAGTCAGAATGCATGCTTATCGTTTGAAGCCTTTTATGACAATTTTTTTTTAGGTTTTTCCATTCAGTATACCTTTTCTATAAACTAGTGTTGCAACTAATAACAAAACCACCCACACACCTTTAGAAGAGCCATCCTCCTTCTCCAAAAGATTTGGGCTTAGTACTGATATCTTTATATCTGATAACAGAAAAACAGAAAATTATTTTCTGGGGTGATGTGGCAAAAATATCACATCACAATTTTTTTTCATGATTCTTTTTCATGTTGGTTTTAAAGACCATTTTGCAAGTCACTGAGCAGTACCGCCAAACTAATTTCCGTTTTTTAATAATTTAGCCTTACGAGATAAAAAAAAAAGACAAACCATTAAGAGCAAACTAAGGGTAGATTAGATTTATTTTAGTTATAAAAAATAAACAAATACTCTCACTTTAAGACCACGGATCTAATATCCTGACATGCATCCAAACGATTTGATTCAAGATATAAATGACTGTTTATGTAAACCTTGTGCGTATTTGACACGAAAGAGAACAGTTCAGTACTCACGCACTGTGAGGGTGCACTTTGAGGGTACGCGCTTAGAAATCTTGTCAGAACAGCGTGCGACTAAGAAGTTTAACGGGTAAGGCTTTAAAAATAAAGGCATGCAAAAAATAAACTTTCGTGATGGGGAAGAACTGCAATGTCACTTGAGCGTAACCCTACCGCTGTGTTGTAACGTGATGTGTTTGTGCATTACGTTGGGACTGATAGAATGTGTGCTGTAGCACAATACTAAGATATCTCTTCAAAGGCAGATCGTGGAGACATTAATTATTCACAATCTAAAATTGTGATAATCACACGCCTCTATTTATAACATACATTTAAAATATATATGTTTCATAATTATACCATAAATATTTGCTAATATTTATAGTTGGTTAAATAAGTAAATTACATATTTTTATAACCTAGAAGAAAACTAATTTATCTGGTTAAGTAATTGTTTGCCCTTTACAGGTTTTACATTAAGATAAATGTCTCACCTGAAAGTCCAGGATTAGTGGAAACTGCATTTAAAGTGTCAGAGATACTGACACCTGCTTTTATTTTCCTCTTCTTCACTGAATTTGGTGCCGCAGGAAACTTCTGTCTGATTTGTCTCTGTTTCTTCTGAGGAGCTTTTAGCTGAAGGTCTAGATCAATACAGAGCAGGTCCTTCAAATATGGAAAGAAAAATTAAATAAAGAAAATTTGATTACCACAAAAATACCACAGAAACACTGATCATGACATAATGAGACCAAACTCACTTTTTTCCGGAAAGTCCGTTTCCCAGCATTTGTATTTCTTTTCCTCTGGTGCTCGGGTGTCTCTGATGAAATGCAGGAATCCTAAAATACCAAGATTAGAAACATTACATCTATAGCCTCACCATAAAATCCTTATCCAACACAGAGCTAAACAATGCCAACCACATCGCTGTCTGCTACCTGAACAGTAGATTCAGTCAGAGGGATCTGTTTTGCAGAGGAAGCTTTTGTCGTCTTATACTTCAGTGTTGTGCCACGCTGTCTGCAGCGATCCTTCTTCACTGACGTTTTAGGTGCTTTTCTGGGTAGGGTGGTTTTCCCTGATGAAGTGCTGCTGTCTGTGGGGTGGGTAAAGAGGCCTGGGATGGTGGTAGGTATTGTGGAGTTGGGGCTGGAATGAGTGGAGTCGGGAGGAGTGAGGCTGACAAGCTCTTGAGACTCCCTCTGAGCTTGGTCTTGCTGTGGTCCCAGACTGCGTTGTGCTTGAAGCTCTTGTAGCATGCGAGGATTGAACTGGGCTTTCCCCTTTTCATAAACAAAGCTGAATTTGGCCAGTCGCTCTTCTATTAGTTGACCCAATGCTTCGGTTGCCTGTGACACACCTGTCTCCCACTGTTCCCGGAACTTACGAGGAACTGCGCGCTGTAGAGAGCACATCAAAGAAGTCTGAGACCAAGTAGTTTCATGAAATTCCAACAAATGTATGGAAAAACTTCCTCCATTAGTGAAAGATATATACACAATATTTACTGTACCTTCCTTCCACTGATATCAATGGGTAGTTTGTTGCTGCGGCTAAGTGACTGGTACTGGTGCTTTCCTGAGAAGGTGACTATGCTCGTCTCAAAGACATATCCTCTCTCTGGAGCATCTCCGAAGTACTGCACATGGTACAACAATCCTGTGCGGCTTTTCACTGCCAAAATGCAAAAATATCTATGAAAAATTAAGAAATTCACTTCTACAGGTGCTATGTACATTTCTCATACTGCCTGTTGACAGTTGGAAGCAAGTCATTCTCTCTGCTTATGTTAGCTCAGGGTCACACTTTCACAAACAATTTCCACAGGATCAGTGCTCTCCCCTATCAGAGCTTTCAAACCATCTTTTTGGACCAAATACAAGTGTTGTTTTTGATAGCAACTCTTCTCTCAGCATTTATAATCTGCATCTGCATACACAGGCTTTAAATTGAAGCCTGAACCCGGCCTGTACCCAAGAGCATTTAACTTAACAACCCGACCGGAACGGTTACATTTTAAGCCCGAACTCAAAGTCTCTTACACAGAAAATACCTTTTTGCAATGTGCTGAATTTTAGGATTGCATGCAACGATCAGTAAACAAATACATGTAAACAAAGAGTTATCAACATAGAGCAGCCCCCTCAGCAGTCAAAAGCAAAAGAGATAAAGCACGTAATATCCAATTATTAAACTTTTCTGGGTGAACAGGTGTAACAGTCACATACATTCCTCTGGAACTTAAACTTCAAAAACAAGTTTACGCAGTGTTGACAGTAACAGGAAAAACACCTCTGTCATTTTCCACAAACCCTAGAATCCTGCTCATCTTCCATGTCGTGTTTTGCTACAAAAATTTTTTTTGCGCAGATGCTCTCTGGGGCTCCTTCGGTCACAACACAGCAGATTTCAAGCAAACATACACACACACACACACATTTTAGGGATGTCAATTTCCACAAATTCCCATGATCGTTCGTCGATTAAATTAACGATAAATTAATCATTAGCCTTAATACCACATTATTACATGGCTCAGTGGAATACTTGATTCTGATTGGTCAATAGCATCATCCAGTGATAAGTTATTCCAAGATAACAACTGGTCAAAACAGATAATGCAGTTATTTTACTTCGTGAAAGTTTTGTATTTGGTGAGCTCAAAGAATTGAAACTCAGTCGAATCAATATTTTGTGTACAGTTATTTAGGGGGCTTTCACACTGGCAGTTTAGTTCGGAACGGGGCACGGTTCGCATAAAAAATCGCTAATGTGAACGCTGTCATGGGACCCGGGTGCGCACTGGGGTACCGAACCCGAGACTACCTGGAGGAGGTGGTCTGAGTTCGGTTGCTCCCGAACCGTGCTGCGATTCGCGTGTATGTGAAAGCAACACGGACTCGGGTGCGCACTTGTTCAGGAAGTAAAGTATCCTGCGCATGCGTTTTAGCCGATTATGATGTATTTAGTTAAATAAAACAAACGTAAGGGATGAAGATTTACCCTGGATACGAGCAAGAGTGAGTCTGCAGTGTATTCGCGCATTGTGCGTGCAATCAGGGCAACAAATTAATGGAAATCCACTGTCTCCTCAAAAGAGTCCATTTGCAAGCAGCGGAAAGACAGCTTATGTGAAACACACACACAGTTAACCTGCGTTGTTTACTCAGCTATGAATAATAGCACCAAATTAATAAAAAACACAATATATTGACCCGCGTCGTGTTTTATATCATGCGCCGTGCACGTTTGCAATGACGTAAGATGCACGCAAACGCACCAGAGTTCGATAGAATCAAGTTGAGTGTGAAACCAGACCAACGCTGCGGGGGGCGCCCGGGCTCGGACCGCAGCAAACGAGCCCAGTGTAAAAGCCCCCTTAATTATACCATCCAGTATCGTGGACTCACTCTCTCGTTTCATATAAACGCAGCTGCTGCCATGTTGAGCCTATTGTCTTGAACGCTGTTGGATTATGAGATACAAACAGGTACGAATTTAAAACAGTTT
Organism: Gila orcuttii; assembly: GCA_026230005.1. NCBI lineage: Eukaryota > Metazoa > Chordata > Actinopteri > Cypriniformes > Leuciscidae > Gila > Gila orcuttii. Next base: position 10,697,998 of record JAPDVR010000019.1, on the reverse strand, counting down.
AATCTGAAATCAATACATCTTATCCCCATAATTATTTATGTGGCGAAATGCTATGTAATAAGTGATATGACTGTATACCGTATCTCTTAAATGACCATCTAGTTTGAACTAGCAACTGCTCTCCGCGGAAACTTTGCGTTTAAACACCTAATAAAATATTTCAACTCGGATCAATATTTCATGTCTAATTATTTACTTATGTGGCAAGTACCTGTGTAATAAGCGGGATAATGTACATTCAGCCGGTGGTTCTCTCAAAATACCCCCCTTTCAGGCCGATTAAGAACTGTCAGGGGTTATTTTGAGAGAACCACCGGCTGGATGTACATTATCCCTTACATATGCGTCTGTGGCAGTGGCATATGGCCAACAGAATGACAGGGTATGAAATGCTGCTCAAAACGCTTTGTTCCTCACCAAATGAATGAGAAGGGTTTTTAATCTAAATAAAGGGCTAGTAGGATTTTAAACATTTTTCGTTGTGATTGATCATTTAATTAAATTACTTATTTAATAATCAAATATAACGACTAATACAACGTGTCGCCAACGCCGCCTCTGATGCATACTTGTCAGAATTTGAACGCTCTTCCTGGGACAAAGCGCTGAAAACGGCAACTAAACCCAATAAATTCACAACGATTTAATAAAATAGTGTTCTCATGTTATGTAATATGACAGCCCCAATCATAGTTATTATTAGCCGTGCATTGCTGTTTGAGCTGCACGCGCTGAATGAACACCAGTAAACTGGAGCACTTTGCTACCGCGTTATTTAACTCAAAGAAATGCATCCTATATGAGATTAATCCGATACAAAATAAACATAATTACGCGAATGCACAAGTTGAACTAACTTGAACTAAGTTACATGCCATTCAGAATGACTCATGTTGTGGACGCGCTCTTCCTAGAGCAACGCGATGAAACACGGCAACTAAACCCAAATAATTCACAATGTTTTATTACAATATTGTTCTCTTTACAATGTTACTCTCAATCATAGTCATTATTAGTCGTGCATTGCTGATCACCGTACGCTTTACTACAGCGTTAATTCTTAACCAAATGCTTCCTATGAGATACATCAGATATAGATAGGCCAACACAAAATAAACAATATTACAACTTACATTTGCAAAAAACAAAAGGCTGCGAATCCACACGCAAACTTATAGTGATGATGAAGGTGTAAAAAAAGAAACAACTCTGGCGCGTTCGCTTTACATGTTTCGCGGTTGAGCAGTACACGACACGCATGAACCTGCTTAATCGACGATCATTAAAGGGGTGGTAAAACACGATTTCACTTTTCTAACTTTAGCTAGTGTGTAATGTTGCTGTCTGAGCATAAACAACATCTGCAAAGTTACAGCGCTCAAAGTTCAAAGCAAAGGGAGATATTTGCTTTTAAAAAATTCAATTTCTAAGGACTACAGCAAACAGCCGGTTTTGGACTACACGACATTCATCCGGGGTTGCTGACGTCAGCATATCCCATTATTTACATAAACCCCTCCTCCGAGAATACTTAAGCGGGGCGAGGCCATTTTAAATTGCTGTTTTGGAGATGAGTTGTCGCAATGCCGTCGAAACACTGCTGTTATTTTCATCACGGTTGCAGGTCCACTTTGTTCAGCCTTCCTAGGGACGAGGGAGTTAGGGATCAATGGTTAAAATTTATTTTTAACTCGGTCCCTCATAATTATGACCCAAATCTCGCTCTCTGTGCTGCACATGTTACGGAGGAAAGCTTCCACAATCTTCGCGAGCTCAATGCAGGATTTGCACAACGGCTTGTCCTGAAAAATGGAGCAGTTCCAACTTTAACTCTCTGGGGTCGGCAAACGCGCCGGCGCGTTTTGCTCTATTTTTTTCACATAGCAGCAAAATAGACTTAAAATACTCATTTTTGGTCATACAGACTTAAGAAATATAATAAGTACTTTTTATGTGTCCACTTACAATCGAAACAAAACATTGTGCTTTTGTAAAGTAAAGAAAATAAACAGGGTGTGCTTTCTGCCTCTCTGTCTCTGTTAACTTTTTTTCTGGAGCACGTCTCTAAACTTAAACAAAGCTCAGCGAATACTATTCACCCAGGCATGAGCAATATATCTTTATAATCATTTAAGTTTGTACTTTTAAAATATCTAATTCAAAACGAAAATAAATATTCTCTGTTTATGTAATCTATAAAAAAAGAGAGGTGTCAGCCGATCTCATTATCGTTCTCTCAGCTCATTATTCTGCTAATGTGACACGCCCACGGAGAGCGCGCGGTATTCAAACGCAAATGATCTGAAGCAACACATGCAAACGTGTCAACGCCCCTCATAAACGCGATAACACAACAAATGTAATCATCAGATTAATGTACTATTTCGTCTTGCGAGGCTGTGTGAGGAATAATCCTGGGACATTTACCTCAGAACATGTGCTGGTTTATTTTCATTTCGAGGAGCGACGGATCTAGCCGAGAATTGTGAGTAAGTTTTTTTATTTGTGTGCTTTGTTCTAATCGCGATATGGAATAGTGTCTGTAAATGCAAAAAGACTGTTTAAATTTGAATCACGTTTCTGTGTGTGAATTAATTAAGGGCACATATGGGCACTGTTGTTTATGTTACAGATGAAATATAAAAGACAACATTTCATAGTTTTTGGATAGATTATAACGTTTTAATTCTAAAATAGACATCAAATAAGCTTTTGTTAGCCAGTTTCTGCTCATATGTAAATATATAGTATGTTCGGTCAAAAATAAACTCATCAACTGAGATGTTATTATAGTTTTTGTTCCAATGTAAGGGTACTTTAAAAAAGAATACTTTATAAGAAATTTATGGGAAAAGACGATTTTCTTTTCAAGATGTTTCCAACTCTAACTTTGAACAAATTCTGTAGAGTGGCCCATATAGCCTATTTGAACAGGATATGTTTCCAGGCATGACTATGTACTAAAAATGTGCTTTTGACTTATATATATATATATATAGCCGTTCAAAAGTTTGGGGTCGGTGCGATTTTTAATGTTTTTAAAATAAGTCACTTATCCTCACCAATGCTGTATTTATTTCATTAAAAATACAACACAAAACAGTAATATAGTGAAATATTATTACAATTTAAAATAACTGTTTTCGATTTTAATATATTATTTATTCCTGTGATCAAAGCTGAATTTTCAGCATCATTACTCCAGTCTTTAGTGTCACATGATCCTTCAGAAATCATTCTAATATGATGATTTGATGCTCAAGAAACATTTATGATTATGATCAATGTTGAAAACAGTTGTGTACAATTTGTTTTAGGATTCTTTGATGAACAGAAAGTTAAAAACAACAGCATTTATTTAAAATAGAATCTTTTATAACATTATAAATGTCTTTACGGTCACTTTTGATCAATTTAATTCCTCCTTGATGAATAAAAGTATTGATTTCTTTTATTTATTTCCCCCAAAAAATAAAATAAAAATACTTACTGACCCCAAAGTTTTGAACAGTACTGTTTAATGTTACAAAAGATTTTATTTCAGATAAATGCTATTAGAATAATTTCTGAAGGATCATGTGACACTGAAGACTGGAGTAATAATGCTGAAAATTCAACTTTAAAATCACAGGAATAAATTATATTTTTAAATATATTAAAAAAGAAAAAAGTTATTTTAAATTGTAATAATATTTCACAATATTACAGATTTTTTGTTGTATTTTTAATTAAATAAATACAGCATTGGTGAGCATAAGTGACTTCTTTTAAAAACATAAAAAATCGTACCAACCCCAAACTTTTGAACGGCAGTGTAATATATATATATATATATATATATAATATTTATTTGTTTACTTTTTCCTCCTCCCATTCTTTCTTGTGTGACACACCTGAATGAAAGGCTCATCATTATGCGAGACATTGTCTTCTCAGGTGTGAATTATTCATGATAAGGGGTTGGGCCGTTCACGCCCACACGCATATTGCCTTTCCAAACAAAAAGTGTTTTACAAAATTTAAATCAATGTATTGTTTTATGTGAATGATTAGGCTGGGTGATTTTCAGATCATTTTGAAGCAAAAACTCTAGGCCACAACATCCATTAGTCAAAAGTATTGTGGACACATATTTACTATGTGTTTTGTGGCCTTATTTCAGAAACTTTAATTTTTAGTTTTATCAATAACCATGCATAAACAATATTCTCTCAAAAATACAAACATGTACATACATGTTGCTCACATATTATGGTAGCCCTGTTTGTGCTAAATAGAGTGTAATTACACCTTTGCCATAAATATGTTTATAAGCAACTGAAAAAAGCACAAATGTCAGGGCATGTCAAAACATCTCAAGGACCCCAAAAACACCTTAGACCCCAGAGGGTTAAAAACAGAAGCTTTTGTTTACGGCCGGGCCACAACCTGTAAGTATGATTTATTTTTCATCTATGTGTTTTCCTGTAATAGTTCGTATTGTTAATTGTACGTTGTAGCAAGGAAGTAAACAAATGACAACGCTGTTTGGCTCTGCAAACCAGCTTGTTAAATGCTCATTCATACTTAACGTTATCCGACAAACACCTAACGTTACAAACTTTTTTTTAATCTCAAAAGCGAACTTGGAAGTAGTGTAAATTATTCTTTGATTAGAGCTTTCATGTTTATCTACATGCTTGATTATCTACAGGCATGCTAAACATGGTTCTGTGTTTGATTTGGCAGCCGATGTTTAGTGTTCGTTTTGGGTTAATAGTTCTGTCAACAGATATTTGTCTACAATCGTTCTAAAAATACAAAAGTAACGGTGGCATACAGTCAGAAACGATCACTATAGATCCGCAGTCTTTACTCAAAAAAATCCCTTTGAGGACTGTAGTATAATTTGTAGATTATATGAAATCCTTGTTTATGAAGCTTATTTTTTGTAATTCTATAATAATTAGTACAATTAAATAACAGCGTATCTAAAAAGTAATGAGAGAACAACAAAAAACAAACCTTTCTGAAACGTCGTTTAACAGCCATTCTTGAACAGGTTCTGCTCAATCATCTTCACTTAGGTTTCCCCGGGTCCGATTGGTTTTATTGCCGCCATTGTTTATAATACACCAAAGCACCGGTATGGGGCGTGACGTTTCCAGGAGACGTGCACTAGACGGTTAGCTAATCACAACACACTGGGCCAGCTAACCAATCTGAGCCCATTGCGTAGTTTTGAGGGACTGGCTTCAAAGAACCAGGAAACCATCAGACCGTTTTACAAGGAGGGGCAGAGCAGTGTAGAATAAAGGTAAAATATATGAAAAATAATGCAATTTTTAAAGGGGTCATGACATGGTTTTTTGTTTTGTTTTATTATGTTCCCTTAGGTGCAATTATAGTATTACTATAGGTTTTTTAACAAAAAAAACTTAAATGTAGCTATTTATGACCTTTTCCCACCCTGTTTCTCACCTCTGATTCAAACAGTCTGTTTTTGAGGTGTTTCCCCTTTAAGAGTTCAGTGTTAACACCCACTGTTATGATTGGCTAACGTCAGTGCTGCTTATGCATAAATTATGAATGTTAATCATTTTGTATCACACGTAGACTACACAATGCTCCACCACGTGAAACTTCGGTCTTCCAATCTTTTACCATCGTGTCAATTCTCAATTGATTTTGATTCATATGCGCGAGGGAGGAAGAGAGAGAGAGAGAGAGAGAGAGAGAGAGAGCGCAAGACAGTTTGAAGGCGCGCGCGCGGCCGGGGCTCTCTCTCTCTCTTTGCTCGTTCTTTCAGTAACATGCCCTGTCACACTCATCTGATCACTCACCGTTCAAATTAAGCTTTGGCGGGCTGCATATGCTGCAAATAAACTGCATCCAACTGCTTTCCCAGACGTCTGGATCGTTCGGCAGCGTATTCAAACACTCAAACAGGAACAGCACATCTGCGTGGCATCGCAGTCATCTTGTAAACAGACCCACTCGCTGCACATCGACTGAACACATGTGGGTGCAAGCCGCACGACAACGATGCGATGATGCGAAATGAGGCGTAGTTGTCTTGCGCTGGAGGCGGTCATATGCAAACGACTGGTACGTCACTTCGTACCGTGACATCACGAAGTTCAACGGATCTAGAACGAGCTGTATTTAGAGCTTGATTAAATAAATGCTTCAATTATAATGGGGAGGACGTCTTAAGCTATGAAACTTGCAGGAAGTTTTAATAGTACATAGATCTCTTATATACCAAAAGATCAAGGCAAATTTGGTTTCTCAGGTCAGGACCCCTTTAAAAAACGAAGCATGAACATGTTACAGTGCACCCCACAAACACAATCAAGCCTTCGAAAAAATGCGTTTTAACACCCCTTTAAGTTTTATTAATTAAATGTATTATCGACAATTAATCGATCGTTGATTAATCAACATCCATATATATATATATATATATATATATATATATATATATATATATATATATATGTGCATGTTTTGCAGTGAGCATACTTGTCAAAGGTTTAACAGACATAGCGAATTGTTGTCATTTAGGAATAAGATTGTGTGGTGTTTGAATCGAGATTGCGATCTTTTAACAATTAATCATGCAGTTCTACTACAAAGTACTACTTATAACCTTTAAATCCCTCAATGACCTTGCTTCTTGCGTCTCTGAGCTACTTCAGATTTGTTTCCTTGAGGTCTCATAGATTCTGATTCTCCTCCATAGGTGGTAAATTATGCAGTGTGCCATGTCACCTAAACTCTTGAACTCACTCTCATGTAGCCGTTGCAATCAGTTGAACTAAATTAAAAGTTCTCGTCACTATTATTTTTCTACATCTGACTGGTATTTTTTAGTCAATAGAGCATCACAGTCCCGCCCACAGCCCGAGAGAGCTTTGGTGCCGGAAGTAAATTTCCCATTAATTTCTCCCATTGACGTTTTGGAAAATCCGTATCTAAAGAGTTTTAGAGCATGTCTGAGGATAACCAGCTACGGCTGAACTCATAAGCATACAACATATCATTTCGAGTGAAAAACGAAGAGAAAATCCAAAAAAAGTCAAAGGTACAAGACTGTGTACATATTTTCATTTCCGAGCGAAAGAACTACTCATCCCATAAACCACCGCGCCTCACTGAAGTCGACTGAAGCCACAACCGCGAAAGAGTCTTTTGAGCAACTACCAAATCTGACGACGGCCACGTGAACTTTTTCCTCCAGTGAATTTTATATAGTGAATGTGCAGGGAAACTCCTTTTCCTCGATTTACTGAAGCTTATATGTAAAACACATTGAGCATCTGGCTCGTTCATAGGCTGTGCTGCGGCAACTGCACATCCAATGGCGCGGGCGCCTCTGACGTGCGACCAATGAACTAGCCCTACGTCATTACACGATCTTCAGTCTTCACGGACCTTCGCGGGGTTCAACCAGACAGTTACACGACTTCCACCAATCAGATGCATCACTGTGGGATTGTTCAGGATTGTGGGTAATGAAGTACTTATCCAAGACATCGCAAATAAAAGGCATTTATCTTAAAACAAGGTTAGTGCCCCATGAACTTTTGGCGTTTATATGAGCATATACAATCGCTTAGTACAGCCGGAGCTGGTTTTAAATCTACCATGTATGGTTACGTTTTTATGGCTTATACCCCAACTGTCAATGGAGAAATTGTATTGAATTCTTACTTCCGGCACCAGCTGTGGGCGGGACTGTGATGCTCTATATGAGCCAATGTTACAAAAGCACCATCCTGGCATCCACTGCCACAAACTGACAGTAATTGAGTAAGAGAGTTATGATGCAAATCTGTTGTTGGTTGAGGAAATAGTGCTAGAAAGCACTGAAAAACAATAAGTCAACTGATCTAGCACACCTTACCTTTCGACCTAAAGTGCATGTTGAACTCTGGGTCTGTAGTGATCATGCATGGCCACCACGGGTATCCAGACACTTTGGTCCAGATAACATCTCCCACTGAGTACTGCACATGCTGTTGTGTCCCTGTACCACTCACTTTCACATCATCCACGTCCTGTGCAACATCACTCACTTCACAAGCATACACAGGCTGCTGCAAAAGAGAAATGAACTAAGTCTCAAGAATAGAATCTAGTCTACAAGGGGTTAGTACATTTTCCTGAAGACAAACAATAAATTAGAAAACAAACTAATTTACTATTATAGACAATTGAAGCAGGGAAACATGCAGGTAAATGTGTGCCATTAAGCTTTACCTGGATAGGGGTGGGATTTACACTAGCAGGTATCTTGCCATCAGTCTGCTCATTAGTGGGAAGAATGCATGGTTCAATGGTGAGGTCATTCGAATTTATGGTGGTTCGCAGAAGAGGAGATCGAACAGAATTCACAGTAGGGCTTAAAATCGGACGTCTCCGATTTGGTGGAGTTCTCTTCCTCACAAGCCCCCTCTTTTTCTTTCGTCTTTCTCTCCTGCCAGTTGGAGAGGACAGAACACCTTCTGATAGTCTCAAAGGTGCATCGGTCTCCTCTTCTCTTTCCCCTTCATAATCCGATCCGTATCGGCTTGCCTTCCCACCTAGATTTACCACACATTTGGTTATTTTGAAAGTGAGTTCAGGAGAAACGCTGGACTTCCTCGGAGGGCTGGCGTGTTGAGGAAGAGGCTCCACCCCTTTGAGAAGGGGCTGTGGAGCTGTGGCAGCACAGAACTTTGGAATTTTGTCTTGATCGCCATTTAACAAGCGGGAAGTTAGGTCCTTTAACCGCTCATGGGTGTGGTTGTGACCATGACTGCCAATTATCTGCAGAACATTTTCTTGAGGTGTAGCTGCCAGCTGGGTAGCAGCTTTATCCATGAGCATACTAGGGTCAGTGCTCACATCACCCCGACTCTTACATCCACCAGGTGAATCAGACGGCTGTTTCATGGTGGTTGGGCTCCCGGGCTCTGGCATTGCAGGCAGTGATCTCCCCTTACTGTCTGTCATTACTAACCAGGGGCCTGCAAAACACAAAACAACAACACCAAAATGAGAAATTTAGTCCTCACCTAAGGTACTGCACTACATAGACTGATATAAAAATGTACATGCATGCAAATAGAGCATTGCAAAGGTAGTTAACGAACAAACTAGGTCAACTAGCATATTAATGTTTATATTAGAGTGACTCTTGGTTAGAAAAGTTTTACAACTCATGCTTTAAAATTTATAAAGCACATCAGTATTATAAGAAAATACTGTTACATTCTAATGCAAACACAATTACATCATAGCACACACCTTTGAACCCCAGGCCCATTTTTGTTAATGAATTAAACTATTTAAAATAAAACAAATAAATAATAATATGTGTGTGTGTATAGTCGCAAAAGAAACAGATAAAGCCTAGGATTTTAAAAAATCGCGTTTATATAATAAATATAACAAGTTTTCTGTCCACTGCACATGTGGCGAATGACGCATGCTGCAGATTCTAAATATCCACAAATAAATAAGTTACAGTTCGTGTGGGACACTGGTTAAGTGAAAAAATTTAGTGGGTTGTGCCGAGGATGGAGTTTGAGAACTGGAATGGTTTGGTCCCACATTAAAATGGCTTCCGTGGAGGGTTGGCAGTGCGCGAGTGGGTGGCCAGACGCTTTAATTCAGTTCAATGCACAAACCCTGACGCAACCTCTTCAAATTAATCCTGAAACCAAATGCAAACAAAACAAACAATTCCATTCGATACAAAATGAGGACTTCGAGCGTTCCATCAATGACATACCAAACGTATCGCTTTTGATTTGTAACATGCACAACGTCAATAGACAAATCAGATTTTTAAAACCGAACAGGAATCAAAGCTTTATGTAAAACAATGACTGCTCAAATGCAAATGTCCGATCGGTCCTAAACAAGAGGCAGTTATCAAGCTATTGTTATTCAGGCTGAACGGTCAGGATGCCTCGTTAACATCAATGAAGGGAGATTATGGATGAGTCACTGATGGACTCGTTTAACCGTACTAATAGACCACCGCAAACTGAAAGAAAATAACCGAAGAGAATACAGATAATAGACTTTTACACCAAAATAAACCAAACACCTTCGTGGGAATTGCGCTCTAGTTTGAAATGCTTCAGATTCCAGACGGATACCAGGAAATGTATATACACAGTGGAGTAAAAGATATCAAGCCGTAGACTCTGTAGAAAGTCGATAGAAACTGGATAGAGCTACGATGATGTTAGCAAAGAAATGGCTCGACAGAACAAAAAACTTGAGCTGACCCAAACATTGCTACACTATTAAATGTGTACTCTCTGATGAGGTGTCTGGGGGCTGTGATACACATTATACCCACATGGCACGTTTTATTAACTAACTGGAATAATTTACTCTTCAAACTGAAGCTGACAAACATCGCGAACTACAGCTTAGCCAGCTAGCAAGTGAGGTTCAGCTGCAGCTGCCTCAGTCAGTGACATACTACAAAACGACTCGTTTATCTATGAGGAAATCTCTAATATCACACTGCAGCGTGTAATACACAACAATTCCCCCAAACTATGATGTGCCATGACTTATGTCTGTGGGAAAATAAACCTGTTTGCAGCATCTCCATTACTCCCGACCTGTATTGAGGAGCTTGCGGGAAACTCTCTCATCCCAATCAGCGCCAAAAATACTCACATCCGATTGGCTGACACGCGACGGCACAATTCAACCGGCCTTTTCAAATATTACTATCTTCGCGGCTGACTTTCCGTTGAACATCTTCACTTATCCCTGGCATACTCCAAACGTTATCGCAGGTTTGTAGTTTAAGATAAAGCCATGAGAGTCTGAGATAATCTGTTTTTGTTTTTATTTCGAAAAATGGCAAAGCTACACAGATCACTGCTCGAGGAATTGAGGAGGGCAATTCTCACCATGTGACGTCAGATGCAGGAGGGCGGGAGTTCGTTATCTTGTTGCCAGTTGCACTTAGAAAATATGGCGAATGCTGAGTTTTACGTCATTGTATTAAAAATAACAATAATATTTTTGCATTTGTTATTTGTGATAGTTGGTAGAAGATAAAATATCGGCGGAATGTGTAATTTCCGCTTTAAATATATTTTATTTATTCAGTTAATAAGAGGTGAGCGCATAGTCGTTTTGCACATTAGAAAGAGTGCCTGGCAACCTGGAAATAAGCGCGCCAGACTGTGTTGCCATGTGCGCTTATTATAAGATACTTATTCTGCTTGTTGATTTGACAAATCTAGACACTTGCAGGTTTGGGAGTTGGTAGTGCTTGGCCCCTGTAGCACGTAAAGTAACAGCACGTACAATGGTAGTCTTGTGTTGTATTTGAAACATTGAATTGATTTTTAAGTTAGAATTATGGGCAAGACACTTCCATTACAGCAAATGCAATGTTTTATGTACATTTATGTTACAATAAAACAATGAAGCACAGCACACAATGATTCGCTTTGAAATGATTATTTTTTTTATACTCATGTTAATTAGGTTAGTCATGTATTTGGAGGGTATTTTATCAGGCCAGTTTTCTTATTTTTCTATTGAGATCTGGCAACAGTGGCGCCAAGGCCCGTAGCATATAGACCTCATTGGCCAGGGTCCACAAACCATTAAAATGATTGCCGCTTCAAAAAGCAGTATATATATACCCATTTCTGTTTATTAATATTTAGCAAGCGTTTTTGTTTGTAAAAAAAATAAATCTGTATATTATAACATACTTGAAACAAGCTGTATTGCTTGTACACAGCAATGGCAGTGCTTAACACAACATTGGCAGTGCTTAACAGTTAGGATTAACGTTAAAATAAAGCTACATCATTTTCCCAAATATCTGAACTCTAAACAACATGCATAGTTGGTCATTTCATTTTGAGTTTTATGAGCATATTCTTCCAGGCTCGCAGCGCTTGCTTCATCGTTTCTTCTCGGTCAGTCCTGTCACCACCCTTGATAGACAGCAACTGCAACATGCCCCCTGCTGGCCGAGCTCGAGCCACAGGAACACGGAAGCAAATGCCGAGCGAGCGCTTGCAAACTCATCGCTTGAATCACCGAGGAGGGCACAAGGACATGAGCCAAGAGCTTGGGACTATGACTTCTGTGGATAGTTCATAAACCGTCATCGTATTATCTCTGTACGTCCACTCAGCGCCTTTGCATCCATCCATACAGACAGAAACAGAATGGCATCGATTTTGCTCACCAGGTCTCGGACTCCGTTGATGAAAACATCTAGGTCATTAAAGAACGAATTCAGAAAAGGTAATACAGTTTATTTAATACAGGAGAGAGATCAGTAAGTGGTTAGTTATATTGTTTTGAACACGACGATTTGAATGGATAACTAATTCTATCTGCCTTTTTATTTTGAAAAACGTAGCGAGCCTTGTGAACTGTCAAAATGTGCGTCACGCAGAACTGATAACGTTACAGGCTTACAGACAGTAACGTTAGCCTAAACAGTTTTGTTTTGTTTATATAGGCCTCGTGACTAACATTCTCCTGATTTATTTACTGTTATTCATTGCTGATATTTCCAGCCATTTCACGTACACTGCAAATATAATGTATGAAAAGATTTCCATCCTAACACTGAAGTCAGAAAGTTCATGACCTAAGTTAGCCACTTAGCTTTCAAACCTGGCACATACGATTATTGAACGACTGGTGAATTGAGAGGCTTAAGTGATTAGCTAACCAGCTAAACTAGCCTCACAGATTAAAGCAGTCATAATCACCGAGAACCCTCCAACCTAAACGTTTTCATGGGATGCGTCCAGTATACTGGTTGTACAGGCACAGATAATGGAGGCTCACTGTAACCTAGTGCGTATGTGTCTGTGTCACACGTGCTTGCGCTTTTCTGTGTTCATGCTCTGTTACTGTACATTTCTGGAAAATAACAGTACTGCAACCGTTGTTGACCGGTGTTTGGTTTGTCTGCTCATTGTTATGTTCTACATGCGAGTCGTTTCCATGCTTTTGAAGAAACGTTTGAGTTTGGTTTTATTATGGAGCGCCTTTTTTAAAGTCAGACACTGAATTATAGTATTGATCATCAGTATGTTATTTGCAGGTGTAGCCAGTCGGACGCTCCTGTCTGAGAACGTCAATGCGATCAACAGAAAGAAGAAGTATAATTTAATGCTTATAAACGTGTTTTATATCGTCGTAATTTATGTGTATAATGCGGTTGTATATCATTTTAGAGCCATACATTGTTCTCAGGCTGCTGGAGAACAGGAGCTTGTAGCCTTGTGTGGCCTCCTGGAGGTTATTTGAGGACAGACTGCTTTTCCGTTTGGCGCAGACTGCAATGACTGCTTCCTTATTATAGACCTGTCAGAGTAAAGCATCTTTCATATAAACAATATAATGACATCTGTCCATTTTGACAATACTGTCTTAGGCCTATACATTGATTGCACTGGTCAATGGTTACTAAAATTGGTGGGAATATTTTGATTCAATCTTTTTAATTAATTCTGTTCACACAAAGATTCATTCAGTGGGCCAGGCATAACAATGTGATAATATCATATTAGTGAGTCATAAGCCTCTTTCACACATTAAACACGGTAAATTAGCGTGTATAGAACTACCATATTGACTTTTACCAATAAATACACAAATCCGCTGTTCACAAGCAACATCTTTTTACGGGTAAGATACCATTCACATATCAGTATCAAAATACCGGTAGACTCTTGCTGTGTTGTTTTCTTCATCCATTTGGATGAGGAGAAGTGCTTTGGTTTCACCATTTGTTCAATTTGACAACATTGTTTTTTACTTTTTAGTGACCGGCGGATGAAGATGATAATACAGAATGCGTTTTTCTCATAACACATGAGACACAATAGTTATAGTACTGCAGTTACTGTAGTACGCAATAGTAACTGCAGAACTGTGCTGATGAATTGAAAAGAAGGCAGGGTCTCGGATGCAAGACAAATTAATCAATTAATAGCAGTGAAGCTTACTGTAAACAGCTCAGACAGAGCTTTATGATTGGCCCAAAGCAAACTTCTTATGTTAGCGCGTTCTGACCTCGTACATGCTCATACCTGTGATTCTATTCTTAGTTCACACACAGCATTAGGCCTATACGGGTAATTAACTGGTAAAGTTACAACTTCTCTTTCTTCCAGGAAAATGGCCAGAACAGATTTACCTGCATTTTTGAAAAGGTCCTGTTCACTCATGATTTCTAAATGATAATTTACCAGTAATTTACGAGTAAAGACTGTATGTGAAAGGGGCTATTGTCACCCTCCCTACCCAACACGGTCTCATGAGAAAACAACAATTATTTTTATGAATTTCTACGATGTGATTTCGATTTAATAAAACTAAAAATGTTTAGGAAAAAAAGGTCCACTCCTAAACCTAGCTGTCAGTGGGGCGTTAGCAGATCATATGAAAGCATACAAATGAGATTGTGCAAATTCACCACCAATTTGGCAAAACGTGAAATAAATATGAACTGCCAAGATTGTGTTGCCATACGCCATTACTTACTGTCCCACCTCCTTTTGTAGTTCCTCTGCACTTTTTTGAGTTCTCCTTCCTTTTTGGAGCTCTCTGGCCTGTAGTTATATCTACTTGGTAACAGATTCTTATGTTTTAAAGACACGCTTCAAAATGGAGAGGTGTCAGTGAACAAAGAATATAAGTCAGTCCATAAGAAATAAATGGTAACAATTTGGTTAAAACACACACACACACACACACACACACACACACACACACACACACACACACACACACACACACACACACACACACACAAAGAAACCATCACTAGTTTCAGGGAAATAATGCTGTTTTTCTTTCCACAGTGACCTAAACACTCTAATAGTGAATCGGAAGAATACAATCTGTTTTTTTTTTTTATGTGGTTGAACCAAATTGCAAAACTTGCTATTTAGTAATACTTCAGGTTTCATAATCCATCATTTGTAATTTCCATGATTAGACATTTGTCTCGATATAACCAATAATAATACTTTTAATCATTACAAATTACAAATCAAAGCATATTAAAAAATGTTTAATGCAACCTTGATAAATGCATTAATCTAATTAAAATTTAATTTTAAAATTCAGTCATACTGTTCACAGTTTTCTTTAAATAAATGATGGAAATTATACATTACAATTAAATGGCAATAAAACCACAAATCTCTAAACCTTGCAGCGGAAGGAAGTGGCTTCAGAATTATACCTTGTCTAAATGAAATAAAGCTAATGCTCTTTTGCTTATTTTCCCAACCACAGAGTTGCTGCCACAATCTGTAATTGATTTCGAAACATACTTGAAGTGCTTCCTGAGAAACCTCAGTAACTCCCATGTGTGGACTTTTTGTATTAGCTAGCCTGCAGCAGTGTGGTCTGAAAAATGATTAACAGCTTTGCATGACAGCCTTTAAAGTAGGGGTCTGATCTGGATGTGCATTGTTAGGGAAACGAATGCTGAATAGCTTTCATAACATTGAGCCTTTGGATTGATAATGATTTTTTTTTTTTAAAGCTCAACCTGTCAATAAGCATGACAACACTGATTAGTAACCAAATTAAAAAATATTAAAATTGGCAGAAAAGTTTGAATATGTTTGTTCAGTGTTAACAGTCAAAGAAGAGTTAACTCAGAGATACATTTGCAATGAAATCTTAACCTACATCATCTCATGCCAGAAGTGGGGTTTTCTTATCAGGACACTAGCTCAATCCACAGGCTTCTACCAAGCTGTTTAAATGTACCAGCACAGACTGTGACTTGTCACACACAACAAACACGAGAGAGAAGGACACCCGATGTGAACAGCAGTCTGCAGAGTTTGTGGGCTTCTGTTGAATGAGTTGACTGTCCTGTTATTTATAGGTTCAGGGAATCAATGGACTAAAACAACCATCACTGTAAGTTTGTTTATTTGCATAGAGATTATGATTATGCGCTTGTTCCCAGACATAAATTAAGTATATCTGTAGGACTTGGTACCCTCCACTCTAGCTGATTTATCACACTCACATACAGGGAATGCTGCTTCTGATAAGACTTTCTCACAAAACTACAGCCCTGACTCTATCAGTGAGATGGTTTCATAAGGGATAGACAGCCCCCCGAGCCCTCCAAAAAGTTTGGCAATAGAAGTATTTCATTATATTAATGTTTATATAGTTTTATAAATATTTTTCCCTGACAGTTGCCTTTTGGCACCACTAGTAAAGGGTTTAGCGCTGTAGCGTGTTCTTGTTGAGCATGTGAAGATGTCATTTTTTGTGGCTCCAGAGTAATTAGTCTTATCATGGCATTTACAGCTCAGATGTTGTGCCCAGAATTGATTGCCCGTGAGCCAAGATGTCAGCATGCAGGATGTGTTTTCTGCTGTTGAAATTAATGGGAATGTTAACGGATCGCATTATGGAACACCTTGGTTGGATTGCTTGAACATTGTTTACATTCTTTAGGAAAGTCATTCTATGAACTGCTTATTGTAGCTGACTTTACACATTAAGCTAGGATAGTAGAAAGCATTTTGACATAAAAAAACGACACCCTGTGCATTTAAACCAACTCCTATCCATAAGATCAGCCAATCGGTTACTCAAAAGACATATCTGAATATTTGAAGCAGTATGCTATGTGGAATAAAATCATTTTGTAGACCTACCCTTCTATGATGACTCTTTCTTGAACTCAATCCTAGACGCACTCATGGATCTGTTGTGCTTATGTAGTTTCTATAGCATACCTATAACAGAAAGGAAGATTTGTGACCACAAAGTTGTGTTCGTTTTTTTTCTCCACCCTAAAGCCTGGAACGCACCAAGCCGACGGTCGGCCATCGGCCGATTCGACATGTTGAATCGCCGTCGGGCCGTCGGTGAAAGAGGGAACTCTGATTGGCTGTTCAGCTTAGTGAACGAGTCAGTGCACGAGAATAGTAGCAAAACGGCGAGCAAAGACGTCAAAGCGCTACAGATAGAAGGCTGTTCTTATGTTACATCATCTTACCTAAGTGTTCCTTGGCAAATATTTCGATATTAACATGAGCGGAGTGGAATAAAGGAAGTGTTTAGCAGGATTGATATTCAAAACGGTAAGCACACACTGCTTTTTTTACGGTATGTGTATCTGTAGCCTCGATTTCCCTTTTTGAATGACGAATATAGACGCATATATCTGCAGAAATAGTTGTCTCATTTACACGCAGGCGCAGAACACACATGCTAGCTGACAGTCGGCTGTAGTTCTCTCGGTGTGTTCAAGTCTGTCTATGGTTCAAGTTAGAGCTGCAACTAACGACTATTTTAATAGTCGACTAGTCACCGACTATTGAAACGATTAGTCGACTAATCGAATAATTATTAAATTTTTCTAAAATTTAGCATGAGATTGCTTTAATTCTGTGGAAAATGATAGTAAACACAAGAAAGAAGGGGGTACTTCAATGAAAAATGCATATTTTATTGAACTTTGCTGCTGATAGGCTGATTCATACTAAAAGTAAATAAAAATGCCCTGTCTAAAACCAATTAGGCACAGTGCTCGGTCAGTATAGACATACATAAATAAAGAAACTCTTATCATTTTTATAAAGGACAGGCACATTTGTTTTATAAGACGCATGTGCGACTCTCGGCAGAGATTGTAATGAAGAGAGATGCCTCGGTCGGAAAAAACATGTCTGGCGACAACTTCGGCAATGAAATTCATTGTCGACTATTTCTATTATCGATTTTTTTGTCGACGAATCGTTGCAGCCCTAGTTCAAGTGCAGCCTTTTCCCCCGACGCGAGGCGACAACACAGTCGGCTTTCATCAGCGCTATTTGGTCGGTGTCGGTTTGGTGTGTTCCAGGCTTTAGTCAACACCCATGAGCATTACAGCTCTCCAAGTTCAGGTTCCTTCAACATGTCATCATTATATGCAGGCCGTGTTTGATTTTAAATTTACAGTCCCTTGATTCTTTGACTATATTCTATTCTGTTCTATTCTATTCTAAACTCTTAAAGGGTTAGTTCACCCAAAAATGAAAATTATGTCATTAATGACTCACCCTCATGTCGTCCCAAGCCCGTAAGACCTCCGTTCATCTTTGGAACACAGTTTAAGATATTTTAGATTTAGTCCGAGAGCTTTTTGTCCTTTTGACTGTATAACTTGACGTAAGACGCTGATGACGTGTTATCTGGAGATTAGGACATCCGCGACATGCACACCTACGCACCATTTTAAAAAAAAATATAGCAATACAAAAATACAAACAATGTAGAATAGCTTGAATACAGCGCCCGTCTCCCTCAAACTGTAAACGAAGCTCGGGCGCACCAGATAACACGTCATCAGCGTCTTACGTCAGCAGGGTCACTGCGGAATCGTGAACGCGGATCAACAACAGAACCGGAAGACAATACAATGCTGAATAAAGTCGTAGTTTTTGTTATGTTTGGACCAAAATGTATTTTCGATGCTTCCAAACATTCTAACTAACCCACTGATGTCACATGGACTACTTTGATGATGTCTTTATTTCCATTCTGGACAAAGAGTGTGTGCCGTACGTACATTTTCAATGGAGGGACAAAAAGCTCTCGGACTAAATCTAAAATATCTTAAACTGTGTTCCAAAGATTAACGGAGGTCTTACGGGCTTGGGACGACATGAGGGTGAGTCATTAATGACATAATTTTCATTTTTGGGTGAACTAACCCTTTAAAAATAAAGGTTCTTTATAGCATATATGGTTCCATTAGTAAACATTAGTGTAAACTTTCTACTGCACAAAAGGTTCTTTATAGTGGAAAAAGTGTTCTTTAGATTATTAAAATGTTCTTCACTTTAAGAAAAAATATATTTTAAGAACTGTTCTTTTATGGCCTCACTGTGAAAGCTCTGTTTTGAAACCTTCATCTTTAAGAGCATACTATTCAGAGAACTTAGTTGTCTACATGCAAATACAAGAAGACTTACGAGCGGATAGAGATCGCAGGCCCTCAGCCAGAAGTTGACTGACCTTGAGATGTGAGGCCAGAAATCCTATAGAGCTAAATATTAGGGGTGGGAATTGGCAAAAATGTGACGATTCGATAGTATTGCGATATTTGGGCCACGATTCAATATTATTGCGATTCTCAATATATTGCGATACAGCAAGTATTGCGATTCAATTCTGCGATATTGCGATTCATGTCCCCCATATTATTCAAAGGCATTACAAAAAAATAGGAAAATAAGACCGCTCAATTCCCTTTTAAATGTCACATTTAATTCTGTAAACATTATCTTCTACACATTAACTGAAGTGCAAAAACTTAGGAGGGTAGAGCAAAAACTTGAAAACTTGTTCTTGAACATTCAGGACACGGGACCTTTTTACAGGACAGGACATAATTATTCTCTGAATAGGAGACCTCTCACATGAATGGTGAGCTCTAGGCTTGCTACGATAGTCGGTGTTACACGGTGTTCAGTCGCAACACTGGTTTCATCACTTGCCCACCGCGGCACCGCAACAAAAACAAAAAAAAGTTTACAGCGTTAAAAATGTTTAACGCAATTACGCAGTATCCGTTAAATCATGCCTGTATTACACACACACACACGACCCACAGAAAAGACGCGCGTCAGCATCGAGTTCTCTTTCGGGCTTGAACAAACCATAACACACACAAATTAAGCCAAAATGTCCGTTTTGTCGAGTGTCTTTATAAGAGCAATCTTAAATTATTTAAATAAAGT
The DNA here is from genome assembly GCA_026230005.1 of Gila orcuttii. Taxonomy (NCBI): domain Eukaryota; kingdom Metazoa; phylum Chordata; class Actinopteri; order Cypriniformes; family Leuciscidae; genus Gila; species Gila orcuttii. The sequence continues at coordinate 10,678,244 of JAPDVR010000019.1, read as the reverse complement.
CTTAATTGAACGTAGAGATTTGTGAGAAAATGGGACGCGTGTCAGATCTCGTCTCTGGCCCACATTGCACTGCATTAACGATTGTACAGCTTATGTAACGTTACGCTCAACGCCTGCCCGAATTCGCTCACTCGTTTTCATTCACTCCTTCAAGTGAACAGTATTAGTGGACTAACTTAGGGAATAGGCCTAACTTAGTGAATGAGGGTTTAGGGGGCGATTTCAACCCATGTACTCAAGCAGTGAAAAATAGAGGACACTGACAACGCACTGACAGACAGGACCGAGCAGGTAATATTTAATATGAATTATGAAACAAACAAAGCTCACTGAGCTCCCAGCACATAACTTAAAATTATTTAAATACAATAGAGTAACATAAAGCAGACATAATAGAGTAACATAAACCTGAGAATAATCATAAAACCGAAAATTAACCACACTTTCGATTTGAAAGAAGACGGAGCGTCGTGTACAACTAATAGTAAAGCCATTTTCATTTTAATTTGCTGTTGAATGTAGACAACAAAGCACCGCAACAAGCGCCACCTTGTGGATGTAATACGCAAATGTAAATGATCAGATTAAACTCTGAGGAAACCGGAAAGTAAAACAGATAATTTTATAATTAAATATCGCAATACTTTGCGCTACTGTATCGATATAATTGCGTGCGCAAAATATCGCGATACTGAACAGAATCGATTTTTTCCCCCACCACTACTAAATATATAGAGAGAAAGTAGACCGAAAGCATTTATTCTTCAATGTGAACATCCTGGCTTCAATAGGATTAGGCTGCGCCGGGGGAACTTGACCAAGGGTCTTACATGTGCAACAAACATTATGGCAAGCAAGACCAAGATTAGGCTTCACCAGGGCTTTGGAACAAAGGTCCTATGCCATAGTACTTAAGGTAAGTGGGATGAGAATGGATTAATTATGGAGTCTGGCCTCCTCCTTTGTCTCTGATTGGATAAGTCAGAGAATCATGAGACTGTTAAGTATATGTAGTAGAGATTGCATGAAGGAAATGGTTCAGGAGGAAGTCAGATTTGATAAATTGCTGTATTTCAGGAAAAGGGAAATGTATGCTTATGTGCATGTGTGGGATACAGACAGAATGGGTGAGAATAGCTTTAATGGCTTACTCCAGATAAGGGAGTTTCCTGAAGCTATATTTACAGTAAGTAGAAGGACATCCTGCAGTTATAGTCCACTCCTTCACTTTTCCTTTTTAAAGAGGTTCATCCAAGAATGTTAGATCTATCAAATCTCACTTCCACATATTTAAACTTTACACATGACTCTTGGAGACATGTAAGAACTAATGCCGTTTTGCATCACTCACATCAAAACTAGCGCAACACACCTGGCTGAAACTGTTCGAAAACACAACCCAATATCTCTGGGATAGGATAAAGTGTTTTATGATAATGACACAATAAGCAGGAACTTTATCTGGTTTAGGTCTTTGAATAGACATATTTCATTCTGATCTCTTGGTATAGTAAAAGTTGATTAGGTTGAAATGTGATCTTGATCTGATAACTCATCTGGCACATCCGAGTTTTGATACAGGAGTGTCTATTTCTCAGGTGAACACATGCTTTCAACAGAAAATGGGTTTACTAAAAAGGAACAGTGGGTTAAATAATGAGATATTTGATGACTATAGATTTAACTATCAACAAAAATATAGAACTTTTAGCACTTTAGCATATGGATTTTGTAGTGGTTTCTAGCAATCCACTTCCACAATGCAATTCCCTTCACTTCAAGTTCGGTGGTTTCCTCGTATTGGATATTCAGACTTTACCCTCTTTTCTCCTGCTGAAGAGCTGTTACTAACTTTATCTTGAGTTAGACATTACTTCTATCTGCTCGGTCATCCTCACGTATCCGAGTTTGTCACAGATGTCGAGAGTGCTTGTGAAATGCTACTCTTGAACAGCTGATTGTGTGGTCTTATTTAACTGTACTGTTTAACATAAGCATCCATCAAATGAAAAAATGCAGTGTTTTTGTGCGGCCTGTATCCTGATGTAACCTGTATTGAGATGTTGTTTTCAATAGCTGGATAAAATAATTTTAAATGAGTCATATGCAAGCATAGGCTGGTGCTCTTACAACTTGACAGCAAAACCAAGTAATGTATTTTGTTACTGCACATTCCATAGCATAACAACATTAGATCAATGAAGATTGAAGAGTAAAAATCTGAGCTTTTTAGAAATTAATAAAGCCAGGGGGTCGTAAAAAATTTGAGAGATTTTATTTTTTACAGAATGTATTTTAGGGCCGTCAAAGTTAATGTGTGTTAAGATTAGATTTAAGATATATATTTAAAATAAATTTAATTCTGCTTTAAAAAAATGAAGATCAATTGATCAATTGCAGTTTTTTAAAATCTGTCTAAAGATGTAGTTTATAACAGTGAGGGTAAACAACAAATATGCATATAGTTTTGTAAACAGTTTTATTTTCATAGATTACAGATAGGGCTACACTCTTAACTTTATAAAAAAGATTATTTGCTTTAGTACAATGCCAGTTATTAAATTTCAGAAACACTTAAATGCAATTTTGTTGTCTTTATAACATTTTCTTAAATATCAAGAAAATAATTTGAAATCTCAAGTTTTTTGGTTCCTGGAATTAAAAAGTTTGAAAACCCCTGAATTAAGGTTTGTTGATGTAAAGTTGAAAGTATTTTGCATAAGTGCCTCCATTGCTCTTTTTCTGATACAATCACACCTGGGATCTTACACGCCTTCATTTGTGTGTCCTTTTGATTGGCAGAGGTTAATTTCTTTCCCTGGCTCTGCTTGCAGAAGTGGCTGTAGTTCAAGTATTTACTCTTTTTCGTGATCCTGTGCTGGCATGTAGCCCTTTTAGCACTCATTATGACCCTCTTATGTTATCATATCATCTTACATGTATAAACACCCATATATATTACAAGAGCAAGCTTAGGACACTGGTTTGTACCTTCAGATGTTTGGGCATGGTGTTCTTGGAGCTATGTAACATTACTTTGTGGGCCCATCCTTATTTATAGTAGTCTCATATGTGTACTGTGTGATATAGTTATGATATCTGATGTTTTTTCTTGTCTCTGACTCTCTTTCAGGAAAGTTGTCAGAAGGCGTATGCTTTAACTGCACTGCACTGCGGTTAGCCACAAGCAGGTAAATGGAACTGAACATTAGGGTCAATAACATTATGCGCAATTTTGTCGTGATCTATTTGTAAAGAAATACATAAAAAAAGTTATTTTTTTTACATACAACGGATTGAACACACCTTTCTATAATGAGCATGTAATTAAAAAAATAATAATTATGTAATGATTTAAAAAAATAAATAAATGATACTTTAAATAAGAAACGTAATCCCCTTGGAGGTGGCGGCTAGTCAAGTAATTGAGTCATTCATTCAAACTATTAGTTCAAATGGCTGATTCATTCAGTCACTGAATCATTCAATGAACTGATTTGTTCGAAATGTCAAGTCAAGTCACCTTTATTTATATAGCGCTTTTTACAATACAGATTGTTTCAAAGCAGCTTTATAGAGATAACAGGAAAATAATGTTGTATTAGTATTGTTAAATATAAAATTAAATGTCCCCAACTATGGATATGTGGATTCATTCAGTAACGAAGCATTGCTTTGTGTTTCTAGGATACATAAAACAGAATAATTTGGAAATTTCATTGACAAAATAAAGCAAAAACGTAAAATATTGTGTCTAAAAGTAAGTTTAAAATTGTTTATTGAACTCTTTTACTGTATATAATCAATATTACATATATTGTACTGTTCTCTTTTTGATTCTTTCAAATTAGGACTTTATTGAAAGATTGTATAGACTGATGAATGATGTCTGTTTTCAGCAGTCATGGTGTTCTTAGAGGCAGCATGTGGCCTCATGCCTCATCTGGCCTGTACCTTGACAATTCATCAGCATTTCAGCAGCGCTTGTCCAGGTCATCTCGCCTTTACTGCGCCATCTTCGTACCTGACCCTGCCCTGTCTGTGCACACCCACTCCACATATCCCAGGACGCTAGCCTGGCCACAAAATACCCCAGTGCGGTGGGTACATACTACAGGCCGTCTCCATGATGATTCAAAGGTAGAGCGTTCTTTGCGTACACTGAAAGATCGCAATAAAAAGCTTGAAGAGGGAGGACCGGTGTACAGTCCGACAGTGGATGCAGAACCTGTGCGACGGACAATACGTCAACGTGTGATTGACGAAGTGAAGCACTATTATCATGGGTTCCGCTTATTGTGGATAGACACAACCATCTCTGTGCGGATGCTCTGGAGGGTGCTGAACGGACACATTCTGTCACGCCGGGAGAGGAGACAGGTATATACAAAATGAAACATGGCTGACACCTCAAAGGCTTTTTAAAGGGGTTGCCACTGATTCTAGTGTGTAATTTAGTAGCATCAATTCACAGAAATAAAATTTCAATTAAAAGAAAAGTTTAAAAAACAGAACAAATTTCTGACAAAAATAATACAGAAAAAATAGAAATAGAGAAGATTTAAATAAAACATAGAAAGACAAAATAGTGAAAATTGTATAAATAAATCAAATCATTAAAAAATAATTAGTTTTTTTTTTTTTTTACATTTATTTTGTATTTATATCACGTAAACTATTGTTCTATCTGCTATTTTTGTTATTTATAGTTACATTTCATATTTTAGGAGTAGGGTCTTTCACAAAGGAATCCTTATTTTTGGGTGCCCTTGGCATCAAAAAGTGGAAAAACCCGGTCCCACTGTGTCTGAAAGATAGCCATTGGATGACTGAGTTGATAGGATTGCACCTTCCCAATCAGTCTCACTCCGTGCCAATATGTATTAGATAATAACTGTACCCTGACTCCTGGAAGTTGCGTAGCAGCTAGCCAATCAGATTGGAACATTAGACAAAGTTCAACTCTGCTCAAATATCTTTAAGAGAAAGTTCATGACAGCATGATTGTCAAGTGCTTGAGTGTGGTAATTACAAAGTAGACATCAGACACTTTGGTCCTTAACTGCAGTACTGATTTACGAAATGCTAGTATTTGCTATGAAACTTCCTCCACACATATGAATGGGTTCAAATTTGGGTCTATAATTAGTTAATAGAAAATACAAGGAAACTCATATTGTACCACCCTGGGCTTGAGTAACGCTTGTACGCATAACTGTCTTTGACCTGTCAGTGCTTATGTAGTTTTTCATGGTGTAATTTAAATGGTTTGTTTGTCTGTCATTGCCCTGTGGTTTTAACCCAGTTTGATGTAATTAAGACGTATATAGTAGGATTTGGAGTTGAAGGTTAGAATTCTTCCGTAGTTTAATCCCAGTCCTATAAAGCCTGCCTGGATCTCTTCTATAGCTTAATGATTTAAATTAGTGCCCTGCTGAGTCTTCAGGGAAAAGTCATTAGAGATTACTATGTAAGTCAGTAGGCAAGTGGAAACTGAATACATTCTAACCAGCTCACATGACTTCTGGGATTCCTGAACCTTTTAAAGGGTTAGTTCACCCAAAAATAAAAAGTTTACTCACCCTCATGTCTTTCCAAACCTGTAAGACTTTGGTTTCTGTCCTTCCATTGACAGCTACGCAACTACCACTTTGACATTTCAAAAAGTTCATGAAGATATTGTAAAACTAATTAATATTTTACATGCCCAAATTGTCTGAAGAGACATAATCGCTTAATACTCTGAACAGATTTAATTTAGACTTTTATTCACATATAAACATCAACCCACTCATCAGCTCAAGCATGTTCACTTGACGTGCAAGAACCATTTAGGTTCATTATCATGTTATGCAGCACGTTTGAGCTTCAGCAAGAAACTCGTTCTCGTTTCAAGAAAAGTTCTCGTGCTTCAAGCAGATTTGGTTGAGCTTCTATGTTTACTGATCAATGTTTGTATGTGAATAAAAGCCTAATTTCAATCTGTTAATCATATAAAGCGATTGAGTCTCTTCAGAGAATTTGGACTAAACTGCTCAGTTCATATGGATTAGTTTAACAATCTCTTTATGAACTTTTTGAAGTGTCAAAGTGGTAGTTGCGTAGCTTTCAATGGAGTGACAGAATGTTTTTTTTTTAAATCAGATTTTATCCAAAATTTCTTAATTTGTGTTCCGAAGATGAATGATAGTCTTATTGTTTTGGAACAACATATGGGTGAGTAAATGATGACAGAATTTTTATTTTTGGGTGAACTATCCCTATAAGATGATGCTTTTGGGTCCAATTTAGCAAGACTTTTGAACAAAATTAAATAATATTTAGATTTAGTGATAAATGAATCCCGTCCATTCTTTAAAAAAATGCAAACATCCATCCAAAAATGTTAACCATCCATCCATCCAAAAAATAATTTTATCCAAAATTTCAACCATCTATCCATTTGAAAAATTCAAACATAATTTTATAAACCTGCAGACGCCCTCTAGTTGTTACTTGTTAGGTGCCGATTTGAAGAGCTCTACTTTTGTTATTTTAACTTGTTAAAAGAAAATGACATAAGATAGTTACATAAGACAGGTGTGGTTTTCTATCATGCCCTCCTTCAATCTGATTAATGTTCTTCCTACTCTTCATCTCTCCATTTCTGAGTAGTTTAATGATTAATAGATCGATAGAGCTCACTTTGGCACCTAGTTGGACACTAGCCCAGGCTGACTCCAGTAAAGCGATGCCCCCCTGAGATATGTTGTCCTTAGGACAGAAGTAAAAGTAAAGGTTGGTTGAGGCCCATGTGCATCAGCTTTATGTTCATTAGGTGCTATTACCTTTATTAAGCTATCAAAATTTCAACCTGCCGCAATAAAATAGGTCAAAAAATAAGCCTATTAAGGACTTTGACTTGGGCCAGTGAGAAACTACTCAGATCACCATATTAGTCATGGCAACATGGATACATTTTTTACACGGCAAGCAGAGAAGCTCACATTTTAAGAAAAAATCAACATAGTCTATACTGCTGGGTCAATTTGATTCAAATGTTTGGGGCCAGTTCCATTTTCATTTATTTATTTTATTTTTATATAGGAATTTATACTTTTATTCAGCAAGGACCGATTAAATTATTCAGAATGTACCCTAAAGGCATTTATAATGTTACAAAAGATTACTATTTCAAATAAATGCTTTTATTTTAAACTTCTATTCATCAAAGAAAATTATCACAGTTTCCCCAAAAATATTTAGCGGCACAATTGTTTTTAACATTGATAATAATAAGAAATGTTTCTTGAGCACTGAATCAGTATATTATGATTTCTGAATGGCCATGTTACTGCTCTTCTGTATTGTATTTGAATTTTCAAGCACACAGCTGATTGTAGCTATCACATGTTTTATTACACGTCGTCTCTGTTAGCACAGTGCTAATACCTTCCCAGCCTCAAATTATCAGACGGTCTCATGACTCGGCCTGTTGTAAATTGACACTCTAGTGACTATCTATAACCGTATGAAGCCTTTATTGCATTCTAAGTCACTACGTACTGGAAATGTTTCTCATTCTCTCCGAACAAACGATCTATCTTTGGGTTGCTAGGATATTAATGCCCAACATTATCCATTACATTACCCCTATCATTTCTCCATAGCCATGACAATATTATCGAAGAGTTATGTTTGGTTTCGCTCTGGTGATGGTTATGAAGCTACAGAGATAGAAATAGCACGTGCAAAAATGTAGTGTTCTGGAAAATGTTTTAAAAAATCATTTGCTGCAAGCTCATTTTAAAGGGGCCATTTTAATGAAAGTATCACTATTATTGCTTATACTTTGTAACATATAAGTGTTTTTGTTGTTGATTTTAAAGCTCCAGATTTGCTGTTCTTGTTTGTAGGGCTATAATAATAATTGCACTGTAAAATGAATGTATTATTATTACTACTAGTACAATACAATTCTGCTAATACGACTAAATTAAAATATTAAACAAAATGTTAAACATTCCTGTATACTATGTATACATTCCTGTATAATATATAACAAAAAATTAAAATGAGTATTTATGAAACCATTATTATTATTTTACAGTACAAATGTAAAATTAAAATGCTATTATTTATGGCTATAAATGTTAAACCATCAAGCTTTTGCACGGCCAAGCACCTTTCACATTTTCTTCAAAAAATCTACTAACTTAAAACAAGCAAAAATCATATTATCACATTCCTAAAGCATTGGTAGATATTTTTTTCTACAGCATTTGATCTTAAAACATCCACAGCTAGTGTAATACTCATGTTTAGGTAGTCATGGTTTGTTGTTATCAAGAGCTTACTGAAGTTTTCTTTATATTTTGAGCTCTGTCAACATTAGAATTGCGAGGTATGCTAACGCCTCAGCTAGCATCTGTCTCACCTCACTCTCGCTATTCTTCTGACCTGTTTCATCCTTAATCCTGCCTATTCACAACTGGAATAGGGCACAGCGTGGGTTCGTTTAGCTTTTGATGCCAGTCATCAACCCCCTTCCCAAGCCCTCTGTCCTGCTCTCTCCCTGCCTCTTCCTTTGGAATGCCCTCACTCCCTTTCTCCATCTTCACTCACTCTTTCCCTGAATATTTCACACTCCAGGCCTCCCTGTTTTCCTCTTCTCTTCCCCCTCACATTCTCTCTGTCTCTCTGTCTGTGGTGATATACATGTCAATGGGCCAAACACAAAAGCTCTTTTCAGGCCTGCCTGGTTTAAATTCTTTCCTATAGGGCCGCTGACACACAGGTGGAATAAGTAGAGCAGGGACCCCTCTTATAAAGCTGAAGCTCCTTTGTTATCTGACCTCTCTTTTTCTAAATTCATCATGTTTCATCAACTATTAGATATGATGCAGGAAGTCAGTTCATGACATATGGAGTGGAGGCACCGATGTTCTGACTTTGTTGGTTTCTGGTGGTATCATCATGATCTGTCCATGATTCTTTATTTCGTTTTATAATTTTTTTTGTTGCTGTTTTGTTTTATATGAAGTTTTAGAGCTGTCAATTTTGTTTTACTTTTTGGTGAAATGCAGGAGGAGTGAATCATACCTAAACATGTCCAGGTCATGTTTAAAAAACTGTAAAACAAAATAAAAAAATAGCATCAATAAAATAAAATATATTTATTTTTTTTACATTTATGTTACAAAGTATTCTAACACAATGATTTATATTATTTTTAAAAGCACCATTAGGGATTTTACTTCACTATTAGGTCTAGACATTAGGCATAACACCACTGATCAATAACTATGTTTCATCACTTAAGCAGCCATCTGCTAACATCACTGCTGTCTCATGTTAATTGCAGTTCTTGAGGACGTGTGCAGATGTCTTCCGGCTTCTGCCCTTTTTGGTCTTTATCATCGTTCCATTTATGGAGTTTCTGCTTCCTATTGCTGTTAAGCTTTTCCCAAACATGTTGCCCTCCACTTTTGAGACACAGTCCATAAAGGTATGCTGACATTTTGAGTTTTAATCCATAAAAACATTAATTGTATTTCTGTCTTAGTCATGCCTCTTATGCCAAACCTATGTGACATCATATAATATCTCGCTCTCATGCTGTGTGTGTGTGTGTGCGTGTGCGTGTTTTGCAGGAGGAAAGACTGAAAAAGGAGCTGAGAGTGAAGTTAGAGATGGCCAAGTTCTTGCAGGATACAATTGAGGAGATTGCACTAAGAAACAAAGCAGCTAAAGGCAATGTAACCGAGGAGTTCTCCACTTTCTTTCAGAAGGTAGATGATGGTCACGCATGCTCAGCTCTTATCCTAAAAAACAACTCTGCTGCTTCTCCATGTGATTCAAAACTCAGCTCTGTATTGCCCCCATGTGGTGATTCTTATAAAGTGCTCTTAGACGAGACGATACTCTTAAGTGCTATGAATGAGAACTTCTTTTGCTGCTGCTAACTCTCTTTCTCTTCCCCTTCCTATTCCCACCCAGATTCGTGACTCTGGAGAGAGACCCAGTAATGAGCAGATCATACGTTTCTCTAAGCTGTTTGAGGATGAACTGACCTTAGATAATCTAACACGGCCGCAGCTGGTGGCCTTGTGCAAGCTGCTGGAGCTGCAGTCCATTGGAACCAACAATTTCTTGCGCTTCCAGCTTATCATGAAACTCAGAGCCATCCGTGCAGACGACAAGGTTAGAACCTGTCCTTACTCATCCAAAGTTGTGTCAAGATGGGTCAAATACTTTCTCATTGTGATCATTATTTATATCAATTACAGTATGTCAGTTTTTACAGATGAATCAATTAATTAAAGTAAATGATCATCTAATCAATTGAAATAATTGTCCGGTCTCCGTGTAAGATTATACTGTACTTTATTTAATGCGAAAATTTTACTTTTTGGTCTCACTTTAGTTTAATGTCCAATGCTTGCTATTAACTAACTAGTAACTATGACTTTTGCCTCAATAAACTCTTAATTACTGTTCATTAATAGTTAGTAAGGTAGTTGTTAAGTTTAGGTGTTGGATAGGATTAGGGATGTAGAATGTGGTCATGCAGAATAAGGCATTAATATGTGCTTTATAAGTACTAATAAACAGCAAATATCCTAGTAATATGCATGATTAAGCAACTAGTCAATAGTGAGTATTGGACCCTAAAATAAAGTGTTACCAATTTCTTTTTAAAGACGTCTCCTATGTCACCAAGGCTGCATTTATTCGATCAAAGATACAGTAAAAACAGTAACATTGTGAAATGTTTTGTTTTTTAATATTATTTTAAAATGCGATTTATTTTATGTGATGCAAAGCTGAATTTTTAGCATTATTACTCCAGTCTTCAGAGTCACATGATCCTTCAGAAATCATTCTAATATGCTGAATTGGTGCTCAAGAAACACTTCCTATTATTATAAACGTTGAAATCAGTTGTGCTGCTTTTGTGGAAACTGAGATACAATCTTTTTCATGATTATTTGATCAACAGAAAGGTCGAAAGTAAAGCATTTATTTCAAACAAATCTTTTTGTTTTCTTTATAAATGTCTTTACTGTGTCTTTCGATCAATTGAATGCATCCTTGCTGCTTAAAAGTATTAATTTCTTTAAAAAAAAATTCAAACAGTAGTTTGAGTATTTTTTTCAACAGCTACTCATAGTGGCCACATTTGTGAAACTTCAAAAAGGAATCAAAACCATTAAAGTACTAAGGTTTTTGTGTTATTATGTATTTGGTGTATAAGAGTTCAAAGCAAATTAAAACAATTATCAGCAATCGTATTGGCTAGAATATCTCTAGCTGATTTCTTTGCACGTGTGTGTTATTGACAGCTGATAGCAGATGAGGGAGTGGACAGTCTGAATGTGAACGAGCTGCAGTCAGCATGTCGTGTGAGAGGGATGAGAGCTCTGGGTGTGACGGAGGAGAGACTTCGAGAGCAGCTTAAACAGGTAACACATGCTCCACATCCCTCTGTTATTATTACGCCCCAGTAATACATCTTCTCATCATGTATTTCACATTTCTGATCATGACAGTGGTTGGAGCTTCATCTCAATCAACACATCCCCACATCTCTGCTGCTGCTGTCCCGAGCCATGTTCCTGCCAGACACACTGTCCCCTGCAGACCAGCTTAAAACAACACTACAGAACCTGCCAGAGATTATGGTATGCACTCAGTTCTTGCCTTAAATATAGGTTCATGAAAAATATAGTCATACATTCAGTCAGTGCCTCAGACTTTTCTGGTAAAATGAGTGTGTTTGGTCACGTGTGCTTTCGCAGGCTAAAGAAGCGCAGATGAAGGTGGCAGAGCTGGACTTCTCTAAAGTGGATAACAAGACCAAGCTGGAGGCCACGCTACAGGAGGAGGCAGCCATCCGAGCGGAAAACAGAGAGCGGGAGCTGGAGAGACTGGCAGATGCTGCAGAGAAAGTGAAGGAACTGGCCGCACAGGTCATTACAGTCACTTTTCAGTCTGGCAGTGATACCTGTTGTATAGTTGAAATGTCTATGAAAGGTTTATATATGTTTCCAGGAGGGTGAGATGGTGGAGTTGGAAGCAAAACGACAGGTGGATGCTGAACATTCTCTTTCCAGCGTAGACGTGGCCATCCATTCAGAAACACTACGAGATACTGCACCAGTGCTGGAGGGTATTAAGGTAACAAAATGACACAAAGATAGTTTCTTCTCTTAAATCTGCTTAAACTTTGGAGATGTGTTGTTAAAGCTTTTATTAAACATTATTAACAAGAAACAAAACCCAAAATATTTACTTGAAAACACAATGTGATGATGAACTTGTAAATGTGCACTACTGTTCAAAATTTGGGGGTCAGTTTTTTTTTTTTTTTAAGAAATTAATATTCAAATTCAAGGATGCATTTTATTTTTCAAAAGGGACAGTAAAGTAATTTAAAATGTTACAAATGCTGTTCTTTTTAACTTAATTCATCAAAGAATCCTGAAAATAATGATCAGTTTCCACAAAAATATTTAAACAGTTATTTTAAATTAAAAACATTTCACAATATTACTTTTTTGGCTGTATTTTTGATCAATTTTTGACTTTATGTTCCAAAACATTAAAACAATCTTACTGACCCCAAACATTTGAACGGAAGTGTTCTTTATTAATGAAATGTTAAGCATTATAAAATAATATGAGTAATGTAAGCTGTTATAAAGTGTTTTTATAACCCTTTTAATGCAAGTCAGTCCACTCAATGGCCGTTTTGGCCATGCCTTCAGTCAGCTATTTTCTATATTAATAATAAACTTATTTATTACCAAGATACCAAATATAGCCCCATTCTGCTTGAATGGGGAAAAACAGAAACATCCAAAACTGCTAATATACTTTTTTGTACTACAATACCAAAAATGATTTTGCAGGACCAACCACGTCTTTTATATTAAATGATTTCAGCTAATGCACTTAAACTTTCCAGAGCATTAAGATAAGGCAGGACTTAATGCAGTTCTTTGCCGTTTACATGACAATAATTCTGACGGTGATATTAAGCTCTGCATTCGTCCTTCATAACTTCTCTGGTGTTACTTATGACTGTTTGTTGTTTGTTTGCTGTCATGTTACAGGAATGGCTCTTTCTCTGTTATTATGTGTTGTGTATTATTTTGCGTATTTATTTCTCCAGTTCGAGCAGTGGCAGAGGTATCTGCGCATTCAGGTTAGATGCTGAACTGCTCCCCACCTGGAGACCACCACACTGATGCTCTGCTCTCCTAGTCACTTTACTGTGTGCTTTTCCATCATTTACAGTTTCATAATCTGAACTGTTGGTTTAGGGTTAGGCTTAGACTCTTGTAACGCTTGTTATTTACAGCATAACTGGCACAAAAAGGACTGAATCAAATGCACATACTGTTGTGAATACAGTGATTTGAAAGAGCAGAAGTCTTGTGTGGTTAGGCCTGCGTCCTCCTTTCCACTTCACTCCAATTCTCTGTCCCTTTATGAGTATGTGTGAGCCTGTAGGACAGTGCATATGTAAGATGCAGTAAATCCTAATGGTTGTTTGTCTTATGTGGCTCAGAGGCCCACTACATAAGCCTTACGGTGTGTTTCAGTTGGTTTTAGTGACCTTTCTGTAATCACTTTTGCTGAATGGAAGACCTTCCTTTCCTCTGACTGATCCTCTTATAAAAGAGAATATGTCTCTGCATCAGTGTTGGGGAGTAACTTAACAACACTTTTCAAAAGTGTGACCTGTAGTTCAAATGTTTTCAAACCAGCGTTGCTTTTCCAATAACAAGTTACACTACCATTAAAAAGTGTGGGGTCAGTAAGAATTATTATTATTATTTTATATTTTATGTACTTTTATTCAGCAATGATTCATATAAAGTGACAGGAAAATAAATGTATAATGTTAGACAACTGTTTTCAACGTTGATAAAAATAAGAAAGGTTTCTTGAATAGCAAATCAGCATAATAGAATGATTTCTGAAGGATCATGTGACACTGAAGACTGGAGGAATGCTGCTGAAAATTCAGCTTTGCCATCACAGGAAGAAATAAAGTCATTTTCAAAATATATTAAAATAAAAAAGTTATTTTAAATTGTAATGTTTTACAGTATTACTGTTTTACTGTATTTTTTTACCAAATAAATATAGACTTAAGCATTAAAGGCTTAAAAAAGAAAAAGACCCCTGTATTGCCATCAAGCAGCAGTGTAGATTGACAATTTTTTTATTGTGTTGTCTTACAACAAAGCAAGCTGAGGCAATAATCAAATGTTTCCAGCAAGAATAAATGCAATAGTGAGAGTTTTCGTCATGTAGGTATTCATCAGTTTGTGCACAGTTCATATCATAAATGAAATGCTGCTGTTTATCATCATGTATTCAAATCAGTTATATAGAACTTTTTTATACAGTTCATTGTATATATCTAGATTAATTATTGTGTATAAATTTAGTTTTAAATATATATTTAGTGCTATGCCATTTAATCAAAATCCTCATAGGCTTAGTGCCAAATAGTTAATAAAATAATCATTTAAAGGTGCATTGCGCAACATTTCATGTTAAAAATACCCGTTTTTCTAACCCATACATGCATAAACAATTGCCTGATGGGCTGAATGAGCCCTTCTCTGATCACTGCGATTGCCTCTATAATCCTGTACAGTAAAATAAATAAGAGGGATTCGGGTCGGAATTTGAGACTGGGCGTGACGTCATGCGCGTTCACGCTCACCTGGCTATGTCTGGCAGGTTTGTGTATTCGCCGCCATTCTCCGTATCAGCGAAGACAACTCGAGCGACAAAAGTAGAAGATGGATTCAAAGAGACCGGCTTGTAGTACATTCCAAACTCTATGTAAGACAAAGAAAACACCTCTGGTTGCAGTTTCGCTTGTTGCCAGAGGGGGGGCATAGCTCTGCAAAAACTCAGAGACTGGCGCTCTGCACCTTTAATAAAACAATCTTTTTTTTTGAAGGGTCGCTTAACAGTAGTTAAACTACAGTGTAGCTTGAATATTGGTGACTATAGGGAGCCGAACCCAGTGATTTAAGCAAGGTTTTGGAATAGATAATGATACTATTTAGTTATTTTATTTGGAAAAATAACTTTAGCTAATTAAATAAAAAAGTTACAAATAATTTCCATCCATTTTATATACATTTCATCCCTAAAAGTATTTGTTATAGACTTTATACAAATTCTGCCATTTGCACCTAAAAAGTCTAATCACTGATTCAAAGTTTCCCCAACACTGCTGTGCATGTATGTAAATGTGTGTGTTCACAGGAGTGAGTGTTTATAGACACTGTCCGTCATTTTTCAGGGGGAGGAGATCACTAAGGAGGAGATTGACACGCTGAATGACGCCTGCACCAAACTGAAGGAGCAGAAGAATCTCCTCACCAAAGAGAAAGAGGAGCTGGAGGACCTAAAGGATGATGTGCAGGAGTACAGCGAGGTGTGTCTTCCACCATCATTAACAAACGGTTCATTTTCATTTCTGCCTAAACATTTAAACGTGTGATCCACTGTTTCTCTCTACAGGACCTGGAGGAGATAAAGCGAGAGCTATCCAAGATGGGACAGGAGAAAGTGGTGGAGGAGTCTAAGGCAAGTCAACATCTGTCAAAGCGAGTCAACCGCATGATTGGAAGAGTGGATAAGATCATCACTGAGCTGGAGAAGGACAAGGTGGTGTTAGACGGACAGATGGACAGCAGCACCACACCACCAATTGGGTAAGAGACTTTGATTTGCTGAACGCGTGGAATTGGGCAATTTCTTTTTTTTTTAATTAATTATTTTTTTTATTTTTTTTTAATGGTAATTTTGGTTTCTGTGTGAGTGCACAGGAGTATCCACATTACATCATCAGTAATGCATGATGAGAAGTTGTAATCAACACAGTAAAATGGTGGTGGAAGAATGATCTTACAGGTTGTAAACACAAACCAAAAAAAGGGTTCCCAGTCCAAATAAAAATCATTTTTTTGTTGTTTTTTAGATTGTTCTTTGAGAAACATAGTGACTTGCCAAGGTAAGCACAGGAGTGACCTCTCGCCTTCTGTTTCGTTTCCTCATCAAAAGAATGAATTTTTAAAAATATAGATTTAACACTAGGGATGCACCGAAATGAAAATTCTGGTCCAAAACCTGAAAATTCTGGATGCACTTGAACGAAAACCGAAAATTCTTTTTAAGAATTTTTATTTTTTTTTGCTTTTTATTTTTTTTTTATGTATAATTGTATTAATATTAGGCGTTTTAAGAAAATTCAATAATTGTAATGATGCAGACCTGCCAACCTGTACGCATTTTGCGTAGGGGATACGCGTTTTGACCTCAAAGTACGCTGGTACGATTTGTCACTCTAAACTACGCAAAAACCTGGTGACACGACTCTGTGCACGCGCAGTCCTCAAATCAAGCAAGAGCAAAAGAAGAAGAGTTCGACCAATCATAGCGCTGAGTTCATTCCCCAAATAGCAAGGGAGGAAGATTGACAGATGCGTAAGACCTATCATTAAAAAGAGAATGAAAATCGACAGCAATAAAGTAATCCCGCTCGATCCCTCTTCCGCCGTCTGACTGAGTTCGTCAGCGAGGACAGTAAGGTTACAGTAGTCACAGTACTTCTGACTCGTGAAGGTAAACGGGCTGGGGTGGATGTGGAAAGTTGAAATATTGTATTGAGTTAACTAAATCTGGATTCGATGATCACATGAGTGATCGCAATCGCATGTATTATCTTAAAATACTCCGTAATTCATCATGGTCACTCAGATAAGAGGAAAACATCATTCATCCATGCAAATTATAAAATGCTTAAGTAATGCTTAGCAGTAAATCTGAATAAAATTTAAATTGCTATGGCTTAGTGATTATGACAGTTCTGTGATTTGTGGATTACTGATAAAACGCGAGTCTGGAGAAACAGACTTTATTTATTCATTCTCAGTGTTGAGAAACGTAGCCTGCATGTGTTACGTTATTGCGTTAATAATAACTAAACTTATGTTACATATTTATTTTGTATGAAAACTAGCGCGTTAGTTACTTATGGATTAAAAAGTACGTTGTATCAGTGCTGCGCGAGCTCTCTCACAAACACTGACGCGCGCACGCAGAGAGAGAGAAGATGATTGTAAAATGAAAATTGACGGGCTAAGTTTAAATTTTGTTCTTGGTTGTGTTTTTTTTTTCTGACAAAATGTCAGAAACCATTTTGTTTGATCCATCCGTGTTTTTTAAATTCGTTAGATGATGAACGTTTTACTGTTAACACAGCCTTCATGTCGGATTCGTCTAACTTATTGTCTACTTGATATTCTCTTTAGAATAAGTGGTTCGTTTTGCTATTATTGGACTCCTGTCTATTCATTGTCAACTATTTTCTATAAATATGTTTGTACTGGCTAACGTTTATTCAGCTAATGCGTGTCCTGTTTAAAATGTACAAATGCAAAGACACCACGTCTCAAATAAAAGCCTTTTTTTTCCTGTGAGATTTAGTATCATATTTGGATATTGGAATAATAAATGATGTAGCCTATCTTACATGTACCACGTTCCGATGTTAGTGATTTTTTTTTATTTACTGTTTTCTAGGGGTTTCTTAATTTTAGACTATTGACCAGCACACATTATATACAATGCAATATTAATAATGAATAATTTTTTTTTTACCCCCCCATAGTACTCAAAAAATAATGGCAAGGTTGGCAGGTCTGAATGATGCTAAATAGATAAAGTAATACAAATAAAATAAAATCCACACTTTTATTAAAGTAACTCTAAAATTTAACAGACAATATATTAAAAATAAATATCAATATATTATTCTTTATTCTGTTCTATGCAACAGAATCAGATTTATTTTTTTAACCTATTATCCATGATATTATCCATTATATATTATCAGAGCATTTGAGCAAAGCATAGCAGGCAGTGCATTAGTGAACAAGAGGGTGGCGTCATTTTACCAGGGTTGCACAAGCACAGCTGTTACCACACAATGTTACGGTACAGTAAGGCTATTCCAAACAGAAACAAGTATACTACTACATAGTACCAAAAATGCCATTATTTGCCGATCATTTTCGGCCGCCGAAATTTCGGAGCATCCCTATTTAACACAAATACTAAATATTTTAGGGTGTCTAAAGTGTGATTTAATTTGATTGAATATTTTAATCCATCATCGGTTTGCTTGTCATTTCTTTTACTAGTCCTGTTTATTTCGTTAATGCTGGTTATTATGGATTTAATCAGCTGTGAGATTAGGATTGTTCTCTGAAATCTTCCTCTTGTTCATTGTTCTCAGTGCTGCAGGTAAAACACGGATCACTTATTTTAAAGCCTTTATTTTAGTCCTCTGTGAAACTACAAATAAGGCTTGAATGATTTAGTGAAAAATTCACAAAGATTCGAGAATCAGGTTCTAATTACGATTAGTATTAACTCCAAAAGCACTCGCAATCGTCTCTCCTGGGAACCCTGCATGGCTGTCTTGCATGCGATTGGTTGATCATTGAACTTCATCCTCCACCATCTTACCCGCTGTTATCAAGCAACTGTTTCCTGTATGCAGTGTGTTCTTGTCCAACAGGGAGAATCTGATAAGCATCAACGAGCTTATTACAGTCATGAAGCAGATCCAGAGTATTCCTGAACACAAGCTTCTCAGCATCGCAGACGCACTCGACGAAAACAAGGATGGCAAGATAGACATTGATGATGTCCTCAAGGTAACAAGATGGGGCTTCTTTGGTCACTCATTGATTTTCCTTCTTTTCCTGTTTGGTTGAATCAGCTTTTTAGTTTGACTTTGACATCTATCTGGCGTGTGTGTAATCTGTGTATGCTAGGTGGTAGAGCTGATCGATAAGGAGGACATCGATATCTCCACCAGCCAGGTTGCAGAGATCATGGTGATGCTGCAGAAGGAGGAGAAATTGGTGGAGAAGGAGAAAGCCAAGGAGAAGGTCGAGAAGGAGCAGGCTGCTAAACTCCAAAACTAGACTTACAGTGTAGGAAATGTAAGAGATCCTGAAGCTATTGAAGCTTTTTCAGGTCTAATAATATGTTCAGATTCAGAGTTAGGCTAAAAACAGTGCTGACCTCATATATATGAGCAAACTTTGCTTTGTTCAAATAAGACTATTGTATAATCAATGAATTGAGGGAAATGTATTTATTAGAAGGCAAAAGTAATTTAGTATGGAGCCCTGTACTGAAATTGTGGCCATGAATTAAGAAAAATTTCCCAACATTTGTTCCCTTGTTATGGGTAAATGATGTTGTACTAATTTGTTCCCATGATTTATTGATACGTTCCCTAGATTTAGTTAAATTGGGGCAACAAAGTAGTACAAAGTGGAACTATTTAATAAGGTGGTGGCTACAATATCTCACTTTTCCCTCAAACGTCATGTGTGGTGCGCTGTAAATTCAGAGATGAATTTGGAAAGAATGTTTGTTCATTTGTTCTCGAAAAGGCCCTCTTAAAGGTGGAGTGAGTCATTTCTGCGCCACTACCGGCACAAAAAAACCTGTTTGTATGAGCGGACTTGTTGGGCTGTACATAATGCCATCAGCACAACCAATAGCGTGAGTTTGGGGAGGAATTATCAGTCACTTTTGCGGCACTGAAATTGCACACTTCAGCTATAAGATGCAAAAAAAATTTACTTTAATAGTACCGTAAATTTACACCCTGGCAGTGATGTCATTTCCTGAGATCTGAGGTCATTTCCTCTCTTTTGCACATTACATCACCTGTCACCATCATTCCACTGCTCATTCAGTTTGATTTAATTGCATTTTTATTTATTTTTTCAGTTCATTATCTATTTTCATGAGCTTGTTGAATGTTGCTCAGAAGACATTGATATCTCTCATGTTTATTCAGTAACCAAAGAAGGTTTGTTGCAGATTTTATGCTTCATTTAGATCAGGGATGTCCAAACTCAGTCCTGGAGGGCCACTGTCCTGCAGAGTTTAGCTCCAACCCCAATTAAACTCTGCAGGACAGTGGCCCTCCAGGACTGAGTTTGGACACCCCTGATTTAGATACATGTACATACACATTCAAGCCACCAAGCACTGCAGCTTTATGTCACACACCAAAGGTCTGAAATAGTATTGGGATGTATATCTTCAGCACTTGAGATTTATTCAGGGCAGAAGTTTTTGCACTGACTTGAAGACGGTAGCAGAGTTAGATTCATAGTTTTTGATGTGCGTTGTTTATTCAGCTTTTATCTTGGGTTGATTTCAGCATCGCATTTGCATTTGTGGCCTTAGCATTCAAAAATCCCTCAAAATCAAATCGGGAATAAATTGAGATAAAATATAGCTAAAATAATATTTAACAGTTCAACATTGCTGGTGTTTGCATTGTATGCTAACAGTAAATATATGTTCAGTGGGCATCTCTGTTAGCTGGCTTGGATTAATGATAGTGTTTGTGAATGTTTGTATGTGTGAAAGAGTACCTTGGAACCTGAAAGGCAAAAGATGGAGGTCAGTGCAGACAGAATCAGGGTACAGCTCAGTCATCCAGTCCGGATGTGGCCTGGATGATCGCTTATTCCTTACATGGAGAGAGCGGTAGCAGTTGTTCTCATTGCAGAGCACCTACACTGAAGTGTAGATCAGCATGAGACTCGCACGCTTACTGGTGGCGTGAGTCTGGAAGCATAGTTTCACAGGGCACATAAGGCCGGGAATACATCATCTTAACCCTAAACATGTCATGGCGAGGGACCAGCATGTCTAACCTCAAAGCACAGTTCCTGTGATGTGTCTCAGACAGTGTCTAGGTGCCTATTTCACATTGTGTCCCTTAAAGGGATAGTTCACCCAGAAATGAAAATTTGGTCGTTCCTATCCTGTATGAGTTTTTTATTCTGTAGAACACAAAATTAGATATTAAAAAAAAATTCTCGCTGCTCTTTTCCATAATGCAAAAAAACTCATAAATGTTGAAAACAACATGAGAGGGAATAAATGACAATTTTCATTTTTGGGTGAACTATCCCTAACTTACCTGGGGGATGCTTAATTATAGTAACGGCATTTAGGCCTTTAACTATATTCATGAATTAGTATTATCATACCGTACAATAGAAAAAGTCCCATGTTTTTTGTTTTTATTGAACAAGTATTTTATGCTAATGTATAAATGCACTATATTCAGAGCTTTAATTTTCCTATTTGGCGTGTGGATCTAGACTCAGGAAGCTGCATGTAATGTCTGTTTGCACATTGAGAGATATTTTGGGGAAACTTGCACACTTGAATTTTTAAAGTGGTAGATATATTATGAATTTTGTAGAAAGGTATAAAGACACCTTGCAGATTGTGTTTTGTTTTGCGATTTTAAATTTAAGTTGTCAGATTAATTTATAAAAGATGGTGCATGTGCACATAAGTGACCACAGACTGAATGGATTGAAGATATGATGTAATTATCCCTGGAAACTAATTTACTGCTTAATCCAATTTAAATGGATGGAATATATTATTTATCTTCCCCTTATAAGGCCTGTACTTTGTCTTAGTATTTTTTTTTTTGACTATTCTGTATTTGTTAGAAGGTTCAAAACCTAAATACTGTTACGCTAGTTAATTTGTAGACTGAAAAATGGGTGGAAATGAGTGATATGTGCAAAAAGGTTTTTGAAAATCAGTATGATGCAAAATAAGAAATTTATTTTATTGTTCATACTGCCGATGTAAATATACTATTTACATACAAGTGGTTCCAAAGTCAAATAAAATCAAACTGATCTCTAAATTGAATGCTATTTTCCCATTTTATTTTTGACTCATGCATTTCATGTTTCATATATTTTTTGTCTTATTTTTTATTAATTAATGCTATGCTTTGATATGCTTTGATGCCCGATGCCTTTTCACTCCCCTGCTGCATTATTCACTGGTTATCACTGGCAGCATCTCTCTTCTCTGCAGTAATAAAATATTTAATTTGACTTGTAAATTTGAGTGTGTGTGTGTGTGTATATATATATATATATATATATATATATATATATATATATATATATATATATATATATATATATATAATATAATATAATATAGCGTGTATGTGTGTGTGTGTGTATATATATATATATATATATATATATATATATATATATATATATATGCTGTCAGAAACATCTACTTGAACAACTTCTGTTCAAGTTCAAAGTTAAGCTTCCGCTTATGTAAAAATCGGACGATACAGGACTGTAGGAGAGTCACACTTAAATTGAGCTAGAATAATGTCTGAGATGAAATGGCATAGAAGTCCAGTTATACTGCCCTGTGCTTGGTTAATAGCTAGGCTATTTTCCAGGATATATTTGTATAAGAAAAGATATGTTTTGAGATAACATTTAAAATTAAATTGAATTGAATTCTAATGCATGCACATTCCCTGTCTTTCTGATAAAGAAATTGAGATGCCATTTTCCATTTGAGGCAGCAGAAAATTATTTGGAGCACTTTACACAATTTTATTAGATCCTGATTACAATTTCAAAGCATGACTTGCTCCTGATTTATTTAGCCTTGAAATCAAAGTGTCATTTTGGTCTACAATAGAAATTATTATTTTTTATGATTATTTTTTGAAAATGCTTACTCTTGACCTACTCTTATAATGCAACAGTACTTTTGAGTTTACTTCATAACTGGACTGTTATGTATTAGATGAACCTGGTCTAAGGTTTTAATTCCAAGGTTATAGATGCATATCTTGGGGTATGATAAAGTTTTGAGGTTATTAAAGTATGTTAAGACCTTTCCCATTCATATTCATATTTTGTTTGAAGAATGGCAATATTTGCCAGACCACATGGTGGTGCTAGAGTCTTAGACAATGAAGGTAATCACAGCCATTTCAACATGATCCTGTTTGCAATGTATGACATATTATTCATAAAGTCAACCCCAAATGAATGCAGATGTTATACTTTTTCTTGCACCAGTTCAGAATATTATATGCATTCACATGAGTAGTAGATCATAGGACAACTGACAAGGTACGATCACAACTGTAACAATTAGTGTTGGTTGATAAAACAAGCACTGCAGAAAAGAGACTGACAGTCAGCATATCATGACTTTAACTCAAACAGTCTGAAGTCCAGACTAAAAGATGACGTGAAATTATGCCGTCTACAATAATAACTTGTGAGGACTTGAAGTGGGCTGAATAACTGGAGGGAGAGTCACAGTAAATCATGTGGGCTGGTAAGAGGACTTTGCTCTGTATATAAGAGGGCTTCTTGGTTGTAATGACACCTAAAGTTAAACAGCTCTTTTCTGGCCGGCCAAGTTTATATTTTAGGTGTTGCGTGGTGAAAGATTACATAATGTATATACTGTATGTTGCTTGGAGTCACTTAATAGACATAAGTGCTGAGAACAATCTAAAAACATTAAATGGTGCATGCTTTATGTCAAGTTCAATAGGCAAGGGACTCTATCTCTCCCTATTTCTGAACACATAAAACGTGGGCAGACATGGAGAACATGCTTAAATTCTCTAAAGACCCTCATCTACAACACACTATTGGCTTATTTAATTATTTATTCTCAGTATAATAATCTCTGTGTTAAGCAGATTCTTATATTGTAGCACTTGTAGCTTTTTGTTGATCACATTTTGCAAAATTAAATAACAGTAATGCACTTAATTTAAAGCTGCTGTAAGTGATGTCTTTTTTTTAAAACCAATGTCTACTACCTGACAGAAGTCACATTTTTAAAAAAGGTCTTATAAACAAAAAAATCGGACCAATCAGAACCGTTAGGATGCGGGGGTTACCATTTGAGACCCTTGGAAGTATTTAGGAAAACCTGTTTGGGTTTAGTCATTAATTTTGTCAATTCCATAAACCTTTGTCAGGTTATACACTATATTGAATTTAACCAGTATACAAATAAGGCTTTGAGGGATAGACTTACAGTGTTTACAATAGCAAGCACTGTATAAAGGTCATAGATTACATAACTTTCAAAACTGTTTTATGGCATTTTGTCTATTGAAAGTTTTTTTTTCTTTCTGGAAATATATTTAGACCACAGAATGTTTGAGAGTATGTATGAAGAGTTTACATCAGTCAGAGGTCTCTCATCATGCTGTATCACTGTAGCAGCTCTGTATTACTCATATTGCACTGTATTGAATGGCAGTATAGCACTTTCACAATGCTCTCCTGATTGATGACTTTGAATGTACTTTGGTGCAATGACATTTTGTTGAAAAGTTCTTGGGATGGGGTACAGATGAGTAGTTTTTTGCTAATAAATTGATCGATAACTAATTTTTATTGTGCAGATACATAAATGTACATGCTTCCATTATTGGAATACTGTTTCCACGTCAGAGTAAAAAAATTAAGTGTAATTGTGGCTATATCTCGAAATGTGACTTATTCACAATTACCTTTTTATAACTCTGAGGTAGAAATGGCTTCCATATTCAATAGATTGTACTGCTTAATTTTTTTCATGTTTGTCAACCGCTTTAGAATTGTGCAAAAAGACATGGCGTGTCAATGCAAAATACCAGTGTGTGTAAGTTTAGGGTGCACTTGTGTCGACTTGAGATGGAATTACACATTGAATAAATACACATTGAAATTTTGTCTTTGGAGAGATGTTTTTTGGTGGGAAAAAGTTATTTCTTTTCGAGAACGCAGTGGAAAGAGTGCATGGAGGCTGGAGAATGCTCATGGAGCAAACATTTACTCTAGACTTACGACACTGAGATGTTGCTGACGTCAGGAAAGAACACTTCATTCTCTCCAGCTCGCTTGGCTCACACTATACTTTGGGGCAATGAGACTTCAGCTGGGTATGATGAGTGGAGCCGTGCTGTGTTGCGTGGTGGGTGTGTATGGTTTGACTGGTTAACATGGCCCTGTTAGCACCTGCTGATAAATACCTTAACTATACACTCTGTGGGGAAAATAAAAATGAAAATCATTGATGGCCTTTTAGAAATAGCTATATTTTTGTGAGAAAATAAACTAAAACATATCGTTTAGGTATTATAGACCAATGTGAAAGGTAAGATGGGGTCTATTTTTTTTTCTCCTGACCATCTCTCATCTTAACACATTTAATGAATGACTTTGCTCTTCTTAATTTTGTAATTTGAGTTACTCTAAATATCAACATTTGTGAGATTTAGTCAGTCGAAACCAAACGTTTTGAGGTTAGATGATCTAGAATTGGTGTCTATTGGATAAAGAGTTTTTTTTTAGATTTGGGGAGTAAAAAAAATGTGAAAAGACAGAACTAGGTAAAATGCCCTGAGTGGCATGTTATTACTATTAATTATTTTACTATTTTACTATTAATTACTGCAGTAATAACAGTAAATGATGCATAACTACATGCAACCTATACCTAACCCTAAACCAAACCATACTTCTAACTTTAACCCTATATAGTAAGTACATGTTGTCAATTAATATTATTCGGTAATATACAGGTCCTTCTCAAAAAATTAGCATATTGTGATAAAGTTCATTATTTTCCATAATGTAATGATAAAAATTAAACTTTCATATATTTTAGATTCATTGCACACCAACTGAAATATTTCAGGTCTTTTATTGTTTTAATACTGATGATTTTGGCATACAGCTCATGAAAACCCAAAATTCCTTTCTCAAAAAATTAGCATATTTCATCTGACCAATAAAAGAAGTGTTTTTAATACAAAAAAAGTCAACCTTCAAATAATTATGTTCAGTTATGCACTCAATACTTGGTCGGGAATCCTTTTGCAGAAATGACTGCTTCAATACCGCGTGGCATGGAGGCAATCAGCCTGTGGCACTGCTGAGGTGTTATGGAGGGCCAGGATGCTTCGATAGCGGCCTTAAGCTCATCCAGAGTGTTGGGTCTTGCGTCTCTCAACTTTCTCTTCACAATATCCCACAGATTCTCTATGGGGTTCAGGTCAGGAGAGTTGGCAGGCCAATTGAGCACAGTAATACCATGGTCAGTAAACCATTTACCAGTGGTTTTGGCACTGTGAGCAGGTGCCAGGTCGTGCTGAAAAATGAAATCTCCAAAATCTCCTGATAGCTAGCTGCATTGACCCTGCCCTTGATAAAACACAGTGGACCAACACCAGCAGCTGACATGGCACCCCAGACCATCACTGACTGTGGGTACTTGACACTGGACTTCAGGGATTTTGGCATTTCCTTCTCCCCAGTCTTCCTCCAGACTCTGGCACCTTGATTTCCGAAGGACATGCAAAATTTGCTTTCATCCGAAAAAAGTACTTTGGACCACTGAGCAACAGTCCAGTGCTGCTTCTCTGTAGCCCAGGTCAGGCGCTTCTGCCGCTGTTTCTGGTTCAAAAGTGGCTTGACCTGGGGAATGCGGCACCTGTAGCCCATTTCCTGCACACGCCTGTGCACGGTGGCTCTGGATGTTTCTACTCCAGACTCAGTCCACTGCTTCCGCAGGTCCCCCAAGGTCTGGAATCGGTCCTTCTCCACAATCTTCCTCAGGGTCCGGTCACCTCTTCTCGTTGTGCAGCGTTTTTTGCCACACTTTTTCCTTCCCACAGACTTCTCACTGAGGTGCCTTGATACAGCACTCTGGGAACAACCTATTTGTTCAGAAATTTCTTTCTGTGTCTTACCCTCTTGCTTGAGGGTGTCAATGATGGCCTTCTGGACAGCAGTCAGGTCGGCAGTCTTACCCATGATTGCGGTTTTGAGTAATGAAACAGGCTGGGAGTTTTTAAAAGCCTCAGGAATCTTTTGCAGGTGTTTAGAGTTAGTTAGTTGATTTAGATGATTAGGTTAATAGCTCGTTTAGAGAACCTTTTCATGATATGCTAATTTTTTTAGATAGGAATTTTGGGTTTTCATGAGCTGTATGCCAAAATCATCAGTATTAAAACAATAAAAGACCTGAAATATTTCAGTTGGTGTGCAATGAATCTAAAATATATGAAAGTTTAATTTTTATCATTACAATATGGAAAATAATTAACTTTATCACAATATGCAAATTTTTTGAGAAGGACCTGTATAATTATACCGTGACAAAGACACCAAAATAAAGTGTAAGTCAATAAATTTAGCTTTCGAATTAATCTCTTTTACTGGGATTCTGCTTTGTCATCATAATTGCAGTTATTCAACCAAATTGCCAAAAATGCAATTTTAAATATATATATATTGTTGATAGACAGTAGTTGATATAAATACAATTATATCAAAGGATGATTTCAAATATCATTTATACATTTTGTAAAAACTTCCCCGGGGGTTTCTTGCCCCAGGTAGGTGGCATCTTACCGCATTAGTGTGGTATGATGGCAACTTCGAATAATTTTGTGCTATGATGACAGGTAAATCAGCAAATGTTTCTTATTTCCCTTAATAACACATTGGCTGATGCATCATCACCTGCACATGCTAAACTTATATCTAAATATGAATGCTTATAAGTGTTTGACCACTAGGGAGCAGTGTATGACAAGCTGGACTGCCTTTTATAGCTCTTTATAAACATAATTTGCTCCACTGGGTAATTTTTATTCTTTTATATATTTGTCTCGTTCATATATGTCATTTTGCTGGGCTCATGCAGAGCGTGGAAGTTAAATCTGTAAGGTGAAACCTGCAGAAATCAAACTGGTATGGCAAGGGACGGTATCATCACACAGTGTGAACCAGTTTATAATGGGGTAAATGTCACCAGAAGTGTGTTGCGATAGAATAATTTCTTTGTTCTCTCTCTCCTAAGTCTCTTCGTCTCGTGTCCTCGTTGCGACTGATGAATGTTTTTCAACTGTAGCCGGGATATTATTGGATGGCACAGTGAACTACACACTGCACTCAAGCAAACTCCTCTCTCTCCATGAGTTCCCAGTCTGCCTGTAATAATATTGTTCCTCAAACTCCTCTACAAACACATCACCTCTTTACTCCCCGTTCCCCTCTGTTAGCCTGCGTCGCCATGGCGCCAGCAGTCACCAGAACCCTGGCACGAGGCCGGGAAACGTGGTTACCATGCCAAAGATTGTGGTCAGTAAGGGGAACTCTTATAGGCCAGTAAAGATGATCTCTACAATAGTCATGAGAATCCAGAAGAATTGAAGAAAAACAAATAGTGATGGTCTGTGTAGGAAAAAGACCACATGCAGGTAGTTTCGATATTCTGAGGTTTGCCCTGGCGTGAGTTTGAAATGCTGCAAAAGGATCGCTTACTCACTGCGAAATGTCTGTGGGATCTGCTGTGTATATGCCAGCCCAGGGGCCTCAGCTGGATCTGCTTTACACATGCAATCCATCAGGTGTGTGTGATGCAAACTCATGCGGGTTAAACATACTGCTCGCAAACACATCCCGGATCATGTGTGAGTTGATGAGGAACCGTTGACAGCCGTGTATAATTCTCGAACTGCTGGCATGTAGTTTCACTTCTGTCGTGTAGCCTACTGTAAACTGCCACGGTGCCCAGTACAGCCTGACTAAAGTACAAAAACATCAGGCCTGTATCACTATATGGCTGGAATAGTATATTGACCTTTTCTGTCCCCATACCCCCCCCCCCCCCCCATCCCTTCTCTGCTTCATTGTTATTGTTTGGTCTAATGTACAGCTTGAGCGTTCAGTGGGTTTGGGTTTGTGAAAGTGAAGGTGTTACGAGGAAATACACTGCCCTTACAAAACAACTGTGGTGGTACTTTTAGCGAAAACTTCAGCCATAGCAGGCAAGGTTATGAAATGTTATGACATTAAGAAACAAATCAGCTTTAGCTAACTAAATGAGTCATTAATAATTATTTCATGCTAGTTTCCATGTGATACAGGCTTGAAGTAGACTTAGACTTTTCTTGCCTATTGTCAATAGGGCTATGTCCAATCAAAACGTTTTCGCAAACAAGAAAAAATGTAGGGCGGGACTTGATTTTGTCCATCGGGAACTGATTGGATTGTTGTCGAATGGTATTTCTGCTGTCATGTGAGTGACAGGTTGTCTTGCTCTTGTGCCAGTAAACTCATCATCAGAGAAGAAAAGAGATGTCACTGCATGAGGGAGGGAGTTATTTTGATTAAAGATTTTGAGGGCAAATTAATATATATATATATATATATATATATATATATATATATATATATATATATATATATATATATATGTGTGTGTGTGTGTGTGTGTGTGTGTGTGTGTGTGTGTGTGTGTGTGTGTTTGTGTGTGTGTGGAGGGGGGGGGGATGCGTATAAAATGTGTAAAGATAAATCATATATAGCAAATACTGCAATATTCCATAAATAAAAACAGAAAATACATGCATTTAGAAAATAGGCAGGGTGAAATTTTAATTAACATTAGTAAAAATTGTGTTACTTATGGCTACAGTGTTTGGGTGTCCACATACATTTGGTCATATTGTACTACATACTTAAAAATAAAATGACAGTGGTAATAAAGTCCAATTAGCCAAAGCCTTTTTTAAAAGTGAATAGACTGTATTTGGTTCTGGAGTGACTGGGTCAGTTCATAGTGAGTGTATTGTCCTTCAGTGTGTATGTTAAACAGCGTGTATGTGATTGAGTGTGTTTGTGTGTGTGTCAGGGCACTGTTGAGCAGGTGTTAGTGAAGCAGCTCTTTAAAAAGGCTAAACCATTGGCACAGCTCAGAGGGATGTGAAAAAGAGAGAGAAAACGAAAAGGAGGGAAGAGAGGAGTTAAGGAAGAGGAAAGTAACTGGTGTAAAGTGGATTTCCTGGCTGGAAGACAGCTGGTCATTCCCATGGGACTCATTACAGCTCTGACAATCCAGTGTTACGCACACAGCCACATGTACATGCAAAACGAGGTCTCTGTTTGCCATGAATGTAAAGCCATGCTAATCAATTTTCTGGCCAACAGCTCCTTTCCTTTCTACATACCTCAATTTTTCTGTGTTTAAAAGGATAATTCACCCCACAATTAAAATGGTGTCATTGTTTACTGATCCTCAGGCCTGTATGACTTTCTTTCCTCTGTGGAACACAAAAATACATATTTTTGTCCATGCAATGAAAGTCATTTGGGTCCAGTGTTGTTTTGGACCCCATTGACTTTCATTGTATGACAAAAACAGTTTAAATATCCTTTAAAATATCTTTTTGGCATGAGAGCGGGACAACCTGTCACTCACATGAGATCACAGCAATAGCAAACAATAAAGTTTTAACGATCCAATCAATTCCCAATGGACAAAATCTAGTCCCGCCCTACATTTTTTCTTGTTTGAGAAGCTGTTTCACTCGTATGTACGTTACAATAGGGAAGAAAAGACTATCGCATCTTCTGTTTCATGCAGACTTTGAAGGATTTTAACCTGTTATTGTCTTTGGTACTTTAATGACCAGATGTGACATTCTGATACATAGTGAAAATGGTAATGATGCAGTTAAAAACTCAAAAATGGCAACGACGCATAGATCTCCAGACAGCCTCACGGCTCACTCTCACAGTCGTTATTTAGGGAACTGTGATAGACTGAACTGACGTTATCAGTGTGAGAAGATTTTGCCATCTTCAGAGATCACATTGTAATAAGCGATATAAATTCAGAGCCCAGCTGAGACATCTCATCCATTTCTGATGTCAACGGCTCAAAGGCACTCTCATACACGTGCTGTTTTGCATGTTATGTGAGAGGGAGGCTGCTTTGTACCTATAGTTTGGTCGTGAGCATGGGACGGGATATTTTTAGAGCTTTGATACAGTGATGTATTGCATGCTTTTTTTGTATGCAGTAATTTCCAGAATCTTGTTGGAGGGATAAATCATAGAAAAACCAGTGGTGATTTTCAAGCCTCCCTCCTTTCATTTTTCTAATTAACAATATTTCGATTTTTTTATCTGAAAATTGTATGTTTGTTTAATACAATTCAGGATAGTTAGTTAATCTGAGCTAATTTAGCTCTCTCTCTTCTGTAGTTTTATTTTTGCCTTTTTGTGCTCTTCTGCTTTAACTTTTGTCTTAATGTACATGCTGCTTCAGATGTGGCTTACTTTGCAGTGTACAGTGGTAAATCTAACCAGAATTTAATTGGCTCATAACCTCCAGCATCACGGCCCCATACTCCAATCTGTACATTTTATGGGAATTCAATTTAAGGCATTTTTTTACATTTTGATGCAAAATATAATTATAATTTAAGTAATAAAAAATTTTAACTACACCAATACATTCTCACAATGTATACAGTCTCCCGGTTTCTCTAACGGTCTTTTCTTTATTTCAATGGAGCTGTTTTTGAATCATTGAGTATTTTCCTGTTTATCCCAGTAAAGCTGATTTGAAACTGTAAAACGAACTGTATTATATAAAGCGCAACATAAATAAAGGTGACTTGTCTTAACATTCAGTTTGAATAGTGATTAAGACTAGTAAACAAAAGAAATCCTAATTCTGTTTGAGCCTTTTGATGATATTCAATATGGTTTAGACGGTGTTTTTTTAAAAGGTTGTTTTTTGTCGATTAGCATATAAACCATTAGGAAAATAAATAGTCTATAGCTGTTTTTACAGTCAAAGGTAGTACAGAATCTGAATCTTTTCTAGTAAAAAAAAAAATATACCAAAATGTATTTCAAATATACTAAGGTATATACTACAAATCCATTAACATATTTACTGACATATCGCTTGAGACTTACTGATATACTGATATTATAATTAAACTTTATTTGGTACTTCTTTATTGCACAACACATATTTCTTAATATTAAGCCTAAAATGTGTTCTAATATCACTATTAGTAAGGATAGTATGATCTCTGTATTGTATCAGTCTTTAAATTCAAGATATTTAAGGCCTAACTAAAGTATACTTGCTACAGTTCCACTTTAGCACATTCAAATATACTTAGGTATATCTGTAGTTGTACCTCAGCACTATTTCCGGATAACTAAAGTGCATTAAGTACAAAATTAGTTGTTCCAATTTAGCAGACTTAAAGTATGCCAAAAGTAGAATTGCAGGGTATTTATAAACTGTTTGTAGTATACTTAGCATAAAATAAAATGTATTTCAAATATACATTTTGGTACATTTATTTGTGGGTGTGTACTCTACTGTTCAAAAGTTTTGGGGGTCAGTGAGGCTTATTTAAAAAATGCATTCAAATAATCAAAAGTGACAGGCATTTATAATAAGATTTCTATTTCAAATATATGCTATTATTTCAAACTTTCTATTCATCAAAGAATCCTGAAAAACGTGTCAGATTCCACAAAAATATTAAGCAGCACAACTGTTTTCAACACTGATAATAACAAGAAATATTTCTCGAGCAGCAAATCAGCATATTAGAATGATTTCTGAAGGATCATGTGACACTGAAGACTGTTGTAATGATGCTGAAAGTTCAGCTTTGCCATCACAGGAATAAATTACATTTTAAAAACCATTCAAATAGAAAACAGTTATTTTGAATTGTAATCACATTTTACAATATTATGGTTCTTAGCTTAAGCCTCATAAGCATAATAGATAAGCATAATAGACTTTCAAAACATTAAAAAACTTTGCTTACCCCAAATATTGAACTTTATTGTATATAGGCTACCATAAAATGGTGTATTTACATAAATAAATTTAAGGCCTCCGTAAGCTAAATATAAGGTGTTTTTTCTATGCTATTTATGGCATTTTTATTTTAAAATGAATTTTTAATGCTGTTTAAGGTTCTTTGGGCTCTCGGAGTAATTGTGCCACTGTGTCAGAGCGCTGAAAGATCAATCTGAACAGGATCTGCAGTCCTTTGTTGCACTTGCAGTCTCATGTTTTTCTGGCAGTGCAGACCAGGAGAGAGCAGCAGCTCACACCAGTTCATGGTGCCCCAGAGTGCCACTCTAATGTGCAGATGTCCATCGTAGACCAGATGAGCTCAAAAATCAATAGCTGCCCTTTAAAACTGTGGGCCCCACCAAAGTCCCTGTGTACCTGGTGTAGTTTACCAGCTCACATCAGTGCTCCTAGCTAGTCCCCGGTCCAATCACTCCCTGATTGGGACAGATGGGCATGCTGGAGTATAGAGAGACCAGACTGCATGTCCATTTATTCTCATTAGTCATGAGTCTGATTTATTTTATTTTTTTTTTACCCAGTGCAGCCTAGCCACTAATTTATTTGAAAAGAGCCATATAGGACATGGTTGTCTTCAGGTGCACAAAGCCACACATATTTTCATTAAACGTTTAGTAGTTTTCCCCAAAATGAATCATTTACTCACCCTCATGTACAATCTGTTCTTTTTTATATAGGCCTACATACTCAAAACATATTTAGGCCTAAATTTAAGATTAATGTATTTTAACTGTGTAAAATTTACATCCACTTTTAACATCAAGTAAAAAATACGATGCATATTTGTCAGCCATATGTAAATATTCCTGTAACGGTACTAATAAACTGAATTTGTTTTAAATACCATGTTTATATATTTATAATATATTCAGGGTTATTTATTCACATTGATGTTTATATTTATTATTAAGTAAATTCAAATTCTTTCAATCTCACTATTTTATTAATACTTGTTCATAGATTTTAACTGATTATATTTCATTGTTTTTATACAATTAACAGATTTATGCTGATTATAAGCAGTTTCAATAAATGTATTTTGAAAATATTATTTAAATAAAATCAAAATGAGAGAAAAATCTACTAATAAACTATGCCATGATCCATTTTTTCACGTGCAGTGATAGTGAATTGTGACCATGGCTCTCAAGTAAGATTCTCAAAGCAAAATTTTCAATGAATAATGACTACATTTTCAGTCTGTTCCTCATTTGAATCTATCATGTGTGCTATATTCAGTTTTCTAAAGCCGTAAGTCATATGAACTGTTTTTCTGATGCTTTATTGGAGTTCTTTTGTACTTTTTGTAGCTTGTCACCATTCACTTTAAATGAACGGAAAAGAGGAACTTGCACGTTCTGCTAAACATCTCCTGTTGTGCTCCATAGAATAAAGAAACTCATAAAGGTATGGAATGACGTGAATGTTAATAAATGATGACAGAATTTTCATTTTTGGGTGAACTATCCCTTTAAGTGTGAAGGTGAGTTTGCAGGAGGCAACCAAACCAAAATATTGAGAGTGCGCTAAAGAATTATGATTTTGTGTTTTCATGTGTTTAGAGGTCACAGTGTCTCTCTCAAGCTGTGACTTCAATCTTTTGAGGTGTCAGCGTGATGAGAACGTGTGCGTGAGAGAGAGATAGACTAACACAGCCATGGCCTCCATGCCTGTCACCTTTCACCAAGCAGAAAACACAGCTTTTACTTGGGTTCACTTGCAGGGGGTCTGCGGCCGAGGGACCACGATATGTGTGTGCTCGCTTGTATTTATGCGTGTGAGAATGTGTTATTTGGAGTGACAGCTCTTGTCGACGTCTCCATCACCTTCCTGAAGGGGCGTGTCCCTTCTGTCAGAGTCTTGAATGACGGGTCACCGTGTGCCATGTTCTTCAGACCGGCCATACAAACGACCCTCTTCCCCTTTCCCTCACCCCTCTCTTCTGTCCATCCTTCCATTCTTCACACAGCTTTCATAAGTATCTCTATTGTGTTGCATATGTTCTAGCCTTCAGTGTTAAACGCATGAAGAGCACCGTTATGCCCCTCCTCGTGGGCTGCACCCGCATATCCAGACCCTTCATCAAACGCTTGACTGCGAGCTAAATAAAATCTACCCACACACACACTGGTATAAAGAGGCCTATTGTCTGCAGGCTGCTTTTGTGAATGTGGAATTATCGCAGGGGATCCTCTAAACCATCTTAGAGCGACTGACAGCTTCATAGAGAGGGAGAGAGGGGTGGAGGGGGGCTGGAGATCTGAAGCGGAGACTCCTGGGGGAGTTTAAGAGCTGCTGGCTGCAGTGAGGCGGGACGGGACGGGGGTACTTCCTGCTCATCGTTAGGGTCCGGCATCTGCGTCCAGTTCCAAAGCTCCTGCGTCCCGCTGATGCCTCAGCAGATCCATCACAATCATCCGATTAAACAGGAGCTACTAAAGAGAAACCAACCGTTCCTCAATCCTAGTAACTAATTGTATCAGATTGTCAATTGAATGACAGATTTAACTTTGTTTTGACATTCAACTCTTGTTTCTATGACAGACTTATCCCAGTCTAGAGTAGGCATCTAAATCCATGGAAATGGTTTCTGTACCACAAGTTCAGGAATATAAAAAAATATCATGACGATGTGATGGAAATAATTTCGTACTTTTCTCAACTCTCAAAGTACAAACATTACCGTTCAAAAGTTTTTGAAAGACATTAATTATTAATAAAGGATGCGATGAAATTATCAAAAGCGACAATCAATACATTTATAATTTTACAAAAGATGCTCTATTTTAAATATATGCTGTATCCACAAAATTATTATTAAGCAGCACAACTGTATTCAACATTAAAAACAATAAGAAAGAACACAAAGATTCTTGATAATCAAATCAGCATATTATAATGATTTCTGAAGGATCAAGTGACTCTGAAGACTGGCTGCTGAAAATTCAGCTTTGCCAGCACAGGAATAAATTACTTATTTCAAAAAATATAATAAAATAGAAAACAGTTAAATTGTAATAAAGTTTCACTATCACTTTTTACTGTATTTTCACGAGTTCCTTTGCCCATATAATCTTTAAGCTGTAAGGTTAAGCGTATTTGGCTTGCTGTCCACAGTGGAGGGGCTCGAGGAAGCATCTTCAACTCGAGCTTAGATATACCCCCCTCTGTGGGACTACTAATGCTTAGATTATGAGTATGGTAGCAAGATGCCTAAATTATGTTGGTGGAATTGGGGAGGGGGGGGGATGCAGAAAAACAGCTGATGCCAGAGCTAGGTGAGCGGCTGCTTATATGCTCCGGCGGTTAACTGAAAGATTAGATGGGTTCACTCCTCCCGATATTACGTTGTGAACTTTACTTTATTCAAATCATTGCAGTCTCAGTGAGCATGAGAGACTTCTTTCAAAAATATTAAATCTTTTGAATTGCAGTGTAACTAAAACTTTCTCAAACATATATTTTTCTTAACCAGCGTTTTTGTCTTTTTTCCTCACCCCGGTAAAGCATATCTAAACATCATGGAGAATCAAATGTATATATTTTATTATTAAAGTCCACCTGTGGTGAAAATCTGAAGTTTTTATGTCGTTTATGTATCTATTTGGTGTTTTTAATATGCTTTAAGACAAACCATGTGGAAATTCAAAAGTCGACACCATTGCTGAGTATTTTCTCTTTAACTGAGGTGATCTGACAAATCGCTGGTGTTTCTGACGTCACAAACTACTTTGTAACCAATCATGTACATGCCGGCAGGCTTTAGCATATCATTAACTAGAAACAGTGAAGTCTCAAGAGAAGGCAGTTTATCCCGGTACATTTTTCTGTTTAAATGAAAAATCGGGTAGATTTAGCAATATAACGGTTGTATGATGAATATTACGATGTTATGATCAACTACCTTTCTCCACTGGCGTTCTGATTTCAAAGTGTTTCTGATGATTGTTAGAAGGCAGCTGTCTGACTCTGACATGGCGAAGGGAAACATGGCGTGTGTACCATTAGCAACACATTAGCTGTTTTATAACATAGTCAAGCAAAAGGCTAATCATATTAATTAGCGTTATTTGTCCGGCGTTGTAAAGAGCGATATCATTGCGCAGCGTTTACCCCAGTAAGTTGGCGGAGTGAATCTCTGAGCTGTGTTAGTGAGTGGAGGCGGGGTTAATTAGCACATTCATGATTCCATGCATATTAAACAAAGCAAAGGTGTAGAGTTACATTCACGCTATTTACAGGTAGGCTATGAAGAATTTCTTTTCACTGGAATTTTTTTTTTTTAAATATGTCATCTTGGTTATCAAAGATGAGTTTTAAGGGGGAAATTATTGACTACAGGGGGACTTTTAGACTTTAGGGGAATTTATGTTCAAGTTTATTGTTCTTTATCCAAATTAGTAGTGAAAAAAACACCCCTAACCTAATAAAAAACATAATACAACATTATGTTCTCTGAAAATGGTTTTTGCAGTGATTTAGCTTTGCACTCTAAAAATAGTTTAGCAAAGAAAACTAAAACAAAAAACAAGAAAGACAACATGATTTTTTTTTTTTTTGAGTTCTCACAACACTAATGCTCAGTTAGCAATGCATGAAACTGGTATTCATTCTTTTGTTTATCATTCATGTTTTAAATGACTGATAACTTGCAGTATAAAGATGTTTAATTTGAGTTTTTTTAATAAGATATAAGACACAGACCAGCACAACAGTAACTGTCATAGTATTGCTGTAATGAATGTTGGAAACTCACAAACACAAAAGACTTATTTTGTGCACATCTTAATGTTTGTCTAAATAAATGGCTTAATCAGCACTAGTCAAGGTAGCTTAATGCATTATATAGAGTATCTAACAACAGTATATTGTGTAATTTTACCATGTCAATGAATGATGTGTTTTGAGTCGAGTGCAGTGCGGATGGGCTGATGGATTTATTGGAGGGTCTTCATTCTCTGCATACGGTTGTGGAGGTCCCATGATATGCCAGGAAATACCACTCCATGCTGCCACTGATACATCACGACACAGCTCCCACCCCCACCCCCACTCGCACGAATCCTGAGTTATATGCAATTAGTACCAACAGTCACAAACTGAACCGTGTTGATGCATGGGTTATGGGAACGAGCATGTATTTATGTGTGTGTATGTGTATTTAGAGTAGCGACAGCTGATACTGGTCAGCTGTCTCATTAGTTTTATCATTAGGCTAACAGCTGAGTACAGAGGCTCTCTTTTCTCTTTCTCACTCCTTTCCCTCCTATTTGTCTTTCTACTCTGTGTTTCTCATGGGAAATACTTGGAGCAGTGCCCCATTTCCATCTCCTACCATATTCAGATATGCCTTATATGAAATGTAAACAAAGGCCAAACCGTTCAACCCTTTCATCATGTTCTACGGTTTCAGACTCATCTCATATCCACCGTGCCCTTTCCATATACTCCACATACTGTGCCCTGTGAGGTTATAATGGTGACTCTCACATCCAGCTGTTCTGGGGCTTGTCTAATTGTTGGCATGACAGTGTCAGTGATATGGTAAGGGGATGCCCTGGTCATATGTGCACATCGCTGGACTGTTGTAATAGACTGGCTGGATATGGTCTCACTCTTACTGTCTCTCACAAACACACACTAGAGGCCTGTTGCCCAAAGCCGGTTTCAGTGACTACTGGCTACCCATTGGGACACCTGACCATTACACCAACAGGGACTGTAATGTCATCGCATTCTAAATGCATATAAATTAATATAGAGTTGCCCCCCCCCCCCCACACACACACACTATTGGTCCACCCAATGTGTGTGTTGAGTTGCTTCCGAAGGATAGTGTTTCAAATCAGTCACTTAATTTTCATTGTGGTTGGGATGCTGTCTTAGATAGGAAGCTGCCTGTATAGGGAATCTACAGCAAGGCAGCTTGTTGTGTTTGGACAGTAGGAGTTTTTGTGAAAGGTTCTTTCATTAAGAAGAGAGACTAGGGATGGGCAGAGGTGTAATGGTGGTCTGAAACCGCCCTCTGAACCTCCGCCGATAAACTCAGAGGAAGTGTAAATATTTGTCCCTGCAACAGTTTTGACAGGGCTGTCCTATTAACCAGCTTCAGTACCTCATTCAGCACTCTCTGTTTGTTCAGATCTGCATGTGTGCATGTGAGTGTTTGTATTACACATTTTAGTGCATCTGTACAAGTCTTTTTTTGGAGGAAGTCTTTCTGGAACAGTGTTATGTCAGATTAGACGATTGCTCTGCATGCGTGATCTGAACGACAGCTGCCCAGAACTTCTGCTGTCCTGCTATAGGTTTAATGTGCTCATATTGTGTTACGTAATCGACACCCTTCACTGGCAAAATCTAATTTTCTTTGCTCTTGTTTCTATTTCCTCACAATTCCTCAACTCATCTGTCCTTCATAAAGACCTTTATGCTTTTTTTTCCTCTGTATTCGTATAGTCATCTTTCGTGTCCAAATGTTATTAATAGTTGTATCTTTAGCACTATTTGGGTCTTTTCATTATTCCTGGCTGCATTTATTGAATCAAAATACAGTAAACACTGCAATATTATGACATATTATTGCAATTTAAAATAACTGCTTTCAATTTTAATATATTTTAAAAGGTAATATTCCTGTGATGCAAAGCTTAATTTTTAGGCATCATTACTCCAGTCTTCAGTCACACGATCCTTCAGAAATCATTCTAATATGCTGATTTGCTGCTCAAGAAACATTTCTTATTATTGTCAATTTTGAGAACAGTTGGGCTGCTTAATATTTTTGTGGAAACTGAGATCATGTTTTTCAGGATTCTTTGATGAATAAAAAGTTAAAAAGAACAGCATTTATTTGGAAATAAAAATCTTTTGTAACACATAACATAAATATCTTTACTGTAACCTTTGAATTTAATGCATCCTTGCTGAATAAAAGTAGTTATTAACAAAAATCTTATCGACCTAAAACTTTTTAATCATTGTGTATGTAATTTGCTTGCCCACTGTCTCAGAATCGATTCACAGTTTGATGTTAGCATGTTGCTAAGCTAACATGAAACTCTAAGGATAAATAACGCACAGCGAAATACTGGCTAAAACAGTCTATAGTCAGTCGATCTATTATTTCTGCTAATTTAATGCTAATGCTTATATAATGCTTTAATTTTTTGAATGAAATATGATTGCTTTCTCCATGAATAAGGATATCTGCGATTTTTCCTTTGAATTTGCATATGATGCATCAACGATAGGCGTCTCATTTTGGAGCAGAGCTTGTGTGTTTAGCTAGTGTTGTTTTGTATAGCAGCACTTTGTGTGTTTGGCTTGTGTTACTGTGTATGGAAATATTCTGGGTTGCCTGGTATAATGAGATCAGATCAGTGGGTCAGCCAGCACCACAGAGACCCACAAAACACATCAGTCACTTACAGAAACCCAGAGCAGAGCACAGCGGCTAACAGGAAATGGTTTTAAGACAAAAAACATGGGCCTGAAATGTTTTCATATAAGAGAGGGCACAGACACTCTTTTTTAAAGAACGTCATGATTTTGAACAATTGATTTGTTTGTGTTTGATTTTGCTTGTGTGTGTGTGTGTGTGTGTTTGTGGGTTGTCAGGCTCTGTTCTCTCCGATTCTCTTTGATTTCTCCACGGTCTTCTGATCTTTTTACATCCTTTCTCTTCTCTGAGCAGGTTATTGTTTCAGGGCAAGAGCTGTAAAAGAGTTCAATGCTCATAATGTAACCCCCCTCACACACACCGAACCAAGGGCCTGAGGTGAGCGCTAGATGAAAGGGTGAGTCTATAGCAGGCACTCATCCTCTGAGGATTCTTTGTTGTGTTTGTCTTCTTCCACAGGGTCTTCATCATGTTTACCTGAAAACCCAACGCACAAAAAACTCACTTATACTTTGTTATTATGAAATTATTACCTCATTGTACGCCTAGTTACTTCCAGACAAGGTCACTGAAGTTTATTTCACTGATGATAGCTCCGATCCTTTAAAGTCTTATGCACACATACACACAGTAATTGCACCCCCCTATTAGGCCTGTATTTTTAGTGCAGACTCTCCCAGAGGTCTTTTAGGCTGACGATGGTATGGGCTGAGTGGGCAGATGCAATAACACTCCTCTCACCTGTCTCCACCGCTGAGACTCATCACGATTTCACGCTGACAATCTAGCCATGTGACACGTACACGCTGCGTGCAGACACACAAGCAGTGCTTTTGAAATCACAATCCTCTGTATGGAAATTTTATGGTGCATAGTGATCTTAGTATTGGAGTGTGGAAAGATTTAATTGTACTTGCATTTTTATCAGGCCTAAATTTGCAACACACACAAGTGTTCAGATATAGTGTTAAATGTCACGCATTACTGTCATCAGATTAGTAGTGGACAACTTAAAGTTTTTCAGTGGCCTACCTTGTGCCATTCTGTCATTACTTAACCAAAATCAAATCAAAAATCAAACAGATTGGTTATACTTGAAAACCTACATTTTGTGTTGAGAATAGTTAAAAAATTCAGGGGACCTATTACCAAAACTTAAATGACATGATAATGTTGATCATTACATCAACTTAATATTGTGTGTAATTTAAACAGATTTTTTTGCATTAACTGTTTTAAAAAAATAAAATAATTGTAGTCATTTGAATAAAATAATTGTCTTTGAAATGTGGGCTGTGGAT
Source organism: Gila orcuttii (assembly GCA_026230005.1). Lineage (NCBI taxonomy): Eukaryota > Metazoa > Chordata > Actinopteri > Cypriniformes > Leuciscidae > Gila > Gila orcuttii. Next base: position 10,636,901 of record JAPDVR010000019.1, on the reverse strand, counting down.
TTTTTGGGAAATGTCAGTGCTTGCGGACCTGCTAAAGAAAAATAATAATGTTTTAAGTTTAAGTTTCTTTGTAAATGAAAAGCCGCATGTCTTTGTCATGACTGTAACGATGAGGCAGGAATGAAGCGGAGAGAGAATCCAATTGCAAGCACTACTTTAATGAAACTAACAGGTAATCCTGGGCGAACAACAGTACATGGAACTCAGAACATGGAACTCAGGACGGGAACAAGCAACAGCAAACAACTACAACGACCGAAAAACAACAACTGAAGCACAGAGATTTAAATACACAGGCAAACAAACTAAACAAGATAACAAGGGGGCGTGGCTAATAAGAAACACCTGGGGAGACTAAACAACATAACGGGGAACTGCTAACATGGGACAAGACAGGGGAACACAGACGTAAATCGTGACAATGACACTCAGTATGTGTTTTGTTTTCAGTTGGCCATGCAGTGTAAAGGTTAAAAGAAATGGTTAAATATATGCAATGAAGACAAGAACAGAAAGATAATTCAGTATGTAAATATTTCCATTGCTGAACATTTTAAGCGATGAAGAGTAATGTAAGTCAAATAAAGCATAGAATGGTTTAAGTTTCCAAAAGAAAAAAAAATAGCACACCTAAGGCTAAACTTTTAATTATCTACCAAACAAAGTTTGAATGTAGTCTGTTTTAAGTGGTTCATTGTAGAAAAAAAAACTTAACTTTAATGTTTTTCAGGAATATTAGAGTAATTAGTAAGTCATTAACAGGACCAGACGGCATCTGTGTGTGCAAAACTCAAAAGATTTAGGGGATGTTTACAAGGCAACGATGTACTAAAAACAGAAAAGATTTTCCTTTGAGGTGTTTGTGTACTGACGACAACATTATCAAAACGATCCCCTTTTCCAGTAATCTGCAAAATGACTAAAAACACTGTATTATGCATGCCGGGCCTGTAGTTGGCGATGTCACTTTGTAAAGAAACACTTTGTGTCTATAGACTGAACACAATACGCATGTGCATGATGTCACCGTTTTCACAAATTCGTGTTTTGGTTGTTGAAAATAACGGTATCATTTTGAAAAACATGCACTTTGAAACCCGTTTTCAAAAGTTTGCATTTTTCTAGGCTCCCAAAACGCTGTTGTCATGTAAATAACCGGCCAAAGTTTTCAGTTCTTAGTTAAAAACTGTTGTGTAAATGGTCCCTAACACACTGGAAAAACTGGAAACCACATCAATCATAAGTGTCTTAACATCTCACACCCCTTTTTATATATTTTGGCTAATTTGATTATGTTTTCAGTTACCAATAAGAGTGCAATACTCTCAGCTATTTTTGAAGTGACGTTACTGTACAAGGGCAAATACTAGAGTAAACAATAAACAAAAAGCTAACTAGAGGCTTTCTGTTCAGATCCCAAAACATCCATCCGAGAACCTGCCAAGCAAGTCTGGTTGCCTGGCAACAGCTTTTTTTCTCTCTTTTATTATCCCTCTGATGATGCTCTACACACTTTCCACTGCAAACCTAGAGAAAATGCTTAGCACAGGCTTTTAGATTCCAAGTGTGTGTTTGTATAAAGTATGTGTGCATCACTACTCGTGTGTTTGTATTGTTCAGACCTGGTGGGGTGGATGAGTTGTCATAGACATGCTGTGTTAGCAGGGTGATAGTGGTCCAGGTTCAGTCTGTGTGGATAAAACTAAAAGCCATTGCAGATTAGGCCTGAAATTATTCAAAGGTCTATTCAGAGCCGGTGCAGTGAAGGATGAGTTGCGCTGCTTTAAATAAGGCACAGCAGCACTACTTTAGTGTAACAAATCCGTACTAGAACTGGAAACAATAGATCTAGCGCATCTTTTTCATCAACACTTGACCCATTAATACTAACACTTACTATTCTATATATGCGTTATAAAAAAACACCTTGCTAATCATTATTTATGCAATTGTAATTAGTATAAATGCATTCATGCCACCTCTAAACTGCAATTGAAAATATTGTGTAATTAAAGTTACTGACAAAATCATACTGAACACGACTAATATTGAGATATAGCCTATATCAAATAATATGTCAAGATATATTGTTTCTAGTTTCTTGAAAATGGCTAGACTCAGCAGCTCGGGTTGAGTTAGGCAGTCAAGTTAAAGGTCTGTGAAAGTAATTTTGTGCCTCATTGGAATCACTTGCAGAACACAAGCTTCTGGAGGGCACATAAGTCTAAAGTAGTGAGTTTAGGTATAGGGGTGCAGAGCTAGTGGTTGTTCTGTAATGCCTTGAATTTGATGCGAGCGACAATTGGCAACCAGTGCAAGTTTATGAAGAGAGGGGTGATGTGTGCTATCTTCTGCGCGTTAAAGACCACTTTTGCTGTGGTATTCTGGATCAGTTGCAGAGGTTTGACAGTGCATGCTGGAAGGCCTGCCAAGAGAACATAACAATAGTCCAGTCTGGATAGAACAAGAGATTGGACAAGGAGTTGTGTAGCATGCTCCGATATAGGAAGGCCCTGATCTTCTTAATGTTGTACAAGGCAAACCTCCAGGACTGGTAGTTCTAGCAATGTGGTCTGTGAGGTTCAACTGATCATCAATCACAACTTCAAGGTTCCTAGCTGTCCTAGATTGAGTTATGGTTGACAAACCTAACTGAAAGGAGAAATTGTGATGAAGTATTGGCTAAGACCACAAGCAGTTCTTTCTTTGCAAGGCTGAGTTAAAAGTGGTGGTACTACTTCCAACAAGAAATGTCTGTCAGGCAGGCTGAGATGCGAGAAGCTACCGTCGGATCTCCTGTATGGAATGAGAGGTAGAGTTGTGTGACAGACCCTAGTGATAACATAAAGATGGAGAAGAGAAATGGTCCAAGCACTGAGATCTGAGGCACCCCAATAACTAGATGTTGTGACTTAGACACCTCACCCCTCCACAACACCCTGAAGGACCTACTTGAGAGGTAAGACTTGAACCATTGGAGTGCAGTTCCTGAGATGCCCTTTGTCATGAGGATTGACAGGAGGATCTGGTGGTTAACTGTGCCAAAAGCAGAGGATCAAGCAAGATGACTGATGATTCTTTGTAACTATTTTCTAACTGCATTCGAACAGGCAACACAATGCAGTAAAAGTGTGCACTCTCAAGGCCTGTTTTTGGTTAAAAAACAATTCAAAGTGAGAGACATACACGACAATGTTGTGTCGACAATGTGTTGCGAGCGGCACATTGTTAAAATAACAATTATGATACTATAGTAGACGATACATATCGCACACTCAATATTTATGTATTTGCTCTGTTTTTGATCTCAATTAGAAAAACAATCACTTCAACAACCACTATAGCCAAGAACATTAAAATCTACAGTTAAAAAGAATAAAAACATGTTTTTCACATTTTTCCAATAAATGAACATAAGGGAGATTAATTTATTATGTAACTAATATAATACCACATAGTATATTTATTATACAGTATGTTTTAATAATATAAAAAAATACATTTTACATTTACATTTATTCATTTAGTAGACGCCTTTATCCAAAGCGACTTACAAATGAGGAATACAACATTTATCTTAAGGAGGCATTTACAGTTTCTAACATTGTTCAGAGCTAGAACAGGAAGGGATATAATAAATAGTTAAAGCATAGAAGAGGATTTTACAACAAATATAAATATTTATCAACATTTAGGCTATTTTTATGAAAACATTTTAAAATACATGAAACGTGTGAATATTTTTAATGCTTCATTTAAAAAAAATTGTAAAATAAAAAATAATTCACATCATTAGCAAACCCATTGTAAATATATTTTTAATATTCAGTATATTGTCCAGCCCTAGTCCAGACATATATTCTCTTTTACTCGTCTTCAAATTATTTCAATATTGTTCTTAGAGAGTGCCTCATAGAAATATCTGTTGAAAACACCCTGCAATGAGATTTCATATGAGAGAGATTAGGTTTGATATTGTAAATCTTTCTTATATTCTCTTCGTTATTACCTCCTCAGTGAGTGTAGGATGCATGTAAGGTATTTAAAACTGTGAGAAAGCCGTTTTGAAGCTGCGGAAAACAGCAGCTCTGTCCAGCATTGTGTGATATTGGCTGTGCTGCAGCCTCAGACGCTTACACACGCTCACAAACACCTGCTTGGATCTAATTTGATAGTTTGGAGCGAGGGAATGGGCTTACACTAAAGGACATGTTTTTTTTTCTGCATCCTTTTTGCTGTATCCTGCCCTTGTCTCCTCGGTTGGGTATGAACACTTGGCTTGAGCTGCAGAAACCGACAGGAAGACTCAGTAGTGCAAATTACATGCATTCACAATGAGCATGTTGGGTGTCCAGATTTCTTTGTCTGCAGGTGGTGTGTGTGTTCCAGATGTGCCGATTGATCACGCTTGGGCCTGCTTGGCAGAAGGGAAATGGATAAACAGAGAGAAGCCAGTGCATTGTGTGGTGCAGTGGATTTTTAAGGACAGCTGGCAACGACAGCGCAGGAAGAAGATGCCAGCGCAAAACTTTACTGTTTCCTCTCTCTCTCATTCTTTTTCCCTCTCTTCTCTCCCTCCCTCGTTCTGTTGTTCAGGAAGTACGGACTGAATGAAATCCATTCACTGCCACTGGTCTGGTCTCCACTGCCTCGGCAACAGTTGTCAGGGTGAGGGGCTCTAGGACACCCCTGCTGAGATCCAAAGTGTATTAAACACAATCCAGAACAAATCATGTGTAAACGGAAAACGACTCCAAAATAAACCCAGACCAGAGCTGTGTGTGGACAAATGGGTGAGCATTCAAACGGCCAGCTGCACAAGTTTACTTTGTTTTTGAAGCTGATGGGCATCTAGGACTTCAGGAAGTAATGAAGATTTCATGTAATCGATCTCAGTGATACTGAGAGGATTGTGACTGTATTGGTGCGATACTTGATGAAGATGTAGAATGTATCTGAAATAAAGGTTTTTTTTTCTTGTTTTCCATGAAATTATATATTTTTTGCTCTTGATCTCGACATAATAAAAGTTGTATTTGGTGTTCTGGGTGGTTGCTAGGTGGATACTTGCTGACCCAAGTCAAATGAGCCCAGCCAAGTCTCTGACAGCCAAGTCTCTGACAAGTCTCAATTTTTTTATGCCAAGGATGTGGTTTTAGCAACCAGATGCATTTACACTTGTCCAGTTTCATCTGGAATGCGCTTCAGACCACTTCCTGAAGTGGTTTGAGTGACTGTATTTAAATCCGTCTTGAATTCGCATTTATACCTGGTCTTTTCACTATCGGATAGCTATCCGATCAGAGAAAACACATGAAGGGATCAGGTGTAAAAAGGCCCATAAAGACATCATATTTTTTTGTGAATTCAAATTTTTTTTTGCTTTTACTGTATATTGTTACACTGAAATGGAAGCAATTAAATTATCTGTGGAAATATTGACTTTGTATGTAGTGTTTTTCTGCCCACTAGATTAATGTTAAATATTAAACTGAAAAATAAAAATCAATAAAAATGTATTTGTATAGCTCTTTTCACAATAAATCTTGTTGCAGAGCAGTTTTACTGTTTAAGTTTGACATCCATAAAAGTTAATTTTATAAAATAAAATTATCTCAATTTTTTCAGGGCTCCCTTGAACCATTTTGCATTTTTCCCCTGTGGTTTGAAAACTTATTCTCTACGATGTCTGACTATATATCTTAGTATATATTTTCAACATCACTAATAATGCATGTCCTCTGTAGGCTTCTGCATGTGTGAAAGCAGTCAAATATCAGTCAAGTATTTATATGTTATGTGTGCAAGTTAACAGCACAGTGCCCGTTTTTGAAGATGAATTCCATCTTCAGAGTTCATCCTGTTTGCACATCAGCATGTTTTCCTCTGATGCATGAGAAAATTTGCTCACACACATTTATTTTTCTATCGTGGTGGGGACTTTCCATTCGACTTTTATTATTTTTATACTGAGCTAATGTTATTTTTTATTCCATAACCCCGAACTAACCTTCACACACACTTTTTCAGATTTTCAAGAAATTTAGTTATAGCCGGAAGGTTTTACTATCATTCACTATCCACACACATAACTCTACATACACAGGCATCTTTTCTCATTGATGCACACAGCTCTCTCTGTAAACTCACTCTTCTTTGCAAGTGTTTACTTCCACAGGACGGAGAGGCAGGTTTAGCATGTGGAAGCGTTCTGCTCAGCATAATGACTTCTAATTTCACAGCAAATAAGTCAACAGAGATTCCTTTGAATCACACATCATTTCACAGAGAGCATTCCTCTGAGTGGAGCTAAAGCTGGAACTGTCGTCTTATCTATTGAACTGCCACTGAACTGTAGAGTCAACGTCTTTACCTCTAAACTGAACAGTGTGTCTCTGTATCTCACACACATGTAACACTGCCTTACTTTCTTCTTAACTAATGAGACTTACAGGTCCTCTCTGAGTGCACATAAACACTCCTACACGTAGAATAACAGCAGGTCTAAACTTTATTCGACCTTTAACTTTTTCTCAGTTATAAAATGGACATCAAGGTGTGCACAACCGTTGTCCTTGCATTTACTGAAAATTTAAAATTACTGCAGTATTCACACTAGTAGTCAAAACAAATGTTAAGCTATTAAACCAATCCTAAATATGTGATTACAGATGTGTAAAATAACAACAGTTGCTGTTTTCATCCCTGACTTTTTCTGTAGAAAGCTGCTCATTGTTTTTTTTTTTTTACAAAACTGAAAAAAAATATTGTGCTTTAAAGGGACATTGTGGGAATTTCTCCCATCTAGCGGTGAAATTGTATTTTGCATTCAAACGAATTGTGCTCTCCAGCGCCTCGCTTTTTCAAATGCGTGTTGCATCTACGGTAGCTGTTATGTACCAAAAAGCTATGACAGGATGTCTTCTAACAGCACTTCGTCGAGTTTTCCTTCGGGTGAACAGGTTTGTTATTTCAAACAAACTGCAACTTGACACAACGAACAAACGAATGTTACAGTATGAATAATAACAGTGCAATGCAGCCTTTTAAACTTGCCGGGGCAGTGACAAGCGCCTCTCACTGCTCTGCTCCTCCGTTTCTGCTGCTTTCAGTTAGGCAGTTACGTTCCACAACAACGTTGTGGAAACACGTTGGCCTAGTACTTTTTGACCCTCTCTGCTATTATAGTTTTTCAAGATGGCGGAACGACATGGAAGCCTCCGTGGACCTACCCGTCACATGTATATAAAGATAATAAATTCTTCGTTTACGAGGATCAGTCAGATAATTGGCAGAGGTATTTGTACATCATTGACGACATATTTATGAATAAAAATTAGGGCTGTCAATCGATTAAAATTTTTAATCTAATTAATTACATACTCTGTAATTAATTAATCTAAATTAATCACATACACAATCTTACAATGTTTACATGGTACAATTTCTGGTAAGCTACGTTTTTATTATTATAGCTTGACACAAATTTCACGATTTCAATTTAATTTAATTATTGTGATTTGATGCAATATTGACTCAATTGGATAAATATTAGGTACACAAGATAGGCATTCATTTTTCTCAAGAAAAAAAAAATCTCACCCAATGCTGTAAAAATACAGAGAGTCATATCAGCTGGTAGTATTTAAGGTTAAAAATAGCTCAAATTAAATATAATGCGTGTTTATTACAAATAACAACTTTGATGTAAGTAAAAATATAATACATATGTAATATAGTAGTAGGCTACATAAATTTTGAAAAATACTCTCTATAGCTCTTTTTTTATAGTCAACTATAAAATGCTATATGGTCATGAAATGGCTTTCCTGAGGTAACTTAGGCTGAATGTTATGTGACATAATTGTTCTCCAGCTGTTTTATTGACCTCTTTTCGCGGTTGAAAAACACTGATTGATCGAGGAATATACATTTCGGTAAGTTTTAGGCTGCCCTACTGTATCTTTCAACATTGGTCATTCGTGTTTATTTACTATTAGCTAGAGATGATCTGTTCACGTGCCGCTATAGGGATCTGTCATGTCACATTTACAAGCGTCAAAACGGTATTGTTTGATTTTCGTAATAAAATTGACTGAGCAGAGCTGAGATTTTTTTAATATCATAAGTAACGTGCTCTGTCTCGTCTGTTTCCGTGTCCTCTCTTTGGTGCGCAATTTTTCTGTGCGTGAGAAAATGGTTGTGTGACGTGAGAGCGCGTGAAAAGTTACAACACACACACACACAAGCGCGCTTTCTCTCAGACACACTCACCGACTCACGCACACACTCCTGGATGCTTTGCATTGATGTGGTACTTTAGAATTTGACGAACTCCGTTTGTTATAAGTAAATGTTCCAAACAATGATCCAAGCAGCCCCTTCTTGTCTCCCTCCTTCTTTTTACACGAATGCTAGAACGGCTCCGCAAAGGTCAAAACGGAATGGATTAATCTGCGTTATTTTTTTTAACGCGTTATTTCTTCTGAGATTAATTAATCGAAATTAACGCGTTATTTTGACAGCCCTTATAAAAATATTGATTTTAGATAATAAAATACCTAAAAAACTACACATGGTCCCTTTAACGCTATGAACATAAATAGATACTCAACATTTTTATGATGTCATTCAGATATGATGTCAGAAAGCTCAAACCATTATTTTTAAATAGGGGAAATGTCACAGATTAATGGTTTAACAAAAAGTGAGAAATAAAAGACAAATGCCAGATATTTTTGAGAAAAAAACCTGATGCAGTGTTACTCAGACAGTGATAGGCTACATGATATTTTAATTTCAATAAATTTAAATGTAAAATTAAAAATATTAATTCTGTCTAGAATAATTCGATTTTTTATTATATTATATTATATATATTATTATTTTTTATTATAACCAAAAACATTTAAAAATTAAATTAATGGTTTCGTTTAACACTTCTTTTGCATTGCATATCAAACAAACAGAGTTAAATCTATTAAATAATGTCTGTTCAGTGTCCCGTTAATTGTATAAGTGGTAAATCATAGGGACAAAAATTAGAAATAAATGTCACTGTTTCCTTAGAACGAGCCCGATGCAATTCAAATTACAAATATAAATAATAAATCTGTGGTAGTGTTTCTCACCTATCACACTGTACATTTCCTCCCTTTCATCTCTGACCTCTGTAAGGGGCTCTGCGGCTCTGTGGATGTGATAGAGTTTATCACTTGCTCTCGTCTGGAAGTGAAATGGATCACAGACACACTGCTGCACACATTCCCCATTAGATAGTCGCAGGCCTAAACAGATACATTCCTTCACGCTCGCATGCGTTTGGCTGCTGAATAAAGAACATAGTCGCTAGATCAGCATTACCTTGGAGGACGTGTTAAATGTCAGTTTGGAATATAGCACTGAATTTTAGAAGCAGTGATGAAACACTTGAAATGGCTAATTGGAACCCCCTGACGGCTATCCTAAATTTTTTGTGCTTTGAGTTATGGATAAGTCCAAATTGTGGGGGCATGATTCTGGATAACGCTTCTCACCGATCAACTCGAGAGAGATAACAAAGGTTGAAGCTCTTTTTCTCTTAATTTCTCTCTTTTCTACCTTCTTCTTATAAGGCATTACAGTGAAAATGTGCTCAGCTGGGGCAAACATGTCCTTATATTTCATTCCTCATTTTCTAACATTTTGTATTTTTTTTTTAATATTCTACTGTAGGCCTATCCTATCTTCCCTACTCTCAGGGAACCGAGGTTACGTTAGTAACCGAGACGTTCCCTTTCGAGAGGTCTCTCGTATTGCGTAAGTTAGCTATGGGAACCCCTTTCAAAACAACGTGCATGCTTAAAACTTCGCCCCATACTATAGCCTAGGGCCAAGCGCCCGATGCTCATAGAAGAGTAAAGTTATGAGTCCTAATAGAGGCTGTAAGGAACTCAGCTTTTTGGAAATATTAATAATCAATAATATCTTGTTATTATTAATTATAAATATTTGGGTCAGTTAATTGGATTAACTTGATGTGGCTGAATTAAAATTACAATCAATTAATCAGTTCGTCCAACGAACTCTTTTGATTATTAATTTATTCTAAGAAAAGGGTATCTTCCATGGCCACAGAAGAATAATTATTTCTTCGCATATACCGCACGTTGAGCCAGTAGCAAAAACCGTGATCATAAAGTGACAATGTATTGCAAACAAAGCAGAACCAAATACATATTATGTACAAGTTTTATTAACTAAATATAGATATTTATATGAATATAAATAAACTTAACAACATACACACATGAATACATAAATAGGTTAGTGATAGGATGAAATTGGAAACCGGAAGAGGGTCTATGAGAAGAACCATAAGAATTTCATTTTCACATTTCATTGAATTGAAAACTTGCATTTGTAATGGGAACAATTCTTGAAGTTGTTGAAAATTGAAGTCGTTGATGGTTCCGGCAGTGTCAAGTGGAAGTTGGTTGAGCGTTCTCTTTCTCCAGGAACGCATGATTGGTTTGATCAAGGCCTGGGACTCTGTTGAGGCCACGCCGAGTACCCAGGAGAAGTGAGGAAGTCGGAAGGATGGGTGATTGGAGTCGTTGTTGGTTGGAGTCTTTGTTCCAAAACTCCTGAGATTGTCTTTGGTTCTTTGTGAGAGAGTCTCCTCTCTTTTCCATGAGGCCGGATCTGGTTGGGATCCAGGCCTGCTGGAAGGCCTCTTGGCCCCCATGGAGGGGGAAGGGGGGGGGGGTTTCCCCGTATCACCCGAGACCGTGTTTGCGGCAGGATGGAGAAACCAAGAGAGGGCGGTCACTATTGCCTGTCTCTGATATAGTCTGAAAAAGAACCACCCCTAAGGTTTGAATGGACCTATGAGTAAGGTGACATGTCCAAGAGGGGAAGCGGCTCTTAGTTGATTTATGGTCTTTGTCCCCAGCGTGCTTAGACTGTTCATTCAAGCTCAAATAGACATAACAAATTCAAATTGCATTCTAAGAGAAGGTGATGTACATCAAAGTATGTGTCATTAAATGAGGATTAATTAGGTAGGAAGAATGATACAGGTGAAGTTATATTGACCGTTGGGTGGTTGTGCAACCACATACACCCCAATCAAACATACCATGTTGTTATACCTAATAGTACACGAGACAGTAAATCATCACGGTTTCTGTGAGGCATGTTCCTTTATAGAACAGAGTAATACCGCAAAGTTTATTTAATTAAAGATTGTCTCTCTCTCTTGAGCATGTGGCGCATGTGGCCACATTCCTTTGAGGTCGTAAAAGTCTGTTATCAGTCTTAAAGTGTTTTGTAACCGGACACCCGGCTGACAAAGTAACTTCATTTGTGAGGTTAGTTTTGGGGGAGAGTTTCATAGACCTTTATATTGATTAAATATAGTGAATATGAATAATTAGTGTGTGTCTGAATGGTCCAGACCCTACAAGGCCAAATCAGAAATTAGCCTCATATAGGGAAATATAGGAATGGGCCTTATAAAGGGCCAAGCTCCTTCTTGTATGGTATATAGAACTGTAGTTCAGGTTCACCCAGGACCAGACAGATGACACTTAATTTATACGGAAATAACCCTTGCTTGTAAAGCGGGAACTTCTAGGTTATAAAACCACATAAATGTGGACGGTGAGGACCAGCCGGCCGTCGCACGAATATCTTTAAGTGGTATTCCACTCGACCATGCTCATGACGAGGCCATGCCTCTCGTGGAATGAGCTCTGATGCCTATGGGGAAACGGAGGCCCTTAGACTCATAAGCCAGCGAGATAGCATCAACTATCCATCATGACAGTCTCTGCTTCGTGACTGCGAGACCTCTGGTGTGGCCACCGAAGCACACGAAGAGCTGTTCTGACTGCCTGAAGAGGCAGAATGCTCTAAATAGACTCTGAGAGCCCTCACAGGGCAGATTAGATTCGCATCTCTTTTGTCTTCTGACGAGGGAAGAGCTGACAGCGAAATGACCTACACTCTGAACGGAGTAGAGAGCACTTTAGGAACATACCCAGCCTTGGCTTAAGGACGACTCTGGAGTCGTTGGGCCCGAATTCAAAGCAGGAAGCGCTCACTGAGAGTGCTTGCAAATCACCCACTCGCTAGAGCAGTTTTGAGCGAAAGGGGCTTCAGGTCAGCAGAGCGGCTTACATGGCCTCCAGGACCGTGGAGAGGTCCCAGTTAGGTACAGAGGACGGTCGAGGCGGGTTTATCCTTCTGGCCCCTTTGAGGAAGCGCACGACTAGGTCGTTCCTTCCCAGCGATTGCCCGGTCACATGAACGTGAAACGCTGCTATGGCCGCCACATATACTTTGAGCGTGGAGGGGGTGCGACCCTTGTAGAAAGGAGAGTACCCTTGTCACTCCGCATGGAGTCAGGCTCTGTGCTGTGCACCAGCTGGAGAACACTGACCATTTTAGAGCATAAAGACGACTGGTTGAAGGCACTCTTGCTTCAGTAATGGTATTTAGCACCCTTTCCAGGAGGCTCCCAGCGAGCGCAGGTGTAGCTGAGCCCATATAATGAGGTTTTTGGCCATTGTGTGCAGGTTGCTCGACCTGAATCCACCTTGGCGATTTATATAGGACACCACTGATATGTTGTCCGTCCGGACCAGGACGTGTTGCCCTTTAAGTATGGAAGAAAAGCTTGCAGCGATAGAGCGACCGCTCTCATCTCTAGACAGTTTATGTGTAGGCGCCTCTCCGGGCTTGACCATAGGCCGGAGATGGGCCTGCCTTCGTAATGGGCCCCCCAACCTAGGTTGGAGGCATCTGTCGAGATAACTTTTCTCTTTGAAATCACTCCTTTACTCACGCCGGTTTGGTACCAGCCGGCTGCTTTTCAGGGAGCCAGGGCTCTGATACAGCCGTGGTTCACTCTGATGTGTAGGCAAGGCAAGGCAAGGCAAGTTTATTTATATTGCGCATTTCATACACAGTGGTAATTTAAAGTGCTTTACATAGAAGAAATTAAAATAATCAAAAGAAATCAGAATAATTCAAACAGTTTTGAATAAAAAATAAAATAAAATACAGTACAAACAATCGGATGAACAGTGGCACAGTGCTCATTCAGTAAATGCACAGCTAAACAGATGTGTTTTGAGTCTGGATTTGAATGTGACTACTGTAGGAGCACATCTGATCTGATTCTGGAAGCTGGTTCCAGCTACGGCTGGCATAGTAGCTAAAGACGGACTCACCATTCTTAGAGTGAACTCTTGGTATTTCAAGCTGATGTGATCCTAATGATCTGAGTGATCTGTTGGGTTTATATTCAGTGAGCATATCTGCAATGTGTTGAGGTCCTAGGCCATTTAGTGATTTATATACCATTAATAATACTTTAAAATCAATCCTATATGTAACTGGCAGCCAGTGTAAAGACCTGAGGACTGGTGTGATATGTTCATATTTTCTGGTTCTGCTCAGAATCCTAGCAGCAGCGTTCTGTATGAGCTGCAACTGTCTTATGGTATTTTTGGGAAGGCCAGTGAGAAGTCCATTACAATAATCCACCCTGCTGGTGATGAAAGCATGCACAAGTCTTGACTGAAAACAAAGCATCTAAATCTTGCAATATTTTTCAGGTGATAGTATGCTGATTTAGTTATTGCTTTGACATGACTACTGAAACTAAGGTCTGACTCTAGAGACACACCAAGATTCCTGACTTGATTTTTAGTTGTTTGAAAACAACTGGATTGGAATTTGGAGCTCCATATATATGTATTTTCTGATGTAAAATTGCTCAGTAGCTCACCTGGTATACAGCACTCCACTTGAAATATGAACGAAATGAAATGAACAACCAAAGTTGCCAGATTCACATTAATCTGTTTCGAATAAAACTAAATGTGTCACTCGGACATCACACTTTGAAAGGGTCGCGAAATATGCAAGAAGCATTATAATTTAATTTTGCAGAAATGCCCTTGTTTGCGCCACAGAATAAAACATTTTAAAAGATAATTGCAACTTGATTTTTAAGAATTACCAGATATAAAGTCAGATTTGCGTTATATAAAGTCGCAATTGAGAAAAGATGTCAGAATTGCGAGATATAAACTCACAATTGTGTGTCATAAAGTAAGAATTGCAAGATATACACTCGCAATTGCGAGTTTATATCTCGCAATTCTGACTTTATAAAGCAATTGCGAGTTTAGGCTATATCTCGCAATTCTGACTTTATAACGCAATTGCGAGTTTATATATTGCAATTCTTACTTTATAACACGCAATTGTGCGTTTATATCTCGCAATTCTTACATCTTTTCTCAATTGCGACTTTATATCACACAATTCTGACTTTATAACTCGCAATTGCGACTTTATACCATCCAATTCTGAGATAATTGCAAGATGTAAACGCGCAATTATGAGAAAAAAAGTCAGAATTCTGAGATAAAAAGCATTTCATACAACATCCAGCATATTTAGTGATTTAGTGGTTTCTAGTAACAGCCATGATAGAGAATCTGTTTATTTATTTATATTATTATTAATTATTTATATTTGAATCTTTGGCAGAGATGGCATGCAGTGTTTTTATGTGGTTAGAAACAAATATGCCCAACATAAAGGTAAAAAAATGCCCCAGAAAATCAGTTACAGGAGGCACATATTTTCCCTTAATGAAAAAGTAAATTTCTGACACAGTTGGAGACTGACATTAAAATCATGGTGAAATAATAGCTTTAGTGCATTATTAGAGCAGCATGTGATGGGACTCTCTGCTACTGCACATAACTGAAATACCCACCAAAAGGCAAACCGCACTGTCCCACAATACGCAACAGATGAAGAGCCAGAGATGTGTGTGTGTTTGAGGACACCTGTCCCCAAAGCTCACTCCTCTCTACGGCTGTCTCTCACACATCCTCACTAATCGCTGATTTGGCAGCGTTACTCTGACAACATTCCAAGGTCCAGTTTCAGGAGAAGAGCTCTCACACACCAGCTTACACACAATTACACACGGACGTAC
Organism: Gila orcuttii; assembly: GCA_026230005.1. Classification (NCBI taxonomy): domain Eukaryota; kingdom Metazoa; phylum Chordata; class Actinopteri; order Cypriniformes; family Leuciscidae; genus Gila; species Gila orcuttii. The sequence goes on along the minus strand of JAPDVR010000019.1, from coordinate 10,621,897 downwards.
ACTCACACGTCATTACGGGGGCTTTATGTCCCTTTTTCTGAACATGGTCTCTGTTTTGAACTTTCATCGTTGTGTTACAGCTGTGAACTCACTTGCGAAATGATGTTTATACGTAATTCTTACTTAATATTTTAAGAAAAGTTCTCATATCTTACAGGGGGATCTGACGAATGAAAGCCAAGATACTGATAATGCAATAGTCCATAATTGATCTCTTGGACTCAAGCAACTGATTTTATTTAATATCATGTTTCACAACATGGGAATATTGTAATACACTTAATTTGTAAAGAACTTGTCAAAGTTCAAACTGTTTGCAAGTCCGCAAGAAAGGAAAATAAGATTTTAACCTTAAAAAGAGCATTTTGTTATACTAATTAAAAGGAGTATGCTGGGTTAAAAATTATTTAAATACAACTTCGTGACTCCAGAAAATAATTTTGACATTCAGCAGGATGTGCGGTCTTACTGCATTTAAAGTGAAAATCTATAGAGAAAATGCACAGCACCACAAATAAGCATTAACAATATGCAACTATATACGGTCCTTGTTCTTTTTATTGTACTGAAGCATTTAAACATTGTTTAAGCATGAAAATGGTGCGTTTATGTGCAAAGATGTAATCTAGTCATTCAACTCATGTTATAATCATGTAAATAAACTACATAAGGCATTTTTAAAGAAGCCAAACTTCACTCATAAGTACATCCACTTAAAAAGTAATCCCAAGATGAAATAATAAACTTTTTTTGACTAAATAATTTGTGTAAGTGATTAAAGAGAAAGAAAAAAACCTTTTCATCATTGCTTTTAAACCCTTAGATTTCCATTGTAAGTGGATTACTGTACATGGGTTTTTAAAAGACTGAGGGACGAGTCAGAATAATTTTTCAGCAGCATGCCACAGATGCTGGCGTTACAGCTTAAGCTGTATTTAAGCCAGAACATTCTTCTGACGACAAGCATAAAGAGGTACATTTGAGCAGCTCTTTGAGTGTGTCCGCAGTGCCTGCTTTCCTGAAACATTCTGCCGTAGTGTTGCAGAGCCAAAAGCTTTCACACAGAATGCGTCTCTCTGTGGAAACATCTGGAATTTGAAGGAATTAAGGGTGCCAAATATGCTGCCACATAACCTCTATATCCAGGAAGCAGAAATAAGGATTATAATTATGAATCTGAATTTTACTCCTCTATTCATAACCTCGTACCATCAAACAGAAACGTCATGGAGCTTATCATGCAGTCAATGTTCACTTGATGCCGTAGGTGAGATAAAACTTGATCAATGCAACTACTATTTTAATTAGTTATTTAAGCAATAGCTCACCTAAACATGAAAGTCATCATCATTCTGTCATCCTTTACTCACCCTCATGTTGTAACTTGTATGACCGTACTACGGTGGCCGAGAGGTGCAAAACAAATCACAATTATAAAAACAAAATAACAAGTCAGAAAACACAACGACAATTCAGAAAACAAAATAACAGTTCAGAAAACACAATGACAAATCTGAAAACAAATTAACAAATCAGAAACACAAAAACAAATCTGAAAACAAATTAACAAGTCAGAAAACACAACGACAAATCTAAAAACAAATGAACAAGTCAGAAAACACAACGACAAATCTGAAAACAAATTAACAAGTCAGAAAACACAACGACAAGTCAGACAAAACGGAAAAGGTAGGTATATGTGGCGAATGTAATACTGATCGCTGATTGGACGAGACATCTGTCAATCAAGACATGCAGATAATACAGGCAGAAGAAAGATCGATTCGCGTGTGCACGTGTAAATATTAGCTGTATCGTCTACGATCATTTTTTAATTATGTGCGAGGCTGTGAGCTGACATTATCGAATAGGTCCCCCACTTTGCAAAAAACAAACATAAACACTATTAGAATGCAGTTATAATGCCCTAAAAATTCCAAATATAGGGGCTTGAGCTTTTGTTTTTTCAAAAAACAAAAGCATGAGCTTTTGTTTTTTCTACATGTGCATGAGCTTTTGTTTTTTCTACATGTGGTTTTTGTTGCACATGAGCTGCATGAGCTTTTGTTTTTTCTACATGTGGTTTTATACAGATCAATAAACAAGAAGTTAATATTGTGAATTACAATTTGTCGCTCAAGGGAGACTCGAACTCAGGTCGTTCGCGTCAAAAGCTAAATCTGCTGTTCTTCCAACACGCCACTCTCCCACTTTACCAGATCGAGTTCTTTTATAATCTTGTCTGACCAAACCAGATAGTGGTAGGAACATTTTAATTTGAAAAGTTTTGTTCTCCATAATAATCTTTACACATGCACACGCGAATCGATCTTTCTTCTGCCGCAGTCTGCTGTACTTTCTGCATGTCTTGATTGATAGATGTCTCGTCCAATCAGCGATCAGTATTACATTCGCCACATATACCTACCTTTTCCGTTTTGTCTGACTTGTCGTTGTGTTTTCTGACTTGTTAATTTGTTTTCAGATTTGTCGTTGTGTTCCCTTTCGAGAGGTCTCTCCTATTGCGTAAGTAGCTTACGCTATGGGAAAACTCCTTTTCTCGAGAATATTGAAGTCTTTATGTAAAACGCATTGCAGCTGCACAGCTGACAGCAATGAACGAAGGAACTCGGTCATTGGCTGTGCTGCGGCAACTTGCTTGAACCAATGACGGGGCGACTCTGAATGCGCGACCAATGAGCGCGCTTCGCGCCTGCGCGCGTCAGAGCCCGCCAAGATGGGCGTGGCCAAGCTATATATTGGGCGCCCCGTCATGAGAGTTCTTTAGATTTAATCTCCTTCAGCGAACACCTTCTTCGCTGGATCCTCCGGATTATTGGAAGCCTTCGCCGCCGTGGAAAAGCATACCAGCGGGATTGCTACGAGGACGTCGGCACCTTCAGCCGCCTTCAAGCACCTCCTACTGAGCCATCCGGCGCGCCATATACGCAAGTATTTTACATCTGTCCGCCCCGCGACATTTGTGAAAGAGCAAATTTCCATTAAGGCGTTGTTTCAAATGCCTTCCTGCGCGTCGTGCAGAGACCTTCTCCCGGACGGGGATCGTCACATCATCTGCGCTCGCTGCCTGGGCCGTCACCACGCAGAAGCTGCATTGACCAAGGGCGGATGCCCGGAATGTGATGACCTGGGTCTCTCCGCACTACGGGCTCGCCTCGCCGCTTTCGCCGTGAGCGAGCCCATCGCCACCCCTCTGTTTGAGCCGCGCACTAAGAAAAAGCGCCGCTCACAGAGGCTTCCTGAACCTGAGCTCAGTGACGTCACGCCGAGCCAGTCTCCGCGTGCTTCACCGCCGCTCTTGCCTTCCCCACCGCCGGTTCAGTTCACCCAGCCGGACCCACACCCCTCTGGCAGAGCGGTGGGCCTTGTGACTTTCGGCGCGTCCGAGGACGACGGGGGAATGGACGACAGCTTGTCCATCGACGCTGCATCGGACGACTGGCCGGGCTCCACTCTCGACCCCGCCCCGTCGACGCTAGCTAGCACGAGCGGGGGCTCCACTATGGATACTGAGATTATCCGTGTCCTCTCTAAGGCCGTGGAAGACCTCGGGCTCGATTGGTCTTCTCCCGAAGAGCCAACCCGGAGCCGACTGGATGAGTGGTTTCTGCAGGGGCGCCAGCAGGCCCCTCGGCAAAGGCCTTCTCCCTTCTTCCCGGAAGTTCACGACGAACTCACCAAGTCGTGGAAAGCCCCCCACTCTGCGCGCCTAAAGCCTTCTTTTTCTTCTTCGCTCTCCTCAGTGGACGGCGCGAAGGAAAGAGGCTACGAGGGAACGCCGCCCCTCGAGGAGGCCGTGGCCAATCATCTCTGCCCGCCCTCCACCTCCGGATGGAAAGCCAAAGCTTCCCACCCCTCGAAACCCTCCCGCACTACCTCTGCTCTCGCCGGCCAAGCTGCATCAGCGCTTCACTCAATGGCGGTACTTCAAGTGTTCCAAGCCAAGCTTCTCCGCTCTATGGACGAGTCTGGCCCCGAACCCGAAGCCTTCAGGGACTTACGCAGTGCGACTGATATAGCTCTGCGAGCCACGAAGGCCACCGCCCAGTCCATCGGCCGTGCTATGGCTAATTTGACTGTTCTCGAGCGCCATCTGTGGCTGACTCTGACTGAAATGAAGGACGCGGATAAGGCGCCATTTCTCGATGCGCCTATCTCCACCAGCGGGCTGTTTGGACCGGCGGTTAAAGGTTTCGCCGAACGCTTCACTGAGGCCCAGAACGCTTCACAAGCTATGCGTCATTTCCTGCCAAAGCGCTCCAGCTCATCGCAGAGCAGACAGAGACCGCCGCAGCCGCAGCGGGCTAGAACAGCCCCCACCGCCTCTCAGCCCGCGCCTCAGGCTGACGCTCGACGCCGCTCGCGCTCTCACAACCGCAAGCCGCCTCCTGAGCGACGGGGTCTTCGGCCCAAGATTGTGCTGAACCCTGAGCCTCGAAAGCCGTCCTAGCCACAGAAATGAGAAGAGAGAGTACGTGTCTCGCAAAAGCCGGACCACTCTCTCCGCAAAAGCTCAAACATTACCCAGTCCCCTTACAGGCGGCTGGATATGTCCATACAGCAGTCAATGGGCCAGTCACAGAGCTCGCTCACCTGCAAACAAACGCCGTTTTTACGGCGACGCACAGAAAACACAAAAAGAGTCTTTTTCTGCCTGCATCACTAAGGGTTCACATGTCCACAAAGTGTGCATTCCCAGATACTGTCAAAACAGTGCCAAATTCATTCCCAGCTCAGGCTGCGCTTCCCATGAATGTAGATCACGTGCCTACGGTCATGTACGCACCACTACACACAAGCACTGTTCACACAGTTATAAATTCATCCCCAGTAAAAGCGGGAAACATTATAAAAGTGACGCGTGTGCCTACCACTGTTTATGCACCCCCACTTATAAACACTGCCCTTACAGTGTCAAACAAAACCTCAGCTCAGGCTGCGAGTTTTACAAACACAGCGCGCACTGTTGTAATCACACACGCGCCCATTCACTCAGCTGCTCAGCGCGCGCCCGCGCCTCTGAAAGCTATGAGCTCAGGCGATTCGCTAGCCGGGTCCCTACGTCACAGCGGCCCGCCCCTAGCCTGTATTCAGCCCATATCTGTACACGCAGCGGCATGGGAAAACATTCCAGATATGCCGAAATGGGTATTAAATATAGTAAAGCACGGATACTCGCTCCAGTTCGCTCGCAGGCCACCACGTTTTACGACTGTGGTCGAGACGAAAGTGAGAAAAGAGTGTTCACATGTTCTACGCACCGAGGTGCGCAAACTAATAGAAAAGGGCGCTGTGGAAACTGTTTCCCCCTCTCTGAGCGGGACAGGTTTTTACAGCCGCTATTTTCTCGTCCCGAAAAAGGATGGCGGTCTCCGCCCCATCCTAGATCTCAGACACCTGAACAAAGCACTAATGATTCGCTCGTTCAGAATGTTAACAACCAAGCATATCCTCGCGCAAGTGCGCCCAGGAGATTGGTTTCTCTCAGTGGATCTGAAAGATGCTTACTTTCACATTCCAATAGCGCCTCATCACAGGCCGTTTCTGAGATTCGCTTTCGAGGGACAGTCATACCAGTACACAGTACTCCCGTTCGGCCTGTCCCTGGCTCCCCGTACATTCACGAAATGTATGGATGCAGCACTTTCCCCCCTAAGACAAAGGGGAGTGCGAATACTGAATTATCTCGACGATTGGCTGGTTCTAGCACAATCAGAGAGTCAGCTAATAACACACAGATCTTGGATTATCAGCCATTTAGAATGCCTGGGTCTAAGAATCAATTTTGCAAAAAGCATACTATCTCCCAGCCAGAGAATTTCTTTCCTGGGAATAGTTCTAGACTCGATGCAAATGACAGCGCGTCTCTCATCGGAGCGCGCGCTCACCATCCGGCGCCTTGCAACATCATTCAGAGCGGGCGCGCGCGCGCGCCCCCGTCAAACGGTTTCAGAGGATGCTCGGTCTCATGGCCTCAGCATCGGCCGTACTCCAGCTAGGATTGTTGCATATGCGCCCTCTCCAACGCTGGCTCAAGAGCCGCGTCCCTACTCACGCGTGGCGTTCGGGCCACTTTTTAATCAGAGCGAACCACGGCTGTATAAAAGCCCTGACGCACTGGAAAGCCGCCGACTGGTACCAGTCAGGCGTGAGTCTGGGTGTGAACACAAGGAGAAAGATGATAACGACAGATGCCTCCAAAATAGGTTGGGGGGCCCTTTACGAGGGCAGGCCTGTCTCCGGCTTTTGGTCAAACCCGGAGAAGCGCCTACACATAAACTGTCTGGAAATGAAAGCGGTCGCTTTGGCTCTCAGAGCCCTGCTCCCACATCTAAAAAACGAACACATCCTGGTCCGAACGGACAACATGACGGTAGTGTCGTACATAAATCGCCAGGGTGGACTCAGGTCGAGCTCCATGCATTCAATGGCCAGGAGACTCATTTTATGGTCCCAGCACAACTTGCGCTCGCTGAGAGCAGCGCATGTGCCAGGCGCCCTGAACCAGGGGGCAGACATGTTATCCAGAGACAAGATTCTCCCAGGAGAATGGGCTCTCAACCCTCTGACGATTCAGTGGTTATGGAAAACCTTTGGCAAAGCGGAGATCGACCTCTTCGCCTCCAAGGAGAACGCGCACTGCTCTCTTTTCTTCACGAAAAGCACGGACGCGCTCGCCCAGAGCTGGCCGAGCCGCCCCTTATATGCCTTTCCCCCGATCGCGATGCTGCCACAGGTCATCAGTCGGGTCAGAGAGGAGGGAAACGCAGTGCTGCTGATAGCCCCACTCTGGAAGAACCAAACATGGTTTCCAGATCTGATGCAAATGCAATCTGCACCACGGCCGATTCCACTGAGGCCAGACCTCCTCAGTCAGGCCAGCGGGATGATATTTCATCCCCGCCCCGATCTGTGGGCCCTTCATGCATGGCCCCTCAACGGGTTCCCAGGAACCTCGCGAGCGGAGCACTAAAAACCATCGCTGAGGCGCGGGCGCCCTCCACGAGACGCTTATATGCCCAGAAATGGAAAGTGTTCGGTGACTGGTGTAATACCAAGGGCCTGAACCCTGTAACATGCGAGATTACGAGTGTACTCGTTTTCCTACAAGGGCTTCTGGAGGCGGGCCGCACCCCCTCCACGCTCAAAGTATATGTGGCTGCCATCACAGCGTCACACGACCTTGTAATGGAACGTCCATTGGGAAGAAACGACCTAATTATTCGTTTCCTAAGGGGCGCCAGGAGGATGAACCCTTCACGCCCCCCCTCAGTGCCGATCTGGGACCTAGCTACGGTCCTAGACACTCTTAAAGGGCCCCCGTTCGAACCACTCCGAACCGTGCACCTTAAACAGCTCTCGCTCAAGACGGCGCTCTTGCTGGCACTCGCCTCGGTCAAGAGAGTGGGCGACCTGCACGCGCTTTCAACAAGTGCTGCCTGCCTAGAATTCGGACCTAACGACTGCAGGGTCGTCCTTAGACCGAAACATGGGTATATTCCTAAAGTGCTCACCACTCCCTTCAGAGCACAGGTTATCTCCCTAACTGCGCTTTCGTCTTCAGCAGACGAACACGACGCTAATCTACTCTGCCCCGTTAGGGCTCTCAGAGTGTATTTGGAGCGTTCTGCCCTATTCAGACAGACAGAACAACTGTTTGTATGCTTTGGCGGCCGTACGAAAGGTTCCGCCGTTTCAAAGCAGAGAATCTCTCACTGGATAGTCGAAGCTATAGCTCTGGCTTATGAAGCTAAGGGACTTCAATGCCCCTGGGGAGTCAAAGCACACTCCACCAGGAGTGTGGCTTCTTCCTGGGCATGGTCGAGCGGGATACCGATCGAGGATATTTGTGCGGCGGCAGGCTGGGCCTCACCGTCCACATTTATCAGATTCTACAACCTACAGGTCCCGACATTGCATTCCAATGTGCTATCAGCATAATGCTAGTTGAACTGCGAGTTCGTATCTAGATTATGTATGTGCTTGTGTCACACTGAGCGCCTTCTAGCCGCTCTGTATTTTTTCCCACATATAAAGCTCGCCTCTGCCGGCTAGTTGGATGATAACTTTGCTTTTTAGCTCAGGCACCTGCCTCTGGCTATCATAAGGCGAAGTTCAGCACGCACGGCGTTTTGCATGGTGTTCCCATAGCGTAAGCTACTTACGCAATAGGAGAGACCTCTCGAAAGGGAACGACTCGGTTACTAACGTAACCTCGGTTCCCTGAGAGGAGGGAACGAGTATTGCGTAAGCTGCCGTGCTTGTGCTTGGTTAGTTCGCTTCAGTCGTTTTAACCTAAAGAACTCTCATGACGGGGCGCCCAATATATAGCTTGGCCACGCCCATCTTGGCGGGCTCTGACGCGCGCAGACGCGAAGCGCGCTCATTGGTCGCGCATTCAGAGTCGCCCCGTCATTGGTTCAAGCAAGTTGCCGCAGCACAGCCAATGACCGAGTTCCTTCGTTCATTGCTGTCAGCTGTGCAGCTGCAATGCGTTTTACATAAAGACTTCAATATTCTCGAGAAAAGGAGTTTTCCCATAGCGTAAGCTACCTCCTCTCAGGGAACCGAGGTTACGTTAGTAACCGAGTCGTTTTCTGAATTGTTATTTTGTTTTCTGAACTGTCGTTGTGTTTTCCGACTTGTTATTTTGTTTTTATAATTGTGATTTGTTTTGCACCTCTCGGCCACCGTACTTTCCACTGTGAAACACAAAACAAGGTATTTTGAGAAATGTCTCAGGGTTTTTTTGGTCCAATGAAAATGAATGGTCTTTAATATTGTTGATTGGAAAGTTATACAGGTTTGGAAAAACACGAGGCAGAGTAACTAAATGATGACAGAATTTTCATTTTCAGGTAAACTATAGGCTACCTTGGGTAGTCTAATCAGTGAATTTTTGTTCAGTTTAAATCCTGAAAAAAATGTCATTTTTCATTTAATAAACCAAATTTCTGCTGAACTTGACAGCCAGTGACCATACATTTTCATTGTAAATAACTTTTTACATCATTTTATTAAATTTGTTGGCAGTCACATTCACATCCACTTGGTTCAGAAGTCCTAAGTGAATGGGCATGATGCTTCTGCCATCTCTCTGATCAGCCAAAGGTAATGAGCTTGTGGAACAGTCCTCATGAGTGTCTTACTCATCTTTTACCTTTCCGAACACAGGGTTCACATTCTACTGTGCTGGCGTTAAGACTTGTTTAACTTTCCTGAAACCCTGTGAAAACTTCTGTCAGTAACTTCTCATCCCAGCCAGCTTCAGTCTGGACTTGTCAGCGGAGTCTCCAAACTCACGCGACGCTTCAGACGTCTCTCCTCTCTCAACCTCTCCTTCTCACTTTCTTGTCATTTTTACCTTGTTGCTGTCCCCATTCTCCAGTTTTCGCTCTGTGCGTCATAAGCGTTGGTGTCTGCAGTGGCTTTTTAATGGGGGCTGAAAAATGTTGCCGCGCCGCCGTCCAACGCCACAGACTAACGGTAAACATCTTGTCTGGTCAGAGCGCAGTGCCAGTCGAGCGCATGAAAACATGTTTTTACTTTATTAAATTTAGCAAAAAATAGTCAGTGACTCTGCCCTTTCTGTAACCACATTGAAGGTATTAATTATGCTCAGGCCTCCCAAACTCTGCATGTTATTGCATACTTCAGACCACCGATGAGTGTGTGTGTGTGTGTGTGTGTGTGTGTGTGTGTGAGTGCTATAGTGTGCACTACACACAGTCAACCAGCAACAATTACAGAAAGGTCTGGCACGACATGAGTCCAGCAAACACATATACACAAATCAAATGAATTAAGTGCAGGCTGGAGGAGATTTCCTGCATCCTTTCTTTTTAGGCCGTTTTTGGATTTTTTCTTTGGTCAATGTTTTTTGTGTGTGTGTGTTGACTGAGGATACAGACCAGCATTGGGTACAGAGAGCAATAATCATCCCTAAACAACTCACAAGTCATAGTTACAGGGATGCAATGGCTTTTAAGGTCATTTTTATTTTTAAAACTTATTAGAGGTAGTTCAAATAAAATTTTTATTCAATAGTCAATTCAGTTTATAAACATTTTCCAACCCCATTCTGACCATGTTAATTAAATGGCTAGTTTGTTGCTGCTTTACCTTTAAGCATTTTCTTGTGCCACTGGTTTGCATTTAATGCATTTGGGGATATTTTACCGGCCATGAAACTGTATTTGCATTATTTTATTTAAAGATGGCTTAAAAACGGAAGTCTTTTATTCCTTATTGTGACATATATCTGAAATGGCTTCTCAAAAAAGAAAAAATGTAGGATCTTGATTTATTGGATGGTTGGATCATTGTGGTTTGCTATTGCTGTGATCTTGTGATTGACAGGTTCTCTTGCCCTCATGCCACTAAACAGGTCATCAGAGAGGAGAAAAGATGTGCACGATGAATTACTTTTAATAAACACTGCAATATTACATTAAAAGCTTTGATGTTTTGATGAATTGATGGTTTTGTGGTGAATTCATTGTAAAACAGGCAGTTACTACTACAGGCTGAACGATTTTGGGGGGATTTAATTGTGATTTGATTGCAATTGCTATTGAGTCCAATATTTTATGGATTCCTCCATCTTATTGCAAAGCCTGTGTGATGTCAGAAACCCAAGGATTTCATAAAAACAGGTTATTGCAGCTAGCTAAAGATAATTATTGCAGCTAAAGCTAAAGATAGTCTTTTGAAAGTTTTGAGTTCTAAAAGTTACAGTAAATTCTCATGATATGACCCCTTTAATTCAGAAAACTACATATTATGGTCTGCTTATTACAAGGACCCTAAGATGGACTCGTATACCCTGCAAGGCATGTGAGTCATCTGGTATTTATTGTATGTTTATACCGTGTATACCACATACTGTATAAAGCACTGATGTCACAGTAAGCTACAGTGTGGAGTACCAGGTACCCACAGTTATCTTGTGGCCTATCATCAGCTCTAACAAACACAAAGCTTTTGCAATTCTGAAGCTCTTAGTCGTCCACCATCCTGGGTTTTGAACACCATCATTATATGAGCAGATGTGAAATGGAGATTTTTCCAAATGAGATGCTCGTAAGGGCCGTGACACATCAAGCCGACGGTCGGCCGTCGGTAAACATCTGTGGGGCTAGTTTTTGCAGTGTGTTCCACACATTGGCTCTAGTTGGGCTCACATTAGTCTCGCGTAGCCAGACCTTCAGACTGACGGCAGAAGGTCTGGACTCCATGGCAGCTTTCATTGGTCAAGGACTGCCCAGAGGCCGTCTGACTGACATGTAAAGCAACCAATCACATATAGTTTTGTTCTGCTTTATGTTTAGGGGCGTGAAAATGTAACGTCGATGTCCCTACAATAACAGACCGGTGTGTAAAACTCTTGGACGGATTTTAAAGAGTCGCGAACATACTTTTTAGTTGATCCTGAAAAGTTTACTTTTTGTGCTTGATTGATTGACTGGAGGCATAAAAAGCAGTCAGATTCAGTGTGAAACGTGATGGTTGTGTATTTTGAGAGTTTTTACTGGCCATGAAATTTGCATTATTTCATTTAAAAACAGGCAGTTATTACTACTACCTATGTCTGAACGATTTGGTTATTTTGGTCGCAATATAGACTAAGCTTTACTTTTTGGTTCCATTGTGCATTTCTGTATGTGCATTTTTAGAGTCTAATTGATTTTCTGTGATCATTAAGAGCATGCCACTGATGCTGTCAGCAGCAATGCACAGCTCATTCCTTCAGCGCTCTTTAGGATGACTTCAGCATTACTAGTGCAACTGCGTGACCAAACATATTACACATCTGTACATAAACAGATGTCCTCATTGAAGTTGCCTTCAGCAAAACTAATTATGCAGAAATATAACCAAAAGTTTGTAAAGCGCTTTGTTACATATGGCTATGGAAAGATTACAAATCTGACAAATCCCATAGAGCGTCTGGTTTTGAAGAGTCTGACTGGTAGGTGACTGATTTTCAGTGAACCTTAAGCAATTACATTAAAAGTACTGCACAGTGGGACAACCTGGTAATATGGTGAGAGCAGTGAAAGATGACATGTGGGGAGGGAAAATGAGAGAAATCGAGGGTTGTGGGAGTCAGAGAACCTTGCAAGAATAAAAAAAAAAGAGGTGTAAAGGAATGAGGGATGCAAAGCCTCCCTCTGAGCAAACACAGCTCTGAATCAGACACCAATTTAGACCTGGCTCTCTCAAACACATTTGTGAAAGGAGCTCTTCAGCTGTAAAGTCCATGCACAGTGCACACGAGCAAACACACACACACACACACACACACACACACTAAACGGACTGAATGAGTCTCTTCAGAGCTCTGGGGAAGCAGGATGTTCCCCTTCAGGACATATTTCAGTCTTTCAGCTTTGGAGAGCCGGCAGGACTCCAGCAAACAAACATTCACAGTCACAAATGCAATTTGTGTGACAGTTTGTCTTAGTCTAAAACTTTTTGTTTTATTTAGAACTCTATTCCATTAGCAACTTGTGCTTGTTTGACAGCGTTTGTCGTTGCTTCAGTAAGGCTAATGCTGTCAATAGAGTTGCTAATGCCACCACTGAGCTATACTAACTTGCATTTGTTTAAAAAGAGAGAGAGAGAGAGCACATTAAAATAGTTAATTGGTGCCATCTTACGACTCAAATTGACCATTGGCTGTAATAAACTATCCTTGGAGGAGTTCAGTACTAATTTATATACTAATGTTAATGTATATGTATAGGCAAGGGAGCAAGGAAAACCAAATTGTTGTATCTATAGTCTTGTGGATAGGGTGATTATTTTATATGTTGTGAAAGACAACATATAACATATTCTTTTTAAGCTAACCCATATTTCATGTCCATGTTATTTGTATTTATTATAGCTAGCCATTTGGTAAATGGGATTATGTATATGCAGCTCATCGCAAAATTAATTCAGACAGGGTGATAAAAGATCATGTGATCGTGATCACCCTGTCAGGGTTCATTTTGTGTTAATGACTAACTGGTTGCACATTATCAATGATGTTTTTGTTGTTGTTGACAAAACCAAACTTAAAGTTTTCAGTTTAGCTGAAAACTGAAACCGAAAATGAAGTTTCAGTAATTCAGTTTGGGTAATTGTGTAACTGAACTCTTAATGCTGTTCATGGTGTCGTAGTAAAGTTCTTTGCCAACAAGCTACCTCTTGATATTTCAGCCAGAAAATTATATACATTGTTACAGTAGCAAAATGTTTGGTTACTGCGAAGTGCGTATACACCGTTGACGTGTTGTGTGCATGAAATAGACACGGAAACAGTCAAAATGAGAAGCGCTAATTAAACATCAGTTTCTGTTAATGATTTCAGCCCTCCAAAAGCATTTAGGCCGAAAATTACTTTTTTTTTTTTTTGGTTTAACGTTTTATATATTTTTGGTTGCCCAAATTTCGGGGCATCGGTGCATCACTAGTATTCCTCATGAGTTATGACTGAGGATTATCTCATAATATGCTTATCAAATTCCCTCCCACTCTTGCTGCCTAAATAAAACATGAAATAGTGAACGTGGCATGTATAGATTTAAAAAGTAAGTTACAAGCGAACACTCGTTTTGTTGTGTTTATTGAAAAGGTTTTGATTGACAGCATAATTCCGTCAGGCACAGACTGATAGAGTGTAAAGAGGTTTAACAGCTCGTAAGGGGCACAACTGAAACAGAACGGAATGTTCTACATATACAAAGATATGGAAAAATAAAACACTGTTAGTCAACTATTCCCATCTTTTGTTAAACAGAGAGGGATGCAGATGCTGAATGACTTTAATTCTGCAAACATGTTACCTCACCGTGTGAAGAAAGAAATCTACCTGGAATGCAATGCAATTCTTCTGTAAGAAAATACTGTAAAGAAGTTTTCATCCCTATTAAAACAAAACAAAACAAAAACACACCTAATAAAATCTACTCGACGTACAACAATCATTTGCAAATTTAAATCTATAACTTAATTTAACATCTTAATTCTAATAAGAGCTGAATGGCACTATCAAATAGAGCTTAAGAGGAAAAGAACAAATGCGTAAAATGAAAGAGGGTTGACATCAGACCTGTATTGCTCATCATCCAGACGCTTTAAAAGTGCTGGGGAAACACATTGTCCTTTGACACTGTCTGGATGTTCATTGTAAACATTGTAAAGAAAACTTTCTTCAACCCCTAAATGCATCTCGGCTCTACCTCCATCCTAAAACACAAAAGCATGAAGGAATGCTGGCCTTTTGGACAAGATAAGGTCATGAAAGGAAACGGATCAAATAAAACATAAATACAAGGAAATAAATAATGTTGATCTGTGTCAAGGAGGGAAAAGGACCAGCAACATTGTTTGATATGTTTGAAACAATGCAAGAGGGCTGTCAGTAGTAGAGCGGAGGATGTGGAGGTGAGCCAGAGGTTACAGGTTGTACAAAAAAGGAAGCTGAGAGCGATCGCTTGCCCTGCCATCCCACACCAAACAGTAAACGAAGAACTCCACACGTAATGGACAAACACTCAAAAACACTGTATCCAACAGAACATGATGTCCCACAGCTGGAAGAAGAAATTACAGAACAACGTCATCCATATCTTTGAGAACCCAATCTGAGAATCAAGGTAACAAAGTGCCGTACAAATATTTACTTTATCGTTTTAAGAAACACCCTGCTTATATCTTTTATTGATGTGGCTGTACATTCAAACCGTACGTCGCAATATTCAGCCTCTCAACTCCCTCCCAGGCACTTAACAAGTACAAAAATGCTATGTTTTGCAGGAGGAGGGAGCTGTACAGTCATCTCGTATCAAATCTACAGTTTTCGTAGTTTAGCAGCAAGCGAATCCTCCTCTTTTTCTCCCCATTATATATTATTGCCGGCTTTCTGCTTGAATGCAATTGTCTGAGGACACCCTGAGACATGACCAGGCTATCCCATAATGCTTCGCTTAGATTCGCAGGGCCAGAGACACTCATCTGACAACCATGCACGCTGGAGTTGAATAGCAATAACGGTTCTGTACTCATTAACATAAAACTCCGAGCAGAGAGAAAGATTTTGGCACTTTGCAAACACACCGACCCGGAGGATTACCTCAAAAATGTTATGATACATATTCATTAGCAAAAGAGCAAATAAGAGCAACAAACTCATAGTATGGTTTCACCATATTTCTATATGCCATGTTAGGTTTTACCCACAAAGCACTCCTTCATATCAAAGAGCTAGATGAAAGGATCACAGCGCCTATCTTCAGGGAAAACCAACACTGTTTTTTTGTTTTGTTTTGTTTTTATAAACACTATGGTGAACAGATCTGCTTATGTCACAAGCATGGAAGCCCAAATATGAAGATTTTTTTTTATAC
Source organism: Gila orcuttii (assembly GCA_026230005.1). Lineage (NCBI taxonomy): Eukaryota > Metazoa > Chordata > Actinopteri > Cypriniformes > Leuciscidae > Gila > Gila orcuttii. Next base: position 10,606,478 of record JAPDVR010000019.1, on the reverse strand, counting down.
TATACAAAAACGATGAAAAGTGCTTTAAGTGTGAGTCTGACAGGAGTTAAAAATCAGTGTGGTTTCCTCATGAAAAGCAGAAGCGCTTGTGGTCCTTTTATCGCAAAATTCAATACTGAGATACGGGCAAAGCAACTTCTTGTATACTTATTTCTTGCTTTAGAATTCATAATTTTATCCTCTTACTCTGCTGATATCACCAATTAGTTTCTCATACATTCTTGTCAATGTAAACTAAGAAATGGAAGAAAAAAAAAAGAAGAAAAAATAAATCTTGCATTTCTGTGGTAAATAACTTACAAAATTTAAAAGAAGAAAAACCCTTTGTTTACAGTACCAAAACCCGACTATAATTTTAGACCCCCTTAAAAACCTTGTCTATAAATAGCTTTACAAATATACATGTTAATTCAAATAAAACTTTTGTTTTGCTTTTTTTTTTGATTAAATGTTTACATGATCTCAACAGTGTATGCTCACTTGCTCTTTTAAAATGTCATTATTTCTTTTTTTTTTTTAGTTCACTACTATACTGACTGCAATATGATACATATTTATATCTATATATTTACAATAAAAACTTTAAGATACATACAAAGCAAACAGTTATATATATTCTAATTAAATCTCACATCTAGGAGACCTTTCTCTCTTTTCTTATTAAAAAAAAAGGATGAAAAACGTTCTTTGTGAGGAGTGGAGAGGAGAGACTGGCCATGGGTTTGATTCTCACTCCAGTCAGATATTGCTGTAAAAAAACCTTCCTGTCCACGCGTGACAGGACGACTCTGTCTGCCGCTTCAGAACTGTGCTGTTACACAGTGTTGATCCGTTCTTTTTGTTTCCTGTCCAGCAATTTGTCAGTCTGTTTGTTTTTTGGTAGGCACGGAATGGTTTGACCCTTCTGACTGCGTCGCGCAAAGGAAAAACGAAACTGGCCAAATACAAAAATAGGAATTCTCTTTTCGAAGTCAAAAAGCTGAATAATGATTTGGAAGAAAAGGAGGAGCTGAAGGACAGGGGCGTAATCTGTCCTTCAGACCTGCGAACAGTTGGAAGTCTGAAGCTTCTCGTTGAGCGATTCATGAGATCCACACTGTGCCAGGAACCCCGTCTGCACACCGCTACATGCTGGTCCAGTGCAGCAAGCCGAAAGATCCCCACAAACCACCATTCCTTATGTTCTTATGAGCCCATTGCTGTGGTGATGATGTTTAGGGAGGCAGGGCTCATCAGGTAAGGAGTCGTGAGCAAACACGGAGTCGTCGCCGGAAGAACAGGTGCTGTTGGAGTCCGGGCAGGTAGGAGAGTACTGCTCGAAAGGTACCGACAGGTCCAGATACTCCTAAACGATCAAATGCACACAAACACACACACATCAGAATTGGCTTTAATAGTTAAGTGTTAAGAGTTAAGGTGTTTAGTCTGATGCACAAGAGCTCTTACGTCAGTGGAGGTCATGGAAAGAACCCTGTCGTGATCCTCCACCAGCTGTCTGAACGTGGGTCTTTGTGAAGGAACGGCGTGCCAACACTCCCGCATAATCATGTACCTGCACAAATCACACAATCCAAAACAATATATGCATTTACTAATCAGTGCCAGAAATTAAAATAAAAAATAAGTTGATAATAGAAATAAATTATAAGTTGATTAATAAGCCATTTGCATAACAACTGTTGTTATTACTGTTTGTTGTATTGTGGTTTTGTCTGTTGATTAGTCAGTTTAAACAGATTAATGTTGGCATCAACAGTGTTGGCATTGAAACGAACATAATTTCGAGTTTTGAGTAGAACTTCTGGGTTGTCATCTAGTAATGACGGTATTTACGACATGGCCTGCAAATATTCACCCCCTTGGAATTGGTCTTTATGTCAAATACTTCAATTGAATCGAATCTGAACCATTACGGCTGCCACTTATTAAATCAAAACAATATAAAATTCAAGAGCATCAGTAAATAATACACAAGATATAACAATGAAATTACGAGATTCACACCAAGAACGAAAACTATAAAGATAAATAAAACAATAACTATATAGGTGTCCACACCAACGGACGATAACGTAGGACGAGCTGTTTAAAGCAGGATGGATTTTGATTGGCTGTCAGTGTTTTTATCGTTCATCAGCTGAAAAAAAAATCCAACAATATCATTCCTCTGTGCCATTATCATTATAGTTGTGGTGTGGACTCTTCTATTCTTTCACATTTAGAATGACTTTGAAACTATATCTTGTTTAAAACTAACGTCCTTCTTATAAATGGGCCTTTAGATTATACAGCTCTATGCGTTCTACTATACATGGTTGTCATATGCCATTATAGACTCAGCAACATTATTTTAAGAGATGGATAAGAAGGTTTTAAGATTTTTTCTAGATTAAAATGAAAAGAAATCGCAATCGTACAGTTCATGAGTGCAGTTGGCAGGTTTGTCCATTCGATGTCCCTCCTTCAGCAGTTTAAAGAGCTCCTCCACTGGGATACCTGGGTACGGTGAGCCGCCCAGTGTGAAAATCTCCCATAATAAAACCCCATAAGACCACCTGAGATGCAAGAGAGGACACAGTTCAGAGCAAATATGGGACAAAAATCACACATTTACATTATAGTACAAACTATAATCCAATTCAGTGAGAAAAAAATGTTGTTAGGCCACTATTATGCTGGTTGTGCTTGAAATAGTGGCGTAACAATACTCTCACTATCTCGATCGGTCTGTCTCTCTCTGGGGTGTAGATACTTGGCAGATGTGAGAGAGGAGTTTTGTTGGTTCTCACTGAGGCTTAAAATGTATGTCCGTGATATGAGACGCGAGTCTATTAAACTAGAGCGAGTGTGTGTGCGCGTGTATATGTGTATGTGGGTGTGTGTTATCACAAGCTGCTCTGTTAACTCAGGGCTCTTTTGTTTTGGCCCCATTCCTCCCACGCCACCACTGAGCAGTGCTAATCAAATTAGCCACGCTAAGAGACAACAGGAGCTATGAGCCAGCTAATGCTACCCGGCCAAATACATACACACATACAACACACAGTCAGTTAGAAGCCTTATGGGGGCTCAATAATTGGCTCATCATTATATCACTATCCGTTCATTAGCTTTATGTCAGAGTCAAATCTCATTTACACCCATCAGCACACACACACACACACACAGTGAATGAAAGGCTCACTGCTCATATATCATAGCATAAGTAGAGCCTATAGGCAGAGGGAGATGATATTATTTTATTACTGTTGTCTCAGGCCAGCTGTGATTAAAGTGTATTTAGACATATTGGGAAAGTGCAGTTCTATGTACCAGTCTGAGTGTGATGAATGTGTGTTCGGTCTACTGAGAGACAGTGTGCAATATACTAACATACTAATCAAAACCTGCTGCGCAAGTACACACATTAGTCTTCTAACATACACACATGCAAAACCACTCAAAAGTTTTGGGTCAGTATGATTAAAAAAGAAATTAATACTTTTATTCAGTAAAATGCCTTAAATTGATCAAAATTGTTAGTTTATTTGAAATAGAAATATTTTGGAACAATATTAATGTCTTTATATTCATCTAAGGATCCTGGGAAAAATGTTTTATCAAGGTTTCCACAAAAATATTAAGATAATATTGATAATAAAAAAAGTTTCTTGAGCACCAAATCAGCATATTAGAATGATTTCTGAAGGATCATGTGACACTGAAGACTGGGGTAATGAAAATTCAGCTTTGCCATCACAGGAATAAATTACATTTTAAAATATATTCAAGTAAAAAAAATTTTTTTAATTGTATATTTTTGGTCAAATAAATGCAGGATTGGTGAGCATAAGAGAATTCTTTCAGAAACATTTAAGGAATCTTACTGACCTTAAACTTTTAAAGGGGAGTGAAGATGCATACACAATGTTTGCTACAGAATTCATTTTTTTTACATTTAAATATAATTTATTGCTAAAATAAATGATAAATTATCAACAACAAAAAAAATCCAGTCCTGTAAAGCTTACCTTACATGCAACGTTAACAATCTTGGTTTATTTCAAGTCGGACATGAATGAAAGTTATGATGACTTGCACTCAATGTACGTTTACACGACAACATTGTACTAAAAACGTAAAAGTTTTTCCTCCACGCTATTCGTGTACAGATGACATAATCCCCGATCATTCAGATCTGTAAGAACGATTAAAAACGTTGAATTATGAATGCTAGGCCAGTAGTTGGCGATGTAACTTTGTAAAGAAACCCTACGTGACTTTAGACTGAACACATAATATGCATGCACATGACGTCACTGTTTACACAGTGATGATAACGGTATCGTTTTCAAAAACTTGCACTTTGAAACCAATTTTCAAAAGTTAGCATTTTTAAGCCCCGAAAAACGCAGTTGTCGTGTAAATGAACGCCCAAATTGCATACATTTTTTTCAGTTTTTAGTTTAAAACGGTGTTGTGTACATGGACCCTCAGTCAATAAGTTATTCATTCAGTAACCGCTCTGATGATTTAAGTGATTAAATGGATCATTACAATCATTAGCTGCTTCAAATTGATTACTTAGTGACTCTTTTTGATGGATTCATTAAAATAACTCCTTTTGAATTGGACTATGTAATAACATGTACTGTAATAACAGGTTACATTTTTTTTCATGTCTCCAATTCCGGTGAATTCTGATGCAAGAAACACTGGCACACTCTCTCGGATGGCTTTGATGCTGTTGTTGCAGGGTTATGGTGTTCACTTGCATTCCTTTATCGCTTGATGAACTTTATGAACAGATGGCATAAGTGTTGGAGAGGAAAAAAAGAAGAGGCATGCATGGCAATGTAAACTCACACATCACTCTGGTGCGTGTAGACACGGTCGAACAGTGCTTCTGGTGCCATCCATTTGACGGGGAGACGACCCTGAAAGGATACAGATCAGTCAGAACAACAGCGGTGCTGACCCAGCAGGACATACAGACGGCCATCGAACATCAACAGGCCTGCAGCTTAATCTCCTACTGTCCTATCTAATATAAATACACTTCAGTGGTTCACATCAACATCTTCCCTCTCCCCAATGTGCTCTAATCTCCAACTGTCCCATCGAATATCCAAATACCCACCAAACCCACCCCACATCTAAAACCTGCTGTCACAACACCTAACAGTTCCATCCAACACCATCTATTCTACCAGTTTTAGGAACCTTGTTTAATCTTGCTACAAGCTACTATAAATTAATTTAAGGTAGTTGAACTACTTACATCCTATATAGAGGGCGAAAAACAGTATGTGAGCCGAGTTCTATATCTGAATTCATAGTATTTATAAAACAGTATTCAAAAACTGATGACCTACTACTTCCGATGGACACTTTACTATCCCATGAGGCCACAGGAGAGGATTTGTGAATGGCAGTGAAGCAACGCAACTGACGCCGTAGGTCTTATGACAATGACAACATGGCAGATATAGTACGGCTGAATTTAAATCATACTACACATTCATAATACAGAATGCACTTGTTTAACGATCGTGAAGTAAGTTTCAAAGCAGATGTAGAACGTACTATATACAGCATGCGATTTCGGATGCAGCTCAAGTGTTTTTACCACAGCTAAGCTAATGCCATGCTACTGAACATTTTTAGTTAGTTACACCCCAATACTGCATTTTACAATGCATAGTGAGCCAGGTAAACCACAATGTGTTCATTACCGTCCAGTCCTCGCCAATACCCACACATTCTTAGCAACTCCAGACCTCATTCAACACTTAATTGATATATAACAAGCTGCTTATAAATGCACTTTCAAAAGTTCCTGAACTTGCACACACTCATTCGACTTCTACAGGCTTGACGTTTCTAAATACAGTGCGCAACCACATCTCTGTGCTTCAATCCAATGCCACCCAAGAGCCCTATCCTTCAAGCATTTTGAGATTGATAATCAGTGTCGACTTACGTTGGTGGTCTTCTTGTAGTAGTCAATGTTGTGCACGTCTCTAGCCAGGCCGAAGTCTGCAATCTTCATCACGTTGTCCTCGGTAACCAGAACATTCCGGGCTGCGAGGTCTCTATGGATACACTGGCAACACAAACAGAAAGAGGGCCATCCTTTATGCACAAGTCTGATAAATACACACTAGGAAAATAATATCTGGCAGCATTTATAAACTTTATAAACATTACAAGCCTCTTAAATTATTTCTATTCAAATAAGTTTACAAACTAAGATAAGTAGATGTGTTACCTTCTTTGAGGCCAGGTACTCCATACCCCTGGCGACCTGATAGGCGCAGGACACCAGGTCTTTAAATGTCAGAATTTCGTTCGGGATCTTACAGGTGTCAAATGAGTAGTCCATCCCAGGAGGCCTTCTTGCCCGCAAATATTCCCTAAGATTCCCTTTAGAGGCATATTCCACCAGCACATACAGAGGACCTGAAAAGAAACAATTCAGTCAGAGAAAATCAAAGCCGAACATCAAAGCTGTGATCTTACGTGTGTGCGTGCACTGACCATCTTGTGTGCACGCTCCCAGCAAGTTGATGATGTTCTTGTGTTTTCCAATCATCTTCATCATCTCCATTTCAGACACAAGGTCCGACAGGTCTTTATCTGTGCCATCATCTAAGAAAAAAGTTACAAACAGCAATATTGTGAAATATTATTACAATTTAACATTTATTTTAAAAATGAATCTATTACTGTGATTACTGAATTTTCAGCATCATTACTCCAGTCTTCAGTGCCACATGATCCTTCAGAAATCATTATAATATGCCGATTTGCTGCTCAAGAAACAATTCTTCTTATTATAAATGTTGAAAACCGATGTGCTGCTTAATATTTTTGTAGAAACTGATGCATTTTTTCAGGATTCTACTCAGAAACTGAGTAATTATAATATATTTACAAACATAAAATAATAAATAGAAATCTTTTGTAAATATTATAAACGTCTTTACGGTCACCTTTGATAAATTTAATGCATCCTTGCTGAACAAAAGTATTAATTTCTTTAAAATCTTACTGACCCACAATCTACAATGTTAGAGTAATGAGATTTGATGAAATTGAATTTTTTTTGTGTGTGTGTGACCATTATGATAAGATTTTTTTTTTTTTTTTGCATTACAGGAATTAGGATTCGGAAAGTAAATGTGACCTTGGAATGATGTTTTGAGACATTCAACCATAATTCAAGTCAACCTATTGATTATGTTATACATAAAACATAAATGAAATGTAATGCTTTACAGCATCTGAACACACTTACCTTTGAGCATCTTGACAGCAACAGTGAGAGGTTTGTTGGGTTTCTCTTTGTCAATCCCAATGGCTTCAGCCATCACAACCTGTCCAAAGCAACCCTCTCCCAATGGTTTTCCCAGTGTCAGTCTGCTACAAAATCATAATTTACAGTGAGCAAGGAACTAACTATTTGCTTTAAAATTAGTCTGATGATTATGGTCATTTGATGTTCACTTCAGCTTTTAACTTACTTTGTACGTGGAAATTCCCACTTGGGGTCAGAGGGCAGTTCAAGCTCAGAAACATTGGGCAGCATCGGCCCATCGCTGGATGACAGGCGGGCGATCCGGACCAATGGGGTGTTTGAATTCATGGAAGAGTTCGACTCCAAGGACACCTGCTTGGGTAAAGAATAAAAACAGCATGTTATTGTCTCTGAAAGAGAAGAGAGTGAGTGTAAGAGCGAGAAAGAGAGAGAGAGAGAGAGAGAGAGGAAGAATCAAGATGTCTATTTTAAGAAGATCATCAACTCAAGTGTTGTGCTGCAGACAGAAACATGGTGTCTGTTCCTCAGAGGACTGGTCCTGAGAGAGAAAGGTTTGTAGCTGTCAGATCTCCACGTAATGGACCACAGAAGTGTGTGTGAAGCAACATTTCCCTGCTGCCACGAACACACAGGTATAATCTGAAGATTCGCTGAAAGGGTGCCCCTACCTCATCTGCCCCTCTTTCTTTCGATGCACAGTTGATGCACAGAGATAAGTTAAACATTCGAAAGCAGCCATGGCATCATCATAATAAAAATGTGCATATCGAATTGTGATTGGTCTTCTTTCTTGCATTGATCTGCATCTCTTTAGCCATCCATAACTGACTTTGCATAAGAATTAATGTGTGATGAATGTCATGAGAACGACAAGTGCGTAAGTTTGCTTGTAACTGGAGGACAGTTCCTTGCAAGCACTGTGATTTCCTTTAGGAAATGCAAATCTATGTAGACTTTCATGAAACACTGAGAAAGTATGTCAGCAGCAGGAAGATCAAACTGTCTGACAATGATATCTCAATATTTTCTAAAATCAGAACTAGCTCAAAACACACCTACACAGACACTATTTGAAGAAAAGGAAGAAAAAAACACTGCAACATTATTATGTAGCTTGATTCCAGCGTGACATTGTCTGGCTTTGATTGCTGGAAATAACTTGAGGGAAAAAGAAGAAGAGATCGAGGGAGTGACAGAGATTAGAGAGACAGTGTTCCAGCTGCAGCTGCTGCAATTTAAACTGTTTAAAACAACTGAGACAGAGCGAGTTTCACCAGGCGAGAAACATGATCTAAACACTGGCAGTCACCGGGAGAGCATGGATATTAGACTGCCACATTGCATCTATGACATCCACAGAACGTCTTCATACACACAAATAGCCCAAACACTACACACTACAAAAGGGGCGAAAAAGATGCATTCAAGGCAATTCAGAGAGGAGATAAAGAGAAAGGAAGATAAATGGGCTGATCAAATCTTGTATCTACTTTCTGTTACCTGTCTCTTGAGGGGGAATTTGGACAGTTTTTGAACGGGCGGCGCGGGGAGCGTCTTCTGCGTGTTCATCCGCATACGGCAGAGGATAATGATGACCATGGTGAGGATGAAGAGCACGCAGCCCGTCACGTAGATGAGAATGTCCGCGTAGTCATCCTCTCTCTCCATCTCCACCGCTGACACAGAGCACAAGAGCACAGTTTAGACGTGTGTGATGACATTATGAGACAAATGTACCAATGTGTTGACCTATAGGTTAAACTACTGTTGTGAATGGTAGTGAAGCGACTGACGCTGTAGGTCACATGACAATGACATCATGATGGATGTAGTACATATGGAGACATATTCATTCACTATATATAATGTACTTTAATTTGAATGGTTGCAAAATAAGTACCTACTGAGAGAGTATGCGATTTCTGACAGCCTTTTCTGATTGAGACGTATTAAAATGGCCCTCTTTTCTATTAGTGTTGTCTTTCATTAGATTCCAAAATGAGCACTTATCCCATGCCAAATACAAGCAAAAGCAAACTTGTAGAGTTTTGCTTTGATTAGAAAATAATTGGAGTTTTATTAGGGACTGCAACATAATTTGTAGCTGAAATTAAATTATGATAGTCTGACCCTCACTGATGTAAGCAATGCAAAATATTCAAAGATTCATTTACCAACATTTCCTCAGTGGAAAATTTGCCATCAGAGGTTTATCTAGGATGCCTTTTTTTCTATAGCTAAATGTGGTGACACATATGTGGAGTATAAAATCAGAGAAATCATAATGTGAACAGCTGAAGGCTAAATAGAAATATTTATGACCGGTAAATTTTCACAATTCATCCACCTGTGTTCATTTTGGAATCCGTTTATTTCTAATACACATAACCACAAAATTCAGTTTATCAACTTGAATAAAACACAAAACCAAAATTAAATTGGCCACTAACTACAGCCTCAAGACTTTAATTTAAAAACTAACAGTAATTTAAGAAACAAGCCCTACTAATGGTTGGATTAGAGATCGTCTTAAGTCAATCATTAGTTTGTTTGTTTGTTTGAAGTTATAAAGCAGAAGGCCTGCAGTTAATTTACAGCAACCTTACAAACTAATTAACATGCTATCGCACCCCCATGCAGGTACAAACATCCCATAATGCCCCTCTCTCCGGGAGGCTTATTTGGCACTTGTGTGATGAGCCCCACAGATAGAGTTCAGTGGCTCTGCACGAGACGAGCGATTTTAATTACAGCAGCAGAACGGAGAACTGGATAACAGGATGAGAATTAATGAATCGGGCCTCCCAGATACAAGGACTGTGTGCCATCAGTAAATACTCCAGTAAACACGACAAGCACTTCCATCATGAGCGTGTTATCGAGTGGAAACAGTCCATGAGGAAAAACCCATCATCTGTCGTTTTTTCCCTGCATATGTCATGTTTAAATCTAAAAACAATTACAAACTACCAGGTTGTTCTTCAGAGTACTTTAGTATAGTTGGCATATTTAATTTGACATTATTAAAGGTCCATAGAGAATATCACTGAAAACATTTCAAAAACATTTTAACTGTGAATTCATTTAAAACTATGAATAAAACATGCAAGGACAATAGGGAAAATGGGAAGTATAGAGACTTGGGAAGAAAGGAGTGAAAAGAAACCCCAGAGAGTGAAACTAGTATACCTGGTAACACTGTAAGCCAAGCAGAGTGATGGTTAAAGCCAATCGAGTTCCCTGCCAGACAAGTGTATTGCCCCGCATCCTCAAAAGACACATTGGTCAGGTAGAGAATCTCCAGCTCTTTATCCGTAGTATTTATTCCCGCAGTCTGGAAAAGTATGGAGAGACGGAGAGAGAAATAGACAGATGCTTAGAGCACTACCCTTGAGAAAGGACCAGCACCCAGCACCGGGAGGAAGATCTGAACGAGAGAAGATCAGTTAACCCATCACCAGTATCCCAGATATGACCTAGAAGCAAAGTAAAACCCCAAACCCTGGCGGAAAATGTAACGCCCCATCAGCAGCAGAGAGTCACGTTAGTTCTCATCCATAACGTGTTTGAGGTGCAAAGAAAACATAAAAAGAGCCAGGAAGAATATTACCAGCTTTAAGCTTAATTTAAACTCTCACTAGATAAAACTGACACCTATTTATTTAGAAGTATGTGTCCCAATTCTCAAGAGAGCAGTGTGTAGGGAATGAGGAAATCAATAAGAATGTGAAGTGGTACAGTCTCAGGTCCTATTCAACATGCCCTTGTTCCATTGATTGGGGAGCAAGAAGAAGAAGCGAACATTTAAATGAAGCAGACATACACTGGCCTTACATAACAAGTCCTTGAATCAGGTCACCTTATTTATTGTGTTAAAAAAGGGGCGAGAAGAGCAGTGAGAAATAGAGAGAGATTAGGGGAGTTTGACTCTACGCCACCAAGGTCTTGACTGACAGCGGCTGTTTGGAGAGAGATTTACCTGGCTGGGACACTGTAAGCCAGAACGTATTCTCTGAAATGCCTAAAAAGTTGTGGGCTCTGCACCAGTACTGGCCTGCATCTTTTTCTGACACATTATACAGGCTCAGCATATCGTGGGCCTCTTTTACCTTACTGATAAAACTCTGCAGAGAGACACACATACTTAGTCAGAGGCGAGCACGTTCACACATGAACACACACTTAATGATTTAAAATACTCAAGCAGCTTGTTGTACACTTCTTTAAGATACCGATACACTTTCAAATTCACAAAACAGTTACACCACTTGTTATTTCAGTACAAAAACTTGCATCTTATTCACTAACCACCCACAATCCAGTTTAAACTGTCAAAAAATAAAGGCTCTAAAAGAGCTTTTTCACAGCCGTGGTATAGAAGAACTATCTGTGGTTCCCCAAAGAAACCTTTCAGTGAACAGTATTTAAAAGAACCATTTCTTCTCTACATTTTAATAATCTAAACAACTTTTTCCACCTTGTTTGTAATGGAAAGGTTCCATTGATGTTAAAGGTTCTTAATGGAACCTTCGATGCCAGTAAAGAACCTTTATTTTCAAGAGCGTATCATTCAAATGAATTGAAATTGAATTGTAATTTGAACATGAACGGCAGGAAATCAGATTGACTGAATAAACATTTTTATTTAAATTTAGTAATTTTCAAATAACATTTTTTTTCTTGTTAAAAATAATCAAAATAATTTTGAATTATATTACATTTCTTTGAATTTCAATTACACTTTCTGTTTGCGAATTGCGAACTGGAATTAAATTCTCAAGAATTTATTTCTGAATGGCTCTGATCATGGGTATTTAAATTAACTCATTGTCATTCTTTTCAGCACAAAACATCCCCTTTCTTATTAGGCTTTTTATAGATTGTGGCTTATTTACAAAGCTTCAAAATGAACCGCTATTATCACAGAAGGAAAACAATGATATGTTGGGTGTAATTCCTTGTAATCAGGAACTAAACCAACACAGACCGTGCATGTAAATACACTAAAAATACTATCAGCTCTTGAAAAATGAAGCCCATGAAGATGCAGTCACCAAATTTTATGGCTCTTTATTTACAACAAAAAATGACATGATGAGAGAGGCGGAACAAGCTCAGGAAATGTTGCGAACTGGATTCAAACTCGTTTTATCTGCATTGACGCCACAGCTCAACACGCTAACTGCTAGGCAACTGACGTCTCTGTATGTTATAATTAAACGCTCAAATATTGTCTTTAGCCCCTTAGTCCACACATATCTGTTTCTGTATTTCTTTCAGATGCTTCATTTGCTTTATTCTCTGTTTCCGTTCTTTCCCTTGATCGTAGGCGTTGCGCCACACATGATTTGTCGCTCAGCACTCTCAGTCTGGGAGGGCTGGGGAAGGCTTTAGAGGGTGCGCAGATGAGACTGCGGGGAAGGGAAAAGCCGCCGCGCGGCTCCCAGTAAAATACTGTTTCAATTATGTGGGAGTCTAAAATAGCGTGGCGGTCTGGCCAGCCGACGCACTCCCCTCCTCTGCCTGCTGACTCGGCCCTTCCCTCGCTTCCCGCACTCATTTTTTCCATGGCTTTTTCGGGAGCCTCTTCCCTCGTTCCCTCCCTCCTTCTCTAAAGAGAGAGTGGGGCAGCACAGCTAATGGCTGTCTCCCTGCGCGACGCCACCGCGGCGGTTAGCTTAGCCCAAAACAGATGTCTGCCTCCTCTCTCACTCCTCTGAGAGGAAAAAGAGAGCGAGAGCCCCCTAATTCTCCAGTTGCAGAGAGCCTATAGTGAGATGCTAACATGGGTGGGATTAGGAGTTGGAGGGAGGTGCTCTAAGACTCACTCAAAGCTCACATGAGACTTAATATGTGGTTTAATTTAAGCTGCACTTGGACACATTTTGAAAAAAAAATGCCTTCAACAATGTTCTATTCTAACAAGCACAAGCTAACAATGTTTCCATAATTAAATCGTTGTGTCCTCTAGGAAAAGCACACTACAAACGTTTTTGAAAAAGAAAGTTATTCATAAATAAAAGTATTTGACGTAAAAAACAAAGTTGAATCATTCTCTTAAAAGTGGTTCATTCATGAATTCTTCTGATGTGCCAGTATAGATGACTGTACCTTAAGGATGCTGACGTAGGGGGAGCCATTGGGGCCATAATGGCTTCCGTTCACCTCGATGTGTTTGAGCCACTGGATGTGTGGCTGAGCATCACTGTACACCTTACAGTGAAACTCCACGTCACTGCCAACCACCACTGTCTGATTGGCCGGGAGTCCCGCCTGTAGGATTGGCCGGTGAGGAGAACGTTCTGATTGGACAAGAGATGGGGACAGTCAGAGATGAAGTTAAGTTTAAGGTAAAGGTTGAATGTGTGTGTTGCATGTTCATACCCAGCACGTCGAGTTGGTAAGTGTGTTTGATTGTCCCGTATTTGTTCTGCACCACACACGTGTAGTTCCCTCGGTCAGATGGAACGGCGCTCTCCATGACCAAACTCCACTGCTGATCCCTCAACTAGAGAGAGAGGATGACAGAGACAGAGAGAGGTTTAATAATAAAGTGGGATGTTACATAAGAGGTCCACTTGAATCTTTCCTAAGGTTTTTCTGTTAGCTGAAGAAAAGCAGGTGCTAAATTATCTGTGTCTGTATAACGTTATGAGTAAGATCCACTGTGCTGATAAATTTGAATTGAATTAGAATTAAGGAACCAAACAGAACGCAAAATTGCAATTCAATGTAAGGAAGTAGAATTAAAATTAATTGAAATTAATAAACCAGATTTTTTAAAACTAGAAACATATTAACATATTAAGCCTCTCAGATTAGATGATAGATAGATAGATAGATAGATAGATAGATAGATAGATAGATAGATAGATAGATAGATAGATAGATAGATAGATAGATAGATAGATAGATAGATAGATAGATAGATAGATAGATAGATAGATAGATAGATAGATAGATAGATAGATAGATAGATAGATAGATAGATAGATAGATAGATAGATAGATAGATAATCACAGACGTGCTTTATTGATTTATTTTTGGGTTTATTTTGGAATTCCTTTATCATCACCAGATGTGGAAAATATGCAGATGGGACACACACACACACACACACACACACACACACACACACACACACACACACACACACACACACACACACACACACACACACACACACACACACACACACATCCATTCATTCATTCATTCATTCATTCATAGAGCACACTCTAATTGCTTATGGCACTCTCTCTATCTCTCTCTCTCTCTCTCTCTCTCGCGCGCGCGCGTGCACTGTCTCTTTCTCATTCCTTCTCTACGTACTTCGAAGGTCTGAGTGGAAAAAAAATTAACTGTGTAAATATTATGGGCTGTGTTTTTTAACAGTTGCATGGTAACACCAACTGAGAGGGCAACACGCACATAGACAAACACACATGCCTAAGAAAGTTGGCAAGGGCGCCTGTGCCCCCTGCACTCCTCCTCCTCCCCCTCCCCCTTGTCTTCTGGATCCTCACCTCCACTCGGCTCGTTCTCGCTGGCTCACTCTCACACAGTGAGCCTTTGGTGTTTGCTGACTGACACACTGCACGGTATGAGAAATGTGTGTGTGTGTGTATGTATGGAAGTAGTTGGCATATGTGTCCATTGACTTTTTTAAATCAAGATTTTAGGTTCAAATTAATAAATGTATAATGGAAAATATACTATATTGAGTGTCCTGTAACTAGTGAACACCTTTCTGTTAACTAGTTCATTTTAAACTATCCTGCATTGAGACAAATGCATTTTTTTAAATATTTAATTTAGTCTCTCAGCCATTAAAAGGTCATAAAGACTACTACTACTACATAATAATAAAAGAGCAAGCAAAATGCTGTTCAAATAGTTTTAAATGAAATAAACTTACATAATAGTTGCTAAACGGTATTTAGAAGGGCTTTAGCCCCCCTAAAATCATCTGAAATTAACTATAAATTAACCCTGAAAATCAGTGATTAAATTATATCTTGTTCTTTTATTTATTTTTTATTCAATTGTTGGTCGACCAAGAATTAAACCTTGGACTAAAGGCAAGAAATATTCCTCTGAGCTACATCAGCTCATGCTCAGGTTGGAAGCTGAGCCCCCTTGGACTGAAATCCTGGTTAACTTCCCAAAAGTATTTAATGTCAGCTACTCATGTCCAGTGAGAGTATGAGAGGGCAAGAGTTTAATTAAGGACCCTATCTTACTTGACATTGACATTTTGTGTGTGTGTAAGACATTTATCTCAATGTGTCTGCTGAAAAGAAATGCTGTGAGGAATTCTCAGCTGTTCCTCAATCTACCCGAGCTCTTTATACAGAGGGAACGGGAGGAGAGGGTTAGTGCATTTATCCCATCCTTCATCAAAAGATATTACCCATCCTTCATCAAAAGATAAGAGCTGAAAAGTGTTGTGATGTCGTGCTGTACCCTGCTGATTCAGACACAGAAAAAAAAAAAAAAAACAGCACGAGAATGACCCAAGCCAAGGTTCGATAATCAGTCGAAAAGCACTGCTCAAATTCCTCCCGGCATTATGCTGTTAACATATTAAGCCTCTTTAACTCTGATGTCAGACTGGGGTTAGGAGTTAAAACTAGTGCGGTGGATATTCATTCAGTTCAACTGAATTGTGACAGAACTTCAGAGAATATTGGGAGTAAAGGGACTCAGGAGGTGGCAAGAAGCTCAGGTCTCTCTTGAGTATGTGTGTGTTTGTGTGTATGTGTATGTCCAGGATTTATGGCTGTGTCAAAACGGTGCGGGCTCGTTCCGATAGCGGTTCTGTTTAATTTGACCCACAGAGACAGGAAGCAAAAACAACTGACCCCAGGGCTAGTCATTAAAACGACAAAACTGTTTCTCTATCTCTCTTCTCAATAGAAAGTGGTACAGTAGTTTTACGGGAAACAACATGTTTCACCATTAAAATAAGCCATCGATATTGTACAGACGGCCGGGGTCACTGTGATTTTCCCAAGTAAGACATATTTTGTTGATCCTGGAACAACATTCTTCTCCGAAAATATAGTGCTAACCCTATCCCTACACCTAAACCTACCCTACCCTGCTGAAAAATCCAGCATAAACCAGCATGAATTCCATGCTGGTCATGGCTGGTTTATGCTGGTATAGTGCCGGTTTAGCTGGTGGACTAGAATAGTCATGCTGTTCTCAAGCTGTCAGTCACTGATTCCAAAAAGTGTATAGTAAAAGGTGTCATTGCAGTAAGGAGCATGAAATATTGTAGTAGACAATAGTGATAGCATGCACTTTCATCAATTGCTAAAAGATAATTAATTCAACTAAACTCAAGGGCCAAGTGCCCAACTAAAGAGAACACTATCATCATAATGGTGACTTCAAACAGACTTCAACAACTTACATAAATGTATTTACTTAAATAAATAAAGCAAATAAATGAACATGGTGATGATGTTTTTGGAGTTGTTTAATCATCACCTGGTGAGATCTTATCTTATCTTATGAAAACTAATTTTGCTCTGCCATTAAAATGTAACCTACATTTTTTTTTCTTAATTAAACAATTTATTACAATTAATTGAATAATTGTCTTGGTCTTTATTTAACTATGAACACATACTAAGAAACGTGATATGTAACACATACATGAGTAGATAACATATGCTGGTCCACCAGCACAGCAGCTTCCCATGCAGGGGACCAGCAAACCATCAACCAGCATCCCATTCTGGGAACCAGTAACCAGCATTTCATGTTGGGGCCAGCAAACCATCAACCAGCATCCCATTCTGGGAACCAGCAGAACAGAAACTCATGCTGGTCCCAGCATATAAAACATAGCCTACCTTATGCTGGATTTTTCAGCAGGGTACCCACAACTTATCCAAGCATTCAAGTGGGATAGAACATCGCTAAATTACACACTTGACTTTTAAACATATTTTTACACATTAATGAATAACTAATTGCACCCAAGCACTTGATAAAGACATACATATACTGCAGTGGCTTACAGACAAAAGAGACATTTGTCTGTGGATTAGAGATTCAGCATTTCATTACTGATGCTCCAAGCATGGTGGTCCCACAGAGAACTGCGACTGAAATTGAGTCATCTCTCAGAGGACGTAACAGTCTTTCTCCACTCGCTCGTCAATTGAGCTGTTGAATATGTTGCGAGCTGCACACGCTCTCAAATGCAGTATTTTCACAAAACATCAGTGTGTATGTGTTCGTGAGGTGTGACTAACCCACAGTGCCACAGATTAGCATTCTAACAATGCGATTTCAGCTGCAATATGTGAGCATGACAAAAAACACGCCTCCCCCTGTCAATCAAGATCTCTAAATCGCCACGGCAACACCCTCTCAGAACCTCCCCCTTCTGATGACTCAATAGAGAGGTGACCTCTGACCTTAGAACCCTGCCAGTCAGGGACGGAAAGTGTCTGAGGTGTGTGTGTCTGTTTGTAAGTGTGTGTTTGTGTTAATGTGTGAGTGGCTCTTTGAAGAGGAAAGCTGTGGGAAAGTCAACTGTCTAAACAAAGCCATGGATCGTTTCAAACAATGAGATTACGGCATGTGACTCATTTTCTTGCATTTAAAACTCATTCTGCAATCTTAACGCATTTAGTCAGCAATTAACGTCGCCAAAGAGGTAGTCAAACTTGCAACCAGCTCCAGCGCCAATGGAAACATAATCACACCATTATTGTTCCCCTTGCCATGCAGAAAAGAGCTTTAAGATGCTGATCTCCTAGAGAACTCCTCATGTTTAATTTAGCATGACATCCTGCATTTTAACACATCGTTGAGTGTGTTATCAAGCCATCAGGCTTGTCATATCCACACACACACAAGGGAAGCACAAATACTTCCACATATATATATATAAGAGCAGTGACTTTTAGCCTTGGTCTTAATAGAGACAGAAGACATTTAGGGTGAGCTGTCAAGCCCCTGTGTATGTGTGTGTTAAATAAATCTATTATGATGCTGTCAGAGATCTCTATGCCAACAGCGACTGTGCTGATGCGGAGGGCAGGTCTAGAATAAAGGATGACCCTGGGTCAGTGCGGACCCCTGGTGTGTGTATACGTGTGTGTTTTTGTAAGGGCGGGATGGTCACTCTATGGCTATGGAGAGGTGAAGAGGTCAATGTTTTGTTTCTAAATGTCTCTCTTAGGAGACATTGGTTATATTCTATGCGTACAGGTCAATGCAAAGCAAGGCTGTGTTAAAGAATCTAATTGTGTGAATGCGTCTGTGTGTGTGTGCAAAAGTCACTCAGAAGGTCCCAGTTGTTGACTTAGTTTCAGGGTTTTCCCTTAAAAAATTCTGTTAATTTAGAAACAAATGAGGCAATTGTTGACATACAGTTGTAGTATACTGCTATAAAACAAATGTGGATGACATCAGAAGAACTTGATGAGAAATACTTCATATTGAGACTTTCATATCTTGGCAAATCTAGTAAAAAACTACGACAGTTTGAAATCTCATCTGAAACTCCATAGGACATGTGTGAAATTACTGGTGTCTTTTTCTCAAGAGAAAATTCTGTAAATGTGTTTAGTAAAAGTCTCAATTTGTTCTCAATGCTATCTAGAAGAAACGATTGAGAGAGAAAATCTAATTTTTCTTTCCTATAGGGAAAATATCTGCCGATGGTTGCGATGAATAATGCCGTCATATTTAAATGTATAGATCATCCTAAAATGTAAATTCTGTCATCATTAACCCACACTCATGTAGCTACAAAACTGTATCACCTGTATGACTTTGAACAGTTTTGGTCACTATTGACTGAAAAAAGAAAACCCTTAACAAGAACAAATTTTGTGTGGGGGGGGGGGCAATATTAAGCTAAGAAGCAACAACCCTCAGAGATGAAAGATTGGTAATAAAAAATAAAAATAATCTAAAGAATCAGTGGACGCCCTCCAATACACGTCACAAACAACACCCGCACACAAACGCATTGACACATAAATAACAAGACCACACAGAACTTTGTGTTCCTCTGCTCTTTCACAGAGGAGCAGCAACAGGTGGACGTATCCTCTAGAGGCGACAAGCAAATAAACTCCAGAGAGAGAGAAAGAGAGAGAGAGCTCTTGAAGGAGCAGATGTTGAGGATCTGCGTAAATTATTACTAATTGCTGACTCTTATTATCTGTAATCCTAAACACACAATCACATATTTGCACATACACACGGACATGTTCTTAATCGATATTCCTATTGCCTTACTTTAATCCCGCCCATTCTCTGCTCTCCTTTGAATTCCTTTCCATTTTTCAGCCAATGGATGGTGGGCGTGGGGTTGCCAGCAGCGGGACAACGGAACTTCACCGTATTGGCGGCAGGAACGGCCAACAATTTCTTCTCCATCCGGTCGGAACGGGTCCAGTATGGAGCTTCTGTTGGACAGAAATATAAATATGAGAATCAAATCACATGCTGCTGAAAATATAAACTATAACTTATGTTATGAAAGTTTCCCAAAATATGTCAATGTACAGTACATGAATGCATAGGTGCAAACGGAGCTCTATATAAGTGTATGTTGACATGCAGTGCTATTATTGAGGGGGTAGGGTGTTCCCTCTCCGGGAGTCTTCGTGTGGGTGAATGTTTATGGAAAGATTTTTCTTGTGCGCTCTGTGGCAGCGTCAGACTGGCTGCCTAATTCCCAGACTGAATTAAAATTTGTTTGGAAAAGCAAACACACTTACATACACTCTTACGTGAGTGTGAGGAGTGTGCTCTTGCAGACAGAACTCTAAAAGAGCCTTAACAGAGCCATGATCGCACAATGTGGATTCTTAATAATAACAGCCTATTATAATAACGGACCAATTTTCCTTCATTTAATCTTCCCACAAATTTAGTATATAATGTTGACTGTCATGTGGTCAGGTCTGTGTTTATGCTTCCTAGTAACTAATGCCAAATATCAGAGCATAAATACTTACAGTAACATTCTTTAGCTAAAATAATAATAGTCATTATTTTCATTTTCAGTCAAGTCTTGTACTTTGTAAGTGTGTGTGTGTCTTTAAGGGATTGAGTAAACATACTTTCATCCCTCCTCAAACAATTAACTCCAGATCCGATCAACCCGCGAACTCGGCGATTAAACCCACAGACGCCACATTTCGCTCCAGACATACATGCAAGCTCACAAACACACATCTGTGAGCGCACACACACACATACACACACACAATAAACCCATTAACTAGACTGAATATAATTCTCTTGTGCATTATTCGCTCACACTATCAGATTGTGAATGTGAAGGGTGATTGGCAGGCTAGCATTTCCTTTGGCATAACTGACACACTGATGCCTACATACAACACACACACACACACACACACACACACACACACACACACACACACACACACACACTCTCTCTCTCTCTCTCTCTCTCTCTCTCCCAGTTTGCGCTGCATATTCAAATGGTCAGTGGAACTGTCAGAAGAACTCAGCATGGACCTGGTCCCTGTGTGTGTGTGTGTGTGTTTGTGTGTGTGTGTTTGTGTGTGTGTGTGTGTGTGTGTGTGTGTGTGTGTGTGTGTGTGTGTGTGTGTGTGTGTGTGTGTGTGTGTGTGTGTGTGTGAAATTTGAGCTTTGAAGTGGGAACCGCAAATCTACAGTGACCCAACTTTTTTTTCCATTTCTTTTATTCTACAGCCAAAAAAAAGCCATCAAAGTGCAGTTCAACTCCACACAGCTGATATTACGCACAGCTTGCTTCAGTCAGCCAAACTGAGAGCAGTAACCAGCACTGCATCATTAAGATATTACAGAATGATGTCATCAGATGTCACACGACCTCAACTCTTCTCAAATGTTCCAGAGAGCCCAGACCTCACAGCTCTCAGCTCCAGTGTTCTCTCATCTCTCTCTCTCTTTCTTAATTAGAGCTGGATTACTGGTCATTAAACTCTAAAGGGGTTTTGGTTTTTCACTTAATCCCTCGTTTCATGCCCTCCCCTCAACCCTGAGACCCTCCCCCAACCCCGATCCCACCACAACAGACAGAAGTGTTAGCTTTCCCTATCCCTCTCTCTTTCTTTAAGAAATCACAAATGAGATCTCTTTCAAATCTCAGTTGGTACTCCTACAAAGCAATGATATTAAATAAAGATCAAATGGAGAATGTCTCCTGCATCTCCAATTTTTCCCTCAGAGAAAGACTCACAGCAATCTTGTATGTGTGTCATCTAAGGTTTTAGAGATTCTGTGTAATTTTACTATTATTTATATACTATTACAATATGTTTTTTAATTAGCTTTAATTTTTATATTTTCAGTTTTTATTTTAATTTTTGTTTAGGTTTGAGTAATTTTAATATGCGCTTTTGTCAGTTGTATTAGTTAAAAAAAAAAAGTAAGTTCGTTTTAGTTGTAATACTTCAGCTTATTAAACTTATTTATTTCAGTAAGTTCCCGAGGCAACATTTCTAATTTTTATTTTAGTTTTGCAAGTTTAAGTTTTCTATCTAATATTTATTATTTATTTCATTTTAACTTTATTTCAATTACCAAAACATATTTTTTAATAGTTTTAGTTAACAACAACAACATTGGAGAGATCTTAATGTGCTCAGTTTTTCCAAGATATCAAAGTCTCAGATTTCAATGTTTACTCAAACGTTTCATCTACTCAAACTATGCATTTGATTTATTTATTTATCTCTATACACTTATTCTAAATTTTTTTTAAAAAAATTCATTTGTCTCTATTTGTATTTCTAAGGGATTAAGTAAAACATAACTGTCTGATTTTCCTTAATTCCTTAATTTCCTTAATAAAAACCTTTTGAAAATGGTTAACAAACAACTTGAAACAAATCACTGGATCATTCTTTGGGCAAGACTGATTTGAAATATGAATACAATCAGATATTCTGATTCTCTTGCTACAGTATATTGACATGTTTGACTGTATAGACATTTATCAGAATGTGTTAAAAAAAATGTAATATCAGTTGGGTCACTGAAATGAACACTAAAACACAGAAATAATATCTTCCTCTAGTTTCTTTCTTTAGTTGTTATACACATAGTTGAAGATATTGTAGCTTTTTCTGAAATTTTTTGTGTCATTTCAGTTGATGCTATTAGACTTTAAACTATTTTTCTTCTTTTACTTTCTTCTCTCTCCATCTCTCGTGAGAATTTGCATTTTTGTATCAAGTGGGGGAAAAGTAGCTGATGAAATGAAATGCAACCTATCCCCAGCTAAGAAAGACAGCAATCACATGCATTTATTGCAAAACAGAGACACCTCATGAAATATCAATCAAAAAAGAGGAATGAAATGAGAAATAACAGGGTGAAACACACCATTTCCATTACCTGCATCGTCCTCATCTTCATCATAGTCCTCATCATCACCAGAGGACAGCGAATCTAAGAGAGACAGGGAGATGGAGAGAGCCACCTTATTACTACACTGCATAGTGGCCTTTCTGTATGAACAATGAACCTATTCATATGATCTGCAAAATGAGGAAAATAAACTGATAACAAATCAAAACCAATTACTGCACACACACACACCCTCAAACACACAGAGCGGTTAATGGATGGCAGATGTTAGCCGAGATTCAGTGAGATTTCTGACAACAGCTGTATTTTTACACACGTCCTGAAATACACACACAAAACACACACTCCCGTATCCTGCTTCTAAATGAACTTATTCAGAGGGAGAAAAAAAACACTATGACCCTGAAAAAGAGATTATTCTGTCTTTAGCTCCTCCTCTGTGAACATTTACACAGGTAAAACTGTACACCACACACTCCTAAAATACCAGTGAAGCGTGAAATCCAACACTAGGCCTATTTAGTACTAAAGATATGCTGTTACCGGGACACTGAAGCTTTCTCTGTGTGTGTGTGGTGTATGTGTGTTAGTTTACATCAGATTTATGGCATAAAATTTGTGGCTTCACAGTCTTCATTTACATTTACATTTCTTTATTTACAAAATATTAATCTTCAACGCGCGTTCACAAGAGCACCACGAAGCATGAGTGTTGACGCGACAGCAGACGTTGTTGCCTATTTTGTAAATAAAGTGGTAAATTATGTTTTTTTTTGTGCAAACAAAGCACTTGTGTCACTTCAT
This sequence comes from Gila orcuttii, assembly GCA_026230005.1. NCBI lineage: Eukaryota > Metazoa > Chordata > Actinopteri > Cypriniformes > Leuciscidae > Gila > Gila orcuttii. The sequence continues at coordinate 10,583,004 of JAPDVR010000019.1, read as the reverse complement.
TATATTGAGGTTAAACTGGAGTCACATGGATTACTTTCATGATGTCTTAACTACCTTTCTGGGTCTTGAAAGTGGTAGTTGCATAGGCTGTCAATGGAGGGGCATAAAGCTCTCAGATTTCATTAAAAAGATCTTCATTTGTGTTCCGAAGATGAACGAATGTCTTACGGGTTTGGAACGACATGAGGGTGAGTAATTTTATATGAACCATCGATGTAAAGATATGTTGTGTGTTGCATGTTGCTGTCTGTCAGTGTCTGGTAGCTGTGTTTAGTGTTAAAGTGTGCAGAACAGGACATTGCTGCCTTGTGGACACTTTATCGGCATGCAATAATTGGTGCAGGTTGTGTCCCTGTTTCACTTTTTTTCTGTCTTTCTTCAGACGCTGCGAGAAGGAGAGCCGGTTTGCCCTGGCCTAACGCCAAACACATGTTGGTAAAAAAAACTCTCCCTGTGCTCTTACTTTTTCCATCTGCTTTAAATGATAAAGAGATTCCAGATAATTACATTCTAATTAGTTGTCAATGTGCAGCTCAGCTTGTGTCCTCGAGTTTACAGAACCAAAGATCACTCCACACTACCATTTAAACACACACACATTACAAACACACGCACGCGCCTCACAAATAAAAAACTGCATTCAATCATGTAATGTCTGTTTGTCTTAAGAGTTTAATGATATATTTTTTGTTACAGTATGAACCAGCAGTATTTAGTATGTAAACTGTGCAAATTCAACAGTAACAGCATCAAGAGCAATTTTAAACATGTTTTTCTTAACTAATTATTTGATTGGACAGCCAAACGTTAAATTATTTTTCAATTGTTAATTTAATTATAATAAACAAATGTTCTTATTTAAAAAAAGAAAAAATATCACCAATTAATTATTATATATGAATTATGAATTAACTAAAAATTAATAAACTAACACTAGGGCTATACTAAACAGCACCGGCTGAATTAAGATCCTGTGTCAGTAATTTAGCATGCTAGCTAGCACTGAAACATGTAGCACTGCATAATGCAAACTGCACCACATACTATTTTTATATAATAACAGAAATTATACAGTATATTGCACAGTAAGCAATGTTGAGATTCCATTCTTCAAGCTTTGTATTGTAAAAAATAATAATACCTGACAGGCCAGTTCAATGGGCCATGTGTGATGCAGAGACAAACAACAACTCTAGTGTCTATTCTAAAAATGTTCACATTGATTTTAATTTGTAGTGACCAAAATATGCTATTTTCCTCCCTACCTTCCCAAAGAGGCCCTGTTTTATAACACTCTCATTTTTATTCTGGTAAAACCATACACAGTTTAAAACAGCCCAGTTACTTTGGAATATTAAGCAATATGCAGCCTTTGAGGGAGTGTTATTGTGCTTGTTTGATAAACGTCAAGTCAGACTGTAGGTGTGTGCTGGGAGTATGTATCAAGACCTATTTGCCTGTTGAGAACAAGTCTGACTGGTGAGTTTCCAATTAATGTTTTGCGTGCCTGAGCTTGTGCACCAAAGTCTACTGCAGGGAAGTAACAAGAAGACTGCTACTTAAGTATTATTAGAAGAGAGAAGGAGAGACTGACCGGTGACTCTGACGGTGTAGTTGCTTAGTAGCATGCTGCTGTGGGCATGTTTACAGGAGTACACCCCCGAGTCTTCATAGGAGACGTTGACGATGTGAAGCACTTTTTGCCCCATCCGCGTACGGTTGCTAGGAGACACGGTGGTGCCATCTTTCTGCCACACGATGGGGAGCAGGAAGTCATGCGGTGTGCAGGACAGATCCACGGTGTCCCCGACTCCTGCCACGTAGTCATCCAGAAACACTTCCACCTCACTCGACACCCAGTCTAACAGAGAGAAAAAAGAGAGAGACATGTTAATGAATTAAATTCAATCTGCAGTGACCGAAATGGCCGAAAACAAAATATACAAAGTTAAGTCACGAAACTCTAGATGGCACAGGCTGATATGTCCTTAACTCAGTCCGCTTGCAAACACATCATTCTTTATAGGGCGCAGCTGATTGGTTTCTGCTGTATAAGTAGACAATGAGCTTGCTGCTCAACCTTAAAATACTTGGTCAGCATTTGCTTTAGCAGTTGCAATGCACTTTCAGAAACCCTCCACCTTCCCCAGCTCCACCTGTATAGATCTGCTACGGGTAATTCATGTATGCTATATTGTACATGCCAACCATGGTAATGGATATGAGAGTTGTCATGACAGAAATGTGGATATTTGATCTGAAGTGACTTAAAGTGTGTTGAAGGTATGCATTTAATTGGTTCGATCTACATTGTAAGTCTTTGTAAACTCACTAGCGTGTACTCACTGTATTCTTACAGACAGCAATTCAGAACGCAAAAAGTTTTTTTTCCCCACTCTACTATTGTAAGGGTGTAGAAACAGTTTAAAATAAATCTTGCTTAGCAAGTTAGGGAAAGTTGACGTTTATATCTAGCTAACATTTAAGTAGCTAATTTAATTGTACATACAGGCGTTTGATGATAACTCATACATACCCCTGAGATTTGTTAGATAAGATAGTATGTTCAGCATAAATTCCCAAGGAATAGAACCCATGTCGTACTCTAACCCTTAATTAACAGTTACTGTTGTTATTTACATCTAAATAAAAAAAAAACAAAGATTCCAAAAGGGGCGTTTCAAAGCGATGCTATAGAAGCACCAATTTTGGTTCCCCAAAGAACCTTTCTGTGAACAGTTCTTAAAAGAACCATTTTTTCTTCATGTGAAAAATATTTTAATTATCTGAAGAAACTTTTTCCATTATAAAAAAACTTTTGTCCAATGGAAAGTTTCCATGGATGTTAAAGGTTCTTAGTGAACCATCAGTGGCAATAAAGTACCTTTATTGTGTAGTAGAGTTTGACAGGCAAATCTACAATTAATTTTAAATAACAAAATCACTACATTTGTGCTCCAAGATTGGTCTAAAAATCACACAAACGCACAGCAGGAATAATAAACAAACAAATGTTTATTAACCACCCCGGTGAACGCCATGGAGACCCCGCTGAGGTACAGAAATGCAGCATGCTGGAATAATTATTCCACCTAACACAGTTTTCCTCCAAAAAACCTGTTTTTCTTTCTGTAGCATCTCTATCACTCTCTTATTCTCTCTTTTTAAAGTGACATTCATCTCTGGGAAGAGCGGTGACAGACTAACAAAGGATTGATATATTTGATAGATGTTGCACTTGTGCGTGAGTGTATGAGGTCAGGAGTGTGTTGGCAGACGGCTTGCAGACAAGACTAAGCTTGAGTAGAATACAGAATTGGGCATATGAATTATAGATCGCCCCGCTACATGTGAACGCATACACACATGCTGTTAAGTGCAAAGTCCAAAAACACCACTCTGTCTAAGGCTGTCTGAAGGCCACGTGAAGTGTTAATATCTCTTTGATCACTTCTCATATCAGTTCTTGTGCGTTTCACTCTTGAACGCTGTCACATCTGCTTCTCCGTCCCCTTTTTCTACCTTTCATCTTTTCTTTCACTCATTTCTCTACCTCTTCCCCCCCACTCGAATCCGAAGGTACCACAGCGCTGACATCAGATGGCAGCTCCTTCAGAGAATAAAATGCCGCTGTGTGTGTGTGTCTATTCTATATCCTGTGAAAGAGAGGGAGTGTGTGTGCTTCTGTAACATATGCTGGGCCCAGTGAAAGACACTAATGTGCGTGGGGGAAGGGGTTATAAATAAATATCATAAATGGCTACTGTGTGTTCCCATATTTCCCAGGAGGAGAGTGGAGAATAGAGCCAGTGTGAGCGCTGAGGTTTTACAAGGCTGATATAGAAACCTCTTGAGGGCCACAGATCAGGTGAGATTTTGGCTTTTATGAAGACTTGGTTTACTCTGTAAGACTATGCAAGCCTCCTCAGTCACTGTGCTCCGAAATGCATAATGCAAAGTATGTATCTTGTAGCATTTCCATTATTGCAGTTGCTCAGGTAATGTACGATACCAAAGTATGTGATAGGAAATCTGCTGTTTTTGGGTCGTAAATGTCATGTGACTAATCACTCTGGAGCCACAGGATCCTGACAACACTTATTGGCTAAAGGCAAGACTAGTTCGCTAGAATTCAGCAGTGATCAACCATCCTGGATGTGATCCGTTGGCATAAAACACACAAATGTCCTGCTCTTCGTGACCACAACACTACCTTCCTCCAAAGCCTGCTGTAATCATACTTTCTCTCTATAATAAGCTTCATGTATTTTCATAATCATTCAAGCACCCATTTATATTCAGCACACACACACACACACACACACACACACACACACTTATATGTATTGAGGACAGTTTTTCCTTTGATCAAGCGGAAAAGATGAAAGGTTTTTTTGTGTTTTGGCAGAGTTGTGCGGGGTAATATGTGAGATCTGACTTAAAACCTGCTGCCATGGGCAACACAGCAGTTACTAGAATATATCTGACTGCTTTTATGATACATGAAACAGGTTAACACTCAGTGTGTTTGTGTGAGAAGGGCATTTTTTAGCAGTAGTTTTCGGGTCAAAAGTTTGGGATTCGTAAGACTTAAAAATATATATTTTAAGTCTCTTACGCTCACTAAAGTAGCATTTATTTGATCAAAAATACAGTAAAAACAGTATTCTATTTTAATATATAAAATGTCATTTATTTCTGTGATGGCAAAGCTGAATTTTCAGCATCATTACTTCAGTCTTCAGTATCACACGATCCTTCAGAAATCATTCTAATATGCTGATTTGTGGCTCAAGAAACATTTATTATTATTATTATTATAAATGTTGAAAACAGTTGTGCAGCTTAATATTTTTGTTATAAAGCAAAAACCCTAAAAAAAAGCAATTTTGCGATTTCTTTTAATAAAAATATAGATTTACAAACACATCCGTGTGTTGAGAGGTGGTAAATGTGGCCTCTTGATTTATTTGTTTTTTAGAGACGTATAGTGAGTTGCTATGCTGTCGCTATGTATTTACTCTCTCTCTCTCTCTCTCTCTCTCTCTCTCTCTCTCTCTCTCTCACACACACACACAGCTATTTCAGATTTTGTTTCCTCATGGGGACCAAAAAATGTCTCCACAAGGTTAAAATGTACGGGTATTACTATACTTGATTCTCCATAAGGTAGGGAATAACAGGACCACATACACACACACACACACACACACACACACAGTTGACCGCATGTGATAAATGTATGTATGACAAACAGTCTCTGGTTCCACTTGTTTTGGGTGTTGCAACAAAGCGACAGGTTAAAACAAGAGAATGAGGGGGAGGATAGAGAGGGTGCGTGGACACACACACACACACACACACACACACACACACACACACAAACAGTCATGGCTGAAAGCGTAGGTACGTGATATATTGTGACACAGTGTAATCAATACATGCAGCTGATTTATAGTAGGTAATTAGTCTGCACCTTTATCTACTCTCACACACACACACGCGCGCATACACACACGCACACCAACCTGAGCTGTGCCAGTATGCTCTTTTGCTGTTTCCCACAGCTTTCAGTTGTTTGGCGTGACACGACACACTCAGTTAACATCCCCTACGGTCATCTGACCTTCAGACTGAACACAACACACATTCACACACACAGTCTCATGCACACTTCTCGCATGTGGTACAATCTGGTTACTTTAAAGGAGTATCTTTCTGGAACTAAAGTCTGCATCCACTGTATGTCTGAGACGTAGATGCCGGATGTAGGAACCTCACATTTCTGAGCCAGATCCTCCTCTAAATGAGACTGGCAGGAGAGAAAAAAAAAGAAAGAAGCAATCGGCGATTAGGATTAGGACAGAAAGAGAGGTGGGCGGAGAAGAGTTTGCAGCTTGTTACCTCTTTTATTCTGTCCTGTTGAGGCATGTGTGTGTGTGTGATGGAGTGCCCCTGAGGAAAGTTTAAGAAAGCTGCTGCATCCAAAAATAAAGCCTTGTCTACACACACACACACACAAAACCCTCCCGCATCAGTGCTCTAATTAGTAACGGAAGCTGGATGTTCGAAAGATCCAGACCCCATCCAGAGTCTGAGCCAAACCCTTTAAGAACACACACATGCGCATATTAAATAAATATACACATAACTTGCTTCATCTCTGTGCTAAAAAAAAAAAAAAAAAATTTTCAACACGTACATGTCTACACACACACACACACGCACACACACACGCACACACACACACACACACACAGGTTGTAATCAGTGATTGGACCATCTTAATTGTCATTCCATAGACGAACTGGCCTAGTTTCAAACCCTGCACACTGTACAGAACACACACTCAAAACACACTGCAGTAGCTTGAACACATGCTCTTAATCTAAAGTAGCATCAGCAAATCTTTGGATATTTCACAAACTTATTTTTTCTAAATAATTTCTTAAGTAGTTTTCTTACAAGTGGGGTTAACAAAACTTCTTGTATGATCTTTTGAACAATAGAAACTGTTTAATTTAGAAGTGGAAATTAAGGCTTATTCTTGACCCTAACCCTAAATGTAAAATCTATTAGGACACACTCCCAATATTCACATTAGTAGTCAAATATTTTATATTTTAAATATTTGGTGACATCCTTGGAATGTAGTATTTAGTAACAGTTTATTTTACACTGTCCTTGTTACACATTACTTACTACAGCAGTAACTATAAACTATGTGTAAATAAAAGCAACAAACCCTCAACTAAACCCTTATTCTAACTGTAACCCTATAGTAAACACATTGTTAATTAATGTTACTCAGTACTTAATTGTATAATTAAAGCGTAACAAGGACAGCATAAAAAAGTGTAACCCAATATTAATTTGTTGTGTAATTTAGACCAAGAGAGGACAATAGAGCAGTTAACAATATCCGCCCATAAACATTTCAAGGGCCAATATAGTACTAAGATATATATATATATATATATATATATATATATATATATATATATATATATATATATATATATAGAGAGAGAGAGAGAGAGAGAGTATTTCTTATCCATTGACTAAACTGTAACTAAGATTTTGGAAACTCTATGAAGGTGAATTACCACTGCAGATAACCTCAAAATTGCCAAACATTTTCTGATTTCTCATCCTGGCTAATATAATATATTTTGGTCTATCACTAGTAAATTGTTGTATGTCAAATGTGTGCTGTAAACCCAATGAGTTGTCTTAAAGGTATAGCGGAGGATCTTTCCGAATTTTAGAGAAGACCCGCCCTCTCCAATTTTTTTAAAAATGTACATGCGCAACACTCTATTTGCTCCTGAGAGGGAACGCCTATTAAAGTGATTTTAAATGGATTTCTCCAAATAGCATGACAAACTTTACCTGTCTAGTAGAATCTTTGTGACTGCGGCATCAGTGGGAAGCCCAACCTGTGCTTTTAGCGCACGCCAGCATGTGAAATATTCACCCAAAATCACTCTGGTCTTGTTTCTATATTCTGCGGCCTTTCTCTTCTTATCATACACTTCGTATACATTTTTTCTCTTTCGACCCTCAGCGATTTTCAAAGGAATTGCTGAAACCGTAACTCATCACACATAATACACCTGAAAGTGCGCATGCGCAGAAAGCGAAAACTACATAGGGACGAGCACGTACGACGGCCTTACGTAAACATATCACCAGAATGATTGACACTTAGGTGGACCAATAGTATAGGCTACCCACCCGGAAAAAGAAAATCCTCCGCTATACCTTTAACTCTCTTAACGAAGTTAAAAAATGTCATTGTGATGATGACAGAATAAGAAATGAGCTGAGTGAGATGTTACTCTTTCAACTCTGTGACCTCAAATTGCCCCTAAGGAAAACACAAGCGATCAAGCAAATACACTTACAAACAAGTCACTTCTCTATGGCCTCTGCCCTTCCGCCTTTACCCCCTCTGTCTTTTAGTATGAATAGAAATATAGCATTTTCAGAGAGAACCGAGAAAGAGAGAAAGAGAGAGAGAGAGATGGGGTATTACTGGGCAGGAAAAGTACTAATCCTCTGCCTTGCTTCCTTCCAGCCAATGATACCCAGAAGCAACTGGCAACAGCTGCTCAGAAAGATCCTAAATCACACACACATACACACAGTCTGAGTGTATTAACATGAATATGCAATACCATTTATAACTCAAAATTATAAACAAAAACAGATTCCCCTAAACACGTGAGAGACTGTTTAGTCTATCACAAACTGCTTATAACTACAACCAAAAAATTCTTAGGGCCTGCTGTCCCTGTGTAACATTATAACAGTTTATAATGCTCTCACACTGCTAAACAAAGCCAGCACTAGATCACTTTCAGTTACAAACTGATCAGTGTGTGGTATAAGCTTTGTTACACTGTCATAAATGCATTATTCATGCTTTTTGTTACACTGTCATTAATGCATTATTAATGCTTTATAAACTATTCATAAGCCTCCCAGGAGAGAAAGCAGCCGTCACACAGGACTCTGTGTTCCTGACTCTAACATACAGTATAACATACTAATATACCAGGCTAAAGCTTAAATCAAACCATAATCCAGAGGTGATTGATAGATTTAGATGGACTGCTGTTTTTGTGACACATCAAGCACTGGTTTGTTTGTGTGTGTGTGTGTGTGTGTGTGTGTGTGTGTGTGTGTGTGTGTGTGTGTGTGTGTGTGTGTGTGTATGGTACTGTATGTGTTGGACCAGGAATATTGCCAAGGCAGAGGTTCATTCCATGGGTGGTAAAGGAGAAGTGTACATGTCTCTGTGTGTGTTTGTTGGACATCTTACAGCACATAACTTCTGCCATCTGTTCATGACTGCCAAAAGTGGTATAGGAGAGCTGAGGGAAATTAGCAACACACACACACACACACACACACACACACACACACACACACACACACACACACACACACACACACACACACACACACACACACACACACACACATTGACTTGGCTAAGTGACGGCATACCATAGACCTCTTTTGTTTTTATATAAACCTAATTATAATTAATATAGGCTAACTCTAACCCTTACAGGAAAACCATTCAAAAGTTTGGGGTTGGTACGATTTGTGAATGTTTTAGAAAAAAAGTATCTTATGCTGACCTAGGCTGTTTTTATTTTACAGCCATATTGTGGAATATTATTAAAATATTTCATAACTGTTTTTTTTTTTATTTTAATATATTTTAAAATGTAATTCAATCCTGTGATGGCAAAGTTAAATTTTCAGCAGCCATTCTTCAGTCTTCAGTGTTACATGATCCTGCAGAAATCATTCTCATATGCCGATTTGCTGCTTAAGAAACATTTTTCATCAATGTTGTGCTACTTAATAATTTTAGGAAACTGAAACTGTGATGGATTTTTTTTCAGGATTCTGTGATGAATAGAAAGTAAAAAAAAAACATATAAATCAAAGCCACAGAAATGTATATGAGACACAAAAAAAGAATAAAAGGAGTCGTCTGACTGTAAGTACTGGTCCAAAGACGAACCACACACACACACACACACACACACACACACACACACACACACACACACACACACACACACACGCGCACACACACACGCATGCACGCACACACGCACGCACGCACGCACGCACGCACGCACGCACGCACGCACGCACGCACGCACGCACGCACGCACGCACGCACGCACGCACGCACGCACGCACGCACGCACGCACACACACACACACACACACACACACACACACACACACACACACACAGGGCACTGTTTGTTTAACCACTTATGACTTTTAAGTAAGTATCTAAGTAATGTCCTTCAGGGGAACTTATAATTACATTGAAGACACCCATCCTACAGGTTGACAGGCCAGCAAGTGTGTACGTGCTTCACACGCCTCTGCCTCTCTGTGAGAGGTGTGTGCGCGTTACTGCGCAGCTACTGGTATAAGGAAGTCACCCCATGTGTGTGTGAACAGGTGGTTATCGACTGAATTCTGAGGACGTGTTTCTCTTCTCAATATTAACTCATCTGCTGACCTGCAGTGCGTTTCAAAGATCATTAATGAGGTGAACAAACCCAAACTAATAACAAACAACAGAAAACATTCACACAAATGTCCAAAGGGTCTATAAATGTCCATAAATAAATTGCAAAATTGTCACTTTACTATGCTGTGCCTAAGAACACATCTTACTAATTTAAACTCACTGTCACTGAATTAACAGACCTAAAAATATGGGATAAATAGTGGAATAGAAAGAAAGAGAGAGAGAGAAAAACAGGGGATTTGGTGGTTTGGATTAGGAGTGAAAAGGAGCTGGGTGGTGAAGTGTTTGCAGGTTCTTGTCTCATAACAATCCCTCTTTGTTTATTCTGTGGTTTCACTGAAGACTTTCTGCATTCTCTCCTTTGGACCATGTGTGAACATTAACTGTAATTCTCTTGCTGTCTCCTAATATATGTCAGTTATCAGTATGAGAAATTAGATCCACCACCAATCAGATGATCTCTCCCAAAGGCAGAGAAATGGGCCAAGAAAGCATCAAGCTCCTTTCTATTTTCTAAGTGACTGTAACATATTTAGTAGAGCTAGAGCCATCTAGAATCTAAACACAACAGAGAACGCAGCCAAGAAACCTGTCTTTAACAAACAACTGATAATGATCAACACCTCTCTCAGCACCCTGGGCTCTCATACCTGCCCACATATGCAGAAAATTCAGACACTATCTGCCTAGAGCGATAACCTTTTATTCAGTCCACACACACACACACACACACACACACACACACACACACACACACACACACACACTTAGTTGTCATGTAATCCACTCTGCAGGGCCTCATCCGTCAACTGTGGGATAATAAATCAATGGCAAGGACAAAGTGTGTTTACATAATATCAGCTACACAAGTGTTCATTGCAACAATACCCACTTTGTGCCACTGTACAAACTCAACCCGTCACACTGCCCAATCGAATGCTTTCGAAGCATTTTTTTACGCTATTTTAAATACTTAAAAGGTTTCTGACAGAGAAGGTTTCTGTGTTTCAAAAGGAGGTGCAAGAGTTTCAGATGAACTAAAATGAATCATTCAGACCAGTGTGAACACAGTTTGACTGATTCATAGAAGAAAAACGACACACTCATTTACCAATCAAATATCATGGTGGCTTACAAGCAAGTTTTAAGATCTACTGTATGTTTTGAAGACAAAATATACTGTAAAATCATAACTGTAGAAATGTATATTCACTATAGAAATATCCACGACCTTTCCAGTCATTTGAGATAACTTTGAGGGTTTTTAAAAATGATTTAGATGATTCACTTATGAATCACAATTTCAGACTAATTTGTGGTTTGACAGATTCATTGAACAGAATCTGTTTACAATAATAGAACACTGACAAATCAATAATTATTAGAGAAATCAAAACCAAATATTTCAGATCGAAACATACATTATTGTTCAAAAGTTTGGGGTCAGTAAGATTTGTTTTGAAATAAATGAATACTTTTACTGATCAAGGACACATTAAATTGATCAAAAGTGACAGTAAAGATTTTTATGTTACAAAAGAGTTCCAGTTTAAAAAAAAGTTGTTCTTTCAAAATTTGAATTTGTCAAAGAATCCTGACAAAAAAAAGGATCTCGATTTCCACAAAAATATTAAGCAGTACAACTGTTTTATAAATTGGTAATAACAAGAAATGCTTTTTTGTAAATCAGCATATTAGAATGATTTCTGAAGGATAAAGTGACACTAAAACTGTTCAGGCTGAAAATTTAGCTTTACATCCAGGGAACAAATTACAATTTAAAACATATTAAAATAGAAAACAGTTATTCTAAATTGCATAAATATTTAACAATATTTCTCTTTTTACTGTATTTTTGATCAAATAAATGCAGCCTTGGTGAGCATACAAGAGTGTAACTTTTCCAGGCATGAAAAACAAAATGTACATTTTTCCAGGTTTTTGTGATTTTGTGGGAACCCTGCAGACAGTAAGACAGAGAAGGTGAAATGTAATGTCTGACCTGTGGGCTCTGGAGACAGCAGGTGGGCGCTGTCCACGGAGGGGAAGATGAGGGACACGAGGTACAGGAGGAGGCAGAGCGGGACCATCCCGGGCGGAACGACGCGGGGACGAGTGTCCTCTCCACGGAGACCAGACTCAGACATCCTCCACCTTTACACACATGCTGTCAATGTGGCGCTGCCACAAACACACTCCTGTCAGAAACGCTGCCTGTTCCCAACCTGAAATGCAAGATCATATTCAACAATCATAATATGTCTAAAAGAGAAGGAACACAGGACAAACACTTCATCATATTTTTAGGAGGTTAGGAATAAAAATGGTCTCATATATTCAATCAACATTATGTCTGTTTTTTTTTTGTTATTTTGATAGGGGACAATTTTTTCAAAGCACTCTATTGAAATGCCATCCTGACGTGCAAATGTCTCCAGCAGGCTCTCTGCGTATACTGCAAATTGAAAAATAAAGTGCGACGACCACACACAACTGCCACGAGAGCATGAAATGGAGTGATTTCATATTATGTGTCCTGCGCTAGTTTAGACGAGACTGGGATTTGTTGTAAACTCTCTTTTGCGTTCTTACTCTCCCTTTTTTTCCTCTTTCTCTCTGGTCGGGTAACTCTGAAACACCTCTTTCACTAAGCTAACACAAACACACTTATCTCTCTAAAGAAAACATATGCTCCCCTCACACTCTGTGACTTGTGTGTGTGTCTGTGTCTTGCCGCATAGAGAGTTTACATTAAAACACACAATAAAAGGAATGTAAAGTGCTTTAAATACACACACACACACATATATACTGTGGGCTGTACTGTTTGGTTCCCCGCTGAGAGATTTTCGCTCAAAGACGTTGAGAAAATGTGAGAACTCTGGGTTGCTTTAAACTTGAACTCCTGTTATTTCAGAACAGCCTTGGTTTAGACACGCAAAATGTTTGTGTTAACTTTAAACGGTGGCATTCTTCTCCAACAGATGCACAAACTCTCCTGAGGCTAGTGTGGCGCTGTTTTTCTTTCCCTTGACGAACAGACGCTCAATTCTTGGTCAGCACATACTGAAAAGAGAGAGAAAGAGAGAGAGAGAAGCCAGGTTGGTGTGTTGAGTAACTCAGTGTTTTCTCTGGCCGGTGGAGCAGGAGTGTGCACTGCGCTGTGGGCTGATAGTGTATCAGCGCTGGCTGTTCTAGGAGAGAAGGGTTTATTTGTGGAGCTTATTTCTGGAGTGTGTATCGTAGGTGTGTTTTTAGAGCATGTTTCTGGAGCCATACAATCTTACAGTAACACAGTGATGGAGTGGCCTTAAAAAACTTTTGATATATTCTTAGAAATAGCCTTATATTATTATGCATCTTTTTGGAATACTTGATTCTGATTGGTCAATCACAGCTATCTGCGGTCATATATTTTTGTAGGACCACTATTATATAATTGACCATTTTGACCAGGCAACCAATTTTTGAGTTCTGCTAGACAAACTATGCGATTTCTTTCTTATACAATATGCAATAATTTCATTAATATTTCATGTCCATTTATTTATTTGGCAAGAAGCTATGTAACAAGCAGGGTAATATACAGTCAGTCAATAATCGCAAATTAGACCTCTTTGGGGTGATACAAGACTATCCTGATCACCCTGTCTGAGTTTATTTAGCGATAATGACTGTACATTATCATGAGTTGAAGTCATTTGAACACAATATACATTACCATTCAAAAGTTTGGGTTCCCTAAGACTTTTTTTTTTAAGTTTTTGAAAAAAGACTTTTATGCTGCATTACGTTGATTGAAAGTACAAATAGTAATATCATGAAATATTATTACAAATATATTTTATATTTTAAAATGTAATTTATTTCTGTGGTGGAAAGCTGAATTTTCTGCAGTCATTACTGTAAAATAAAATAAAAATTTAAGCACAAATCAATTTCAAATATATAGTTGAGATTTAAGAAATTGTTTTTTGTCCAAAAATAAAGAAAATTATAAGCTTTATTTTTAGCAGAATAATAAAATAAACATTTAAGCACAAATCAATTTCAAATAGGCTATATAGTTGAGATTTAAGAAAAATTGTTTTTTGTCCAAAAATAAAGAAAATTATAAGTATGCTTAAGTAAAAATGTAAACATTATATTTAGTGTCACGTGATCCTTTAGAAGTCCTTCTATGTTTCAGGATTCTTTGAAGATTTTTTTAAACAGAATGTTTTTGTAACAATATAAAAGTCTTGTAAAAAAAAACTGTCACTGCATCCTTCCTCAATAAAAGTATTAATTTTAAATTAATTTAAATTAATTAATTTAAAAATTCTTAATAATCCCAAACTTTATTGTATATACTTCTTTGCAGATTAAACTTTAGGATATAGGCAGCTAGGATTGTGTGACATGACTGATACGCAGGAGTGTGCTGCTGTGTGGTGTGTAAAACTCTCTCAGAAGAGTCAGTGTTTATCTATGGGATTACTGAAGAATTAGATTTAGACTCCATTGAAATATTATGATTATCAGTTGAGTCAATAAATCAACATTAGCTACTATGTTTTTACTGTCTGTCTGTATCTCTTTCTTTGTCTCTTACTTTTCGCCCCCTCACTCAACTTTGAATGCATATTAAAGTATTATATAAAAAAAACACAATGCTCTTTCTATGACAATCAAACAACTACAGACCTGAACAAGACCATGCAAAGATATGCTGTCATATCCTGGATATTCATGTGTGTAATGTCTGATAGTTTTGGGTGAAAGAGGGTTTTAATGGAATCCTATCACACGCTAGTCACACCTTGCAACAAATCTGGGACTCAAAAATGTCAGTAATCTCCAGTAATTGTGCAGCCATGTCAACGGCCAGCCCAGTCTAAATCTGCCAATGAAAACAGGGATTAGGAGGAAGACAGAGTAAAAGAGAGATAAAGAGAGAGAGAGAGAGAGAGAGAGAGAGAGAGAGAGAGAGAGAGAGAGAGAGAGAGAGAGAGAGAGAGAGAGAGAGAGAGAGAGAGAGAGAGGAGAGAGAGAGAGAGAGAGAGAGAGAGAGAGAGAGAGCAGATGAAAAGCTGAAGTCTGAGGTGTCTCTATTAGAGTTTTGCTGTAATCCTCTTCGGAGTACTTCACTCGCCCTCCTGCGGCTCTCTGAGAGCTCTGTCAGCGTGCATGTGGGATTGTGTGTGGCTAGGGGTTTGTGCATTTCTTCAGTGTAGACAACTGCATAAAGGTGAGAATTAAACTCACTAACCCACCCTTTTAAACATCCCCATATGGGAACACATCAAACACACACAAATCACAGAGGAGCAATTTATAAACCACATTTACAGATGTGTGTCACTGTGAAATTATGGGTTTCTAAACTTTTCGGTCAGTGACTTTCTAGCATTAAACTCATCATCTTATTTGCTTACATGCTGCGTATGGCATGACACGGTCCACAAAACCATTCACAGAAAAAGTAAACCTAAGGGTAATTAAAAAATGGAGGATGAAAGGGTGAGAGAGCGCAGTAACATTGCCCATTGTTTATTGTTTGATCGATTTAATTCATGCCGGTTTTAGCCCTTGGACTGCACTGTGCATTGTGTAAAATGATCTTGTGCATTTTTTTTTTTTTTTTTTTTGCTTTATATATACTAAAAGTCACTTAAAAACGAATAAGGTCTAAATAAAGAATAACGAACTTTAGAGAAAGAGAGAGAAAGTTTGATGGCACTTCTTCAGGACTTCAACACCCCAAACTTTCGACAGACCAGAGTGGAGTATTGATTTTGAGCCGGCACCGGTCCACTAAGGGTCACAATTAGTAGCCTTGAGGATTCCAATTGTAAAGAGCCGCCCTCACCTTTCCCTGCTGACACAACGCTCACATTTGAGTTGTGTGAATGTCTCCGAGAGACCTTTACTAGTTCCACCAGAGCTGGTTTGAAAAGTGCAAGGGAAACATGGCTAGAAAATTAATGATTATCTCCCAAAAAAATTGGTGTAGAAATTTCCAAAAGTGGGAGATGACGATTGCTGCACACACTGCAAACAAAGCTTTCAAGTTTTCAAGACATTTCTACTCTATTCAATGAGTTTTCAGAGATTCAACTGATTTTCTATATCGGTAAATTAAGTTATAGTAGTACAATGACTGTAATCACCACTTAAAAATGTAGGGCAGCTATTAAACGTTTAAATTTTAGTAAATTAAAATGTTTTACAGCGCTTAAGTTCAACTAACCAAATTTCACCAGGACATCTGACAAGCTGAAACAGACAGCAAGAAACTTTATCATCTCCCATAAAGTCCAAAGAGACCTATAAACAATAGATCTGCTAAAAATAAAGCGGTACTCAAGATTATGTGAAAACCTAACACTTCTCACCATGGACTCCAGTCGTTTGAATGACTCTGGTACATGAGGTGGCTAATTGCCCCCAGTAGCCCGTGTTGACACCTCCAGAGACTCTAATTCACTCCAATAGCTACAATTGGTTTCAGATGGCCCGTGGGTACGGCGGATGAAAAACTGGTGAGGTTAGCTTCAGTGTGAGCTAAAAACAACACAAATGAAGCCCTGCAGAGGTGGCCGCAAAAGAAATGGATGTAATTTTGGTTTAAAACTGCGTCATACACCAAGTTGTAAAGGGTTTAGTCTCTCATCAGAAAGACACGTCAACTGAGGGACTGTTAACGAGTGGAGTTTACAACAGGTAAACTCAACATACTGTGAATAGCTCTATACACTGTCTAAAGGGAATAGCTAAAACAGTTTTTTGTTTAAGTGCAGAAGAAAAGGGCTCACCGGGAAGATCGGCTGATACATAAGCACCCTTGACAGTGTTTTCCATCACCTCACCCACGGTGGGTTTCGGCACCATTAAAACACCTACACCTATAGGCTACATGACAAAGACCGGCTGCTGACCAATTATAGGCTGGTTTCTGATTTGCGTCTCAGGAAACTAGTCAATTTCACAGCTCAAATCGACTGTCCACACAACAGGCTAAATTATATACGGCAAACACTTTTAATTGAGACTTATCGAAAATGTACTGAATTTCAGCACAGGTGCGGCTTCTCTTCACGACTGGTAGAGCAGCTTTCGAGCACGCGGTTCTCTCTCTCTCTCTCTCTCTCTCTCTCTCACACACACACACACCGCGAAACACCTGTCCGACTGTAAGCTACAGGCACACACCACATGTCACCGCGGCTCACTTCTACACTAAAACTTTGTTTCCATTCAGAAGGCTTTGATTGAATAGTCTAATTGAAAAACACGTTTTGAAACCCGGACAGGGAAATAACTAGAAATATTAGGAATAAGACATTTTCCTATCCCTCCAAATGCGTCTTTACACAGCTGAATTAAGGGTCTGAGCAGCTCTGTCTGCTTCAAATTCTTTCAAAATTCAATGTCACATAAAAACAGGTAAAATATACCCCTATTATAGTAGCCCTAGACGGCTCTGATGCTGCTTTGCGTCCATGTAAATGATGCATGAGCAGCCTTAAACGTTATTTTCATGAGAGAGTATTTATTTTATAATTTATAATTGTATAATTTTATATTTAATGTCATAATCCATACTTCTAGGCCTACCACAAATTCCATAATATTATAGGCTAGCCTATCTGAAATTATTAAAGACAAAATAATAATAAATAATAACAAACTTCTCACCAAATTCCTTGACAGTAATCCTTTTCAAGATCACAATAAAGTATGTTGATCGGCTTTTTGAGAAAGACTGGTCTGCGAGGTCCTTCCAGATGTTACGTGAATCACATTCAGGGGGCAAATCATCCAAATACACTTAAGTTTTTAAATCCAGGCGTAAAGAAAAATCTGAGCAGACGTGAAGTCAAGTCAGTGGAGTGTTTGAGAAGAAGCTGTATTCACCACACAGCCTTGAGCTACCCGACTCTGTCCAGTCCTTAAACCCTTCAAACGTGTATCAAAACCACACTAGGCTGTTTGTTCATCTAAAGGAGCGCAAGTGTAGTGTTTGGTCGTAAGAGAGTATCGGGGTCCCACAGAAGAAGCTCCGCTCTTCTCCGCTGCGCTGTCCGGGCACAACTGCTCCGCTGCGCCGCTGGGTCAGTTGTGAAGTGCGGGGCGTTTGGTGCTGTCTGAAAGCTTGGCTCACAGACTCCCACTAACAGTTTGAGCACCGGGCTCTAGAGAGAGGGAAAAAAATTAACTAGGATCGGATTTCAAACCGCGTCCCTGCTGCGAGTGCAGTGCTCGTCGCTCGCTCGCTCGCTCGCTCGCCCGAGAGAGAGAGAGAGAGAGAGAGAGAGAGAGAGAGAGAGAGAGAGAGAGAGAGAGAGAGAGAGAGAGAGAGAGAGAGAGAGAGGAGAGAGAGAGAGAGAGAGAGAGAGAGAGAGAGAGAGAGAGAGAGCCGCAGGCGCCTCCCACACCAAACCCGAATAGGCTATTCAATCAACTTAGTCGCTGTCAAATTAGCTGCGCTCAGCGAACCCAAAACGCGCTATGGACCGTGGAGAGAGTCAGCAGAAAAAACGATTAAAAATAGCAAAGATTTTGCTGTTCGTACTATTTTCAGGGTGCGAATTGTAGCGGGGTTTGAGGGGTATGACAGTCAGGGCTAAACTTGCGACGAAGTTTATAGAGTTATTTTTAGTTATTATAGATTTACACAGCAGAAATATATCATCACAAAAATAATGTTTAGTTTAAACCAACTTTAAGATTACTTGTGACTGCTGCATTTATAGCGACAAAACACAATTTGAAGGCTATAGCGAGAGACGAAAGTCAGGCCGATGAAAATTGCAGACCGAAATCCTTGAAAATCATAAAAACTTAATTCGCACAGTGATCATGTTTTAAAGTTTAGTAGCCTACATTTTTTATGTAATATTGCAGTATTTATCCGTGCACATCTTTTTTTTATTCATGTGCCCTTGTAATCTTTAATAACTTCCCCTCCCTCTTGCAGAAATCCTATCTCTTTTCTGATGACGTGTGTACTGCCGTGAGGGCGGGACAAACTGTCACTCACATGACATCACAGTATAGTAAACCACAACCATTCAACAATCCAATCAGTTCCTGATGGACAAAATCAAGCACCGTCCTACTAGTTCTCTTGTTCGAGAAGTCGTTTCAGTCAGACATATATCACAATAGGGAAGAAAAGACAATCATAACTTATGTTTAATGCTAACTTTAACATATCATTAATGTGTCAAATAGCCTACACTTACCAGCAAACATGTTTCTGGTTGTGTGTCATTTCATGTTAGTGACTGACAAGTTCACTGACAAATCACATGCTGCTGGGAATAAAAGCACAATGCTAAACATTTCTATATAGCACCATGATCTTTTTTTGCAATTACTTGGTTTTCAAATTAAATTTTATACCCCCAAACTTTTCTTGTATGTTTTGATTATTTTACCTAGTTGCAGACATGCTGCTGTCATTTCTTCAACAGAAACCAGAGGTGCAAGTCTGTGTGTAATTACAGGTTGTGTCATCAGGTATTTCTGCTTATGTCTCTATACAGGGGTGTGTGTGTGTGTGTGTGTGTGTGTGTATGTGTGTGTGTGTGTGTGTTGATTTTTCATCTCATAAACCTGTCATGTGTCTCCTGAAGGCTGATTAGCCGAGCACCAAGTGTCGACGAGAGCCATAATTCTGTAGAATAAGCACCAAAACAAAGACTCAATTACTTTTAAAGCTACAAACATGTTTGCAGAGAGAACTTTATGAGACCATAAAGAGAAGAAACCTTTTCTTAATTACCAGAGGACTCTGTGTGTGTGAGGGAAGCAGAGACAGGGAGTTCTTATAGTAGCTGTCCATCTGTGTTTGCTTTAAGAGAAGGGCTGTTAGCCTGCAAGTGGTAAAATCAGCATGCAAACATGAGGATACTCAGTCACATCAACACTCTGTTCTCTGACACCAGGGTTAAAGACATTCAGTAAAAAGACATATAAACATCACCCATCCAATAATAGCCTATTTCAAAATAATATCCTCTGTGAATACTAATGCAGTCACTATCATTATATCTATTAGAGCCTTGAGAAAGAAGATTGATTTTATTGATTGACAAGTTGGATGCAGCGCTCTAAGTGATGACTTTTGACCCCAGCAAATGTGTTTATTGGAATTTTAGTGGCTTGTTGGCAGTATGTGGTAAAAATGACTGCTACAACCGTAAAGGTGGAAAGAGGGACACAAAATGTGGTCAGTGACTAAAATGTATTTTCAATGTCTTATGGATGTGGTTAAAAAACAAAACATTTTGGACACCGTTTTAAGAACTGTATTTAACTGTTTAATTGACCATGGTTCAGGGCATAAATAGATTTGTTTTATGTCTTTTATATATACACAGAAGCCTAAAAATGTGCACTTCTTCCTGGCATATCTGTGTCACTAGTTCTATTTCTGCATACAATGTTTGTTCTGTTACCTGCCGGTATACCTGCTGTAATGAATACATGCATTAAATTAAACTACATAAATATGCATATATGCATTAAATGAATCAAAAGCAATAGTAAAGACATTTATATTGTCACAAAAAATGCTTATTTCCACAAACATGCTGTTCTGTTGAAATTCCTATTCATTAAAGAAGTGTAAAAAAACGATCATGGTTTTGATAAAAAATATTAAACAGCACAGCTTATTTTTAAACTCTGATAATAATGACAATTTTGTGATCACCAATTTTTTATATACAGCCCAAGGCCTTGCTTACAGAATGCAGCGTCAGACATTCTGAGACCTGAAGAACAGAACGGATGGGTGACCTCCCACCCCAAGAGCCGAGTGAACCCCTGAACTTTCTCTCCAGCTACACCCCTCAGTCTAACCCCAGCCTCTGGCTACAACACACAATGGAGCAGAGGTGAGGACGAGGGCCTCCCTTCACAAGAGGTTGAATATTAAACTGGGCTGCATTTATCCCCTGAAAAACACTTTTCATGGATGGCTCTAATCCATAAGGTCCTTTGTGAGCACCTACTGGCCATGTTTCACAACATCAGAGAGTTGTGACTTTGTGAGCGGTAGGAGATAATCACAAATCAATAACTCACTCATTGATTACAGATGTGGCTAAATCCCTAAAAACAGCCCAGGTTGAGCATGAGATTTAAAGCATCGGTACACCACATGGGCATTTAATCTGTTTGAAACGTGAAGAGAGGAGAGGCAAGACAGTCCGTAGAGTGTATGTGTGTGAGAGTGAGCATGTGTAAGATCGTTTAGCTCTTATCAGTGTGCATTCTTTTACTGATAACCTAAAGAGCTGATAACATTGCGTTTGTTTTCTTTTGATTCTTTCTATATTGACTACGTTTTTGACTGATTGTGTGTGTGTGTGTGTGTGTGTGTGTGTGTGTCAGAAGTGGTTATGAGTTCATTTTAGAGAAAAAATGTAATAAACAATAGTCATGTTAGATATGACAGTAGCAGTGAAGATTATTACATTTTACTTCCTGTCCCAGTCCTAATTATGAAGTCCAGATCAGTTTAGCAGAATATACTAAGGAATATTGTGCCAACCACCTTCCCTACTGTACATTCAGTTACTGCTCGCAAGGCATATCCATTTTACATTTACATTTATTCATTTAGCTGACGCTTTTATCCAAAGCGACTTACAATTGCTATATATGTCAGAGGTCGCACGCCTCTGGAGCAACTAGGGGTTAAGTGTCTTGCTCAGGGACACAATGGTATCTCACAGTGGATTCGAACCCGGGTCTCTCAACCCAAAGGCATGTGTCTTATCCATTGCGCCATCACCACCCCTCAACAAGGTATACAGAGTCTATCATTCTCTAAACCATGCACGCACACATACAGAAGCACAAAATCAAACACACACACACACAAACACACACACATACACACCCGGATCCGTGTGTAATGCTCTCATGCAAAATGTGCCTTAGTAAAGGTATTGTCTTTGGACTTCAGAGTTTGTGCATTTCTGCCCGATACAGAGAGGAAACTGGCATATCTGTGTCACTAGTTTTATTTCTGCATACAGTATCCATGCTGTTACCTGCTGGTATTGTAATGAATAATCAGTTAGATACTGCATCAATGAAATGTGAAAAAGAGTTTGATCACAGGTGTACAGAAGGACACAAGTGTAGAAATGAGTTTCTGGCAGTTTTTTTTTTTTCTCAAGGAGACAATTCAAAGGGACAATGTCAAAAACAAAATGCTATTTTTAATATTATCCAAACAACTGTAAGTATAATATATAAAAGATAATATGTAATAGAATAAAATATTAAACTGTATTATTGTAGTTATGATTTCTGAAATTAATGTTTTACGAAAGAAGTCCCTTATGTTCTTATTTGATCAAAATACAGTAAAAACAGTATAAAATATAATTACAATTTAAAACAATGTTATCTTTTTTTATATATTTTTTAAAAAGTGATTGATTCATGTGATGTAAAGCTGAATTTTCCGAATCATTATTCAGTCTTCATAATCATATGATCCTTCAAAAATTATTAATATGCTAATTTGGTGTTCATAAAAACATTTCTTATTATTATCAGTGTTGAAAACCATTGTGCTGCTTGATATTTTTATGTGATCATTATTTTAGGATTCTTTGATGAATAGAAAGTTCAAAAGAACAGATTTGTGAAATATATGGTTTTTTTTGTTACTTTTAGATCAATAAAAAAATAGCATAGGATTGCTTTTTGTTTTGTTTAAAGTGTAAGGTAAATGTTGTTCTTCTACCAGCCTTTCAAACCAGAAACCATGTAAACTTCAAGGAGAATTAATTTACATTAGACTAAAAAAAACACCAAAGGCAAATAGGGGACTTTGCCTTCACATTTCAGAAGTCGACCACTTGTCACTGGTGTCTGGCATATACCTGAGAGCCCGTTTATCCTTCACATATCATCTCTCCCATCAGCATCTTTTTTTCCCATCTCCCTCTCTGTTTCCCATTATCCTTCTGAAAGACAGTGACCACTCTCATCTTACCCCTCAATTCGTATGTATGTAAGAGTCTTTCTGAGGATGTATATTTGTGCAAGGATGCCCTATAAATCTGTCAGCAACAAGCAAAGCAGTCTGCACAATGCAGGGAGGAGATCACAATGATGTCACCTTCACTCGCACTGAAATCCAACCAGTCAACACGACTTAAGAGTCAAATGATTTAATAATATTCAGTTTCCACAAGATGTGAGTTATCATGCCTGATGATGCACCGCTATTAAAGGCTGTAGCTGGATTTGTTCCTCTAAAGCAGAGCAGATGATCACTGGTCCCAGGCCTGTGCAACTGCTGCTGATCCATATCCAAACACACCAGCCCTCATCCCTGATCCAGTAGGCATTCCTGGAATTTGGGCCCTCTGCTCCCCTCCCGTCCTCCTGCTCACCCTAAAGCCCTGCTCCATCTCCTCCTAATCTCCCGCTCAGACACCCTGAATTAACTCCACATTCTCCGCTGATAAGAGTTTAATGCATGTCTCTGAAGCATCGGACATCAGCAGAGCCCATTTATCAGCTTGCTTGTGGCTTTCGTACACAAACACCACATCTTTTTCAATGCACGAAGCAACGTCAAGCCATTTAATGATATGACCTGCCCTTAGGCCGTGTGTCCACCAAAGCGTTTTTTTCACGCAGCTGGCGTATAATTCCAATTGTTTTCAATGGGAGCGCCGCGTTTTTTAAACGCCATGAGCGTAACCAGGTGCTGAGCGTGTATTTAACGCTCAAGCGCTGAGCGTTCGGTGTTTTTTACTGGTCGCCGAGAGTTGAAAAATGTTCAACTTTGAGGAAAACGCAGCGCTCATCACTGTCACTTTTTACCCAGCTGTCCAATCACAGTGGAGGAGGGGCGGGACTAATACCACACCGACCAACTGCCACAACATTCTTTCTGTACAACGACGTCAACCAGCAGAGCTAACCGAACAAAATGGATGAAAAATTAATTTTTGGTATGAAACAAATTATCTGTGAAATCAGTTACAAGTAAACTGTGCTGCGGATATTCTGTATCATAGCAACGAATCGTCTCAACTGAAAAAACGCTGCGCTGCCAAAACGTTCTCAAGCGCCCACAGCTAGGCGTTTTCAGCAGAGCGTCCAGCATTTTCAGCTGGCTAAAAACGCTTTGGTGGACACACGGCCTTAGGCTATACTTTCTTATCGCACACAAGTATACTAGAGTACCAGTAGGCAATACATGTAGGCAATACTGCTAGCTTAGCATTCATTAACAAAAAAGTACTACGGTATTACAATGTTTTTTAGGACATGTTACATGGATACTGTCACTTTACCATGGCACTGCCACGGAACTTTGTTGTAAGGGTCACATAATTCCACTACAAAAGCAGAACAAATCCATTTCTCCATGTGCTCGTTTTACATTTGCAGAGATTAGCTTAGCCTAGCATCTAACTCAATAAGCAAGTTGGCCAAGAACTCAGAGTCACCAGAACAAACAAAGAAACACCCTCCACTGTATACGAACTCACACAGTCACACACAAATACACACAGAGAACAATTACAGGAGACCTGTTGGTACTCAGAGAGCAGCGTCGGTGCAATGTTTACCAATGGATTTAGGAGTAAATCTGCCCCCTACATTCCTATTGAGATTCAGACTGAGCCTTAAGAGAGAGCAGGATTACTGGCCGGTCTCTATAGACCCCACTGTACACACAGTGATCGGGCTTAAAAGAGCCTGAAAAAAACCCTGCCACAATAGAAAGACACAGAGAGAAAGAGATTAAAACCATTAAAAGTTGAATTTGCTGCTCTAAATATCGGAGTCAGTGTCGCTTGTTATTAAATAACTCGGTGCAAATGTCTTATTAACGGGTCTTGTCGTACTATGACGGTTCAGGGATATCAAGCTCCAAAAAAGACAAAGCAGTATAATTAAAGCGACATCAAATCCATGACTCATGCATATCTGAAGCCATATAGCTCAGTATGAGGAACAGACTTAAAATTTAGAGGGATCCCATGTGTAAAAGATGCGCACATCTTAAAAGTATATGCAACATTTAAAAAAACTTTACTTGCAGATAATATAATATGAATGAAATAAAATCCACTTACGTGTATTTAAAGCGGGCACACTTTCATGACTGTTTCTTAACACACTTAATTGCACTTTTTAAAACTATTAAAAATGTTTTACTTTAAAGTACATTTAAAATCATAATGTTTTGCTTTAAATAAGTACACATATACTAAAAGCACAAAATACTTATATTTTCATAATAATTTTCATTGTGTTATTCGATATTACATTAAAAAGTTGTTTTTATTCATTACAAATGTGTAATTAATTACAATTATATTTAAATAAATGACAAGTTTCAATATAAATGACATTCAGTACACCTTAACCAATTGTTAAAGAAACAATTAATTTTTTTTATATGTAATTATGAAATAAGTAAAGTAATTATGAAATTACACACCAATGTATTTATGTCCTTAATTGGGTAAAAAAAAACAACTCTAAAGTTCAGCTAATTGCATTTAATATAAATTTAAACTGTAATGCATTTTTTTTAAATTGCAAATAACATGCTATTAAATGTCCGAAATAAGTACTAAAATTATGCTAAAGTGTACTCCTTTTTCACAAGGGATAGTTCACTCAAAATATAAAAGTCTGTCATCATTCACCCTCATGTTGTTTCAAACCTGTATGACTTTCTTTCTCTGTGTAACACAAAAGAACATATTTATAACAGTGTGTGTGTGTGTGTGTCCATACAATACCATACCATATTGTTTTTTCCATACATCAACATCAAAGGTCAAGGGGGTCCAATTTTTGTTTTTTGACAGAAGTGTTCTTCAAAATATCAATCAAACAGTTTTGGAATGAGTTGATGGGGGAGTAAATGATGAACTATCACTGTATGTTGTTATTTAGTAGTGCTCAGTACAGTCACAGTTATGTTGAGTAAGCCTCCAGTAAGATCTGCAGTAATACTAAAATGAATGGCCATCATGCTAGCAGTGAATTATGAGGCAGAATGCAAATACAGAGCTAATCTCACTGCATGCAGTGTTTACCGTCGTTGTACGGACAAGTATTCTGTTTTTAACCATGCACTGAATCACTGGGAGGGAGAGTTAAAGTATGTCCTTGTCACAGTTAACAGCCAATCCAATAAGCCGGTTACATCATCCTTTTAAATATTTCACAGGTCTCTAAAGTTATTTTAGATCTATCTGATCTTATATGAAAGAAAAAAAACATCTTTTCCCTTCGAGCTTCTCAAAATTAGGTTTTCACATTCACATCACAAAACTAGAACAAAGATTTCCAAAGGTTCTGAACTGTGAAACTTTACATTTGTAAATTGTTAAAGCCATCAAATATTTAGAAAGTGTTCATGTTAACATTTAATATGCCAAAAACAAATCTATTGTCATATATTATAAGCAGTGTGCTTGAAAGAGGGTTATTTGAAGTGCATAAATGCCTGAAGGTGAATATCATCAACTAGTTTGATAAATGCATTGTCTGGATGGCGGGAAGGAAAAGGATTTGATTTGGGGTGTCCTTGTGAGACATCTGTTCAATCTTGGTTTTTATGTAAGACATTTATATATGAAACTATAACAGCTCATTCTACTGTGGTTGTAGTATGCAGTATAAACTGTAACAGCAAGTTTATAACTTAACTATATTAACATAAAAAAATACTTACATACTTATGTATTTGTAACAACAGAGTTAACCTGTGCGTTCTGTGCAGTCAGAATCACAAACAAATTATTTTTATGACTCTGTTCTTTTAATTAATCATTCAGAAAGACTCACAAATGTATAAGTTGCCGGTTTGAATCAGTTTTACACATCTTTCACTGAATAAACTGAACAAATCCATCAGAGCAGCTACTGTATCCAAAATATGACTCACTAAACTGCAAGTTCCATGTCAATGAATCATTTGTCTACTTCAATGAATATGACAATAATATGACCAACTGAACAAAACATTTTTTTTTTACTCTAAACAGTTTGTGGTGGGTCTTGAGATTGATTATACCTCACTAGGTGGTTTATACCTCTGGATTATACCTCTTGTTTCTCTTAGCATGGGAAAGTATACATATGTAAAATGTATATTTTAGTGCTGTCAAATCGATTAATTGCAATTAATCGATTCTAAAATAAAAGTTTGTTTTTATATGTGTGTGTGTGTAAATAAATAAATAAATATATATATATATATATATTTAAACACACACACACACACACACACACACATATAAGAAACATAAATAATAATATATAAACACATTATATAAACACAAACTTTTATTAATCGATTAATCGCGATTAATCAATTTGACAGCAGTACTGGATCCATGAATGAAATACAGGTCCTTCTCAAAAAATTAGCATATTGTGATAAAGTTAATTATTTTCCATAATGTAATGATAAAAATTAAACTTTCATATATTTTAGATTCATTGCACACCAACTGAAATATTTCAGGTCTTTTATTGTTTTAATACTGATGATTTTGGCATTCAGCTCATGAAAACCCAAAATTCCTATCTAAAAAAATTTGCGTATCATGAAAAGGTTCTCTAAACGAGCTATTAACCTAATCATCTGAATCAACTAATTAACTCTAAACACCTGCAAAAGATTCCTGAGGCTTTTAAAAACTCCCAGCCTGTTTCATTACTCAAAACCGCAATCATGGGTAAGACTGCCGACCTGACTGCTGTCCAGAAGGCCATCATTGACACCCTCAAGCAAGAGGGTAAGACACAGGAAGAAATTTCTGAACAAATAGGCTGTTCCCAGAGTGCTGTATCAAGGCACCTCAGTGGGAAGTCTGTGGGAAGGAAAAAGTGTGGCAAAAAACGCTGCACAACGAGAAGAGGTGACCGGACCCTGAGGAAGATTGTGGAGAAGGACCGATTCCAGACCTTGGGGGACCTGCGGAAGCAGTGGACTGAGTCTGGAGTAGAAACATCCAGAGCCACCGTGCACAGGCGTGTGCAGGAAATGGGCTACAGGTGCCGCATTCCCCAGGTCAAGCCACTTTTGAACCAGAAACAGGGGCAGAAGCGCCTGACCTGGGCTACAGAGAAGCAGAACTGGACTGTTGCTCAGTTTTGCATGTCATTCGGAAATCAAGGTGCCAGAGTCTGGAGGAAGACTGGGGAGAAGGAAATGCTAAAATGCCTGAAGTCCAGTGTCAAGTACCCACAGTCAGTGATGGTCTGGGGTGCCATGTCAGCTGCCGGTGTTGGTCCACTGTGTTTTATCAAGGGCAGGGTCAATGCAGCTAGCTATCAGGAGATTTTGGAGCACTTCATGCTTCCATCTGCTGAAAAGCTTTATGGAGATGAAGATTTTATTTTTCAGCACGACCTGGCACCTGCTCACAGTGCCAAAACCACTGGTAAATGGTTTACTGACCATGGTATTACTGTGCTCAATTGGCCTGCCAACTCTCCTAAACTGAACCCCATAGAGAATCTGTGGGATATTGTGAAGAGAAAGTTGAGAGACGCAAGACCCAACACTCTGGATGAGCTTAAGGCCGCTATCGAAGCATCCTGGGCCTCCATAACACCTCAGCAGTGCCACAGGCTGATTGCCTCCATGCCACGCCGCAATTTCTTTCTGTGTCTTACCCTCTTGCTTGAGGGTGTCAATGATGGCCTTCTGGACAGCAGTCAGGTCGGCAGTCTTACCCATGATTGCGGTTTTGAGTAATGAAACAGGCTGGGAGTTTTTAAAAGCCTCAGGAATCTTTTGCAGGTGTTTAGAGTTAATTAGTTGATTCCGATGATTAGGTTAATAGCTCATTTAGAAAACTTTTTCATGATATGCTAATTTTTGGAGATAGGAATTTTGGGTTTTCATGAGCTGTATGCCAAAATCATCAGTATTAAAACAATAAAAGACCTGAAATATTTCAGTTGGTGTGCAATGAATCTAAAATATATGAAAGTTTCATTTTTATCATTACATTATGGAAAATAATGAACTTTATCAGAATATGCTAATTTTTTTAGAAGGACCTGTATACAGGTATGCAGTATGCCGTATACATAATGGCCAACAGATCCCATTCATTCTCGTACTACTGTTACATTGATTATAGTCGCACACTCTGCTGCTTGAATAGCAAGACTACTAATACAACGGTCCCTTGCTTTTGATGCTTCTTGTACCATAAATCCAGTCTTTACTGCTACCACATATCACACATGCTGGCTGCTAATGCTGAATGATTCCTTTTCATGGTTATGAAAGAGACAGAGAATCTTGGCTCTTCCACAAGACACATGAGATTTATTATTGAGGTTTATGTAAACTCATAACCTTGCTCTCGGTCAGAATTAATCTATGATTATTATGCATGTTTACACACTAGGATTCTTAACATACCCTAACACACACACACACACACAGACACTTGCGCGCGCGCGCACACACACACACACACACACACACACACACACACACACTCTTTACGAAACGCAAGCAGATTTAAGCCAATTTTCAGCTTGTTCAAGTACTATTTTTAGCTGTTGGATTTTTCAGTTCAAACCTCACTGATCAGGCCAACATCAAAAAGAAATAGTGATAGAGGAGGGAGCGAGGGCAAAAGAGAGATAGAACAGGAGTTTTAAAGTGACATGCAATCTGCTGCATTCGAGAGAAAGGAGAGCGAGAGAGTGAGAGAGAGGGAGTCAGATGAAACAGACTGAAAGAGGCTGAGAGAGGACTCCTCTCTTACTACTAATGACTGAGGGGGTGGACAAAGAGCCACGTCTCTTCCCCCATTCTCTGTTTCTTTACTCACAAAGCTGCCATCACCCCATTCACCACTACTTTTATTTACCCCTTACACACATACACAATTATGAGGAGCTGAGAGTTTGTTTTATCTGATTGGTTGAGATATCAGTTTTAAATGATACAGCTTGTCCCAGTGTCCCATCATTCAGTTTGGGTCCATCACTTTTAGCCTTTTTCAAAAAAAAAATCCATGCTTGCAACACACTGGCCACCTGTCCAGGGTGTTTCCCCACCTGCAGCCCGAGATGCTGGGATTTGCTCCAGCATTCCTGTGACCCTTCAGAACACAAGCAGTTTAGTGTGTAAAGTGATGGATAGATGCTTGCAAAGCAACATTTCATAAGATACTGAAGGTCATGATACACAGGGCAACTTTTTTGAGCAATGTTTTTGAGCAAGAAATATGCTTAAATTCAAAATGCAATCTACAGATCATTTGTTCGGATGTTTGCAAACAGAGATGTTTTTTTGTGGGCGGAGTCTACTTGGGGACAGATAATGAAAGTTCTGTAGTGGCAGTAGGGAAGCCACAGAGAAAAAGAATAAAACATGTAAACATGTCTCACATTTCTGACTTTTTTTTTCTTGCAATTCTGAGTTTATCTCTCACAATCTGCAATAGAAAAAACAGAATTGGGAGATATACAATTGTTATTCTGTCTTTTTTTCTTATAAAGTCCGAATTATTAACTCGCAACTGCAGTAAAAAAAATTGAATTAATTAGAACAAAATATTGAATGTGTTGTATGTGTGATGTTATCTATGTAAAATGTTATAGGTTTAAATATACATGCTGTAACTATAGGGATAATACATTATGTCCCCTTTGATATGCATATTTATTATGTAGTCCTATAGTTTACATCAAATTCATGCTTTAGACCAGTGTTTCTCAACCTCTCCTGCAGGGACCCCCTGACAGGACATGTTTTTGTTTTAACCCTGAAATGGCACACCTGATTCAATTAATTAAAGGCTCAAAGGCTTAATGTGTAGCTGACTAATTGAATCAGGTGTGCCATTTCAGGGTTAAAACAAAAACATGTCCTTTCAGGGGGTCCCTGCAGGAGAGGTTGAGAAACACTGCTTTAGACTAATCATCGCAGGTTTCATCCATCTAGTCTGTGGCCTGCAAACATAAATGTCTGCGTTTGGCTTCAAAGGGCGTCTTCATCTTTTCTGACATCCAAAGACACAAGACGACATTTTTTTTCTCTTTAATATGCTGTGATTTTTGGCCATTTTCCTCCACTTTTTACCACTGTTTTTCTGCCACCACAATACGTGCGTGCGCAGCTGCAAGTAACGTAACTGTGACGTCTGCTCCCAAATGGACAAAATCTTATGCAGTGTTGATTCTTAAATAAATACATGTTGTTTAAAAACTAGAATCCTGAGTCACGAAGAATAGGATTTCATAGCACATAACTGTATTCTGCTGCTGTGAGAACGTATTCACCGTCTGGGTGCAAAACACTCTCTCTCCTTAATTCAAGACCTGTTTGAACCTGTTTGTTGGGTGCACATGTTTGTGTCACAGTTTGGCAACTTTATTTTGACTGCCTCCTGTCACAAAGCTCATTAGCAGCTCATGTTAAACGAGTCCAAAAACCGTTGCGACCCTCCCACCGACCTCTAACCCCACATCACCGGAGAAACAGCAAGCCAAAGAGTGGGTGAGAGAGCGTGAGAGAGAGTAAAAAAGAAAGATAGTCCAGAGGGGATGAAAGTGCAGAGATTAGCTCTAAATAAACTCTGTCAGGCAGAAAACGGTAGGAGGCTGACAACGAAGCAACCTCAGTCCCAAATCTCTCTTTCTGTTTAACACGGCCTTTCTCCTTCCCTCACTCAGTATTTTACTTTCTGGCCAACAATAGTAGGAGGTGCGAACTGCAGGCCTCATGAAGGTGGACTGTATAGGGATAAGAGCTTTTGTTGGCAAAATACAAATTACACATCTCCCAGTACTCTCCTTCTCCTTTTCATTCATTTCTTTTGTCTGACTTTCCCTCCCTCCGGAGCTTCTCCCAGTGGTCTACATCAAAATGTCCCTCTCACTTCTCATCTATATCAACTCCCTAAAAAAGGAGAATGAACCACCACGAAAAAAGAAAAAAAGAAAGGTTTGAGACCGACTAGGCCTACTTCAAATGTAATAAAAACATTTCTGGGCATAATCTCCCCTCATCCTGTAAGATTTTAATTGCGTCGCCATGCATGGTAATCACTCAACAAATAAGGGCGTTGAAATTACTGTATATTGCACACATGTGGTCACACAGACAGTATTATGCTGGACATGTGAACTGAAATCACATCCACTGAGATGTGGGAAGCTGACTTTTTTTACATACAGTATAATACAGAAGGTCATATAGGCTATACCCTAACCAGTTAACCCATTACGCTGTCAGGCTATGGTGGGGTAATATTTTGATTTGCTTTGCTAAAACTATAAAAACAGAAATTCAAATATAAAGGCTCCCAAAGTGTTAAAATAATCAAATAATCATTAACCATCCTCAATGTGCTGAAATAGCACTGCAACATGAGTATGTAAATAAACTCATTAAATAAATTAGACACCCTCCTTTCTATGTAAATTAGGCTCATTATAAAACGCACCTAATTCAGAAAATTCAGCACTATTTGCTTGGTTCAATTAACATTGTGCTATTATGGCCACGGAAAACGTGCAGGTGTTAAAGAAAATGTCATTCTAAAGAGACATTTGGGTGAATTTTTTAATTGATCATGGCAGCAGTAATTAATTACATAATGATCATATGACAAAGTGCATTATGCTGTAGGCTATATCCTATCCAACGTGCGGTGAAGTGGAGTTTGATGCTTGAGTCCTTTCGTTGTTATCTCGTTTGCGCAGTAATCTTTGATTCACGAACAAGAACTGGTTCATAAAGCCTGGAACACACCTAGTCGGTCGGCCGACTAAGTTTTCTCAGTGTGTTCCGCACCGTCGGCTGAAATTGGTCCTCGTCGGCTTTGTTTCGGCCGATTCGGCATGTTGAATCGGCGTCGGGCCGTCCTTGAAAGAGGGAACTCTGATTGGCTGTTCAGCTTAGTGAACGAGTCAGTGCTTTTTACAGTCTATGGTCAGTGCACGAGAATAATAGCAAAACGGCGAGCAAAGAAGTCAAAACGCTACAGATAGAAGGCTGTTCTTATGTTACATCATCTTACCTAAGTGTTCCTTGGCAAATATTTCAATATTAACATGAGCGGAGTGGAATAAGTGTTTAGCAGGGTTGATATTCAAAACGGTAAGCACACACTGCTTTGTTTACGGTATGTGTATCTGCAGCCTGCCCTGCAGCGTCGGTTTCCCTTTTTGAATGACGAATATAGACGCATATATTTGCAAGAAATAGACAGTTGTCTCATTTACACGCAGGCGCAGAATGCGCATTCTAGCTAACAGTCGGCAGTAGTTCTCTCGGTGTGTTCAAGTGCAGCTTTTTACCCCAACGCGAGGCGACAATATAGTCGGCTTCTATCAGCGCTAGTTTGTCGGCGTCGGTTTGGTGTGTTCCAGGCTTAAGAGCCACGGACTGCACTAGCTGTGCTGTTATGTAAAGAGGCTATTTCTTACCATTCTTTTGAGTTGCACGAACTTATTCCCCACATTCAATACAGACTGCAAGCTCACAACAACTGCAAGCCGAAATATTGGTCATGACTCATGAGTCACGAGTCGTACGAGTGAGTTACGCTGCGCATGTGCGCGATTCGGGAACCTACGCAGCCAGCAGTGCAACACCTTGGGTGCTTCTCAATATCCCTCCTCGTCTCCTCGCTCCTTTGTCCTCCATCCTATGACCCGGAAACCAATCAAGCACAGCCATCTTGAAGGACATCTCAATTCTCTAATTGCACCGCGAGGAGTCGAGGATCGAGGAGTGAGGAGGCTTTCAGAGGAGTTATGAGCGAGGATACACAGGTGTATCCTATGCGGAAGTGTTTTATTGACTAAACGTGACACACGTATACATTCTCCTCCCCCTTCACATCGGTCACAATCTTTTTAATTTAAAGTTTACCTTTGCAGTTTATATAAACCAGACATCTCACATATTTCAACAGGGTATCTTGCTTTATTATTATTCATTATGAATTTCTTAAATAAACAAACTTCAACAACATAAGGGCAGATCCTTTGAGCGCTGCTGATGGCGCTGTGAAGTGACGCTCGAGTGATCAAGTATTCTAATGTATAAAAAAAGCTTTCCTTCGATTCCTCCATCCTCATTTTCTTTCCTTGCGTCCTTCCCTCACAACCTACAGGGGGAGGAGCTGAGGAGCTAGGAAAGGAAGCGAGGAAAGGAAACGAGGATGCACAAATAAGAAATGAGAAGCACCCCTTTTCTCTTGGAGGAACGGTAGGCCTATTGAACAAGTATTCAAACTTAAATAGTAGCCTATGTAAAGGGGTGGTTAATTATGATTTCACTTTTCTAACATTAGTTAGTAATGTTGCTGTTTTGGAGCATAAACAACATCTGCAAAGTTACTACGTTAAAAGCAAAGGGAGAGACCTATTTTCTTTTAAAGAAATTGCTTTTTATGGACTACAACAAATGGTTGGTTGGGACTACGCGACATTCCTCCCGGGTTAGTGACATCACGAACCCTACAATTTACATAAACCCTGCCCCATGAACGCATATGCTAATCAATGACTTGAAGATAAACCAAGCGGAAACCTATCTGGCTGCGTTCCAAACCGCATACTCAATGAGTAGGTACTTAATTTCAATGAGTACTTACTTAAAGAGCGCTAAAAGAGTAGGTACTTTATAGCCAAATCTTGTTGAGTATGAATGCGATCCGGACATCATCCGCCATGTTAACGTTATCATGTGACCTACGACGTGTTATCACAAGCGCAACAACTTAAAAGATGAACGACACGTTTAATTAATCTATCTGTAAATATCTTGATATTGATGAAACTTTCTCATTTTGTGGTATTGTTGAAGAAACAGCTGCCAATTTATTTTGTGAATACATTGAGGGTTGATTTAAGTTGTTATATTTTAAACCCTACTAATGTGACCCACAGTTCCTTATAACGATTTTTTTTAAGAAACCCCAAAATCGTCATCTCTTGAATATGTTGTTAATTTCTTTATTTTATACCCTAAAATTTTCTCCTTTAAGTTTTCCTCTTTTCTTGATGAATTTACCTCTCGTTTCATCCCTCAGACTTATAACAACAAGACTATTTTTTAATGTATTATGAAGAACTATTTAAAGATATTTAGCCTTGTTATTGTTCTTTTTTCCTGTGTATAAATATCATATTATGATGTAGCCTATACACAAACCAATGATCTTTGTTTTCTGTTTTGTCATTTTGATTGTTCATTGTTAGATGTAATTAGTATCTTTCCATGTTCTTTATGTAATAAGTTTAAATGATATGAGCGACAGGTGCACTAACACTTCATAACATCAGTAACTCGACAGCACAACCTAGAACAGTTCCCTTTCGAGAGGTCTCTCCTATTGCGTAAGTAGCTTACGCTATGGGAAAACTCCTTTTCTCGAGAATATTGAAGTCTTTATGTAAAACGCATTGCAGCTGCACAGCTGACAGCAATGAACGAAGGAGCTCGGTCATTGGCTGTGCTGCGGCAACTTGCTCGAACCAATGACGGGGTGACTCTGAATGCGCGACCAATGAGCGTGCTTCGTGCCCGCGCGCGTCAGAGCCCGTCAAGATGGGCGTGGCCAAGCTATATATTGGGCGCCCCGTCATGAGAGTTCTTTAGATTTAATCTCCTTCAGCGAACACCTTCTTCGCTGGATCCTCCGGATTATTGAAAGCCTTCGCCGCCGTGGAAAAGCATACCAGCGGGATGGCTACGAGGACGTCGGCACCTTCAGCCGCCTTCGAACACCATCCTACTGAGCCAATCCGCGCCACACACGCAAGTATTTTATACTGTTCGCCCCGCGACATTTGTAAAAGAGCAATTTTTCTGAGGCGTTGTTTCAAATGCCTTCCTGCGCGTCGTGCAGAGACCTTCTCCCGGACGGGGATCGTCACATCATCTGCGCTCGCTGCCTGGGCCGGAACCACGCAGAAGCTGCTTTGACCAAGGGCGGATGCCCGGAATGTGACGACCTGGGTCTCTCCACACTGCGGGCTCGCTTCGCCGCTTTCGCCGCGAGCGAGCCCATCGCCGCCACCCCTCTGTTTGAGCCGCGCTTTAAAAAAAAAAAAAAAAAGGCGCCGATCACAGAGGCTTCCTGAACCTGAGCTCAGTGACGTCACGCCGAGCCAGTCTCCGCGTGCTTCACCGCCGCTCTTGCCTTCCCCACCGCCGGTTCAGTTCACTCAGCCGGACCCACACCCCTCTAGCAGAGCGGTGGGCCTTGTGACTTTCGGCGCGTCCGAGGACGACGGGGGAGTGGATGACAGCCTGTCCATCGACGCTGCATCTGACGACTGGCCGGGCTCCACTTTCGACCCCGCCCCGTTGACGCTAGCTAGCACGAGTGCGGGCTCCACCATGGATACGGAGATTATCCGCATCCTCTCGAAGGCCGTGGAGGACCTCGGGCTCGATTGGTGTTCTCCGCCAAGTCATGGAAAGCCCCCCACTCTGCGCGCCTAAAGCCTTCTTTTTCTTCTTCGCTCTCCTCAGTGGACGGCGCGAAGGAAAGAGGCTACGAGGGAACGCCGCCCCTCGAGGAGGCCGTGGCCAATCATCTCTGCCCGCCCTCCACCACCGGATGGAAAGCCAAAGCTTCCCACCCCTCGAAGCCCTGCCGCACTACCTCTGCTCTCGCCGGTCGCGCCTACGCCGCCGCCGGCCAAGCTGCATCAGCGCTTCACTCAATGGCGGTACTTCAAGAGGTACTTCAAGTGTTCCAAGCCAAGCTTCTCCGCTCTATGGACGAGTCTGGCCCCGAACCCGAAGCCTTCAGGGACCTACGCAGCGCAACTGATAGCTCTGCGAGCCACGAAGGCCACCGCCCAGTCTATTGGCCGTGCTATGGCTAATTTGACTGTTCTCGAGCGCCATCTTTGGCTGACTCTGACTGAGATGAAGGACGCGGATAAGGCGCCATTTCTCGACACGCCTATCTCCACCAGCGGGCTGTTTGGACCGGCGGTTAAAGGTTTCGCCGAAAGCTTCACTGAGGCCCAGAACGCTTCACAAGCTATGCGTCATTTCCTGCCAAAGCGCTCCAGCTCATCGCAGAGCAGACAGAGACCGCCACAGCCGCAGCGGGCTAGAACAGCTCCCACCACCTCTCAGCCCGTGCCTCAGGCTGACGCTCGACGCCGCTCGCGCTCTCAAAAGCCGTCCTAGCCACAGAAATGAGAAGAGAGAGTGCGTGTCTCGCAAAAGCCGGACCACTCTCTCTGCAAAAGCTCAAACATTACCCAGTCCCCTTACAGGCGGCTGGATATGTCCATACAGCAGTCAATGGGCCAGTCACAGAGCTCGCTCATCTGCAAACAAACGCCGTTTTTACGGCAACGCACAGAAACCAAAAACAAAATAGTCTTTTTCTGCCTGCGTCACTAAGGGTTAACATGTCCACAAAGTGTGCATTCCCAGATACTGTCAAAACAGTGCCAAATTCATTCCCAGCTCAGGCTGCGCTTCCCATGAATGTAGATCACGTGCCTATGGTCATGTACGCACCACTACACACAAGCACTGTTCACACAGTTATAAATTCATCCCCAGTAAAAGCGGGAAACATTATAAAGGTGACGCGTGTGCCTACCACTGTTTATGCACCCCCACTTATAAACACTGTCCTTACAGTGTCAAACACAACCTCAGCTCAGGCTGCGAGTTTTACAAACACAGCGCGCGCTGTTGTAATCACACACGCGCCCATTCACTCGCGCCCGCGCCTCTGAGAGCTACGAGCTCAGGCGATTCGCTGGCCAGGTCCCTACGTCACAGCGGCCCGCCCCTAGCCTGTATTCAGCCCATATCTGTACACGCAGCGGCATGGGAAAACATTCCAGATATTCCGAAATGGGTATTGAATATAGTAAAGCACGGATACTCGCTCCAGTTCGCTCGCAGACCACCACGTTTTACGACTGTGGTCGAGACGAAAGTGAGAAAGGAGTGTTCACATGTTCTACGCACCGAGGTGCACAAACTAATAGAAAAGGGTGCTGTGGAAACTGTTTTCCCCCTCTCTGAGCGGGACAGGTTTTTACAGCCGCTATTTTCTCGTCCCGAAAAAGGATGGCGGTCTCCGCCCCATCCTAGATCTCAGACACCTGAACAAAGCACTAATGATTCACTCGTTCAGAATGTTAACAACCAAGCATATCCTCGCGCAAGTACGCCCAGGAGATTGGTTTCTCTCAGTGGATCTGAAAGATGCTTACTTTCACATTCCAATAACGCCTCATCACAGGCTGTTTCTGAGATTCGCTTTCGAGGGACAGTCATACCAGTACACAGTACTTCCGTTCGGCCTGTCCCTGGCTCCCCGTACATTCACGAAATGTATGGATGCAGCACTTTCCCCCCTAAGACGAAGGGGAGTGCGAATACTGAATTATCTCGACGATTGGCTGGTTCTAGCACAATCAGAGAGTCAGTTAATAACACACAGATCTTGGATTATCAGCCATTTAGAATGCCTGGGTCTAAGAATCAATTTTGCAAAAAGCATACTATCTCCCAGCCGGAGGATTTCTTTCCTGGGAATAGTTCTAGACTCGATGCAAATGACAGCGCGTCTCTCATCAGAGCGCGCGCTTACCATCCGGCGCCTTGCAACATCATTCAGGGCGGGCGCGCGCGCCCCCGTCAAACGGTTTCAGAGGATGCTCGGTCTCAAAAGCCCTGACGCACTGGAAAGCCGCCGACTGGTACCAGTCAGGCGTGAGTCTGGGTGTGAACACAAGGAGAAAGATGATAACGACAGATGCCTCCAAAATAGGTTGCCGGGCCCTTTACGAGGGCAGGCCTGTCTCCGGCTTTTGGTCAAACCCGGAGAAGCGCCTACACATAAACTGTCTGGAAATGAAAGCGGTCGCTTTGGCTCTCAGAGCCCTGCTCCCACATCTAAAAAACGAACACGTCCTGGTCCGAACGGACAACATGACGGTAGTGTCGTACATAAATCGCCAGGGTGGACTCAGGTCGAGCTCCATGCATTCAATGGCCAGGAGACTCATTTTATGGTCCCAGCACAACTTGCGCTCGCTGAGAGCAGCGCATGTGCCAGGCGCCCTGAACCAGGGGGCAGACATGCTATCCAGAGACAAGATTCTCCCAGGAGAATGGGCTCTCAACCCGCTGACGATTCAGTGGTTATGGAAAACCTTTGGCAAAGCGGAGATCGACCTCTTCGCCTCCAAGGAGAACGCGCACTGCTCTTTTTTCTTCACAAAAAGCACGGACACGCTCGCCCAGAGCTGGCCGAGCCGCCCCTTATATGCCTTTCCCCCGTTCGCGATGCTGCCACAGGTCATCAGTCGGGTCAGAGAGGAGAAAAACGCAGTGCTGCTGATAGCCCCACTCTGGAAGAACCAAACATGGTTTCCAGATCTGATGCAAATGCAATCTGCACCACGGCCGATTCCACTGAGGCCAGACCTCCTAAGTCAGGCCAGCGGGATGATATTTCATCCCTGCCCCGATCTGTGGGCCCTTCATGCATGGCCCCTCAACGGGTTCCCAGGAACCTCGCGAGCGGAGCACTAAAAACCATCGCTGAGGCGCGGGCGCCCTCCACGAGACGCTTATATGCCCAGAAATGAAAGTGTTCAGTGACTGGTGTAATGCCAAGGGCCTGAACCCTGAGACATGCGAGATTACGAATGTACTCGTTTTTCTACAAGGGCTTCTGGAGGCGGGCCGCACCCCCTCCACGTTCAAAGTATATGTGGCGACCATCACAGCGTCACACGACCCTGTAATGGAACATCCATTGGGAAGAAACGACCTAATTATTCGTTTCCTAAAGGGCGCTAGGAGGATGAACCCTTCACGCCCCCCCTCAGTGCCGATCTGGGACCTTGCTACTGTCCTAGACGCTCTTAAAGGGCCCCCTTTCGAACCACTCCGAACCGTGCACCTTAAACAGCTCTCGCTCAAGACTGCGCTCTTGCTGGCACTCGCCTCGGTCAAGAGAGTGGGCGACCTGCACACGCTTTCGACAAGCGCTGCCTGCCTAGAATTCAGTCCTAACGACTGCAGGGTCGTCCTTAGGCCGAAACAGGGGTATATTCCTAAAGTGCTCACCACTCCCTTCAGAGTACAGGTTATCTCCCTAACTGCGCTTTCGTCTCCAGCAGACGAACATGACGCTAATCTACTCTGCCCCGTTAGGGCTCTCAGAGTGTATTTGGAGCGTTCTGCCCTATTCAGACAGACAGAACAACTGTTTGTATGCTTTGGCAACCGTACGAAAGGTTCCGCCGTTTCAAAGCAGAGAATCTCTCACTGGATAGTTGAAGCTATAGCGCTGGCTTACGAAGCTAAGGGACTTCAATGCCCCTGGGGAGTCAAAGCACACTCCACCAGGAGTGTGGCTTCTTCCTGGACATGGTCGAGCGGGATACCGATCGAGGATATTTGTGCGGCGGCAGGCTGGGCCTCACCGTCCACATTTATCAGGTTCTACAACCTACAGGTCCCGACATTGCATTCCAATGTGCTATCAGCATGATGCTAGTTGAACTGCGAGTTCGCATCTAGATTATGTATGTGCTTGTGTCACACTGAGCGCCCTCTAGCCGCTCTGTATTTTTTCCCACATATAAAGCTCGCCTCTGCCGGCTAGTTGGATGATAACTTTGCTTTTTAGCTCAGGGACCTGCCTCTGGCTATCATAAGGCGAAGTTCAGCACTCACAGCGTTTTGCATGGTGTTCCCATAGCGTAAGCTACTTACGCAATAGGAGAGACCTCTCGAAAGGGAACGACTCGGTTACTAACGTAACCTCGGTTCCCTGAGAGGAGGGAACGAGTATTGCGTAAGCTGCCGAGCTTGTGCTTGGTTAGTTTGCTTCAGTCGTTTTAACCTAAAGAACTCTCATGACGGGGCGCCCAATATATAGCTTGGCCACGCCCATCTTGGCGGGCTCTGACGCGCGCGGGCGCGAAGCACGCTCATTGGTCGCGCATTCAGTCGCCCCGTCATTGGTTCGAGCAAGTTGCCGCAGCACTGCCAATGACCGAGCTCCTTCGTTCATTGCTGTCAGCTGTGCAGCTGCAATGCGTTTTACATAAAGACTTCAATATTCTCGAGAAAAGGAGTTTTCCCATAGCGTAAGCTACTTACGCAATACTCGTTCCCTCCTCTCAGGGAACCGAGGTTACGTTAGTAACCGAGTCGTTTTCCTCTGCGTTTGTAATGTCTGCACAAGGAGACGGGCCGCTGCTCGAAGATCTCCTTTGGAGAAAACTGTTGACTTTATACTCGAAAAATGTAAAAAAAGTATCGCTCCTTAAAAATTAATATTACCTCAGAATGAATTGCATTGTTAGCCCACCCCAAAACTTAAACAAAATAATATTAAATGCTGACCAATACTTAATTATATTACTTTTTTATATATACTAAAAATTATATAATTTAATAAAACAAGCAAAATGTAATTTGTTTTGTCATATGAGTTATGCATGAATACACGTGAACATCTCAATTGTCAGTCAAGCAATGAATTAATGCATACATTAAATAATTATATTTTATACACTGACAACAATAAGAAACATGAATAAATGAGTAAAAGAACAAATAAAAGTAACCATCACACAATAAACAAATGCATGCACATGAAACAAATCTTTATTCAAACTACAAGCATGTATTTACAGGCGCTGAAGCCCACATCCTACTGCCATCTCAACACAGCGGTTCCCATTCTGCGGCTTTACTCTGATGAATTCACCAGAGGTGACCGTGCCTTCGTGCCGGAGCTTGTTGCTGCGCTGCGCTTCACAATCTGAGGCAATAAGGGCAGATGGAGAGATGGAGCGTCTCATCCATGGCACCGTTTCCAGGATTCAGCTCTGGGCTCCTCATCCTCAGTGCTCACACCAGTCTGAATAAAAACATGTTTATACTTTATAGATTTGTTTATTTACCTTATTTACAGCACATTTGTCTAATGTCAACAGTGTTGACAACAGTGAATTAACGTTATCCTAATAATGCCACACATACATCACTCAGATGTCTTTTTCATGTTGTGATGTGCTCATCTGCAATATGTCAATACTTACAATATTTTCCTTTCAGATGTAAATAGACATTTTAAATAAGCGTGTTTAAGATGTATATGGTTATGTAAATCCACTTTAGAGACGTTACGTGTGCTTAGAGCTCCCCTGTTAGCTATAGCTATACAAAACATGTTTTTACAGCAAAATCACAACTATACTACTGTCTAACTACTTTACACCTTCAACAGTTAAAACGTTTACTCTATAGTAGTTTAACACATAGGGAACCGTGTTTACTCACATTTGAAAACCCCCGGCGTCGCTGATCTCCGTGATGTTTGATAATGACGTATGCTCTCGCGTGACCTCCAGGGATAGAAGAGTACGCATCGGACAGCACTCAAAAATCGGGCCGGAAGCAGTAAGCCATCCGGGAACTTCTCGCCTACTCTTTTATGAATACTGATGTTTCGAACGTACTGCTTCTTTCACATACTGTTTTCGCCTACTATATAGTAGGAAAGTAGGCATATTCGAACACACTTAAGTCAGAATCTCGCGATAGTTAGTACGTCACCCAGGTAACTCGCCTACTCTTTTTCCCATACTAAATAGTAGGGAAGTATGCGGTTTGGAACGCAGCTTCTGTCTCTCTCTTGAAACCAACACGGAAGTGAATTAAACTGCAATTCATCGCCTGGCCGCTTGAGGCTGGCAGCAAAAGTGAGTCAAATCTGTATCT
This sequence comes from Gila orcuttii, assembly GCA_026230005.1. Classification (NCBI taxonomy): domain Eukaryota; kingdom Metazoa; phylum Chordata; class Actinopteri; order Cypriniformes; family Leuciscidae; genus Gila; species Gila orcuttii. The sequence continues at coordinate 10,540,144 of JAPDVR010000019.1, read as the reverse complement.
CCCCATGTTAAAATGCCCAACTTTACCGAAGAATTAAATATGTTTACTGCCTGGTGTCTAAAGTTGTTTTGGTCTATACAGCTAATTTTGCCCTTCATGACAACTGTTAGGGGGGTGAATTTTTTTAGAAATCATCCGTTTAAATTATATTAAGCCTTAAAATGTTGCATAATCAAGGGTGTGGCCACTTGAGTGACAGATGGATTGCTGCTGTCTAGCCGTTTGTCTGCTCTCTGTTAGCCATCACATCACCTCAGCTAATCCCAGCGGCTGAACTTGCCATCTCTGCCGTGTTTGTACTTTTTTCGGGATTATCTCATACAATTTAATACACGCCCGATACCTTCGCCCACGCCTTTGGATTCCATTGTTGTGGAGTATCGAGAGAACAACCAGCGCTGTGTTTCAGTTGTTGTCCTCTGTGAACAGGCACTCATGGATGTCTGACAATTTCGTTGCTTTTTGGAGTTCAGATTTAAAAACGTCTAAGATATAGAGGCCACACTCGTTCTGCGGTACCGTTGATCTTACGGAGCAGATAGACTATATGCTTATTTAAAGTTGCAGTAGGGAGTTTTGCGAAAATGTTGACTTAGCCTGAAAATTTGAACAAGCACAACTTCCAGGTCCAACCCCCTTGCTCTCTGCTGCGCTACAGCCCTCCCTCCACAGCTCCTCCCCCACAGCGGAGCCTGCCGTGAACGCGCAGGCTAGTAAACAGGACCACCGATGACGGCGGATTATAAACAGTTATGGAACATTCACTAATAGGGACGAAACATCAACAATATGCTTTACATTGACTATGGCCTGCCCATACTTTGACTACAAACTTGGTCCTCAAATCATTATGTATTTTGCAATACATGTAACTTTATAACGTTGCACTCTTTCTATAAGTTATAAATAGCTAGTAAAATAACGTTAAAGGATTAGGTACTTTTAAAAAACTTTTGCTGATAATTTACTCACCCCCATGTCATCCAAGATGTCCATGTCTTTTTTTCTTCAGTCGAAAAGAAATTAAGGTTTTTGATGAAAACATTCCAGGCTTTTTCTCCATATAATGTACTTCAATAAGACACAAACGTTTCAAGGACCAAATGACAGTTTCAGTGCAGCTTCAAAGGGCTTTAAACGATACCAGACGATGAATAAGGGTCTTATCTAGCGAAACGATCGGTCATTTCAAAAATAAATACAAAACTTTAAGTTTTATAAGCACAAATGCTCGCCTTGCTCTGTTCTGTGATGGACGTTCGTGATCCTGTTCGAACTCGTTCATCAAAATGAACAAATCTTTTTTCGAGTCATTTCGTTCGTTGAATGAACGAAATGACTCCAAAAAAGACTCGTTCAAAATGAACAAATCTTTTTGCAAGTCATTTCGTTCGTTGAATGAACGAAATGACTCTGAAAAAGACTCGTTCAAAATGAACAAATCTTTTTTCGAGTCATTTCGTTCGTTGAATGAACGAAATGACTCGAAAAAAGATTCGTTCATTTGGATGAACGCGTTCGAACAGGAGAGTCACGAACGACGGTACGCGCTCGCGCTGTGCAAGAGAGGGGTGATCAGCGCGTACACGAGCGTGATTGACACTGCTAAGACATTCCTCCTGGCTCTGATTGGTTGTTTCTGACCGGAGCGGTGCATTTCTGCAAATGGCAATAGGACCACAGGGAGGAGCCAGAGGAGCTTGATTTTTTCCACAGATTATATGTCTCATATTCTACTGTCAGGACATTATGACAGTTTTAACAAATATTTGTTTACAAAAGCTACCTACTGGAGCTTTAACTTAGTGTTCAATAAAAAGTACCGTCAGATGAAATCCTGCAGGTGTCAGTGCTTTCTCTTCGTCCCTTAAATGAGTGCGGATTTCTAGTGCATTTAGTTGAACTTCTTTGGTAATATCTATCAGAATTTAAAATGGACTGAATAAAGCTCTCTACGAACTTGACGTGCGGTGCCGCGCTGACTGACATGTATGCGCATTAAGCAGGGGCGTAGCCATCATTTCAAAAGTGAGGGGGACAGAATGTCAAGTGTAATACCATTTTTTTTCAGACTTTTATTGATAGGTTAATTGGCTTAATATGCTATTTATTTTTAAAGCAATAAAACAGAAAGAAAGAAATGCAGTTCAGTACTTTATATTGCACATGCAGAGTTTTTCCTGGCTTAAAACGAGGCGGAGGGAGTGGTAAAATCCTGATCATGTATTTTAATTAGATAATAAAATTTGTATTTTTCATAGACCATCATATAGCCTACTGTGTTTCCCACAGTATTTTTGTAGGTGGATCTCGTTACTTCTAGGGGGGTCCGGGGGCATGCCCCCCCCCCCCCCCCCCCCCCCCCGGAAGAAAATGTATACATTTTAAAGATAAATTCATTAATCTGGTGCACTTTAAGTCCCCCGAATCCACTGTTAAAAATAAATAATCCACCCGTCAACCGCCCAAACATATGATATTCTCTGATTTAGATATCTGATCATCGCATTACAATTATTCAAATTATCAGTGTTACTGTTAAGCATGATAAAAGGGTTAAATATCATACTGAAGTAGGCTGATTTAAAAATAACATTTACTTAAAATAAAAGTTCTTCTTTTGGCAAAATAACATTTCCTTAATAGCCTAAAGTCTGTCTTACTAAACTAAAACTTTCCAATTGAAAACCTTAAAACGTCAAGCTTTTAAAAATACTTCAAACTTACTAGTAAGGGCTTTGATAACATATCTGTGAAAATAAAAGACATTACGAATAAAAAAAGATTGAAAATAGTGCACGTTTGTGCGGGTATAGTGAATATTTTCAATTTACAACAAACCTTGTTAATTATTCAACAAGAGAAATAGGCAGAGTTATTCATCATTGTGCAACACATTTCGGATACCACATGAAAACTTACTTACAGTGCTTGACTTTTTCGTGAAAAAGGAGTGAAGAGTTTTTTTTGCTGTTTTGAACTCTATGAAACTGATGGATTCGGCGCGAGTATGGGCGTGTCGTAAGCTAATGCACGAGTGACTGATTACCATGGAAGCGTGAAAGTCACGTATGTAGATAGACTATCCTTGACTCTTTGGATTTTAAATCTCGATGTAGGGCAGGCTATACACACCCGCGGAAACCTCAGCTTGTCATAGACACATTTGCCCTATGAAAAAGTGCGGGGGACGAATTTATATTTTATAAAAAGTTATTATTTTTTATTAGTTATTAGTTATTATATTATTAGTAGTTTATTAATTGCTGATTCATATTAAAAGAGTAATACATGCAGTAGGTTTATTGTACTTTCACTGCATGTAAACTAGTTAAACAACTGAAGCCTTATTGAAGAGTGTTTAAACCTTAATTTCATCAGCAGGGCTTACTTCTGCTATTGTAGGCTTATTTTGTAAATATAAGCAGTTAGGACAAGTGCAAACTGCAAATTTATTCCTATTCACAAAATGAGAGGCTTTTATGGTCGCCCATCAATGCAAATGTCTCTGTGTATAGAAGGATCATAAACATGCTGGTACAGACGTACCAGTTCGGCCAGATTCGGCTCGAAGTAATTCATCTTCGGTTGCGGCGCCGCGCGCTACGTTACAAAAAGTGCCGTGCACACCGCCAGGCGAAATGGGGTCTTGCGCACCCAACGCGCACGACCGCCCACACCGCAATGACGTCATTTTTGTCGCGCGCACCTTCGCGCTCTTGCGGACGCGTCGAGTATAAACAAGGCTTTACTGTCACACACACGCTCAGAGCAAATATGTAAGTTACTGCATGAGAATAATAATGCATCACAATAGTCTCACGGTTAGTTATGTCTTTTAACTATTATAGTATTTCAAAGGGCAAAAAAATTAACTTTAACTATTGGCTTTATGCCTAACGTTACTTCTTCAAGTCAGCTGTGACTTTAGCGCGAGGCCAGTAGCACCTTAGCTCCTTAGCCTGAGCAAACTTGATCACGTCGAGCTAGGTGGGCGTAGTTTCAACATCCAGGCACCTCAACTCCACCCACATCCCGCCAGAGATGTAGCATAGTAACGAAGTAGAACTACTTCACTACTGTACTTAAGTATTAAAAGGCTGTATCTGTACTCTACTAGAGTATTATTTTTTTTCCTACTTCCACTTTTACTACAGTAAATTTTTTTGATGAGTTTAATACTTTTATTCTGATACATTTTTTATGTGCTGCATCGTTACTCGTTACAATTATAAAAATGTTACGAATCATTCCAAACCCACATAATCACTGCCAGAGCGGTAGATGGCTCTGTCACCAGGTTTGATGAAGCTGGCTCATCATTGAGCGAATCAAGCGATCAGGAAGAGCGCGCGCGCTCCCGTTCTGCCTCTCGCTCTGCTGCCTGCCTCCACTGAACACCTGAAATTTGTTAGTTTGTTTCGAGATGGAAGAACCAGAGACACCATTCAACTTCGAGTGATCGTGGCGGTGAGGAAGGAGACCCATTAGAGTGCATTTGTCAGAGTGAAAGACAATTCATATAGAATGTGCCAGGACGCCGACGCACTGAATCGTTCTTTGTTTTTAATAGTTACTATTAGATTTAATGTTATTATCTTGACAATACATCATTAAAAAAATATAAGACTCAAGTTGCAGTATTTGACCACTATTTTATTCTGAGAAACTTATAGTGACAGTTATGTCTTAATTTGTGTCAGGTGTTGTGTAATGAAAAAATGAGTCGATATCTTTAATATGAATTATGAGCGCCAGCCGCTCCCATTAAAAAAAAAAAAAAAAACTCCTGTGAGGTCGTCATGAAAGCGCTTGACCAAACAACGTCCCTCGGGCTTATAGCTCGTGCAGTTTTTGACAAATATTGATAGATTTTCATAGGTTTACTCAGATTTCTATAAAGAGGAAAAATGTTTATTGAATTTATACCCAAAATGGGCCGATGTAATCATTATGAGCGCTGGATACTCTGATATGGTGTGTTTTCAATCCATACCGGCTGCCTGAGGGCGCCCTGGGCACATTTAGTCCATATATGGAACCAGTGATGGTAATAACGGCGTTATAAATAACGCCGTTACTAACGGCATTACTTTTTCCAGTAACGAGTAATCTAATTGATTACTCTTCTCATCTTAATAACGCCGTTACCGTTACTGCCAAAAAATGCGGCGCGTTACTATAACTGATGAAGCTGTTTTTTTTTCATCAGACCAACTAGATCTCTGAGCGAGAGGCAAATACTTTTTTTACTGTTCTTCCTTGGTTAGTGGGCAGAGCACGAGACAAGCGCATAAATGCTGACGATTGGCTATAAGGTAGAGTAAAATGTCATTGTAAGCCAATCAGAGGTAGAGTTGGGCGGGTGTTCGAAAGCACGCATAGTAGTGATGGGCATTCGGCTCTTTTGACTCAGCTCACTGAAAAGAGCCGGCTCTTTTGGATCACAAACGGCTCTTTAAATGACTTTGACTATAATATTTCAATTTGTATTGCATAATTATTTAATTTCTATAGGCTAAATTTGTAAAAATAGAGTCGGCTCTTCAGATATGCGAGCCAGCTCCCAACGTTCACCTAAAAGAGCCGGCTCTTAGAGGGAAACAGGGAAGAGGTGAGATGGTTTACTACATAATACAATACTTTTACTTTCAGTACTTGAGTAGTAAATTAAAAAGAAAACTACTTGCAATACTTAAGTAATTGTATTTTTTTAAAGTATTTTTTTTAATACTTTAGTACTTCCAATTAAGTATGGTGCTTAAAGAGCACTTCAACTTCTACTCAAGTCACTTTTTTGATAGAGCACTTTTACTCAAGTCTGCATCTCTAGTACTTTATACATCTCTGCATCCCGCTTTTTTGCCCATTTTCGTTTATCCGGGAGTGACGCGATTCCAAGATGGCGACTGCCGACTCCGCCCAATTTAGGCTTCAAAAACACAATTCAGAAACCTACGGGTGACGTCATGGACACTACGGCCATATTTTTTACAGTCTATGAGATATAAGCTGCATTAATTCATCAACTTGACCTAACCATTCAGAAATGTTGTCTACATGTTGTCACTTCTTCTTGAGTCTCTCCACCTTTCTGACTCCCGTTTGAACATAAAAGGTTAAACGTTTTTGAAATTTTCAGTGCATGTCTGTGTGAGGTAATCGAAGCTGCTAAGGACACAAGTTGTTGTAGCTCCGCCCTCTGTGCCAGGAGCAGCAGCTCTTTTGCATTTAAAGGGACAGACAAAAACGGTGTGTTTTTGCTCACCCTCAAAAAGTGACAAATTTAACATGCTATATAAAAATATCTGTGGGGAATTTTGAGCTAAAACTTCACACACTCTAGGGACATCAGATATTTATTTTACATCTTGTGAAAAGGGCATTATACCACACCTTTAAGTTCCTCAAGTTTTCCCTCATTCATTGTCCAGTATTTTGTGCATGGCACACTGTTTCAAGTTGGTGGCTTCTGTTATAGACTGTCGATATTTCATCTTTGTCCTTGGACTTAAACCGTGACAGAGCCATAGTTAGGGGAGCAATTTGTTTAAGTTCTGACAATAATAACGAAACTGTAGTGGATAGAAGTTCAGTGCATAAAAAACATCACTGACACCTCATGGAGTTTGTTTTGATACGTGAGGCTGCATGCTGTACAGAGCAGGGGCCTGTACCATGATGGTAGTTGAACAAACTCAGGGTTACAGGATTAGTTTCGAGTTGACAACCAAACCAAACCAATCCAACCAGGCTTTGTTGGTACCATGTTGCTGATCATCAACTTTCTCTGTCAACTCAGGCTTTGATCCTGAGTTTAGGAGTTTAGGTGTGACATCAGTAGCGAACAGCCAATCACATGCTGAGAAAGAGTGAAACTGTGATTAATTTCTCACGAGAGAAGCAGCACGATTCACTTCTCTCTTCTGCAGAATATTACAAGATTGAAAAATATTAAGAATTTAAACAAATTTACACAGCAAGAAGAAGCTGTCTATGAAAGAGTAAGAATAACTAAAAGAAAAAGTCTTTCAATATCAGTCCAAGTAAAAGTTGTGAAGTTAATTTATACAGTTGATAAAGGTATAGAGAGAATTGAACATTAACTCACATGTAGTCATTTTATAGCTTTATCTAATGATTCTAAAGCGTATTTATATTACCTTCATTTATTTATTTATTTATTTAAACTGTGCTTAATAATTGATAAACTAAAATTGTACATGTGTGATCGATTAAGGGTATTTCTAATATCTAAATCATACAAAATTATTATTCTAAATAAGCATTAGTAAAAGCCAGAAGATTTTGTCTTTAAAAATTATTTGCCATGTAGTGACCTTTAATTTGGAGTAGAAACAGGTGGAGTGACTTTTTACCAGAAATGGATTTAAAACATAGACAACAAAACCGTAGCATGTATATACAGTATACTGTAGCCTACATGTTTTCTATCATTAATACATTTGTTGACTAGATGTGGAGAACAGCAGTTTGTTCGCCATAGAGGCTGAGAGGACGCTAACATCGAGTGGTTAAAAAAATGTGACAAAACAACATGCAAGCCCAACCCAAATGTTTAATGCCACGATTGTTACCATCTATTTGCATTTGTTCGTTTTTATGCATTCGCTATCCAGCTAAGTCAAATATTTAAAGCTAGTGGCATTAGATAGCAAAATGTATCGTCATGCAGCCAAGAGAAACATAACAAATCAGAAAAGCATTCGATTTCAGTTATGTTTTACCGTCACTGTAGGCTAATACATATATTGATTAGATAATCACCATGTGTTCTTAAATAGAATCAAATAAGGTGTGCGAGTATACATACAATGTCTAATTTCAATGCTATGGCATTTGTGTTGATATTTAAAGATGGCAATCTTTAAGCATGACTTTTTGAATTTATATGAAATCGTAACACTTTAGTCCATTTGTAACATTAACTAAGGTTAATACAAGTATTGTTCATTGTTAATTTCAACATTTACTAATACATTTTAAAATTGTATTTATGTAGTTAATGTTTTTTGAATTAACATAAATTAGTATAATTTAAAAGCCTAGTCCCAGACTAAAATGCATGTTTGAGCTGTTTTGACTGAAAGCAACTTGCACTGACATATCTTGAAATATGTCACTGTTTTATCAGGATGAAAAGTTGCTAACCAGTAAAGTTTTTTTTCTAAGGCAAGTTTATAAAAGCTGCTTAAATTTCCTAATTGAACAAAGGCCTTATCCCTAATATAATCTAAGCCCTGACTGTAAAACTTAAAGAATTTACAGGTATACTTGCAGGATAAAACTAGTGGTTTATTGAGAGTATACTTCAAAGTATACTTTCATAAATAAAAAATGCAAGGATTTAAATAGTAAACTACCTAAAAGTTCACTTGTAGTATGGTTGCTGTACAAATAAAAAATGCAGTTGTAAACCAGTTTGTGTGCTCAAAGTTTATTAACGTTACACAAAGCATACTTAAAAGTATACTTTTATAGACTAAAAAGTGGGACAATTTAATCCCAATTAGTATTCAAATAATGCACGTACAAGTATACTACTAGTACATTGTTAGTATACCTGCTACATAAAGTATACTTACTTGAACTTTTCTTAAGTATACTTAATAAAATGTACATGAAGTATACTTTTTGTATGGGCTATAGGACATTTATACAGTATGGGCCTTTGTAAAGACAAGTTTCTCCCTCAAAGCCTCGTTTTTCAACCTCGTTAATTTCATTATAGCGTCTTACCTGGCTGCCTATTACATGTATTCTGTTTGAACCTACTGGCAGATTGTGGTAGTCTGCTGCATCCTCCACAAATAACGTATGCCGCATTAGAAAATATATGGTGATATTTAGTAAATTTCCTCTTCGAATATAATATGAGTAAGGAACACATTTCTATAGCCTTGTGTTGATGAAGGTATCCTTGATCCGTACTGATGGGGCTGTGGGGGTGTATGAAGCAAGACCATCCTGCATAAACTTATGAGATCAGGAAGCCATGGAGACACTCACACAGACCGAGGTGCAGAGGGAAGAGCTGTCTGAGCCTCTGTAAACCTTTCACCTCTGTGCCAACCTGAGAAAAAGCTGTTGGATGCCAGATTGTCTAGGTCTGTGTTTTTTCTCTTAGTCTTGGGCATTAGCCGCTCTTTGAAGAGCCCACTGACTGATGAAGACCAGGTGTGACTATGTGCCTGAGTGTGTGTGACAGAGAGAGAAAAGGACAGACAGGGAAAAAGAGAGCGAGAAAGGAAAGAGACACAAGTACGTACACTGGAACTGTTGGGAGGAATGTCTCTTATGTAAGTGTGTATTTATATGTGCCGTATCCTCTGGGTACAAGTTTGTATATACAGATTTGGCTATACAAATTTTAGAAGTTTACACTACACTGGAAATCTGGTATTTAAATTTCTGTTTAATACTGGAAAATAAAGTAAATGTTTTAGGCTCTTACAAATATGCATAAGGTGAAACATTATGATATAAAATGAATAAGAATTTTTCAGAATAGTATGCACCACAATTCAAAAGCTTGGGGTCAGTAAAAAAGTAATACTTTTATACAGCAAGGATGCATTATATTATTCTAATGTGACAGTAAATACATTTATAATGTCACAAAGGATTTCTATTTAAAATAAATGCTGTTAATTTTAAAGGGGTGGTATAATGCGCTTTTCAAAAGATGTAAAATAAGTCTTTGATGTCCCCAGAGTGTGTATTGTGAAGTTTTATCTCAAAATACCCCACAGATATTTTTGTCTGTCCCTTTAAATGCAAATGAGCTGCTGCTCCCAGCACAGGGGGTGGAGCTACAACAGATTGTGTCCTTTTGCCTCACACACACACAGACATGCACTGAAAATTTCAACAACTTTTAACCTTTTATGTTCAAACCGAAGTCAGAAAGATGGAGAGACTCAAGAAGAAGTGACAACATGTAGACAACATTTCTGAATGGTTAGTTGGTGAATTTATTTAGCTTATGTGTAGTTATCTTCTAGTCATTAATTAGCATATTCTGTCTTGATAATCTACTGTATAAATCGTGTTCCGGGGCAGGGTTTATATAAATGTTATGGTCCATGATATCACTAACCCGGGAGGAATGTCGTTTGTTCTAGTCCTTAAAAAGCGATTTCTTTAAAAGAAAATATCTCCCTTTGCTTTGAACTTTGAGCGTCATAACTTTGCAGATGTTGTTAATGCTCAAAATTACACACTAACTAAAGTTAGAAAAGTGAAATCATATTCAACCACCCCTTTAATACGTTTGTTACATTGTGATACAATCATGAGCGTATCACAAAGTATTAAATATATTATAAATGTTTTCAACATGATAATAGGAAATGTTTTCTTGAACATCAGCATGAATGATTTCTGAAGAAATACTGTCAGTGCTTATAAAGGAGTTCAGTAAAGTTGGCAATATATTCACTAGCTCCATAAAAAACTCGTGAACTAAACGTTGTTAAAACACCTCTTTCCAATAATAGTGACGTAGACAGTGAGCTACAGCCTAATTCCTCAATGAGGCTTATAATATCTCAAGAGCAGGCGACTGAGAGACCAGTCCGAAGGGACCGTCTGCAAAGTGCAAAACCTGAAAAATATTACTACAAAAATAGTCATTAATGTTACACACTGACTGGAGTGTCACCAAATTCAGTTTACACATCAGTGGTCCCCTACTGGTGATATTACAACACTTAGTTTGATAAAATGTGCTTTTGCATATATTTGTTTTATGATTTATTATAAAAAATATTCAATAACTTCACTGTAACAAACTGTCATCAAATTCAGTTCACACATCATCGCTCTCCTGCTGATTATACTATAACACTTAGTTTGATAAAAATGTCTTTTTGCATAATTTCTTATGATTAATTCTATGATTTATTAATTAAAATCAATAACCACTGTTTTTAGAAAAAAATATTCAATAACTTTACTGTTATACACTGTAATGCCATCAAATTCAGTAAGCAATTATCATGCAAAAGCTATGGTTGTGTAACTGTTAGCTGGGTACCAACATTATTTGTGTAAACTGTAAAGAATAGGCCTACTTAATTTTTATGTGCTATAACTAGCAGGAGAGCAGTGAACTGATATTGGTGACATTATAGTGTTAATGTTAAAGTGAAGTTATTGAGTATTTTTGTAGAAACACTTTTCGGGTTTTGCACTGTGCAGACGGTCCCTTTAGACTTGTCTCAGCTGCCTGCTCGTTGATTTATTATAAGGCTTGTTTTGAGGAAAATTATGTTGTAGCTAGTTGTCTACGTTAATTGGAAAGAGGTGTAATTTGTGTTTTAACAACGTTTAGCTCATGACTGATCCGTGAAGTTTGAATCTGTGAATATATAGCTGTTGCCAACTTTACTGAACAACTAAGCACTGACTATATTTCTTTATAATAAAACGAACCGCTCCACTGCTAAAGTACGGAGCTGTCTGAAACACTGCCAGCGGGACATTAAACAGGATGTGTTTGTCCCGAACTCACAACAAGTTTTGCGAGAGAACGCAAAAATTCTTTGAAAAATATTTTTTCCTCCCATCCCATATTTTTCCACCACCATGTCCCTTTATGGGCTTGTAGCGTGGTAACAATTATTACAAATCATCATTGCTTTACATTTTATTAGCTTAATTTATGCTGTAAATTATTTTATTGTCACTGTTACATAGCTGCCATTTCGTTCAGAATTAACTTTATTTAATAAAGTAACTTAATTTCTGAATTAACATTTGTTGATCTTACTATGTTTGAGATTTGTGCATGTGTTGAGGTATATGTGCATAGCAACTATGTGATTTAACATTTATCAGAGTAGCCTAATTTATAGTATTGCATGGGCTTTGAAAATCAAACCTAAGAGTAAAAGAATAGCTAGATCCCAATTCAGAGGCTGCACCTTCGAAAGCCGAATGCGGCACAACAAAGCCTTTCCCAATTGCCGAAAAATGCCGGAATACACTTTTAAATGCAAGTATTTTTAAAATGTAACTATGATAGGCTACTACTCTTTTTATGTATATGCATGGACCAAGTTGAACAAGTCTGACACTGAACAATCCTTTGTAGGCTAGAACGTCCCATTTCACAACGCTCGGTTCCACATTCGCAGACTTGGAAGGCGTTGCCTCTGGAGTTTGCTTCCTTCGAAGGATGGAGCCTCTGATTTGGAACACAGCTAATGAGGTTTGTCGTTCCTTGAACTTTTAAGTGCTTAACAATCTTAAGTTGCCTTAACAAGATTTTTTGAGCTCATTAGATGAACAAACGTTTTAGAGTTTTCAGTTGTTAGTTGAGTTAGCTTAATAAATTGACTGTTATAGGTTGCTTTATCTTTTAAGCTATGTAGGTTAACATTTTTTTAGTGTTAGCTAATTATGTTGTTTTGTGGACATTCTAGGATTAGGATCTAAAAATTTAGTTTTTGGTAATTTTATTGTGCTTTTTCTCGTTAAAGGACAATTCCGGCCAAAAATGAACCTCGGGTTAAATAACACATGGGTATGGAGTCGACCGTTTTCTGGGATGCGTTTTCATGATAATCGAATGTACCCAGTTTTAACGTTAGTTTTAGTTTAACCACGGATTAGATTATAACGCTAGTGTATGGGGACCCATTGGGAACAGATGGACTACGGGGTCCAGTTCACCGCCTCTCGAAAGTCTCTCACCATCACCCCTATTATACTGTATTTATGTTGCATTGAGAACTTTGTAAGTGTACAGTTTAATAAGAAGATACTTTATAAAGACAGTACACTTCGCGTATACAAGCATGAGCCATCTTTGGAAAACAGTCTCGACCAGTCGAACCACGAACGCCGTGCTACGTGAGCTCAACAGTGACTATCGACCAGCACGTATGCCGTTCGTGGTTCGTGGTTCAATCGTTCGATTATCATTATTCGAATGAATTATTATTCATTCGAAAACGCATCCCAGAGAACGGTCGACTCGGTACCCATGTGTTATTTAGCCCTAGGTTCATTTTTGGCCGGAATTGTCCTTTTAATCTTTCTCCCCTCTCGATGTTTCCCTCGCGCCGTCTCTCTGAGAGTGGATCTTGTTTGTATAAGGCATTTCTCTCTGTCAGCAGTGCTATGTTTAATTCTCGCTCACCAAGACCATGCCAACCCAAGCAAGAAGCCTACTATTGCTACTGTACTCTCTCTCTCTCTCTCTCTCTCTCTCTCTCTCTCTCTCTCTCTCTCTCATATACACACACACATGCTGTGTCTAAGTATGGTCAGAGGGATGGTCGTGTGGTCAATTTCCCCAAGTCTGTCTTCGTTCAGCTATATGAAGCCTGTATCCCACACTGTAACCATAATGTTTTGGGAGGTGCATGGGGAACGCTGTCAAAATGTTGTGTAAACAAAAGCATCTCTTTTAATAGAGCTACTCCCAAATTACACTAAACCAATAAGCCACAGAACAGGCTCTGATTGCAAAAACAAACGCACATACCGAGGCAGTAGCTTACGAACTTCTTAAGAAACGTTCTGCAAAGCGCCTGGGTTTATAGAGCTGCACAACAAGAGAAAAACACCAGCAGAGTAAATATGAAAGCCTCTAATTTTCAACTAATCTCTTTCATCCTTAGCCATCAAAAAATGTCATTTGAGGATCTTCTGACCATCTCCGCGCTGCTAAACACCAAGAAAACCTAAAAATAGCTTTACAGTAAGCCTGTATATATGCACAGAGAGGGAAACATAATATTTAATAAAGACAGAAGTTTATATTTTTGTGCATGCTGCAGTCTGCTCATGTTTTGACAGGATGTTCACATTTAAAAAAATATGTCTGGAAGAAGGAATAATGTGCGTGCGTGTGTGTGTACCCAGATTTACACATGTATATAAACACGCACACAAATTTACTAAATTAAACACTGAATAGTTTGAAAAATCTTTAATTCTCATGTTTATCAGTAAAATGCTCTCTTCATCTGAAGGGAAAGATGGGATTTCACCATGTATTCTGTTCTTCTGCATAATTCTCATAAATGTAGAGTAGAAGGGTCAAGGCAGAATAAGGATGTCTGTTTAAAATGCATGTGCCAGGTTTTTAGAAATGCAGTCTTTGTCGGTTTTGTACATTTTTGAGAAATTTTAATAGCATTTTCTATAAAAAGTTTGATTTAATAACTCTACAAATGTCAAGTGGAGTTACCATCTAGTAAAATTAACATACTTTCCTTGCATCTTGACTACATGAGAGTACACCTTAATAATTATTTAATAAGAACATATTTAATGGTAAAAAAATGGTATGTACATACACACACGCCTTTTCCTACAAATGGGGAAATATACATACATACATACATACATGTATATTTCCCCATTGGAAAAGGTGTGTTTGAGTAAAATCAAATATAATATGGCATAAAAATAATAATAATAACCTTGATTCATAGTGACTCTGGCTTCTGGCTTTTTTTTTTCTTCAAATGTTTATAATATTTTAAAACACAACTGCTAATAAAATATCATGCCATGCTCCAAAAAAACTTTTTCCCCCTAACAATTTTCAGCTTTTACTTAGGGAAATTCAGCTTTTCACTGACACTTTGGCATCAATAATAATATTAATAATGACCTTGATTCAGGGACGGCCTGTGGCATAGGCGGAATAGGCAATTATATTGAAATGGGCTGTGATGCATGGGGCACCAGGTAAAATCTTGCACAGGGCAGCAAAATGGTCAGGGCCTGCCCTGCCTTGATTCATACTGACTCTGGCGGGTTTTTTCTTTTCCTTTTTTTTTTCTTTTTTTTCTCAGATGTAAAATAGTAGTAGAATATCATGTAAAATATCATGCCATGCTACTTATGCCTAAAGTTTTTTTTGTTAATACAGCTTTTCAATGACACTTAACGATCTCCAGATAGTTTCCACCTAGATGTTTTTGACATCCCACAAAAAAAATCTAAATGAATTTTAATTCAGAAATTGAAAACATCTTCAATAAAAATGTGTATTTGAGTAATTTTTAAACAGATTTTCAATAACTGAATAAGCATAACATTATTTGCCCACAAATAACATGCTCTTTAAACAGAACTAAATAGAACTACAAAACATGCATAACTTAATTGCCACATACATTAAAACACAAGAAAACAAAGAGTTAGGCAGAAAAAACTCTTCACACAAATTAATGGTCAAATGTGTCATGAAAATACAAACAACTTCATGGTTAAATAAACAATCTTAATTTTAGTTGAACTATAGCATGTTTAAAAGGTCATGTCCGCTACCAAACTACAGATTTGTATTTTTTGTTTCATTTACAAAGAGTGCTGCCTCAGCCCTGCTTGCAGAAATCTTATCCAAATTGTGTTTTTGAGAAATGTTGCCTTACACGTCTTTATGAAGCCAGCACGACAGAAGTGTCATGTTGGCTGGGAATATCACATCCTCAGCAGGACCCGTCAAAGAACAATAGGTGTGATTGAATTGAGCGGGTGGGAATTGTGAGGTGACACTATAAAATTGCAATAGCAGAGTGTAATAGTGATTTACAGCGCAGGAAGCAAATGTCTACTACGGAAACATGCATGTGCACGAGGCCACACACACACACACACACACACACAGAGGCAGATTCTCTCACTTTTTCTCACAGATACTTACACATACTGTGAAGAAGTGTCTCATTGTTCTTTTCAGTGCCCATGGGGTAAAAGGTCGAGTGGAGTAAGTACAGTTATCAATCAAACCCTAAGCACTGAGATTCTCTCTCTGTGCGTTATTCTGTTCTGCTTGCTGCAGGGTTTTTACAGACGTTCCCTGGCAGGTGTCAAATACCAGCAGTGAGAAATAATTACTGTCCTGCTGAATACAGCTCCACTTACTGCCTTTCCACACCTCCGATCCCCCCATCTTTCACTCCTCCACTCAAGCCCCCCGTCTGCCGTTGTGCTGCACTTAAACAACTCTTCTCCGAAGCATACTGAAGTGGATGGTCTCAAGTAAAGAGCTTCTCTGTCAGTATCTGCATGCATGTGTGTGCGCAAGTGCTCGCATGTTTCCAAAATGCGTGTATGTGTGTGTCTACCTGTGTGTGTTGAATCTCTGAGGGAGTGTCCTATTACCGGAGCCGTTTTAGTGAAGCAGCCGTCTGTGTCTCGGTGTATGCGTGTGTACTCGAGGATTAATGTCACTTTGGGAGTATTGCATGACCAAGGCCATAACATACAGTAGCACATGCGTCTGCCAGTAACTCCTGAAATACTGGGTCCCCACAGAGAACACACTGTGTGTGTGGACACAATAAGTAGACCTTAGTGGGAGCTAAAGTCTCTGAATAATGGGAATGGGAAATCAATAAAACAGTTCTATTATACATGTCATGTTCTTTCTCTGTGTGTGTGTCTGTGGTTCTGTGCATTATTGATATCAGGAATGGGACTTTTTAGAAATGGATTCTGACTAGGGTTGGGTACCGAAACGCGGTGCCAATAGGGAACCGGTTCCGACGTAAACGGTAGTAACCAGACCGAATAAGAACGAAAATTTGGGTGCCTGATTTCGGTGCCTGACTCTCTGTGTCATGAGGCGCACACACGCAAGGTTTCTCGCTCTCTCCCTCTCCTTCTCCGCTGTGTGTGCGCTACACGGTTTGGAGCACAGTCTGTTCTGTCTCATATGCGCGTTCTTGCTCGCTCACTCGCTCGCTCTAGATTCCGGGAGATTTTAACTAAATTGCGGGCATCAGGGAGCCGTTATCAATATGCGGGAGACTCCCGGAACGTCTGCTGATAACGAGGGGATTAATGAAGATGCCGAAGACAAAACGCTCCAAGGTTTGGCTGCATTTCACATGTAAAATTACGCGTCAGAACGCCCTCTGGGTGTGCGCGGGCGCTGCCTCGACGCTCTTACGTCGTCATATTATATTAGCGCGCGCATCATCTGCTCCTCAGATTTCTCTGCCGGAAAAGGGAGCTTGTCGGCAGCGCGAGGAGTTTGGCAGCGAACGCAGAGTCTCGTTCCCTATTCAGAGAACATAGGTTACACCAGTAACCAGAGACGTTCTCTTTCATAGGTTCACTCAACGCTGCGTAGCTAAAAGACGCAATGGGAACGAAATGCCAAACTCGCCAAGCTAAGCGCAGCCTTAACTAGTACAATGACTTACTTGATTGTTTCAAGCAGACAAAACATGGGAACCTGGAGCCATGTCGAGATTAGATTACCCAGGTAGTAATCTCTATTAATCTCCAGTATTATTACATTGTTTGATACAATATTGTTTTATTTGATATTATGTAAATGTGAATTTTTATTTTATATTGGTTTATTTATTATTACCATATGTTACTTGTATTTATATTGTTTAAAGATTTAAGTTAATATTGTGTCCAGTTTGGCCCTGTAAATAAAAGGGTATTATTTTTTGACAAAGTGTGTGCGGTTTCGTTTTCTTAAATACCGTTTCAAGAACCGTTTAAGCACCGGAACCGTTTAAAAAATACCGAGTAGGTACTGGTATCGGATAAAACCCAACCGATACCCAACCCTAATTCTGACATATAGTCGTGTTGAAAATATAAGAGGGTTTGGTGACATCAGGTGAAAAGTTGTTATAAAGCCATTTTTCTTTTAAAGTAGCATGCATGTATTAAGAAAGTAAATAGGGTCAGTGTTGATTTCATATTGACTTTAAAGGCACCCTGTGTACGATTTTTGGATTAAAATATCCAAAAACCACTAGAACGATGGTATATTTTGTTGATTTGTGTACTTACATTATCCCAAATGTTTCTAAGAATGTTTAAATCCAGAGAAATAAGCACTTTTAACCAGGACATGGACCATGTCCATGCGCTGCCTATCAATGACATCATACCCGCGTTACCCTAGATTTCTGGTTTTATTTTATAGAAATCATGGAAACAACAAAGATGCTTTAATATATTATGTGTTTTATTAGACAGGTGAGCAACTGTTTAGATACATCCATCGACAGAATACTAATCATTGTTATATCTCAACACAGTTAGTCTTTTTGTTTAAATCTCCTTTTCTTGATTTACTGGGGCGTAATAAAAGCTGTGTCGTGCTCGTCTCCCATCAATCGCTCCAGCGGCCTCGTTCCACTCCAACAGCTTTCTTAACGTTAATTAATCTTTAATACATTACCGGTTATCCATTGAATTTGATTTTTGCCCGAGTCCTGTCGTATTCTCCACTGGCACACCTTTAACCACTGCCTTTAATGCAAGCTCTATCAGCAGTGTCTGTTGCATGCTGCTAATTACCACAGAAAATTCAAATGAAATATTTTCTTTTTAAAATGAAAATAGGCTAGGTCCCTTACTTCCAGTGAAGGTAAAACTTAATGCTTCAGCATACCAAGACGTTTTGGACAATGCTATTCTTCCAACTTTGTGGGAACAGTTTGGGGAAGGCCCTTTTCTATTCCAAAATGACTGTGCCCCAGTGCACAAAGCAAGGTCCATAAAGACCATAAAGTTGGATGAGTTTGGTATGGTAGAACTTGACGGTCCCATACAGAGCCCTGACCTCAATCCCATTTTACACCTTTGGGATGAACTGGAACTGAGCTAGCTAATTAAAGCATTTTTTAAAAATTGAAGATACCAGCAGGACTCGTGTAATTGTGTACCTGTGAGCTTTTAATGACAAATTAGTTGTCAGTATGATTGTGATGATTATAATAACTTCAATAGAAGTACTGACAAATCGCTTATTGATAACGGTGTTCTCTAGGAAAAAAATCCAGACATAATTAATAAAACAGCATGTGACCTTCAGTCAGCACAGATGGTAAATATATTATTTTCTATCTGAAAATCTGTTGTATTTCCTCACACATTTGATATCCTTCTAAAAATTGCTGCAGTCGTCCAAATGAAAAATGGAAACGAAACGAGTCATTTGTCTGAGACAAGTAATTGCAACGGAGACAAGGTTTCAAGGACTATACTATTCTTCCTAAAATTTGAGTCTTAATCGAACAGTTCCCCCAAAAGTGAAAACTTTTTCTTTCTTCTGTGGAACAGAGAAGATTTTTACAGAATGTAGTTGCAATTTTCCCATTCAGTGCAGGTAGAACAGAGGCTCTCAAGCTGTCATTGAAAAAGAGCAGCTCGCACATTATGCAAAACATCTCCTTTTGTTTTCCACAACAGAAAGATAATTGGGGTTTGAATGACATGAGGCTAAGTAAAAGTTGACAGAATTTTAATTTCTAGATGGATTACCCTGTTGTGTCTGACTTGAGGTTTCTGAATGTTTCTGTAGCTAAATTCTGTAAGCTGAGAAACACAATCCCTGTGTTTAAATTTCACAAGATACAGTATACACAAGAAAATTATGCCCCAGAGAAATTAAGAAAGCATTTTTATTTCTTTGTTCTTTATTCTCTTTGTTCTCAAACATAAACACTGAACCCCTAAAAAACATTAAGCCACAAGGTTTTTGCCTGCTGTTTGCTTACGTGTGTGTTTATGCTTTGTTGTATCCATCGTAACTCGCATATAGTAAGCATATGCTGCACTTTCCACCTCTTTGCTAATTATAGTGTGACTATTTTCCTGTTTGCAGTATTGGTTGTGTGTTTTCTTTTGTAATTTTTCTGGTTCATATGGTGTGTGTTTCATTGCACAACACTTTATCCGTAAACATTAAACCTTTTTAAAACGTATCTCTGGTAAACGTAAAGAGAAGAGTCGAGACATTTTCCTCATTCCTGAAATTTATACACCTTAATGTCTGAGCGCTGACATGACATGGAGGAAAATACGCCTGCTATTACCTGTCATTTGACAAATTAAACACTTCAGTGGGCTTTAAATGGGCTGTTTGTTCTTTGAAGATCTTATTAAACTTACAATTTGTCCCGGAAATAATAATTCTAACAGCTCTGGTTGGTAATTTGTAGCAAATAAGTTTGTTGCCTGCAGAGATTTTTATCTCACCAGATTTCATTCATCATGAAATGGAAGAGGAATGCATTTTTCAGAAAGAAAGTCAGCTAAGTAGGACACAGAGAGGGTTCGTTTAATAGATCATCCAGCTAGGGCTGTTTTGCATATCATGTATGGTTTTGTACAGCAATGTAAAAGAAATAAAGCAAAATCATGCCACAGGTTACTTCTAGACGAATGTTGCAAGTTCTCTTTGTTTCTCTTTATTTGGTGTATTTATTCATCCATGTGTGAGTTTACACAGTGTGAGGGCCCGCAGTAAACACAGACCCTCGGGCTCTGCTGGCTAATAAACACCTTTCCCTAGAAGATAAACTCGTAGTGTATATGGTACACCGTGACTGTTATGCCTTCTGCACAGTCTCGGCCGCTCTCAGCTTTTCTGTGGTCCACAGTCTCCCACTGTAGCGCATGTACAACATACTGGCCAAACGACTGAGATTAAAGGGGAACTTGGGCGCGCTCTCTCTACACTGCTGAAGAAGCGCGGATGATCTGAGAACACAGACAAGCTGGAGTTTAGCGATCTTCATTTGAGATTTTCTACTTAAATTAAAGTGTCATTCAGTCGGTCTGTGTTCTGTCACGAGCCGCTTGCGCTGTTTGTGCGACTAAGGCCGTGTGTCCACCAAAGCGTTTTTTCACGCAGCTGGCGTAAAATTCCAATTGTTTTCAATGGGATCGCCGCGTTTTTTAAACGCCATGAGCGTAACGAGGCGCTGAGCGTGTATTTATAACGCTCAAGCGCTGAGCTTGAAAAGGAAAAGGTGTGAGTGCAGTCTAAGTGGAAGAGAGGGGCCCCTGTTCAGGGGGACGGCACTCTAAAACACTGGAGAACCACGGGACTTATGTTATATATGTAGAACTGCACCAGTGCTACTGCTAAAGAGTGCAATGTCATTCATTTCTCATAAGCTTAATTGAATTGGCCTAGAGAGAATAATTATGACATTTTTTCTGTCTAAAGGCTACATATAAAATAACTACCAAAAGTAAAGTAACTGTCAACTTAAACTATAAAAAACAGAATGACTCAAATGTAATTAAGACCAATAAGCATTTTTGTCTGAAGATGAAGACTAAGACTAAATCTAAAATGGCTGCCAAAATTAACACTGGCCTACACACACGTGCGCGCTACAGCGCTGTGGCGTATGTATTAAATATTGATAATTTAAGTAGGCCTAAAATGTTTTATTTAATTCAAGTAGCCTACTTGTACATAATTATTTTCTAGGGTTTAAAATGTATACAGATTTGTCATTTTCCCGTCATACTTCTGTCGGAATGGGTACAAAGCTGGCATTGAATTTCATTTGAAATGGTATTTAAAAAGGTCTTAAAAAGCCTTGAATCTAAGTTGGAGGATCCTGGTGGTACCCTGCATCATGTCGTTTTAAACTTATGACTTTCTTCTGTGAAATGCAAAAGATATTTTGAGATATGTCTGTGTTTTTTTAAATTACAATACAATGGAAGTCAGTGGTCACCAATACTGTTTGGTTACCAACATTCTTCAAAATATCATCATTTGTGTTCCACTGAAAAATTAAAGTCATATGGTTTGGAACAACATGAGGCTGAGTAAATGGTGAAGGAATTCTCATTTTTGGGAGAGCTATCCCTTTAAGAACCCTTGTGTGAACAATGAATGAAGCTCTGAGAGTGGGCAAGAGGCAGCACAAACAAATAATAAATAAATAAACGAAAAGGTAACTGCATATTATAGAAGTAAGGTATAAAAGTAAAACCGTCTTGTTTTTGAACGTACCAATTGTTTAAACGCGTATCATGATGAAACCGTGTTTTATAGTTTTTAATGTTTTTTCAACATGTGCCATGGGGAGGAGTTGTTTTATGTACCATGGTTAAACTATGTTTTTACATTGAACATTTTTTTTGTTTTGTTTTTTATCGTACCATTGTAAAACTGCTTTTCTCTGAATTTTGGCAGGTCTCTCTGCATTGTCGCATTATTAAAATCTGACCTTGACTTATTGTAACTTGTCAACATGGGGTTTCCACACCATTCAAGATGAGCCGTGCCTGCAAATTAAATAGGAATTCATACATTCTGAAATTGTTACATTGTTATTTTTTTGAGTGTGTAGTGTACGTGCTTGCATTCGCAGTAATCATTCATTAACAGTTTCCACACCCTATTGGAAAGTCTTAGCTGACAGTTCACTAGTTCTTGTCTGAGACGGATAAAACAGAAAAACAACACATGAGATGGAGGAGCCTGTTTAAACAACGTAAATACTTGAATCATGACAAAACATGATATGCCAACTTAGCTGTTGAGAAATATTAAAAACACACAGCTATTTATAGCTCCTACTTTTTCCCTTCTGTCTACAGTAGCTATATCAATCTGAAGTTACTTCCAACATGAGCTGAAAGGTAGGAATTCAATTTACATACATGCTTATTTTTCTAAGAATTATACAATAGAACATTACATGAAAAAAAAAACATGGATTTGTAACCATCAGTAGAGCAGAAGGTGTCAGAATAAACATAAAACACATCATCGTTGTCATCTGTGAATTCAGCCAATCGTAAAACAGTTAGTTATTAGTGCTCTATAGAGAAACTGCGTTGACTGAGCCAAATTCTCTCAAATCGCTTTTGTGGTACTTTGATGGCATATGTCACTGTGATGTGGGGTTGGCAGCATCTCAAGTAAGACAAAATTGCTAACCAGCATGCACTGCTTCAAGTCAGACACCAATCAGTCAAAATAACCTAAAAAAGCAATGCAATACGGGAAAGTGAGAAATGGGGAAAAAGAAAGGAAAACTTGAGCTCGGCAGGAGAGAAAGAGTGAATTGAGACTGACCCGAACACTGCTGCCCACAGCCATCAGATTGGCAGCGCTCACTCTGTAATGATGGCAATTTATTTCAATTAAATCGCCCCATTATTGTTGTAAAATCGTTAGCATGGCGTCTGGGCGATTAACACGCTATGTGATGAAGCATGTAGACCAGGACAAATTAACATCCTCTCATTCGTGTTCACTCCCCCCACTCCTAACTAATAACCTTCTAATCAAGCCTCAGTCTCCCCCATTAGCCTCATTTGTTTACATGTAACTCGTATTACCCGTTCCCTTGAACACACTAATACAATACAGTCTCTGTGCCATCTGTAATTATAATAATTGTTCCGTATGGATTTTAAAACCACAGCATTCGTTGTCATAAAACGTGCTTATGACACATACATAAACTTGTTAATGGTTCTGAGTTGTTTCCTGAAAGGCCTGAAAAAAAGACAGCATTCCTGTCTGTTTGGCTTGTGTGACGGCTGCTTTAATAATGATTTGATTCATGGACACCAAAACTCAAAAAGTGCTACAGAGCGACAAAGTGTGTCCTGCTCAAGTTTTTCCAACCCTCCCCTGCCTTTCTTTTTTTTTATTATGTCTGCTTGGCACATATCTCCTCTCGCACTGACAGAGAAGAGGAGTGAAACAGAAAGAGGGGGAGAAAAGGCAAAAAAGTGTAGCGAGACGGTTTATAACACGCAATTTTAATGCAGCTGCGAGCTCAATTTAATATTGCAACATCCATTTCACATAACCTCTTAAAATGACATTTTCAAATCAGAGCTCTCACACTTAAATGCTGAATACGGTAATGCCGCACTGCGATTTGCAAAACAAACGGGTTTTAGTTGGCAATCCAACCACTCCGTCTAATGAGCGTAAGTTCTGCTTCGACACGAAAACACAATGTATTTAAACTTGATTCACACCCTTAGGCCTGGTTTCACAGACAGGGCTTAGATTAAGCCAGGATTAGGCCTTAGTTCAATTAGGACATTTGAGTAGATTTCATAAACGTGCCTTAAAACATGCTTTCAGCTAAAACAGCTCAAACATGCATTTTAGTCTGGCACTAGGCATAAGCCTTGTCTGTGAAACTGGGGGTAAATGTCTTATCCGTTCAAAGTTGAGTCTGTACAAAGCTAAATTTACTGATTGTCTAACATTAAGGAGTGTCTGGAAGGTTACAAGATATGGAGAGGTTTCCCTGAGCTTTTCTCTGGCAAACGGTTCGCTCAGGCCCTGCCTCCTCGTACCCAGCATTAGCGTCTCAGCTAACGACTAGCGCCCAGCAGATTCCTTTCTGATTACTGCTGCTGTCTAAGAGGTGAGAGGTTACAGTGTTTATAAAAGACATCAACACTACTGTACTTCAGGCAATTACAGCTAAATATAAACCTGTTTTAGGAGAAAAAACACACTCAAGGGGTGTCTCAATCTGCCGTGGGGAGCTAGCTGACTGTTTTAATCCAGCGCCAAGCACTATTTTAAAGCATCTGTCCTCCAGGGATTAGCCGTGACATGATAACTCACCACTTCAAAATAACCGGGAGACTGCAAAGAAACCCGCCGCTGTTCAGTGAGTCGAAAGAGAGGGCAAAGGTCAGGTGAAAGTTTAGCGTTAAATGCAGTGATGTTTGATGTAATCTGCTGATGTCCTAGGTTATATTGTGCACCGTTACGTAAGGTGAACGAAATGTATTCCATCACGTGGGGTGGTTTTAGTAATAGATGATCCTTTCGAGCTGAAATGAGAGAAAGACAACAACAAAAACGCACACTTTGTAATATCCTTCAGCTGATATTGAATGCTGATAATTTGACACGAGAAAATGATAGTATGAAAGCTCAGTAACACTTTACAACTGCATTACATGATTTATATATTTTCATATGCATTTATACAGTATGTGGACATATGCATCAGGAGCTAACAATAAACAATACTTTTTTTACAGCATTTATGAATGTAACAGATTTAGTGCATCTTCACAAATATTTATTTTGAAAAGTGAAAAATGAAAGGCAACATGCCCCCATCAGATTTACACTGATTTAAATGTTGATGTTAAATCCACAAAAATGTGTCAATGTTCTACAGTCAAGCAGTTACATCAGAAGTAACTTAAATTACAAATGGAAACTCAACAAACAAACAAAACTCTCTTTCTCTCACTTGGTCTGCCGTTTTCTGTGGCTCATGAGTCACTGCTCATGACCATTCTGACAACAGCAAGACATATTTACTTCATAGCAGCATTAGCAAAAACCAGTATATGAGAAAAAGGAGGGGGCCTGAATGTCTGAGGAGGAGGAAAGCAAGATAGATGAAGAGAGAAGGACCTAAAGTAGATGGAGGAGTATTGGCACAGGTAACAAAATGAAGACAAGCTTTCATATTTGAGAGTTAAATTGTATTTTGTGTGCTTACAGCTTGATGTATGATATTACAGTGTGGGAATGTGTTTCAGGGAAGGAGATTTACTGAATAAATATTTTAAATGCTCTCTCTCTCTCTCTCTCTCTCTCTCTCTCTCTCTCTTGTTTTATCTCACTGCAGGGGCTTTTATGTGCTAAGATGGAAAAAAGTTTAATGTCACCATAAAAAGTGGTTAACTGAGGTGTAATGGTCTGTGTATTTATATCCATGAAAAAAGGCACAGCCAACACTTTGGACAGATGCATTCTGGGACATTAGCAATTGAAACCATACTGGAGTATCATGTTCTCACAGGGACTGGGCTCTTCAGGTCTTTCTGACAGGCTGTCCCAGTGTCGTAATAGTCTCAGGTACAGATGGAAGTGGCTGTATGTGCGGAGTACGTGTGTCTAGTGAATGTCTTCAGGCAGAGCTCAGGGCAGAACCGCTG
Organism: Gila orcuttii; assembly: GCA_026230005.1. Classification (NCBI taxonomy): domain Eukaryota; kingdom Metazoa; phylum Chordata; class Actinopteri; order Cypriniformes; family Leuciscidae; genus Gila; species Gila orcuttii. The sequence goes on along the minus strand of JAPDVR010000019.1, from coordinate 10,514,428 downwards.
AATCCCTTCCAAACTGCATGGACTCACTTTAATTTATTCCTATGATTTTGAGCACTTTGAACATCTCAATATGCTCATGGAATATTGAGTGCTTTCAGTGGAGCCGCTGTAGGTGGACTGGCGTTTTCAGCATTATTAGGCTATATAGGATGCAAACTGTAGGCTCAAAGCAATATGCGATTCCTTTGTCCGCTGATTCTTCCCGGTTATATTAGCTGATCAAAAGCCAAACAACATTAGTATCTGTGTAGGCTGGGCAAAAAAAGAAGGAAATCTACATGCCTAAGTAATATATAGGCTATCTGTTCAAACTATACCAGGACAATTGTGACCATTAAAGTAAATTGTTCACTATTGTTCAGTAAATAGTTACATTTATTAAAATGAATCATTTAACATTTTATTAAAATTGTTGTGCCCTTGTAATCTTTATTCAAAATGGCTTCCTCTCCCTCTTGCAGCTGTCACTCACATGAGGTCACAGCAATAGCAAACCACAAAATCACGACCCGCCCTACATTTTGTCTTGTTCAAGGAGCCATTTCACTCTGATATACATCACAATAGAGAAGAAAAGACTATCCCAAATTCCATTTCAGGCTGACTTTAATAAAGGAAATTTGCCACATTAATATCCACCTTATTTCGCAATGCAAAACCTTATAATTGCACCTTATAATCTATTTTCTGTAAATCTGCAAGATTTCCAATTCATTCGTCACTCTAGATAAATTACTAGAAGATTAATAAAGTTCAGTAAACGGTAAAATATTTGCATTATAAACCACCAGCGTGTTTATATTTACGATTTGAAAATAATATACCAGTTTGTTTCAGGCAGCATAATGGACAGTTTTTAACTAAAATAACTGGAAGCGAATGAAATCCGGAAACTTCGCACATTCAAGTTACATAATGGCTGCACCTGATCTTACATTAAAAATAAGGTTGAATTCCAGAAAATGCCATTCTTTTTCTCCATAGGGAAATAAACGATAAGGAAATTTTAAACTTAGTATTAATAAACTTTTAAAGATAAGTTATAAACTTTTAAAGCAGAATACTGTGAGCAGCATGGTTGTTAACAATTGGTATATGCTTTTGTTGAAATCATCAGCCTGCATCATCAACTTATTTTTTTTTTTAATAATCATCCATCTTTGGAAACTACATTACTCATTATTCTGCATAGAAATCTCCACCAATCAGAGAGTTGAAACCATCGTTGTATATACATAGATTCCTAATTAGTGGCTTTAATGGGCCTCTATATGTTAGCCGTCCACCATATTGGAACAGTCAAAGCCAGTTTGTGAACATTCGAGAGCAAGTTGACTGTACATCTGCAAACGCATGTATGAATATCTATATATGAAATAGACTTCAGCAGATAATTTTGCTAAACTAACACGATGCAAGACAAAGACATCAGATAACACAACATTAAAAAGTGACTATAGTAACTAATAGACCATAGATATCTTTTCTGAGTTTCAACTTGCAGGTATTTGCACAGTCAACAGATTTTACTTAATGTCACTGATGTTTGTCGTGGCAGCTTAGGAATATTATTAAATATTTAGGCTAAGTCTCATCTGTCAGCTTATACTTTGACAGAGGAGACGTCAAGACAAAAACAGTTCAGGGAAGCAACCCAGCAAATCTCTTTCAAGAGGTGGACCTACAGACACTCAAACTTTAATGACAGACAAACAGATCATGAGAAACATTTTCAGATATGCCCTCAGAGCTTACAGACACATGAAGGCATAAAATCCATCCATAAAATGTTTTAATAAAGTTTATATAAATAAATAGATTATTAGCATGAAAAAAATGTTACTTTGAAACATCAAATGTATGTATTACCCCTTAAAATAGGGATTTTGGTCTGACACAAAGTCATACAATAATGTCCTAATTTTGACTGTTGATCTGTTGAATTGATATTTAACTAGAAAATAACAAAATCACACCAATCAGAGTTTTAGACATGTTCCAAATCTGGCTAAATGGCATATTGATTGGAACAATGGCAGTTGCGTAACTGATATGAGATGAATAACATCTGAAAATGTGGTTTGTTTGTACACGTACCAGGTTGTTTTGTAAGTGGTTTGTAATTATGATTTACTTGGACCTAAATCTGCACATTTCCATAACAACGGCATATTAAAACAACAACCTTCCTTTTTCATTTAGGCTTGTGTTTGCTTGTGTGTCAGTGTTTGTTTATATATTCTACGCTGCGTCAAACAGCCTTTTTTTGCTTCTCTCTGCTTGATTTCATCACTGTCTCAGTTGGTTATCTTGCAGTTCCTTAAAGCCCTTTTTGCAATATGTGAAAAGTCTTGAAAGCGAGTTTGTGTTTGAGGCACAAAGACGACAGGCAGGGTAAATGCTTTAACAAAACCACAAGAGCCCTTTCTCTTTCTCTCTCTTTCTCTCTCTTCCTCTCTCCCTCTCTGAACTCGTTTGGTAGGTTCTTGCATGCCTTTTTACTGACTGTATGAAACTGCAGAATTATAATTAATTTGTGGTTGGAAAAAAATAGCGACTGGTTGGCTTAAAGTAAATTATATGGTAGGCTTCCAGAGAAAGGGCCAGCGAGAGAGAGGGTGACCTGCCGCAACACAAAAAAACAGACACTCACACACATACACACTTTCACATATGCCTATATAAAACTACATTTAGATTTCCCTGAAACTCCACACATAAACATACGCACCGCATTTAGATTTTCCTACATTGTGGCATACATTAAACATACATGGTTAAACGGATGCTATGACGGATGGTGAATGTATAGAGGTGAAGTGGGGTTCAGATAACACACACACCCTTTCAGTTATACGCCTGCCAAAGATGCAAAACTGAGTGGACGTACATGTGTTCGAGGGATATGTACATGTAGGACTAGAAGAACATGTGAGTGGAGATTGTCTGTGCAAAACTGCGTAAATGCGTTTATAAGTACTGCATAGAATTAATACCTGTTGCACCATCTAGGCGTATCTAAATCTTACGCCTAGACAAAGGTAAGTGTAAAGTGAAAACCTTTCGGACTACTGATTTTAATAAAGACGGAACTTTAATTTCACCGTAGGTTTCAGGCAATGAACCTGCGAACCAACAAAATCTTTTACTTTAGTTTTCAACAACAATGTATATCAATACAGTGAAACCCAATAAAACAATACCTAGAGCACCTCCTAGTGATCATTATATAAAACACAACAGAAAAAAAAACCTACATGAGAAATTGCTTTATAACTTAACAACTTTAACTAAAAATATACACAAGTTTAAGAGAAATTATTCTGATAAGAGGGTTTTGGAATGGACGTGAACTGTAACAAGGGATATATAGCAATCCTTAAGATGGGTGTGTCTTCTGCACACTGCACTGCAGACACAACTGACAGAACTAAATGTCTGTACGTAATTATATTAGAAATATTAAATATGAGCACATATCTGGGGTTATTTTCAGAAATCTTTCTCAGAGGGTCAGTATGCTTGGAAATAGAATTGTATGTCTTTCAGTCCACAGCAAGCGATATAGCAAGCCAATCGTTTAAATTAAGTAAAGCAGATTTCAGAATGAGTGCTTTGTTTGCTGAAGGCTTGTAGCTCGCTCACACTTAAGGGGCAATTCCCGACTTTAAAATAAATAGGCTATCTATGTACATGCACGTTTGCGTTGTACAGGGAGATCAGGTATAAAAATGCTGATTTTTTAGGCAACGTTTACACATTGAAATCAGATGGTGACTTCACTTGTTGTGATGTTATGACTATTAATAGCAAAGTTTGAATGGCATCGTAATATAATTGGGCCTGGTCATAGTTTTAGTGTGTGCAACAGGTGTAAATATTTGTCAGAAGGCTTTATGTAGCTAAGCCCAGTGTAGAGCTTGAACCCAACTTTTTCACATCCAGCTGGTGCAACCGGCTCTAGGACATTAGATTTTTGGGCCGTTGCTTAGCAGTTGTTGGCACGTTGTTAGGCAGCTGCTGTGGTGTTCTAGGTGGTTGCTATGGTGTTCTGTGGGTTGTTAGGAGTGAAGTTTGTTGCATGTTCTGGGTGGTTGCTAGGGTGTTTTAGGTGGCCACTAGGGCTGGGCGATATTTCCCAAAAAATAATATCTCGGCGATAAACTGTAAATATCTTGGTATTTCCTACTACGTCTGTTTGGATAAAAAAAAAAAAAAAAAAAACTAGTTTACAGAAGTCTGTGAAGTTTAGCAGAGACTTTCTAACAGGGCCTAACTTTTAGCCACACCTGCCAATGGCCGGTGACAAAAGAACATTTACCGGCTATATATATATATATATATATATATATATATATATATATATATATATATATATATATATATATATATATTTATTTATTTATTTATGTTTTACCAGCCATGAAACATAGATTAATCCTTATTAAAGTTACAAAAGTACACTCACGAGCAATGAGTGATTGTTCTTTGTCTTTTGTTGTTTGGTTAACATTAAAGACAGACAGCAGCAGGAGAATTAGGCTGCTGTCACTTTAAGAGCTAATTCACGGATCCAATATACTATACACATGCATTTTGTTTCTTAACTGTTTACATTCAGTTGAGACAACTTACTATGTTTACGAGGATACTTGCCAAGATGGGCATTTTAACATAATTTTGTTTGAATATGTCTGTTCAAGCACAAGAAGACGTGAAAGAGAGCTCATTCAGTATTCACAATATTCAGTAACGAAATTAGTTCGCTTTCGTGTCTTCTTGAGCTAGAATATTTAAATCAGCAAGGCTTAAACTTGAAGTGACGATGCAGAACTGCCCCGTCAACTGTCCCGAGCATCGTTCACATTTGTTCACGTTCATGTTCTCACAGTTTTGCATTGTTAGAGTTTATGAATGTTTATAAATGTTTGCTGGCCAACTGGTGATTGATACTGTTTCATATACTCACCAACACAGATTTATTACTCGCGTTTGTCGCTTGGCAAGTATTCATTTTTGGCCCTGCTTTCTAACATTTACATACTCTACAGTATATAGACATAAATGGTATTGCCTCATCGTATATTGTTTATAAAAAATGTATCAATATATTGTACAAACTATATATACCGCCTAGCCCTAGTCAATTGTGTATTTTAGGCAGTTGCTAGGGTGTTCTTGTGGTTCCCATGGGTTTCTGGGTGGAGATTGACAGATTGACAAGGCTTTTCAATCTAAACAACCTTTTTTTAGTGTAAATCTATGGGATTTTTAAAATCTATTTCTGTTTTTTTTTCTGCCAGGTGAAAATCGCAGAGCCGATCAAGCACATCTCTGCTTAAAAAGCAGCATGATTTGAGGTATCACTGATGTCTGTATACAAACCTTGTGGGATAAGTTATACGCAAAAGTTTCTTCCTAAAAAAGAAGAATGATGAAGTGATGTTTTGCTTCACAAGCAGCACTAATAAGAACATAAACACTTTACTGAACATTGACATATCCACATACATACACAGACCTCTCGACACACACACAAACGCATACACTCTGCTGTGACTTCAACATTTTCTGAAATCAGACCCTGTTGCTGTTTTTCTTTTTTTCCCAATGTAGCCACTACCATACACACACCGTCTCTGCCTTACAAGCCGATATAGAGCTACACCAAAGAGATTAGTGGTTTGTGAATGTGTGTGTGTCTGTCCGCTTTGGTGCACTTAGTCTTGCTCTGGGTTGTGTTGTTTATTTAAACTGGAAACGTTTTGATTAATGTGGTGCCCTGAGTGCTGTGGCACAGTGCAGATAAGTACACACACACACACACACACACACACACACACACACACACACACACACACACACACACACACACACACACACACACATCCAGACAGATAACTGCTTTCTTTCCCTGTCAGTGAAGGGAGTTAAAAGAACTCTTTGAAAGTGAGAGCGGTTTGCGATGTGCGTACACACACATACACATGTTTGAGGGCTTTGATTTTCCACTTAGTGACTGCTGACCTCTAAATATTTACAGTGGTTGGCACATGAGGTGCCCGGTTGTGAGTGTGTTTCGTTTGGGCCAAGCAAATGTTGCCCTTCTTGTCTTGTGTCTTTCTCGAATATACAAATCTTAAACCTCACAGGCTACCAAGCTTTTTTTTAATGTGCTCAATAAAAGCATTTCGTTTTTTTTTATTTATGAACTTTTACTGGACATATATTCACATATTTTCATCGCATTCACTGGTAAATTGCATTTTTGCTTTTTAGTACATTATATCTCTTGTGAAAAAGAAGTGAGCTTACTTGTATTGAATATGCATTTGTAGTGTACATGAAACATTCTTCCAGGCCTCAGCTACAACTACAGTGTGTGAGGGCTGGTCAAAGACGTTGTTTGCTAGCAGCCAATGAAGACCACAGGCTGACGTTATGCAAATCTGTTTTTTCAAATCAAATCATTGTTATGTAGGTATGTAACAGGAAGTGAGACTGGAATTGCTGATAAATCGTTTTGGCTGTTCAAAATCGATTCTTTCTTTTAGGAGACAATAACTTTATTTGTTGTGCACTTTGATCTTTAAAACTCTGCAGACGTTTTACATTCACAAACAGCTATATTGCACACTGCATGAAAGGTAATATTTGATCAAGCATAACACTTTAAAGTCCTTATGAAATTAAAATGGACCATTTACTTTGTGAGCACACATTACTGTTCTTAAAGGGTTAGTTCACCCAAAAATGAAAATTCTGTCAGTAATTACTCACCCCCATGTTGTTCCTACCCCGTAAGACTTTCGTTCATCTCCGGAACACAAATAAAGATATTTTTGATGAAATCTGAGAGCTGGCTCACTCCTTCATAGGCTGCTAGGCAATTTCATTTTGCCGGCCCAGAAAAGTTAGTAAAAACATCGTTAAAATAGTCCAAGTGACTACAGTGGCTCAACCTTAAGTTTATCAAGGGAATAGAATACTTTTTGTGTGCAAAAAAACAAAAATAACGACTTTATTCAACTATTCATTTTCTTCTGTGTGGGCCTCTGACGTGAGTTCACGAGAGCACAACGACGCATACGCGAGAACTGAGAAGATGACGCTCACGATCATTTGAAGGGAAAGTGTAAAAGGTAAGCCATTAATTTTGCGGCATAGGTACATCGAGACCCATCTACGTCATCTTCTCAGTTCTTGCAGATGCGTCGTGACTCGTGGCGCTCTCGTGAACTCACGTCAGAGGAAAATTAATAGTTAGGGTGCTAAAGGGATGCTAAGTGTTAGATATCACATATTAGATATCTAACTCATTTGACCCCATTTTGTGTGTGTGTGTGTGTGTGTGTGGCTGTTATTGCTCCTGTGTGATATAATTTGCTGGATTTTACAGCTGTTGCTCTGGATGGGCTGCTGTTCAGCTTAAGCCCATTAACTTTAACAAGGCGTAGGCACACACATATTTAGATTCAGAAGCAATTTCTGATATCATTTTACACACTCCCAAACAGATTAAAAAATATATAGAGGCACACATAGAAGTAGAAGTGTTGTGTTTTACTGCTGTGTTCATTTTTGTGTACATGTTGTTGGCATGCTGGCAGTGCCAAGCGTACAGTGGAAGCGTTTCTTTCTGGCGTGCTGGTAACCCAGGGGTGTTATAAACCACCGTGATGTTGATGAATCGTGTGTGTATGCTGCACACTTTCTATTGTTTCTCTGCTTCTCTCACATTCCTTGTTCTTTCTCCCTGTTGCATCCCTGCTATTTGGCAGGAAACCTGAAGTTGTGTGAGCCGCATAGATTGACGACATATACAGTAGAAAAGCAGAACAATAATTTGAAAATCACACTTAAATTGTGGTTCAAAGCTGGGAATGTATGAGTCAGATTAATTTAGCCATACCCTGCCAAATTCAGCCCGGCAGTTATGTTTAAAATACTATTAATCTTTTTGCACATTTTCTTCCTAAAATGCCTTAAGAAGTGGGTAGTGTGCGAAACCTTAGCTTGGATTACTGGATCCCCTGTGGTAAGATTTACTGCTAAATTGTAACACATCTAGTTTATATATATATATATATATATATATATATATATATATATATATATACACAGGTGCTGGTCATATAATTAGAATATCATCAAAAAGTTGATTTATTTCAGTAATTCCATTCAAAAAGTGTTATTATATGTTATATTCATTCATTACACACAGACTGATATATTTCAAATGTTTATTTCATTTAATTGTGATGATTAAAACTGACAACTAATGAAAATCCCAAATTCAGTATCTCCAAAAATTAGAATATTACTTAAGACCAATACAAAAAAAGGATTTTTAGAAATGTTGGCCAACTGAAAAGTATGAACATGAAAGGTATGAGCATTTACAGCACTCAATACTTAGTTGGGGCTCCTTTTGCCTGAATTACTGCAGCAATGCGGCGTGGCATGGAGTCGATCAGTCTGTGGCACTGCTCAGGTGTTATGAGAGCCCAGGTTGCTCTGATAGTGGCCTTCAGCTCTTCTGCATTGTTGGGTCTGGCGTATCGCATCTTCCTCTTCACAATACCCCATAGATTTTCTATAGTGTTAAGGTCAGGCGAGTTTTCTGGCCAATTAAGAACAGGGAGACCATGGTCCTTAAACCAGGTACTGGTAGCTTTGGCACTGTGTGCAGGTGCCAAGTCCTGTTGGAAAATGAAATCTGCATCTCCATAAAGTTGGTCAGCAGCAGGAAGCATGAAGTGCTCTAAAACTTCCTGGTAGACGGCTGCGTTGACCTTGGACCTCAGAAAAAAAAGTGGACCAACACCAGCAGATGACATGGCACCCCAAACCATCACTGACTGTGGAAACTTTACACTGGACTTCAAGCAACGTGGATTCTGTGCCTCTCCTCTCTTCCTCCAGACTCTGGGACCTGGATTTCCAAAGGAAATGCAAAATTTACTTTCATCAGAGAACATAACTTTGGACCACTCAGCAGCAGTCCAGTCCTTTTTGTGTTTAGCCCAGGCGAGACGCTTCTGACGCTGTGTCTTGTTCAAGAGTGGCTTGACACAAGGAATGCGACAGCTGAAACCCATGTCTTGCATACGTCTGTGCGTGGTGGTTCTTGAAGCACTGACTCCAGCTGGAGTCCACTCTTTGTAAATCTCCCCCACATTTTTGAATGGGTTTTTGTGGCGAACAGGACGGCCGAGGGACGTGAGAGAACGGCGCGAGACCGGTGGTGCGATTTCTAATGAGCATCACCTGTGAAGCACACCGGTCTCGCATCTCTCACGGAGGAGCGGAAGCATAAAGGGGGAGCGACGACGTTGATGATCGAGAGAGGAACAGGCCTGGTTTTACGTTGTGTCTTGGTTTTTGTATTTGTATTTTATTTTAGCCAGCAGTCGTCCGCGAGGGGCTGCTGGCGGTAATTTGGTTTGTTTGTTTTATTTTAAATAAAGTATGTTTGAATGTTCGCCGGTTCCCGCCTCCTCCTTACCTGAACATTGCTACACTGGTGCCGAAACCCGGGAAGAGGAAGGAACGCGCTGTCAGAGAGTCCTCGCCGCTGTGGGGAATCCGCGGTGCCATCGAGCATGGTGCGCGAGTCGCCGCCGCTCGCCGCGGGCCGGAGCCTGCTGCCATCCGCCGGGTAGGGGAGGAGCAGGGAGTGGGGGACTCGCGGCCATGGACGCTCGAGGCGGTGCGCTGGAGTGAGTTGCCGTACACGCAATACAGGGAGCTTTTCCCTCACCACTAACGTGCTGCTTTAGCAAGGTTGCTTGAAAAAGTTTCAGCTTTTAAATATCACGGGTTCATCAAGTTCGTTGAAATTATCCATCCTCGATTACTTTTAGTCAGCTTTGACGAAAGTCCTCTCAGCTAACGCGTCTTTTCGAAGTGACTAGCAGCCTTGTTACCTGACCTGAATATTGCTTGCTGATTCGCTAAAACAGACCGTACGTGAGTGTTTTATTATATGTCATAGCAATTACTTGGTTTTGTTTAACTCTGAAACATGAAATGTGGAGTTATCTGCTTTTGCCAAAAGAATCGCAGAATTTTTTTGAGGTATTGCAAATATCGTATCGTTGGCTGAGAGAATCGATATCGTATCGTATCATGATAAACTGTTTTTACACGATTTACACCCCTAATATATATATATACATACTGTATATACAGTGTGTGTGTGTGTGTGTGTATATATATATATATATATATATATATATATGCCTATATTTTTGGTTGATGGAACGTTCATAATAGAAATAAGTTGGTTTATTTATTTCTAGTTCAAGTCTATAGACTGTGAATTCGGACAGTCTATAGACTGTGAATTCGGATTTAATGATTCCACTCAATTGACCTGCAGGTTGTGATGAATGATGTTTGATGATTGAAATGCACAACTAGTTAAGATTTTACCCAAATAAGCACAGTGCAGTGCTCTCATCACTTTTTTTCCTTGGTTGTCTGTGTTTCTTTGGCCTGATTCTGCCTCTCACAAGCCCCTTTCACACAGCGCGTTGATCCCGGGAAATTGCCAGAACGCCTTCTGTGTGAACGCAAATACGACCCGGGATTGATGCCGGGATCGATGCCGGGTTGGGGACCTAGTAACATTGCCGGGATCAGTCTCGGAACGCGCGCTGTGTGAACAAAAGCCATAATCAATGCCGTGTCGTAATGATGACGTTGAAGTGAAGTGAAAGCAGGCTAGTGAAATGGTACGTAATGCACTAGTTTATGATCGAATCAGAGACAAAAATGCACAAGCATGGTTTCTCGAGAGAGAGAGAGAGAGAGAGAGAGAGAGAGAGAGAGAGAGAGAGAGAGAGAGAGAGAGAGAGAGAGAGAGAGAGAGAAAGAGAGAGAGAGAGAGAAATCGCAGCTCATAAGCAAACTATAGACGCTGTTGAGACATTAGGCCTACATGTCACATCGATGTCACGTGTCTTCACGGGATTTTTACGGGTTGTGTGTGAACGCACTCTCTGATTCCGGAAAATCACTGGCAGTGTGAATGAACCAAAATAAAACGAACTCGGGTCAAATCCCGGGTCACTTTATCCGTGTATTTTCCGGAATCTCTGTGTGAAAGGGGCTACAGTCAAACAGATAATATAATTCGCTGTTACACTGTAAATTTTCAAAATGTGTGTGAAAATAGATTTATTTGTACCTGATCTGATCGTAATGTGTGAATCTTAACTGGTAGGACAACTGTTGGCAACAAAAAGTCCCAGCGATGACGTAAAGTCAGAGATAAGTGTCTTTGGCTTGTGTAAATACCTATTGTAAAGTAGTTGAATTGAATACAATTTTGATTTGAATAAAAACAGTTCATTTAGACATTACCATATGAACCCCATTAATTTTTTATGTTTTGAAAGAAGTCTCTTATGCTCCCCAAGGCTGCATTTATTTGATAAAAATACAGTAAAAACCATCTGGTTTCTATTTGAATATATTATAAAATGTAATTTATTCCAGTGATGCAAAGCTTAATTTTCAGCAGCCATTACTCTAGTCTTCAGTGTCACATGATCCTTCAGAAAAGTTAATTGCAACATTTTGTCTCACAAATCTGACTTAATTTCTCGATTGCTTACCTGTGAGATATAAATTTAAATTTTTTCCCCTCAGAATTGCGTTTAAATTCCACAATTCTGACTAAACACTCAGTTGCTAGTTTATATCATGCAATTCTGAGAAAAAAAAAATGATAAAAGATAAAGTTGCAATTACCTTTTTTATACAGTGGTAACAAGCTTCCATAATTTAATGTTCTTGCTAAATAAAACTATTAATTTCTTACAACAACAAAAATAATCTTACTGACCCTAAACTTTAGAATGGTAGTGTAGCTGTTTTTTCTTTTTTATGATTTGAATTTTCAACAACAACAACAGAGAGACAAACAATTCAAATCAAAAATACATAAGTAAACAATCAGACATAAAAATAAATAAAATAATAATACAAAACCATAATAATACAGACATAGGCCGCTATTAGACGCTAGTAATTGTTCGCTCGGGTTGTTACCAAAATGGCCGTTGAACTGACTTGCCCTAAAGAAAACTGACTCACATTTGCTATTTAACGTGATGTGTTCACTTTAAGTTGCTAAGCATAAGTTTAGAACATACTATAAATGTAAATACATGCTCAGAGAGAGAGAGGGAGCTCATGCTAAGCTTGTCCTGGACTGCAGAAAAGAATTGAACAATAACTCATAAACCGCTGTAGGGTAGTCGGTGCCCTCCAGGCAAAACAGGCAAAAAGAGCTGAGACCTACATACCTAAATTGAGTCAGCAATGTCAATGTGTTGTGATGGAATAAGCATTTGACACAGCCATTAGTTTTCGTAACAATATTAGAGGATTCAACTTGACAGACAACATCAAAACAAGCAAGTCTAAAATAATCTATTTTTAAAAAATCGATTTTGGTCCAAGAGTTGGCTATAGTTTGTTCCTGTCCAGCCAACGTAACCGAAACATGTAATGAAAATTAAAACAATGGATTAAATGAAAATCAATGTGTCGCTTTTTGTTTCCCCTGGACCCGTAATGGAAGGAAAAATAAATGTGACATAAGTAACCAGGGAAACAGCAAAAGTATGTCGAAAATAAATCATTTTCCTCATCCACTGACACTTTGCTCTTTAAATTATTTTTTTTAATAGAATCACATTAAAACATCTCCCTATTTTTCAGAAAAAAGACCAGATGTTTGTTCGTGGCCTTCAGGTTATTTAAAGCATATATTGAATTTATAGTACTCTTTCAAATCTGTATTCTGTGTTTTTAGTGGCCTTCCTCTCCTCATCTTCAGACACACTCACACTCACACACACACACACACACACACGAGCTAGACGAAGCTTTGTAGCATTAGTACAAAGAGTTGAAAAGTAAGATAAAAAGTGAATTTCTGAGGCTGGATATTTAATGGTGTGTGTGCTTCTTCTGTCTCAGTGGAGGCTGTGAACACTGCAGGAGTGTGGAGAGGGTCCAGATGGAATTGCCCAAACGAACCCAAACTCAAAGGAGCTTCAGTAGCCTCCCAATGAAATACAGAACCAGTCAGACATAATCAGCTCCTGTCACATCACAATGGAAACCAGCAAACGCACAGAAACTGAACCGTGAATATGCTACAATCAGGTCTTTTATTTTAAAGTGTCATCTTTTTATAGACATGAATTAGGAATCCAAGGTGATTTGTTTGTCTTTTTTTTCCTGAGGCTGAAGTACGCTCAGCCTCTTTCAGTTACTAGCCTTCACCTTTAAAGGTAACTGACGCCACAGGGGAAGTTTGGCATGTTTTTCTTATTTCCTTTTTTCCATTTTTTGCTGAAATGTTCCTTTGACTAACTCGGTCCTCGACAGAGAGCCTTACTGAGAGTCGGCACTATATTACTGACGCTCAACGGCCGAGTGGGAAGGGGTGTTTTCGTTGGTCTCCTCCCCAGTTCACCTTCACAGTGCTCCTTTTCTACTGACGGCAAAGAATTCCACCACACACACTCATATACACGTGCTTACAAAAACCTCTTTCTACTCTATTGCTCAGTGTACCTTGACACATTAACACACACTCTCTCAGATGGGCAGGAGCGACGCCCACATCAAATCTGCCCTTTAAAGAAGTCCGGTGGTTTTGACGTCAGCTCTGAACGAGATGTCATTGTTAGTTTCATCTTCAAGGCCTTTGAATGGAAGAAGTGATTTTTATTTCAGGCGCTTGCAGTGTTGGTTCTGACACCAGTCTTTAGCCCTATTTGCATGGGATTAGTACTATCTGGGGACCTCGTGTGATTTAAAAATTACCCCGCCACATCGGAATTTCATGTGGCGCATTCGCACAGGATAACCGAAGCCTGTGATTTTACTCAAATTTACCGACTTATCTCCCGGATATGACGTCACTAGGCTATTGCTTGGAAATTTCTTTTCGTTATAGGTCTAGCTGTATGATATATTATGACATAAACAGAATAAAGTTCCTTACCGCATGCTGCTATACATGTCATTCATCTCCATCTAATCATTCTTTTTGTTTTTGCTCTTCTGATGATTTTCAGCTTTCACTTTCTGCAAATTGTGTAGTTGTGTATAGCGATATGACCCAGCACCCAAAATACTATCAAAACACTCCAAACCAGCCTCCATTCTTCGCGAAAGATGGATAAAAAGGCGCACATGAAACAAAAACCTTGAAAAAATTATATACGATCCGGCCAAATCACAGAGATGTCGATTCGCACGGGACTAATATTATCACAGGACCTCGGTGTTCGGCAAAATATAGTAGGTAATTTGCGGGGGAATTTTTACTTTACAAATTACAGACATGGCCGATTCGCACGGGATAAAGATCTCAGACAACCTCCGCAATTATTACAAATTACTAGAGGTCACCAGGTAATACTTATCCCGTGCGAATAGGGCTTTAGGGGCCTTTTACACTACACCATTTTCAACTGGTTTCAAAGTGCAAGTTTTTGAAAACGATACCGTTATTGTCTCTTTTTAAACTACAAAAGCGCTAATTTGTGAAAATGGTGACGTCATGCACATGCGTATTACATGAGTCTATACTGTAGGCGCGTAGCGTTTTTTTACAAAGTGACATTGCTAACTACTGGCCTGGCAGCATAATATATCGTTTCAGTTGTTTTTGTTGATAAGTGTGAACAGGGATCGTTTTGACAATAGTGTTGTCTGTACGCAAAAAAAAAAAAAGGCAAAAGACAGATTTGCCTTTTCCCGTTTTTAGTTTATTGTTAACATGTAAATGTACCCTTATTAAACTATCCTGTATTCAGTTTGAGATCACACACACTCTCAGTTCTGAATTCATTGTATCACTGCTGTTCAGTCGTTTTAGCAGATATACAATAGAAAAAAATCTATAGAAAAAACTTTTTTATGAAATATAAGAGTTTGTGACCCATCAGGCATGAAGATCTATTATCTAATTCAGCATCGCATATAGGTGTGAAAATGCACTTATGCCTTTCAGTGATCTTTATGGTGTGACTATTGATCTGAAATACAACACAAAATGAGAACTGTAATTATAAAAAAATTGTTTCATTTAACCTGGCTTGATATTGCCTGGGCGGCTCAATGACTCAGTACGGTGACCACTAAGTCTGTGTAAAGCTAATCTTATAATTAGAAAGCTATGAGAAAACTACATCAAAGTTCTAAGCTGAGAGTGAAAAAAAACACTGATTACTGTAAAATACAGTTGTTGCCTCAGCACTCAGTCTTCCTTATCTGACCCTTAAAGGGATAGTTCATCCCAAAAATAAACATTCTGTCATCATTTAATCACATTCCAAACTTTACTTTCTTTCTTTTGAGTAAGATAAAATGAAAGAAGAAATGTTGAAGAATATACTAGCAGTAACCTTCCACATAATGCTGTATTATGAGACAAAGACAAATTTAAAGGGATAGTTCACCCAAAAATTAAAATTCATTTCAGAATCATTTACTCACCCTCATATAGTTCCAAACCTGTATGACTCTCTTTCTTCTGTGAAACATAAAGGACGATAATTTGAAGAATGTTGGTAATCAGATAGTTTACCACTGAGTTCCATTTGTATGGACATTTCTCAAAATATTTGAAAACTTTTTTGTTCTGCAGAAGTTATTCAGGTTTGGAGTAAATTATGACAGACTATTCTTTTTTTGGGTGAACTTTCCCATTAAGTCATCATTCATGGAAATCTTTGTCTTTGCTGTCCACAGTTTCATATATTTATTCAAATATAGGACCTTCAGACACAACATAAGAAACATTATTGACGTCAATGCGACATGGCAAATCATCATTGTGGAATTTTTGCAAATAGTATGCAGAAGCAAAACTGAGATGTGCTCATCATACAAAATTATCGGTAACACTTTACTTTAGGGTCCAATTATCACTATTAACTAGTTGCTTATCATGCATATTAGGATATTGGCTGTTTATTAGTACTTTTAAAACGCATATTACTTACAACTACCTAACTAACTATTAATAAGCAGTAATTAGGAGTTTATTGAGGCAAAAATCATGTTTAATATTTAGTCAATATTGAGAATTGGACCCTAATCTATAGTGTGACCAAATTATCATACCAGCTTTAGAGGACTTGGACTGTAGAGCACATGTTGAGTGCACTACTTTCTAAACTTTTAGTTATTTTTCTTTTTTCTATTTGTTGTCATTTTAGAATCTAGATCTAGTCTGCAGTAGTACATTCTTCAACATTAAGGGGCAGTCACACTACATTTAGATCCATTGACTTCCATACAGATTCCATGCAGATTTAGCTGTTTTCCAAAGCTCAAGTTTGGTGAACTCTGCCCAGCGAATTCGTATTACCAAAGTGAGACCAGTAGAAGATCAATGCCTCACAGTGTGACGCCAGTTTTAAAAGAGCAAAATGTTCAAATCTGCAGGATTGCTATGTTGCAGTAAACTGGAGTAGACTGCATTTTTTTACATGTTGCATATATGTTGAATTTTGTTTCTAAAAGAAGATGCAGCAGTGTGATGTCAAATTACAACAGCTGCAGTGTCCGTAGAGATTATACAAGCTCAAAGTCTGTGACCACAGCTTTAGTCATTTTGTGCAAAATGCAATCTAACCAATTGATTTTAGTGATCATCCTCAGAAGTGCACTTGCTTGCATCATTGACGTAATTATTTAATGACACAGATATCAAAACTTTTATATTCACACAACACGGATACAAACAAACAGCTAACTGCTTGAGGGGAGTGAATTTCTGAATATTCGAACATATTTAAAAGTATTACTAGCACTTCACCAGATGCATGAATGGAAATCGGCATGATATATTTTCATTTATCTGGAACATTCTCTTGCTTACAGCCACTACATGCGAACACACACACAGGGACACTTGAGAGAGGGATAATGGAGCTCATGCAGTGAAGTGCTGTTGATAATGAGGCAGATGTCTGTCTGCAGGGCTGACACAGCAGGGACACACACAGACACACACACAATTGCTTTTTTGGCCACCTTTCTCCCGGTTCCCTCTTCACCTCCCTCCTCCTGAAGTTTTAATTACCCCTCTCCAGACACACAGAGGTGTGATGCTTCTGCGTGTTTGTATGGCCGTATGTGTGTGTGCTGAAGGTCAGCCCGCGTGGCCTCGGAGTAACACATGCTAGTCAGGGTCTCCCCTTTCTCACAGCCACATCGACCTATCAGAGCCCCCTCCTCACAGTCATTCGGCCAATCACAGCTCTCGATTCCAGCCTCTAAAAAGCTAATCGTGCTGATTAATTTATTCAGAGCCCCCTCCCCCTGCCTCTCCTGCTGGAATGAGTCTTTTTTTATAGACCATCGTGCCCCTCCAGCCCCCGTTTCTTTTTTGCGTTTGTGTAGAGCAGTACAAGAATGCGGCGTATTCTTTTTTCACTCTCTTTTTGTATGTAATCCCTCTCCCTCTTTTTTTCCTCCTTCCTCTCCAAAGTAATTAGACAGAGGCGTGTAAAGAGGAGAAATTCATTTCTTTGAGGGAAATGGGGAAAGAAAGGGAGAGTGATAGAGAAAGACAGAGAATGAGAGAGGAAAGGGGCAAAGCATAAACTCGCACAGTTGAGTGTTATTGTGCGAGTCTGAGCGCAGAGGAAATAAAAAAAACGGGATTACTGATAAATAAACCCTCCTTGCACACACACACACACACACACACACACACACACACACACACACACACTTTCCCCTCTTTGCCAATTGCCAGAGGGTTGAGAGGCTGACATCATCGCTTCCTGTAGTAAACAGGTGTGAGGAGGGATATGAAAAATAAAATAAAAGAAAGAGAAGAGGCCTCTCCTTGGAAAACTCCTTTTCTTTATCGTGGTGCTTAGCTGAGGTTTGAGGATCAGTCTGACCTTCGCTTATACAGCTCCCTCACAGTCTTAGCTTTAATTCAACGTGCTTCTCTTCAAATAATCTACGTTATGAAAAAAAAACATTCCACCCTCCAATAGTGTGATAATTTTATTCTTCTTTCATATGTTTTGAAATGTTTGACAATAGGTGATTTTAAACTGTCAAACCTGTTACCTTTACTTTGTATAGTAAACAACCAAACATTTTAACATGGATATTTACCTATTAAATGCATAACTGCATCTCATGCCTACATTAAAACGTATTCATTACATCGTAATTCTGCTGCCTCATTGTGGCCAAATTCTAAAGGCCTGTTCACACCAAGGACGATAACTATAAAGATAACGATAAAGATATAGTTCGAAAAATCGTTCTCAATATTAAAGAATAGCTGAGTTCACACCACAGCTATAACAATAACGGCACAGAGAAACAATATCGTTGGAATCACTCTCAGAACGATTTTATCCAGCTGATGAACGATAAAAACATTGACAGCCAATCAGAATCCAACCTGCTGTAACGAGCTCGAGCATTTAAAGTGGGAGACAAGCACGTGCTTAAAATAAACAGAACGATATCATCCGCTGGTGTGGACGCTAATATAGTTATCGTTATAGTTATCGTTCTTGGTGTGAATGGGCCTTAAAGGGTTAGTTCACCCAAAAATGAAAATTCTGTCAGTAATTACTCTCCCTCATGTTGTTCCAACCCCGTAAGACCTTTGTTCATCTTCGGAACACGAATTAAGATATTTTTGATGAAATCTGAGAGCTGGATCACTCCTCCATACTCCTCCATAGGCTTCTTCAGGGATTGAAACTTGCCAGCCCCGAAATGTTATTAAAGACATCGTTAAAATAGTCCAAGTTACTACAGTGGCTCAATCTTAAGTTTATCAAGCGACGAGAATACTTTTTGTGCGCAAAAACAAACAAAAATAACGACTTTATTTCAACTATTCTTTTCCTTCTCAATGGGCCTCTAGTCAGTTAACTTAGTGTGATTGCGTAGAGCTACGTCACACGTAGGCTCACTATTGGCCGACGCTGGTCATGTATGTGATGCGTGTGACGTACAACAACAAAAGCTTACGCTATTATACTAGTGAACTGACTCGAGGCCCACAGAGAAGGAAATGAATAGTTGAAATAAAGTCATTATTTTTGTTTTTTTTTGCGCACAAAAAGTATTCTCGTCGTTTGATAAACTTAAGATTGAGCCACTGTAGTAACTTGGACTATTTTAACGATATCTTTAATGACTTTTCGGGGCTGGCAAGTTTAAATCCCTGAAGAAGCCTATGGAGTAGTATGGAGGAGTGATCCAGCTCTCAGATTTCATCAAAAATATCTTAATTCGTGTTCCGAAGATGAACGAAGGTCTTACGGGGTTGGAACAACATGAGGGTGAGTAAATACTGACAGAATTTTCATTTTTGGGTGAACTATCCCTTTAAGGCATCACATTAGCTTAGCCACATGCAAAATGCTATTAAGGACACATCTCCTGTGTGGAGAGCTATTTGTGTGACACACAGAGTTGCTATCTATAAAGCGCGCCAAGCTGATTACCAAATCCATTTCTGTTAGGAAGTTGCCTAAGAAGGCAGCTGCCTATTTAGGTAGTAGGCATTGAGACGGCTCATAGGTTTTGGAACAGAGCTAATCTCTCTGCCTTTCATGTTCTCATTACATCCATGTGTTTTTGACGTGTCAGGCTGATGTTAAATATTAATGCTTGTCTGAATAAAACAGCAGAGTTACGGCTCTTCCTTATTGTTCTGTTCCTTTTGTCCTCTGTGTTTTGTTTTGCCTCTCTCTTGTCTACTTTTCTTTCCACTCCGAATAAAGGAAGATCCCTTTACCCCCTCAGAAATATACTCCCTGCCAGCCATCCTGCTCCTTCTAACAGTCTCGCTTTTCTTCCCTCATCCTTCTCCTTCCATCAATCTCTCTTTCAGTGTTTGTTACACCATTTGTTCCCATTTTCTCCACCTTTTTCATTCTCCCTCTCATCACAGGTTCACTGGGGTGAACACACTCATGCAGCATTTTTCTTTCAGTGTGGAAAATCACAGCCAATCAGATTATACTTTCTGATTAAAATATGCTTATGTGGAGCAGAATTTTTGACCAATCAAAATTCACATTGGGAGGAGCTAGACAACCGAAATGGAACAGTCAAAAATGACCTGTCATAAATGATTTGCACAATAGACGATTTACTTGAATGCTTTTATCGCTTGTCATACATATAGGGGAGGATACGTAACAATAAATAATAGGGAGAAGGAATAATGAAATCAAAACATTTACCAAGCCAGACCCAAACCCAGGTTGTCCGACCTTCACAATGTGTCAGATCATGTCAGGGATTGACTGGCTATTGGGAGGCCCTGGATTTTTCCCCCGGTGGATCTGTCGACTTGCCGGCTGTCAAAACCAAATTTAGATATAAAGTAGCCTAAATCCCCAAAGGTTTTTAAGAGAAGAAAAAATGCCGGCCATTTAAACCATATTGACGGATGTATTCCTTCCCCGTCGCCGGCTGCCACATCCCACTTCTGTTGCTATTTGTCTGCACATGAGCACATGAAATAAATTCAGTCACATGAGTCTGCTCACCTGCTAGAAGACAAACATGATGGGGGATGGATGCTCCGTCCCAAAGGAAACACTTTATAATAAAGGTTTAATATGGTAACATTAGTTAATGCATCATGAAATAACAATGAGCATGTATTAATCTAGATTTATGTTAATTATAAATATACTATTGTTCATTGTTAATTCATGTTTGTTCATAACACATTGTTAACCTCTACAATAAAATATATTAGTATATGTAGAAATTTACATTAACCAAGACTAAGAAATGCTGTTGTTATGAATAATATAATAAATGCTGTTGTTTCAAAAAGGCGTTCAAACAGTCACTGATGCTCCAGAAGGAAACACAATGCTTTAAGAGCTGGGGGTGAAAACTTTTGAACAGGAAAAAGGTATCCAATTTTTTCTTTTTTGTTTAAATATTTTTAAAAAATTATTTAAAAAATGGTTAAATGGTTCCCGGAAGACAAATTAAGTACAATTTACCTTGATCTTCAAATTCAAAAAGTTTTCACCCCCAGCTCTTAATGTATTATGTTTCCTTCTGGAGCATCAGTGCATGTTTAAACTTTTTTTAATAGTTGTGTTTGAGTCCCTCAATTGTCCTCTGTATGATTTTGAGATCCATCTTTTCACACTGTCACTGGAAAGGGTTCAAATATGCAAAAGATACTGGAAAGGGTTCAAATATGCAAAAGATGCTGGAAAACTGAAGAATTTGCAGGACCTGAAGGATTTTTCTAAAGAACATTGTCCAGTTTAAGTTCTCTGGACAAACAAGGGATCAAGAATAACCATCACAAAAAAAAACATTAAAAAAAAAAAACAGTGTGGATCATCCAGGTAACGACACAGTATTAAGAATCAAGGGTATTTAAACTTTTGAAAAGGGTCATTTTTATAAATTCTGCTATTTGTTTTGTCCTGTGGACTATATGTGAACATATTTTATGTAAAATATCTTATTCAGCATTGTACTAAATAAAAAATAACATCCATTTTGTATGATCCCTCTTATTTTGTTAAAATAATTAACATTTTGCAGACTCTATTATTTATGTAATAAGTACTCTTTAGAGAAGTATGCTCAAATGTCCTTTTTCATAAGAGAACAGGCAATAGTTACATTTATGCATAATTCCCAGCCTGTTTCTAGTGCATCCCTATAGTATGAACACTACCCCAACAGACCACTTGTCAGACCACCCTCATGCATTTGAGCAGAAACTGGTTTTCACTGAATGTGTTGACAAAAGCTACATTCTTAACATGGTATTTCATTTTGAATAATGAAGCAATTGTTCACATATATGCTTACATGCTCACTGGCTCGCACACTTCAAATGAACGGCTTCAGGCTTTATTTAGAATTCGCCATAAAGTGAACAACAAACGAGTTTAGATTAGTTCGTCACAAACAGATATGATACACAAGCAACTTGAAACGCTTCACCACAACTGTCTGGATTCGCTTTGTACTACAAAACCAATTTGTCCAAACATATAATCAGCAAGGAGGGATGCGCTTGCTTTTGCGTGTGGCCTTTTCTTCCATTGACTTCTCTTTTTTATATGCTTGTGGTGTGCATGCAAAGCATATTTACACATATAAAAGGATATGTGAGTGTCATTTGCACAACGATACTTTTCGTCTGCTCTCCAAAAGCAAAATCTCTCTAGGGTATTCATTAGTGAACACTCTATACCACACACACACATGGGCCTGTCACCGGCTAGTGCGAAAATAGCTCCATTTGGACTATCTGTAGTTATAGCTGTCAGTACTATAGATCTGCCAGCCAGAGAGGAGAAGCCTAATGTATAGCAACCCCTAAAACTGCATATCATGAACATCAAATAGCTTCTCTGCTTTGTAGTTAAAGTTTAAGACCCGATAAGTGTTACGTCTCCGGCTCATCTCTCAGAACGTGTTCATTTGCAGCAGATTTAATGATAGTGCATATTGAATATTCCTCCCAATGTTTAGTCTGCCTCATTCTCTCCCACCTCTCCAAGAAGAGAGAATGACGTCAGTATAAACACATTTCTTCCTTTTTTAATGACTTCGTATAGTCTTTAGACTCATGTGCATTTGTTTGAACTTATATGATTGTTTTGTCAGATGTGATGTGGCCCCGTCTTTGCCCCTCCGTTACGGCGACCCGAGTTCGGCGGCTGGGCCGTGCCTTGTTTTTCACTGTGTGGGTGTGTGTGTCTGTGAGTGAGTGAGGGGGGAGTCTGTGGCTGCTTTGGCAGGGCTGCGAGGCGTCAGCGCTTTGCCTCATGGGACGTCCTGGCAAAGTCACATACCCACAGCACATATACACACACAGACGCATACACATTGACACAGATACAGACGCATACCCGCAGCTCTGCAGTCTAGATAATTAAAACCACACACACACAGCAAAACACACCCCCATCTTCGCTGTCACAGAATCGTTCTCTGTCTCTCTCCTTTAATATTACCATACACACACTTTTCGTTCTTATTTCATGTTTGTCTTACACAATTAACTCCAGTATGTGGAGGTTGTCAGGACACTTTGTGGTAAAATGGGTGTCTTTAGTGAGATGACAGAACCCAAATATTCCAAATCCTGACAGTTTTCCCAACATTCCAAGTTGCTGTATAAGTTTGTTTGTGACTGGACAGTTGTGATTATCTCTAAATTAGCAACATCTGTGGCTTAATTAGCATTTTTGCATGTGAAGTGACTAAGTGCGTGTGTCTACAGCCCTGAGGGTTTAAAAAATGTCTTGTCTGTGTGTGTTGTCTTCGCCTGTGAGTCTGTTTCTTGTGGAATCAGACTTTTCTGAAGTATTTTCCCATAAAACTCAAGCCTGGCTGTGGTTTTGAGCCTGCAGTTGCTTTTTCCCCTCTCTTTTTCTGTCATTCTCTCTTTACACTTTTTTTGCGCCGGGTAAAGTTTCATTCACAATTGCTCTGTGAATGCTTCTGGTCTTCCTCTGATGATCTGTCACTTGGTGGAGGAGAGTCGGAGTGGGATTAGTGCGATGGAGGTTGATGTGACCTCATACAAACATATAGACATACACGATCAATGCAAACACACGCATGTTTGCTCAGGGGAATTGACATTTCGTCTCAAGCTGTGGTCGTGCTGGAAAAAAACAAAATGAACTCATAATTACTCCAAGATGGAGGATATCATTTTGATTTGCTGAATTTGGGAAATATTTGGTGGATACATTAAGTTAAATCTAAATTATAGGCTTGAGACTTAAGAGTGTTTAAGGAGAAATGGGTTCTTGTTTGGGTTGAGCTGAGGATGAATGGAGAGCGGGAAACTCTCTTCCTGTGATTATAGAAAGGGAGCGAGAGAAGAAGAAAATAGAAGCAAAGAAAGTAGTTATGTGTACTGTCTGACCACACATCTTTCCTTGCATGCATATATGTTGGATTCGGATTGTATTTTGCTGGAGAATATAGAGTGTTTCTTCAACTAGGACACTTTTTGCTCTCTGGACTTCGAGAGAAAAATACACACTTTTCATACTTTATGTGCACTAGTTTATTTAATTCCATTGTCATTTTTGTCTGAGACATGTAGGGGAAAAAAACAGCAGTGTCATTTCCATCACATCTCAAATATGTAGTTTAATATTATTCTGTAATGAAAATTATTTTTTAAACATTCTTGGAATAAAATAGCTGATGGAGTTGTCTTACTAAGGCTAATTTAAATAATTTGACACAATTACAGATTGAATATTCATTTTTCATTATTTTGTCTATATTTGACACACATCATATCTCATATTTCATCTCACTGACATTGTTGTCTCCATGCTAAAGGATATGCATGTATGCTATGCTAGCCCATTGCTAGTATGCTGATTGGTGTGTCACAGTTTAGCCCAGTGTCCCTGTACACCAAACAGTTACACCGGATAACTGGCTCAATTTTAAATGATGATGCCCACCCTCTGCACAGTGAATTTCAGCTTCTTCTTTCTAGACGAAGGTATATAATTCCAAAGTGCAGAACAAAGCGGTATAAAAATAGCTTTGTTCCAGCAGCCATTAATCAGAGGAACAAAATGCACAGATGACTCAGAAGCTATGTTATTTATTTATTTTTATTTATTATTATTTTTATTTTTGTCCAATGTTTATTGGCTGTGGCCTAGTCCACACGGACACGGGTATTTTTATAACTGGAGTTTTTCCACACATGCTCGGTTTAAAAAAAATCGTACTCGGTTACTAACGTAACCTCGGTTCTCTCTAGAGAGGGAACGAGTACTGCGTAATATCTTACGCTATGGGGAAAACCTCTTTTCCACGAGATATTGAAGCCAAAAATTATCCTTAATTTTGAATTCATGTAAAACGCTGTGCAGCAGCATGCAGACATAGGCAAGACGGCTCGCGCGCCTATTGGCTGCCCTGCGGCAACAGCAGCAGCCTATCGAGAGAGGCGCTGCGTGACACCATATCCAATGGGGGCATTTCGCGCCCATTTTGTCACATTTCGCCCATTTCGTCACGCCAGAAAGGGCGTGGTCTCGCCCTATAAATATGCTCGTTAGGCTGATACAAGCTGGTTTTTATCGCTGAAGCGAACCAGAGCGTATTCCACGCACGGCAAGATACGCAGTACTCGTTCCCTCTCTAGAGAGAACCGAGGTTACGTTAGTAACCGAGTACGTTCTCTTACGAGAGTATCTCTCGTGCTGCGTAATATCTTACGCTATGGGGAACACAATGCAAAACGCCGTGCGTACTGGGATCCGACACCAAAGTCCCAAGAGCAGTAGCCCGGGGCTCATATAGTGCATAATCACGATAGACTCACAGAGAGTCGGAGAAGAGAGGCTGCAAGCATCATTCCCCATGAAATAGCATCCCACAGGAGCTAGTTATGTTAACAGTGTTTCACGCAGACAGGGTGAACGTGTTCAGCCTGAACTGGGTAATAGTACGGGTTATTCAACACCCATGGAGCTGTTTTATCGCTCAGTGAGCGATGCACAAGCAAAACTCAGCATCTGGGCCGGCACAGCGGGGCAGATAGCACTGAATTCTATACCGACAGAAGCTTATAGAATTCAGATAGAAGCAGATAGAAAAGACTATCCATCTGGATAGGCTCTGTTTTGATGCGGCCAGTCCCTTGGAGCGTCCGCCAAACAAAACGAAGAGCTGCTCGGTCTGTCTGCAGACAGACGAGCAGGACACATAAGCTCTCAGTGCCCTGACAGGGCAAAGGAGACTCCCATCCTCCTCCTCATCATGAACCGAGAGGGCGCACAGGGAAATAACCTGGGCCCTGAACGGTGTGTTGAGGGATTTGGGCATGTACCCGTGCCTTAGTTTGCTCAGTTAATTCTATGCGCTTCGCTGAAGCGAGAGCCAAAAGAAACACCGTTTTGAAAGACAGATGCTTCATGTCTGACAAATGGATTGGCTCGAACGGGGCACCTTTCGTCCCTCGAAGGCGAATTTCAAGAATTGCCTGTGACGTGACGCTATTTGTATTTGGAAATAGGCGTCTTTCAGATCTAATGACATAAACCAGTCCTCCTGGCGAACTTGCGTGAGGATTTTCCTGGTTGTAATCATTCTGAACTGGCGCTTCGCGAGCGCTTTGTTCAGCTGTCGCAGATCTAGAATGGGTCTGAGACCCCCGTCTTTTTTCGGTACCAGAAAATACCTGCAGTATAGACCCACTTCGCTCTGAGCCTGAGATAAAGGTTCTATAGCCCCTTTGCTCAGTAGTTTCGCTATCTCGGCTCGAAGTAGATGAGATACTTCGTTTTTTACCGTCGTTTCGACTCGCGCCGCGCAACGGCGGGGGCGTCGAGCGAACTGCAGCGAATAGCCTCTTTTTATAGTATTCAGCACCCATTCTGATACCCCGGGAAGCTTCGCCCACGCATCTGCGTGAATAGCTAGAGGTAGAATGAAATCTGGGCTCTGGCCGCAGCATAACGGCGGCCGGAGAGCTCCGGTGTGCTGAGAAATAAATACTGTGTTTGCAGTGTGCGAGGCGGGGGGTGCGCTGATCACAGCGGGCAGCCCGACCGTGCTCAGTTTCTCTCTGACAGGTTGTGGAGAGAAGGCGAGCGGGACGAGCCCCGTGGGGTTCGGCATGTCTGTGAGGGAATGTGGGCGCGGGATAGCGGGGACACTCACTGCTCTGAGAACACTGTCGGCTCGCGCCGACTGAATGTGTGTTGGTTTCGTTTTTACAGAAACCGTGGGACATGCTTCGTGTAGTGTTTGTGGGCACTGTGTCATGGGCACGTTCACTACATTTATTGCACAATCGACATGAGGCGATTTTATTTGTGCTAGCCCTGAACTGTGGCGGGCTGTATCTGTGTGTGGGAATGGGCACTGAGACGTGGGCATTCTTACAACACTTATAACACCATCGGCCGTGGCCGGAATTCCAGAAAATACACTCTTTTTGGGATTTATCTGGGTCGCCTTAAAATTGGCGTTTGTGTGCAGGCAAGCGGGCTGTGGTACCGGCTTGTTTACTGCAAAATACACTGGAACAGTCACATTGTTTGGAACTGAACGAGCGAGAAGTTTCGGTCGAGTCTGGCCGCGGCGAGACTTAAACACTGTGGGCCTTAGCTGACTGTATGTGTGTTGGTTTCTTTTACAGAAAACGTGGCACATGCAGTGTGTAGTGTTTGTGGGCACACTCACTACATTTAATGCACAATTGATATGAGTCGAACTCATTTGTGCGAGCCCTGCACTGTGGCGGGCTGAGTTTGTGTGTAGAAATGAACACTGGGCTGTGGCATTTTTAATACACTCATAACACCATCGGCTGTGGCCGGAATACCAGAAAATACACTGCTTATATGATTTTTCTGGGTCGCCGTGGAAACGGCATTTGTGTGCAGGCAAGCGGGCCATGGTACCGGCTTGTTTACTGCAAAATACACTGGAACAGTCACATTTTCTTGGAACTGAACAAGTGAAAAGTTTGGGTGTAAGTCTGGCTGCGGCGAGACTAAATTTTATCTGCTGCGAGAGCTGGGATCGAACACGGGTCTCCCGTGCGAAGGCTTTGGGTTTCGCCACTGAGCCACAGGGGAAAACTACCAAATCTTAAATTAGCCCGAGCGGATAAAGAGCGTCATCACAGTTTTGTGTGTGTCGGCGTTTGTTTGCAGGCGTGCGTGTTATACAACAGGCTCATTGCTGCAATATTGACATTTTCAGCCGCTCAAACTAAGAGGAGCTGAGTAATGTTTGATAAATGGAGATTGGTCCGGCCTCGGCGGGACTAAAACACACTCTTTCCTTATTTCGCCGGTGACGCACGCCCACGGGGGGCGTCGAGCAGATAAGAGAGCGTCATCACAGTTCTGTGTGTGTCGGCATTTGTTTGCAGGCGTGCGTGTTATACAACAGGCTCACTGCTGCAATATTGACATTTATAGCCGCTCAAACTAAGAAGAGCTGAGAAATGTTTGAGAAATGGAGATTGGTCCGGCCTCGGCGGGACTAAAACACACTCTTTCCTCATTTCGCCGGTGACGCACGGCCACGGGGGGGGGGGGGCGGGGGCGGGGTAGCTTTCTTATAACGTAAAGAAAGCTAGCCGCGGCTTTGATGCTGGCCCGTTTCCCTGACGACTCGCGGGCAGAAGGGGGAGGTCCACAGAGCTCGCCCCATCCTCACTGTCCGACGCCAGGATAGAGCAGCTGGTCTTCTCTACAGATGCGCGCGGCGGCCGTTGTCCGTCAGTGAGCGACTCGACTGAAGCTGGTGAAGCTGGCGGGCGAACCGGCGAGCTTTCACGGGCTGGAGAAGGTTCGGGGACCCGCTGAGTACGGCGCTTTACGGCGCGGCACTACAGCGGGCGGGAGTGCAGACTCGGAGAAGAACTGCCAGGCGAGTCCTCAGAGTCACCATGGCAATAGCTCGCTCAGCGAGCGCGAGAGCTGCATGATCCTTACCCGGGCGGGAAACGCAGATGAAATGGTGGTCCCCATCGCTGTGTGTGGCTCGGCACCAGCCACAGGAACGAAGCATCTTTAAAAAGACTCTGCTCTTTTAGATAAAGAGAGAGAGAGTGTGAGTCGCGACGGCGAACACACACTCTCGGCAGGGTTAAAGGATATTGACACCGGAAAGCGTAGCAGGTACGGCGGCTGAAGGCGGCGAGGTGAAGGCCAGTGGCTTCAGGCTCGAAGGCTCGTCCCGCAGAAGGCTTGTGTCATGGCGCGGCTTCTCACTCTGGATCCAGCGATGCGTGCGCTTCGCTGAAGAGATGAAAATCAGTTGTACCAGCCTTATCGAGCTATATTTATAGGGCGAGACCACGCCCTCTCTGGCGGGACGTGACGAAATGGGCGCGAAATGCCCCCATTGGATATGGTGTCACGCAGCGCCACTCTCGATAGGCTGCTGCTGTTGCCGCAGGGCAGCCAATAGGCGCGCGAGCCGTCTTGCCTATGTCTGCATGCTGCTGCACAGCGTTTTACATTAATTCAAAATTACTAATTTTCTTCAATTAAATTTGGATAAGATTGGGGTATTTCCTATTAGACGAAAAACCCATACACAGAATCTCTTAGAATACATTTTGCATCTAGAAGGATGTTGCTTCATCCTCTACATTTAAAGACCTGGGTGTTATATCAGACTGCAACTTGTCATTTGATAATCATATTTTCACCTCAGAAACTTTGCTAAGCTACGTAATCTGGTTATCTGGTTCAGATGCAGAAAAGCTAGTTTGTGCATTGATGACTCCAGACTGGATTACTGTAATGCTTTACTGTCCTACATCCTCAATAAACAAACTACAGTTAGTCCAAAAGGCAGCTGCTAGAGTACTTACCAGGTCAAGAAAATATGATCATATGACATAAATTTTATTATCTCAACATTGGTTACGTATTAAGTTCCATATCGATTAGAAAGTATTGCTACTGACCTAAAAAGCCTTAAATTCAGCTCCTGTGCATTCACCCTACAATCCATCACGCTCTTTAAGGTCACAAAACTCTGGGCTTTTGGTAGTACCTAGGATATCTAAGTCCACTAAAGGAGGGAGAACTTTTCACATTTTTCCTAAAGACTGGAATAGTCTTCCTGATAATGTTCGAGGCTCATTCTCCCATTTTGAATCTAGATTAAAGACACATCTCTTTAGCCAAGCATTCACATAATGCATCCCATAACCTTGTACTCCAAATGAACATGAACATCAGCTACATTAATTATTTTCCATTTTGTTTTTCTGTCTCATCTCGAGGTAACTCCCAGCTCCAGTTTGGATTCAGCCTTAATACAGAGATTTTAGATGACCCAACACCTGTGAAGAGATGACTAAAATGTTCATATTTATTGTTTCAATCATATTATAATTTAAATTCTAATTCTAATTAAATCTATACATACAGGCATTTGAAAAGCATCAGAGTGACACTTATTTGTCCCCACCTCTCGTTCTTAATGGCACATATAATTGTAGCATCTGGTATCAGCTCCAACATGAATCACAGACCTGTGAGAGAAACAGGCAAAGGAGGGTCCAGAAACTGGGTTACAAAAAAGAGAGAAGAACAGAAGTAAAATATATAGCAGAAGAAAGAGAGAATCAAAAAGGGATTGTTTGTATATTTCGAGCGGATGTACATTTCCTCAATATGAGCATGTGTGTAGCACATGGCCGTTTTGCGCTGTGATGATGGGCCAACATAAATCAGCCCACTTCCTGTGGACAGCACTCTTAGGGTCTGCCACTTCCTGTCCTTACTGAAAGAGATCCAAGCTCGGTTCTGTTATTTTTAGACTGAATCTTCTGTCGAAGTCAGGTGCTCTGCTTAGAATGAATGGAGACCCTTGAACAGCCCATTATCCTGAGTAAGGTTCATTAGTAGATGATGTTGTACTATCAGAGTACCTTTATCCATACTGATACTGTTTGTTTTGGTGTTGCTGTAAATGATAATGCACAGTATTTGCTGCACACAGGTAAAGTAGGAGCTACTGTTTTTCTTAAAACTTCATAAGTAATTTTAATACTTTGCTAGCTTCAAACATACACCTCTGTCTAAAACCCTGTCCTCCAAAGACATGTCAGTAAACCCAGTGTAAGCAATCTTGCATGCACAAAATGACTGATAGGCAGAGATTGTTTATGATTGGCTAAAGCTTGGGCTGCTCCCCTAACAATATTTTGTGAAATGGCTCAGTGTTGTTTTTTGGTCCTTGAAAGTCAATGGAAACCGAAACTGTTTGGTTACCAACATTTTTCAAATATCTTCTTTTATGTTCCTCAGAAGGAAAGAAATTCATACATGTTTGGAACTATATGACGTTGAGTAGATGATGACAGAACTTTCCACTTCAGACAACCAAAACCAATCTTAATTTTAACATTTTACAATGACATTTTCTACCCTTTCTCTGACCCTCAGTATTATGGCTTTTTGCTTCTGTGCCTTTAAGATTTGTAAATGACTTTCATTATGATTATGTATACTGGCATAGTTGGGTCCTTCCTACACTTTGGTGGATTTTATGTCCCTGTGAAACAACACTGCATATTTTACATAAAATGTTAATCAACTTTAATGCCACATGGTTTTTCATGCATAGATGTACCCCAGTTAAAACAAATTAATTATGATTAGTACCTAAAAAAACAATAAAAAATAAATAATTGACAGGAAAATTCCCATCTTCCCATTCTCAAATGTTCATGTTTTCTTAACTTCATTTTGAAATAAAGGTTACATATATATTTCTAAATTACAAATTTTGAGTATTAGCATACACATTTACTTATTCTTTTTTCGACATAAAATATGATTTAATGTGTAAAACAATTAAATTAGTTGATGTCCCTCAAACTCCAGTCCACCTTGTTACTTTGGTGCCATTTGTGTTTTAAAAAAAAAATCTGCAATAAATCACAATGCAATGCAACTAAGAATCTAATAGTGTAAAACATAATGGTTTCACTTTATTTGGATGGTCCCTTTAACACATTCAGTTGACTATAAGTAACGTTGCACCTACATCTCTACTAACTCTCACTAGAGTGTTAGTAGAGTATTAGTAGACTGGTAGGGTTAGAATAAGTTGACATGTAGTTGCAAAATTACTTCTAGTCAGTAGAATGTCTGTTGGAGGACCATCACAATAAAGAGTTAGCAGATATTAAGCAGACAGTCTACTAATACTCTAATGAGAGTTAGTTGACATGTACAGTAGTTGCAAAGTTACTTATAGTCAACAGAATGTTCAAAAGGGACCATAAAAATAAAGTGTTACCAACATAACATGTCCACCCTGTTGAAAATAGATTGAAATAGATTTGATAAATTACTAAAATTCTTCCTAAATGTTCAATTCTTCCTTCTGCTAGCATTTTGTTATTTAATGTGCTTCATCAGCTTATAACGCCCACTCTGGTAAGGTCCACTCTGTTACAAGTTGCATTGTAAAAATGTCATGTAACAGGGTGGTGAAATTTCAAATATTTGGTCAGGATTATTAGATTGCACTAGCCTGAGCTTGACCAGTGTGTTTAAGATAGACAGACATTTTCTGACATTTTTCCAGCCTGCTCAGTCCACAATTTCACTCTTTCATTCATCAAATTTGCTGAATACTTAAAGGCACTTTCATAATGTGTGCATGGTTGTGATGTCATTTTTGCAGTTTAATTATCTGGGTGAACTGAGAAAAAAGTTTTGCGTTGAATAGAAGTTTTGCTTTATCTACAGTACATACATAGTACAGTAAACTCTTGTATTTAAAAAAACAACAAAGAAAATCCTGTTTTCCATGATGTGCAGTCTTTAACTCTTTTTTTTTTTTTTTGATGTCTCTTATACAACAAATCCCTACACTGAATACTGAACATATTTTCATGATCTCCTGCTGGTTCATGTACCCCTCCATTATCATTCACCGCTTTATATGGCTGTACAATTTGCGGTGAGAGAAACAAACATCTCCAGCCATCAATAACTCAGCTCTTCCTGAAAAGTCCCCATATTCTGTGACAGAAGTATTTCAATCAAATTCCAGAGGCTAAGTGGTAATTACCCAGCATTCCAAGGCATTTTGTGGTTGGCCAGCAAATGTGTGTCCCTCCAATTAGTGCCTCTCCTGTTCCTCAGTACTGTACAGAGCAACTCAAGGTTTAGCTGGAGAGTGGACGCACAAACAGCGCTGTGGTATGTGTGTGTGCTTGTGTTTGAGTGTTTCAGCACTTCTCTGACTTTACAAGCTTTACCACAATCTTGGAGCGCCCACAACAACAGCTCTTATGGCCCCTATAAAGATCCTCTTGCATTTTACCCTGCACACCCACAGAAAGTGCTCATTCCAGTAAACACTAAAGGTAACATCTATATGAAAATGTTTTAAACACACTACCAGTCATCCAGACAATTTCTGTCTGTATATTTATTTATTGATGCAAATTGAAATTTCTTGAAGAACTTTGACCTTTAGTTATATATAACTGCATATGGGCTTCAAGTACAAGACAGGATCTGTCACGGTGAGCAAGCTAAATTATTATTCATTGTCAAATTTATAGAACATGATGTATTTGCAGCTCTTTCTCAATGTGTTCTTGTAACGTTCATCTCTATTTTTGCTGAAGGTAAGTGGGGTATGTGGATATTCTAGTCAAAGAATTTGTGCCGTTTCATTCCTGTGTAATGAGTTTAAACATGGTCTGTTGGCTGACCTTTGACCAAACACAGGCCTAGTCCACTGACCCAGAGTCACACATCTCTACACAGACTTCTCTCATCCTGATCATCTCTGACAGAAAGGAGCGGTGACATCTCTGGAGGTCCCTAAAGGCTTGACCTTTGACCTTTCCTATCTCGGGCTTAAACTCTGATTTACAGTCACAGCTCTCATGACTGACCCCTAAACCCTGTGCCCTCATAAAGAGAGAGTAGAGTTTGAACTGTTCAATTTCAGGTTCATTGCTTGCAACACATAGGGGGAAAAAAATGATTTTGCATTGCTGAATGATTTTGCATTCAGCGCAGAGTACAACTTTCACTGAATATGTGCGACCTCATTCAGCCAAAACTAAGAATGCTGCAATGCAAACTAGAGACCTGCGGTGGGCTTTCTCTTGCCATGCTTTGGGGGGTTGGGCAAAGGAATCACAGACTGACTGAGGTGGAGATGTGCCAGACGGGCAGATGTTGGCTAAAGGGGTTCAGCAACGGAAATCCCCCTTATCCAGGCCAGTGGGCCAACCTGTGACCTCGCCACCGATGAAATACACACCTACTGCTACATATTCCCAAATAAATCACTACATGTGTGCATCTTACTAACTGCCATTATTGAATGATTCCTGAAATCTCTCTAAATGCTTTGTGTGTTTAAAGCCGGGTAAATGTGTTGAAGTCTCAATTACATGAAGCTTATTTTTATTCCTCATTTTTTCAAAAATACATAAACAATGCAATTAAAAATATACTTAAATACACCTTAAATTAAATCCTTGAAATATTTTTTTTATTAGCTGACACTTTATTTTACAGTATTCTTTTTACACGTTACATATACTTACAATAGTAATAATAACTGTAAATTATGTATAATTGCATGCAACTAACTCTAACCCTATAGTAAGTACATGTAGTTAATTAATATTACTCAGTAATTAAATGTATAATTACACTGTAACAAGTACACCTTAAAATAAAGTGTAACCCATTATTAAGTAGTTTGGCATAATCATTTTATTATTAATAATTTTATTAATTAGAGATTGGGATGGGGCACTTTCCATAAGATCATCTCTCAATGCAATTCAAACCAGATATTAGGCTAACTGAAATAACACCATGCCAATCTCTAGGTATGGTGAAGGGAATGTGATGATGTGGCGCTTTTTTAATTCCAAAGGCCAAGAGAACTTTATCAGGATGCATAGTATCCTGGATCCATTAAATAACTGGCCTTTAAAAATAAAAATCTGCCTGCCTCTATGGGAATTTAACATAGGGGTGTACTGACTTATGCCCCCTGTATTTTAAGGAAGAACATTTTATTTATTTACGATACATTATTCATTCACAAAGAAAATTGGTGTAAAGGTTGGATTTTTCCTAATTTTTTAAATTAAGGCATTAAGATCAATTTCCAAAAGATGATTTTTTTATTCCTCTTTTTAGTCAACTTTAGTATGGGCTTATGCTAGCCACTGTATGACTTTTAAAGTCATTAAACTTTTCTTGAAAATACGACTTACTAAGATGTAAGAAAGAAAGTACATCATTTCTAAAAACTTGACCATGTGTTTAAAACTACATTTTTCCTTTTCTTTATCATGGACACTCTTATTTGTCAACCAGTCACTCCTCTGTAGTCCGTATGGATAAAGGAAACCATCTCCTTATCATATAATTATGTGCTTATAGAAAACACATTAGCATGGTTTATAATTCAGCTAATTAACGTAATTACTGTAATCTGTTTTAAAGCATTTGTCCGATAGCAGAGGGAATGAGTTGTGAATGTGTGCGTATGTGCGTATGTGGTTTTATATAGATGTCAAAATGAAGCATCATCTATCTCCCCACTAAAAAAGAGTCTCTCTCTATCTCCTACATATGTGCACACAAATGCACATATGAAGGAGTTTTATTTCCCTTTTTTCTCGAGCCTTTCATCACAGTCTCCATATGTAACTAATTCAAAGTATCATCTCTGTGCAGTTTCTCTCTCACTTTCTCTCACTCTGTCCCTCTGAAGTGGAAAATCTGAAGTAATTGCTTTCTGAATTAAAGAGTGAAGTCTGAGAAATACAAGCCGTCATTTATTTTTGCTTTCTCTCTCTCTCTTCCTCTCAAGTACAGAGAGAGGATTGTGTGAATGTACGTCCGTCTGACTGCGCCGCTGGATGTACCCCGCTCGCACTCTTACCTCAGAATAAACGTTTCTGCATGTGTGTGCGTCGCGGAAATCTTACCCTTTTGCCCTGAAATCAACGTTCACACACATACAGTAACCACACACACACACACACACACATGGTTGGAGGCAGTGGAACCCTCCAGGTCCTCACTGGCAGCTCAGAACAGAAAACTCGTTTGGAAACATGTAATTGGATGGCTTGTGGATGACTGTCGAGGAAACGATTGTGTGGGAGTGTAATTGAACAGACGGCACTCTGTATCGCTACGGCTGACACAACAAGGCCTCAAGTTCAGGGTGCTAACTTGACCTGTACCTCCAGGGACCAATCATATCTCTGAATAAGAAAGGTACGGCAGTCAGTGAAAGAGAGTGTGAGACAAAGAATGATTATATCTCCAGATGATTCTGATTCTTGAGATGAGGGGGCATTTCTCATGTGATAATATCAGACTGCTTTTTCAAAGTAAAATGAGTAATGTATAATGTTATACCAGACATGTGACCAGTAAAATTCTTTAAAAATACATTTTATGGTATGTGCTCATGTGGGTTCAGATACTTCTATTGTGCTACCAGGCTGTAATTTTTATTTGAAAATAAATGAAAATGTACACTACCGCTGAAAAGCTTGAGGTCAGTTATCGGTTTTTGTGAGAAGTCTCTTATGCTCAAGGCTACATTTATTTGAACTAAAATACAGTATAACAGTGTATAATATTACAATTTTAAATAACTGGTTTAAAAATATATTCCAAAATGTAATTTATTCCTGTAATGGTAAAGCTGAATTTTCAACATCATTACTCCAGTCTGCAGTGTCACATGATCACTTAGATATCATTTTTATATGCTGATTTGCTGCTCAAGAAACATTTCTGCAAACAACTGTTGCTTAATATTTTTCTGGAAACCGTGATACATTTTTTGTAATATTATTCATATTTATAGTATTTTAATGCTTCCTTGATGAATAAATGCATTCATTTCTTTAAAGGTACATGTAACTTTAAAAATGTAAATTTAAATAATGAGTGAATATATAATAAATCCTTCTTCTAAAACATGTTTTTGTTTTACCCTGATTCACTATGGTAAGCCTATTATAAGTGTTTATATTTTAAAGAAGTGAAAATTTGCTGCGGCTATGGTGTGGGAGAGGCACAGGCGTTGTCACAATGAGTGAGAAAGGTTGACATGGAGCAGCTAAATCTCAAACCGAATCTTTTTTTTTTTTCTTTTTTTTTACAAAAAGTGCCAAACTAAGGAGAGTCTGCTGGCAAAAAGAGAATGCGAAAGAACTCGTAATAAAACAAGAATCAACATTGGCTTGGTTTTCAAATATTGTGAGAACTGAGGAATTTAAAATGTTGTAAAAGCGACGAAGAGATGACATATTTATTCCTCAAAAGGAGAGTAAGGTATTATATTGAACAGATGAGTTGCCATACACTCTAAAAAGTGCTGAGTTGTTTTAACCCAACTTTGGGTCAAATAAGGACAAACCCAAACGTTGGTTTAAGAATGTAATAAAAAAAAATTACCCAAATTTAACACAACTTAAACTTAAAAATTATGATCTATTGTGAATGGTCATTATGGATGTTGTAGTGCTGTGCTGGAATTTATTTTCAAGGATGTACCGTGTCTATTACCGAGTATAGCTACAGTAACGCTTAGCAGTGAATGTTTTATTAGCAGTAGGATAATTTCTCTCTTTTTAGGGATGAGAAAAAAACATATTTCACGCAGAGCCGAAGCACAACATAAACAATGTTTTTCCGCATTTTACATGACATATGGGTGATGATTTTTGTATGAACTTTAATGTGTAACTTTCTATAAATAGTAAAAATGTTACCTGATTGGTTACTTTTCATAATGAGTACCGCTGCATAGTAACATGTTACTTTTAATAGTAACATCCCACAATGCTGCATGAGACATTTACATTAGACATATATTTACATCACATTTCAAGTACACATTTAATTATTTCAGTATTTTTTTG
Organism: Gila orcuttii; assembly: GCA_026230005.1. Taxonomy (NCBI): domain Eukaryota; kingdom Metazoa; phylum Chordata; class Actinopteri; order Cypriniformes; family Leuciscidae; genus Gila; species Gila orcuttii. The sequence continues at coordinate 10,476,930 of JAPDVR010000019.1, read as the reverse complement.
TGAATCAAAACTTGGTGTACAAGTATAAGGCAACACAACTCAGCTGGCACACAGGACAACTGTCAACTCTCTACTTTTCAATGCTTTACTCAGTTACTAACTTTGAAAAATGTAAAAACTGTGTTCAGAAAATATATACATTTGTTATTTTAAAAAAGAATAATACAGTAAGGCTGTTAAAGGCCATATAAAATATCCTATTCTATGACACAAAAAGGAAGTTGCTGGGAAATGAAATTGATGGCCTGCTACACTTGCGGTAAGATCACATTCGCTTTTGCTTGTGTCCAGCTGGTCAGTATGTGGTGAGAGACATATGATCCGCTCGGTTCTAATCTGAGCATCTCAACAAAAACACCACAAGATGAGTCCAAAACTGCTCTGGTTTCATGTTGCTTCCATTTCCTTGCGAACTTAACAACAGAGCACACAAACCACAATTACAATCTAGGAGATCTTCATAGTCAGGATGCAGAAACAAAGTCAATTTTGTGTAGTTGTTAGGAAAGAAAGAGACAGACAGAAAGGACAGATTTTTAAAGTGATGAGGAGCTCATTCCAGTCTTATCTTGACCTGTCACATCATACAAGTGAGTGATGTAGTGCTTGGCCATGTCCATATGTCATTGAGATCAAGAGGGATCCCTTCTCTTATCAGTTCTATCTTCAAACAGCATGTGGTGTGTGTTTGTGTGCTTTTTGAAAGAGAGTGTGTGTGTGTCATTTCATCATGCAGTCCTTGTGCTTGTATGATAACACACTCACTGCCAGGGTTCCTGCTGTTTGGAGTTATTGTGTGTCATCGTGTGTTTAATGATGCAACAAAAATCAAGTAGAAAGTCAGGATGTTCTTTAATCAGTAGTAGCTTAGTCAGTAGCCACTGACATCATGAACACTAATCTGAAAACTGACAAAAACAGGTGTTTTTACACACATCTGATGGTTTAATTTGAGGGTATTCACATCTAAACTGGAGGGAGTGACGATTAGTGAAGGCCAAGTATGGTAAAAAGGGCTTGACATTAACTTTTTTGCTCTCCAGCCACTGTGGATAGTGTTTTTCCAAAGTTACTAGTCATTCAACTTTTTCACTGGCCACAATTTTGACATTAATACCATTAATTTGTCCTTTGCATCTAACCCATAGTGCACACACATTAGGAGCAGTTAGTAGTGAACACATACACTGCAAGCCGTGGACACACACCCGGAGCAGTGGGCAGCCATACACTGCAGCGCCTGGGGAGCAATTGGGGGGTTAGGTGCCTTGCCCCAAGTCTACAATTAAGAGAAGACTTCACGAGAGTAAATACAGAGGGTTCACCACAAGAAGCAAACCATTCAGAAGTCTCAAGAATAGAAAGGCCAGATTAGACTTTGCCAAAAAATGCCAGGCCAGTTCTGGAAAAGCATTCTTTGGACATATGAAACTAAGGGGCTGTTTACATGACACCGTTTTCAACCAAAAATGTAAAACTTTTTATGCATTTTGGCCATTCATTTACAGGACAACGGTGTTTTAGGCGGCTGAAACTTTTTTTTTTTTTTTAAAGGGTTCAAAGCGCAGGTTTTTGAAAATGATACAGTTATCATCTCCGTGTAAACTACAAAAAGGCTAATTTTTGAAACCGGTGACGTCATGCACATGCGTATTACGTGTTCAGTCTAGGCGCTTATAGTGTTTCTTTACAAAGTGACATTGACAACTACTGGCCTGGCAGCAGAATACAGCATTTTCAGTTGTTTTCGTGGATCCGTGTGAACAGGGATCATTTTGACAATGGTGTTGTCTGTACAAGGAAAAACTTTTCCATTTTCAGTGCATCGTTGTAGTGTAAACGTACCCTTAGATCAACCTGTACCAGAATGACGGAAAGAAAAAAGTATGAAGAAGGCTTGGAACAGGTCTTGATCCAAAGCATACAACATCATCTGTAAATCATGGTGGAGGAAGTGTGATGGCATGGGCATGCATGGCTTCCAGTGGCACTGGGTCACTGGTGTTTATTGATGGTGTGACAGAAGACAGAAGCATCCGGATGAATTCTGAAGTGTATAGAGAGTGTATAGGGATATACTGTCTGCCCAGATTCAGCCAAATGCAGCAAAGTTGATTGGACGGCGCTTCACAGTACAGATAACACAACATTAGAACACTCCAAAACACACATTAGAATAGAAAATGTTAATCAATTAATTTACTTCTAAAACTCCTTTAGTGACTAGTTTAGTCACAGCACAACAGTATGAGTACGAAAACAACTGATTGATGGATGGATGGATTCGTTAATTTATGAATGAATTCGTTCCAGTTCTACAGAAATCTGTGAAAAATGAACACTCACAACATGCAGCTGTGTTTTCTATCATCTTAATAACATCACTGGTACACAATAATTGGTTTAGATGTGATATAACGACTCGGTTACTAACGTAACCTTGGTTCCCTGAGAGGAGGGAACGAGTATTGCGTAAGTAGCTTACGCTCTGGGAAAACTCCTTTTCTCGAGAATATTGAAGTCTTTATGTAAAACGCATTGCAGCTGCACAGCTGACAGCAATGAACGAAGGAGCTCTGTCATTGGCTGTGCTGCGGCAACTTGCTCGAACCAATGACGGGGCGACTCTGAATGTGCGACCAATGAGCACGCTTCGCGCCCGCGCGCGTCAGAGCCCGCCAAGATGGGCGTGGCCAAGAGCTATATAAGGGGCGCCCCGTCATGAGAGTTCTTTAGGTTAAAACGACTGAAGCGAACTAACCAAGCACAAGCACGGCAGCTTACGCAATACTCGTTCCCTCCTCTCAGGGAACCGAGGTTACGTTAGTAACCGAGTCGTTCCCTTTCGAGAGGTCTCTCCTATTGCGTAAGTAGCTTACGCTATGGGAACACCATGCAAAACGCCGTGCGTGCTGAACTTCGCCTTATGATAGCCAGAGGCAGGTGCCTGAGCTAAAAAGCAAAGTTATCATCCAACTAGCCGGCAGAGGCGAACTTTATATATGGGAAAAAATAAAGAGCGGCTAGAAGGCGCTCAGTGTGACACAAGCACATACATAATCTAGATACGAACTCGTAGTTCAACTAGCATCATGCTGATAGTACATTGGAATGCAATGTCGGGACCTGTAGGTTGTAGAACCTGATAAATGTGGACGGTGAGGCCCAGCCTGCCGCCGCACAAATATCCTCGATCGGTATCCCGCTCGACCATGCCCAGGAAGAAGCCACACTCCTGGTGGAGTGTGCTTTGACTCCCCAGGGGCATTGAAGTCCCTTAGCTTCATAAGCCAGCGCTATAGCTTCAACTATCCAGTGAGAGATTCTCTGCTTTGAAACGCCGGAACCTTTCGTACGGCCGCCAAAGCATACAAACAGTTGTTCTGTCTGTCTGAATAGGGCAGAACGCTCCAAATACACTCTGAGAGCCCTAACGGGGCAGAGTAGATTAGCGTCGTGTTCGTCTGCTGGAGACTATAGCGCAGTTAGGGAGATAACCTGTGCTCGGAAGGGAGTGGTGAGCACTTTAGGAATATACCCATGTTCCGGTCTAAGGACGACCCTGCAGTTGTTAGGTCCGAATTCTAGGCAGGCAGCGCTTGTCGAAAGCGCGTGCAGGTCGCCCACTCTTGACCGAGGCGAGTGCCAGCAAGAGCGCAGTCTTAAGCGAGAGCTGTTTAAGGTGCACGGTTCGGAGTGGTTCGAACGGGGGCCCTTTAAGAGCGTCTAGGACAGTAGTTAGGTCCCAGATTGGCACTGAGGGGCGGGGGGGGGGGGGGGGCGTGAAGGGTTCATCCTCCTAGCGCCCCTTAGGAAATGAATAATTAGGTTGTTTCTTCCCAATGGACATTCCATTACAGGGTCGTGTGACGCTGTGATGGCCGCCACATATACTTTGAGCATGGAGGGGGTGCGGCCCGCCTCCAGAAGCCCTTGTAGAAAAGCGACTACGTTCGTAATCTCGCATGTTTCAGGGTTCAGGCCCTTGGCATTACACCAGTCACTGAACACTTTCCATTTCTGGGCATATAAGCGTCTCGTGGAGGGCGCCCGCGCCTCAGCGATGGTTTTTAGTGCTCCGCTCGTTGAGGTTCCTGGGAACCCGTTGAGGGGCCATGCATGAAGAGCCCACAGATCGGGGCGGGGATGAAATATCATCCCGCTGGCCTGGCTGAGGAGGTCTGGCCTCAGTGGAATCGGCCGTGGTGCAGATTGCATTTGCATCAGATCTGGAAACCATGTTTGGTTCTTCCAGAGTGGGGCTATCAGCAGCACTGCGTTTTTCTCCTCTCTGACCCGACTGATGACCTGTGGCAGCATCGCGATCGGGGGAAAGGCATATAAGGGGCGGCTCGGCCAGCTCTGGGCGACCGCGTCCGTGCTTTTCGTGAAGAAAAGAGAGCAGTGCGCTTTCTCCTTGGAGGCGAAGAGGTCGATCTCCGCTTTGCCAAAGGTTTTCCATAACCACTGAATCGTCAGCGGGTTGAGAGCCCATTCTCCTGGGAGAATCTTGTCTCTGGATGGCATGTCTGCCCCCTGGTTCAGGGCGCCTGGCACATGCGCTGCTCTCAGCGAGCGCAAGTTGTGCTTGGACCATAAAATGAGTCTCCTGGCCATTGAATGCATGGAGCTCGACCTGAGTCCACCCTGGCGATTTATGTACGACACTACCGTCATGTTGTCCGTTCGGACCAGGACGTGTTCGTTTTTTAGATGTGGGAGCAGGGCTCTGAGAGCCAAAGCGACCGCTTTCATTTCCAGACAGTTTATGTGTAGGCGCTTCTCCGGGTTTGACCAAAAGCCGGAGACAGGCCTGCCCTCGTAAAGGGCCCCCCAACCTATTTTGGAGGCATCTGTCGTTATCATCTTTCTCCTTGTGTTCACACCCAGACTCACGCCTGACTGGTACCAGTCGGCGGCTTTCCAGTGCGTCAGGGCTTTTATACAGCCGTGGTTCGCTCTGATTAAAAAGTGGCCCGAACGCCACGCGTGAGTAGGGACGCGGCTCTTGAGCCAGCGTTGGAGAGGGCGCATATGCAACAATCCTAGCTGGAGTACGGCCGATGCTGAGGCCATGAGACCGAGCATCCTCTGAAACCGCTTGACGGGGGCGCTTGCGCCCGCCATGAATGATGTTGCAAGGCGCCGGATGGTGAGCGCGCACTCTGATGAGAGACGCGCTGTCATTTGCATCAAGTCTAGAACTATTCCCAGGAAAGAAATCCTCTTGCTGGGAGATAGTATGCTTTTTGCAAAATTGATTCTTAGACCCAGGCATTCTAAATGGCTGATAATCCAAGATCTGTGTGTTATTAACGGACTTTCTGATTGTGCTAGAACCAGCCAATCGTCGAGATAATTCAGTATTCGCACTCCCCTTCGCCTTAGGGGGGAAAGTGCTGCATCCATACATTTCGTGAATGTACGGGGAGCCAGGGACAGGCAGAACAGAAGTACTGTGTACTGGTATGACTGTCCCTCGAAAGCGAATCTCAGAAACGGCCTGTGATGAGGCGCTATTGGAATGTGAAAGTAAGCATCTTTCAGATCCACTGAGAGAAACCAATCTCCTGGGCATACTTGCGCAAGGATATGCTTGGTTGTTAACATTCTGAACGAGCGAATCATTAGTGCTTTGTTCAGGTGTCTGAGATCTAGGATGGGGCGGAGACCGCCATCCTTTTTCGGGACAAGAAAATAGCGGCTGTAAAAACCTGCCTCGCTCAGAGAGGGGGAAAAAGTTTCCACAGCGCCCTTTTCTATTAGTTTGCGCACCTCGGTGCGTAGAACATGTGAACACTCCTTTCTTACTTTCGTCTTGACCACAGTCGTAAAACGTGGTGGTCTGCGAGCGAACTGGAGCGAGTATCCGCGCTTTACTATATTCAATACCCATTTCGGCATATCTGTAATGTTTTCCCATGCCGCTGCGTGTACAGATATGGTCTGAATACACAGAATCGCCTGAGCTCGTAGCTCTCAGAGGTGCGGGCGCGCGCTGAGCAGCTGAGTGAATGGGCGCGTGTGTGATTACAACAGCGCGCGCTGTGTCTGTAAAACTCGCAGCCTGAGCTGGGGTTGTGTTTGACACTGTAAGGACAGTGTTTATAAGTTGGGGTGCATAAACAGTGGTAGGCACACGCGTCACTTTTATAATGTTTCCCGCTTTTACTGGGGATGAATTTATAACTGTGTGAACAGTGCGTGTGTAGTGGTGCGTACATGACCGTAGGCACGTGATCTACATTCATGGGGCGCGCAGCCTGAGCTGGGAATGAATTTGGCACTGTTTTGACAGTATCTGGGAATGCACACTTTGTGGACATGTGAACCCTTAGTGACACAGGCAGAAAAAGACTCTTTTTGTGTTTTCTGTGCGTCGCCGTAAAAACGGCGTTTGTTTGCAGGTGAGCGAGCTCTGTGACTGGCCCATTGACTGCTGTATGGACATATCCAGCCGCCTGTAAGGGGACTGGGTAATGTTTGAGCTTTTGCAGAGAGAGTGGTCCGGCTTTTGCGAGACACGCACTCTCTCTTCTCATTCCTGTGGCTAGGACGGCTTTCGAGGCTCAGGGTTCAGCACAATCTTGGGCCGAGGACCCCCTCGCTCAGAAGGCGGCTTGCGGTTGTGAGAGCGCGAGCGGCGTCGAGCGTCAGCCTGAGGCGCGGGCTGAGAGGCGGTGGGAGCTGTTCTAGCCCGCTGCGGCTGTGGCTGCGGCTCTGTCTGCTCTGCGATGAGCTGGAGCACTTGGGCAGGAAATGACGCATAGCTTGTGAAGCGTTCTGGGCCTCAGTGAAGCGTTCGGCGAAACCCTTAACCGCCGGTCCAAACAGCCCGCTGGTGGAGATAGGCGCGTCGAGAAATGGCGCCTTATCCGCGTCCTTCATCTCCGTCAGAGTTAACCACAGATGGCGCTCGAGAACAGTCAAATTAGCCATGGCACGGCCAATAGACTGGGCCGTGGCCTTCGTGGCTCGCAGAGCTATATCAGTTGCGCTGCGTAGGTCCCTAAAGGCTTCGGGTTCGGGGCCAGACTCGTCCATAGAGCGGAGAAGCTTGGCTTGGAACACTTGAAGTACCGCCATTGAGTGAAGCGCTGATGCAGCTTGGCCGGCGGCGGCGTAGGCGCGACCGGTGAGAGCAGAAGTAGTGCGGCAGGGCTTCGAGGGGTGGGAAGCTTTGGCTTTCCATCCGGTGGTGGAGGGCGGGCAGAGATGATTGGCCACGGCCTCCTCGAGGGGCGGCGTTCCCTCGTAGCCTCTTTCCTTCGCGCCGTCCACAAAGGAGAGCGAAGAAGAAAAAGAAGGCTTTAGGCGCGCAGAGTGGGGGGCTTTCCACGACTTGGTGAGTTCGTCGTGAACTTCCGGGAAGAAGGGAGAAGGCCTTTGCCGAGGGGCCTGCTGGCGCCCCTGCAGAAACCACTCATCCAGTCGGCTCCGGGTTGGTTCTTCGGGAGAAGACCAATCGAGCCCGAGGTCTTCCACGGCCTTAGAGAGGACACGGATAATCTCGGTATCAATGGTGGAGCCCCCGCTCGTGCAAGCTAGCGTCGACGGGGCGGGGTCGAGAGTGGAGCCAGGCCAGTCGTCCGATGCAGCGTCGATGGACAAGCTGTCATCCATTCCCGAAGAGGTGGGGAAGGCAAGAGCGGCGGTGAAGCACACGGAGACTGGCTCGGCGTGGCGTCACTGAGCTCAGGTTCAGGAAGCCTCTGTGAGCGGCGCTTTTTCTTAGTGCGTGGCTCAAACAGAGGGGGGGCGGCGATGGGCTCGCTCGCGACGAAAGCGGCGAGGCGAGCCCGTAGTGTGGAGAGACCCAGGTCATCACATTCCGGGCATCCGCCCTTGGTCAAAGCAGCTTCTGCGTGGTCCCGCCCCAGGCAGCGAGCGCAGATGATGTGACGATCCCCGTCCGGGAGAAGGTCTCTGCACGACGCGCAGGAAGGCATTTGAAACAACGCCTCAGAAAATTGCTCTTTTACAAGTGTCGCGGGGCGAACAGATGTAAAATACTTGCGTGTGTAGCACGCCGGATGGCTCAGTAGAATGGCGTTCGAAGGCGGCTGAAGGTACGATATAATATGCTTTTCGACGGCGGCGAAACTTCAATAATCCAGAGGATCCAGCGAAGAAGGTGTTCGCTGAAGGAGATTAAATCTAAAGAACTCTCATGACGGGGCGCCCAATATATAGCTCTTGGCCACGCCCATCTTGGCGGGCTCTGACGCGCGCGGGCGCGAAGCGCGCTCATTGGTCGCGCATTCAGAGTCGCCCCGTCATTGGTTCGAGCAAGTTGCCGCAGCACAGCCAATGACCGAGCTCCTTCGTTCATTGCTGTCAGCTGTGCAGCTGCAATGCGTTTTACATAAAGACTTCAATATTCTCGAGAAAAGGAGTTTTCCCATAGCGTAAGCTACTTACGCAATAGGAGAGACCTCTCGAAAGGGAACTGACCTGCATTCCATTTTTAGCACCTCTCTTCCTCAAGCTCAGCTATTCTGCCACAATAGAAGCACATCAAAGAGACGCCCTGCAATTTCAGGACAATCACTTTTCCTCTTAGCCTAGAAACCAAGAATTTGTTTTCCAGCGTAGGTCTTTGTTCAGCTTGTGAAGTCTGAGGACTGATCTAATGCATTGTTCCTGCAGAGGGTGGAGTGCAGGATGAACAGTCTGATGAAGATGTTCCCACAGACACACACACGAGATTGAGATGTATCTTCACATGCACACACAGACAAACTCATTTACACACGTCACGCCAAAGGGTATGTATGTAGCACTTTAGAATAGAGTCTTATTCAAGGCCGTAGAGGAAGGGGAGGAGAGAAGAACGGAGGGTCGGGGTTCCATTCAATCCACTGGATTTGAATGACTTCATAACGTCTCAATTACACACATCCTAACTTTCTCATTTCAGACGTGCTTTCATGCTAAATTCAAAGCGTTGTGCTGAACCGCTGGGGAGCGTGTGAGAGTTTTAGGGTGTGGTGGAGGACATCCTGAGAGAGACTGTTGATGTAAAACATTTTTATTTGTTGCTGTGGAGATTGGCGAGGTGTGTCTCTGGTTCCCCCTGGTGGGCAGGGTGAGAACTGCAGCATTGAAAATCTCGCAAGAAGCAATTACTGATCGGTTTGTTCCTTAAACAGCTGGTTCTGATACACAGCTGCAAAAGACTGTTTGTATTATTTTAACGAGACACATATGTGAAGTGATAAACTAGGTATTGATGTGATATTTTTACACAAACTTATTTTCGGTGCTGATCTGTTGGTTTTGTTTGTCTGTGAAAAGATGTTCACCTCACCTCACTTCACTCCCAACAGCTTATCTTTCCCATGACTCCCTGCTCTGGTCTCCGTGGGTGACGGCCTGGCCCCTCCCTCTCCTTGCCGAGCCTTTCTCTTGTATGAATGGAGCTGGTTTACATCTCCATCTCAGGGTCAGGGTGGGAGTGTGAGTATGTGTGTGTTTTTTGCGCATGAAGTGTCAGCATGCTGGAAATACAACTCAAATGTATCAATGTAGCTTGGCATGATAAGTTTAAGCAATATCCCACTGATTAACACACACACATACACACAGTCTACAGACTCCATTGAATTACAGTATGTCAGAGTTGTCATGACTACAGCAGCATGAGAGAGAATACCCACAGAGCTTCTCAGAAAATACTGAAATTACACTGTCATAGGTCATTTCCATGACGACGCCCTTGATTTAGCACCAATCTCATCCTCATTAGCTGTCTGAAACAATGCCATGCTCACTGTACACCGTCTGTTCTGATGCTCAGACATAAAGAACTCCTGCTTCCTAACATATAGTTCAAACAAACAACAAACACTAGCCAGTTTGATTTATAGTGGTTCAATCCCATTAAACTGTATTCAGTTAACCAAGCTAGTCATACACACAAATGCCACACTGTCTGTGTACATTTCCCAGTTTAACTGAGCACCTTTATTTGCTGTATATACAGTATACACTTGGAGGTGGATATAGGATATGATACAATACGATATAATACAAATTCTGTTATAATACAATAACACAAAAAGGTGTTTTTTTTATAAGTCTTGTATACTTTTTATACTATATTTTCAAAACAGTGTGTATTTTAAAACGTTTAGCTCAGTGCACTGCTTTGCCCCATATACTTCCATTAAATTCTTTACTGCAAACACCATTTTAGCTTTGTTTGTTTTTTCAAATTGAAGGATGACTCTATATCTTTTTCTGTGGTTACAGAAGCTGTTGATGGAACTTGTAATAAATTCATATTTGAAATATATTAAATTTTAGCAAATGAGTAAGCTGAGTCATGGTAAACAAAGAATGAAAAAAGAAGGTGGTGGGAGAGAAAGAGAGTGTGGGCTTAAGAAAGAGAAGGAGGGAAAGAAGAATAGGATTCCTGTAGGGATAAAAAGGCAAGGGAAACGTCTCTCTCAGCACGGATAAATATTTGGGATAAGCCTGGTTTTCTCATGTAAAGTGGATCCAAGCCCTGAATCCAGAGTCCACACTACACACACACACACACACACACACACACGCATACGTGTGAACTACGTTGAACAACGTTAAGAGGTGCAGATTAGCTATTTTTCTCTCTCTCTCTCTCTCTCTCTCTCTTTCTCTCTACTATCTCTATCTCTCTTTCTCTCTCCCTGTCATATTCATACTCACTCTCACACATCACAAACAATGGCACACACTCATGTGTGAAATGAGCTTCATGAACACACACACGCACACTCACAGCAGGTCACAATACATGTGCTGGCATCCTAATCCAGCCTTAGAAAGGGGTTTTGGAATGGACTCTCTTTCAGGGCTCTAGAGGAAAGGGAGGAGAGCAAGGGAGTTCATTGACAACAGTTGCATTTGAGTGAGGATTTGGTTGATGATTTCATAAGGAATGCTCGAGTGAGCAGCAATGGACCCCCGGCCCTCTCCTTGGCCCCTCCTTCTCCTCATCTCTGGTCATTTACTTTTCTGGGGGCGTTTGTCCTCAAAAAGCCCCCCTACAGAAACTTTATTTTTCTGCCTTATTATAATTGACTGAATCCTTCTGCCTTCCTCCACACACAAGTACACTCTTCCTTCATATGCAATGCCATTATCTGTTATGAGTATAGATTTTGTATGATAAGTCATGTCTCAGGCTATTTGCATCCTCATAAACTCATTTGCCTCAATTGCATCATAAATTCGATCTCAGCAGCAGAAGGCAGTTTACAGACGAGAACTTTACAGTAAAGTGATGTCTGGACTGCAGGATCCACACCAGCAGCATATTCAATCATAATCAAACCAATATTGCTATTTAGCCTTATAGAATTACATATATCAATATCATTATACATTATATATCATTTTGTATATCAAATACTTTCTGTCAATTGTGCATTTATGCAAACTGAGAAATTAGTTTTTGTTAAAAAATTGCTTCATACCTGGTTCGTCCTGCTTCCGTTTTTTTTTTTTTTTGCTTCAAATCAAAATGTTATAATGTTGGGATTATTCTTCTGGTTTGGTTCAAGGCTTTGCTCTTAAGCTGCAGCAACATGTTAGTGAAATTTTGCAAATTTTGTGATTAAGCATTAAGCACTGCTTATACAGAAATCACTTTAAAACCGAGCAGCTTTCTGTTAGTCAACACAGTTAATTCACAGGACAAGCTTGAACACAAGCAAAATCTGTGCGGGGAATTTTTCGCCCTCACGCAAAACTTCAGATCCCGTGGGCAACAATAAATGTGACTGAGCTTTTAGATGGCATTTAGACTTGACATTGACATTAACAAGTGCCCTGTATCTGGATGTTGTCCAGACATGTATTGAAAAGACGAGTAAATGTGTTTCTGATTGGACTCTTATCTGCATGTCCTGGTCCTGAGGTAGTCAAGGATGCAGTGTAATCTAAACACTATCTAGTCATCATATCTGTATTGACCAATTGACGTCACACGTAACCCTGTCCGCTATTATTATGCTCTTCAGAAAATGTATCTGAAACATTGCACGGTTTATTGGTTATAATATTGCAAGAGAACAGAACTCAATGAGACTCTGTGTACACAACTCTGCCATTTTGAGTGGAATTCTTCTGCACAGTGACTAAATTCAGTGCCTCTGATTGGCGGTTCTGTTCATGTTCATGATTGGGTGATGATTCAATCTTTAATGGAAACATGTCTGTAGCTCAAACAGCAGAGCATGGCACTAGCAATGCCAAGGTCATGGGTTCGATTCCAAGGAAATGTATGAACTGATAAAAAGTATACCTTGAATGTCACTTTGGGATAAAAGCATCTGCTGGTAGCACTTTATTTTGCAGTCCTGATCCCCCGTATACATACTATGTACTTATAGTAATTACAATAACTGGGTACTAACTAACCCTGAACCTGCCCCTAAACCTAACCTTAAACCAGTTACCTTATATTACCCAGTACTTTCTAAGGTAAGTACACTGTAAGTACATGTAAGTGCATGTACTAAAATAAAGTGCAACCCATCAGCCTAATGCATTAATGTAAATCACCGGGCTTGCATTTGAATGCAAAGTGTAAAAAGGACCTTAAGCACGAATTATACTTTGATTTTTATGTGTAGGCTACTCTAGGTTATCCATGCTGTGTAAATTTTATCATCAGCATAATACGTGTGTTCTGAGTTTATGTAGTGTTTATGCATTATCCACTGTTCTGGATAATGCACTGTTTTGCATACTCACTTAAAAATAAAGATTCTTTGTTGGCATTTATGGTTCCATGAAGAACCTTTAACATCCACATTATATTGCACAAAAGGTTCTTTATTGTAGATAAAGGTTCTTTAGATTATTATAAGGTTCTTCACACTAAGAAAAAATGGTTCTGTTAAGAACTGTTTACTGAAAGGTTCTTTGTGGAACCAAAATTGGTTCTCCTATGGCATTACTGCAAACCCCCACTAAGGACTGTTCTATTTTTCCAGTTTCCCACTCTATCACCCGTGCCCACGAACCATGTTTTGAAACTTATTAATTGTTTTTTTTTGTTTTTTTGTATTCATATACGGAATAAAACTTCTATGTATATTCACTTTCTTATCTATTCTATTACATATACTTCAACATTCATGCATGCAGCCCACTCCTATCTCTCTCGAACATACATTCTGGGCTTCATTAATATTCTCCAGATACATTCCTGCATGCAACTTGGCTTGGATATTTTTTAGAGTCATTAGGGAGGGGGCTAATTGTGCTTATTATGCATAAAAATGGGACAGAATAATTAAAATAAACAAGAATTAGGTCAGAGGTCTGAACAATGGTAGTGCACAGGATTTTAATAAAACATTTTGAAGTGTTTATCTCATATTTTCACCTGAATTGTGAAAGCCATGTGTGTGCATGCAAAACAAATACAACTTATTATTTGGAAATATTCCTCAATATTCAGCATAAACAGAGCAGACAACTGGTGAAACAGAAAGAGCTATTAAAGAAGTTAATAACCGTTCGGGGTAAAAACACTGCAAGCATTCTGATTACGCATAACAAAAACGTGCACAGAGAAATGTCAAAAGTCTTTGCAAAAGTTCCTCATTTATATATTTATTTTTAGGTGAATATGTACATATCATGGAGTTAAGGTATATAAATAGATCATTAGCTCATTCATTACCATTTATTTTATCTTTCCTCCATTGTAGCTCTTACTTTTTCTTCATAGATCTGTCAGGGGTGGAGCATAGAGTTTGTTTTACAACCACAATGCTCAAACCCATCCATTACGGACCGAAAAATACACCTGTCCCTTTCTACATTCCTTTAATACTTTACAGGAATGTGAACCTGTGAAATTGCATTAGAAACGATCAGAGCTGTGGGACCAAGACCAGGTTCATTGTTTATATTGCTGTGCACTGAATACAGTATGAGGTCTCTGGAACAGAATGAGATTATTGTGAATAATGAAACTGTAGTAGGTTGATCGCGTGGGCTCTGGTGTTCGGCAGCTGTGGATCTTCTCTTTATTAATTCTGTTCTGGTTGAACAGAGACAGAAGAGTGATTTGCCGCCCTGGAGCCAAGCGCTGTAATGCGATTTGAGCACGGTAGCATACAGATGCTATATTATGTACACACATACACACAGGACAAAGTTATTACTGTTTTAGTTCCCCTGGAAACCTAATTTGTACTGCATGTGTGCTGGAATTGTCCTGTATAGGTGCACTTAGAGTTGCTCATTTAAGCATTCATTCATCCTCTCAGGGCCACACAGAATCCCCTGCCACAGAATTGAAACAGGCTCAAACAGCCATCATATACAAATTTCTAGAAAAAATGTGTCCATTGCACATTAATTTATGAAACATTTGGGCTCATTTGATTATGCTTTCTAGCTAATAAGTCCCCATGTAGTCAATCATTTTATCGCTTAAAACTCATCTTTGATCATCTAAATTACATATTTAAACGTTTTTTCCTTGACAAAATGTCTCCATGCCTTAAAATAGCTTGAATTTAACTTAATACCCTTCAGCCTCATTTAGCATACACCCGCCTCCAATCACTTACTCACACCAGCTCAGAGATCCACTCGTTGACAATCACATGTTGACCTGATTTGTTACAAGGTTTTTGACATCGGAAACACCAGCGATTTCAAACCGCTTTTTTGAGACTGTCTTTAGATCACTGCAGTTTTAAAGAGAAAATACTCAGCAATGGTGTTGACTCATGAATTTGCACATGGTTTGTCTTAAAGCATATTAAAAACACCAAATAGACATATAAACAATTTGAAACAATTTGGGACTTTAATTTGAAAGAATTCCATTGAGTTTCCCACAAATTCAGTGCAAAATTCTGTAGTTTCCCACCTTGGACCTGCTACTTGATATTTTTCATACTCACTCATTCATTTCTCATTGACTGACTTACACACTGATTTGTTAATCCCCTAACAAATTCAGTTATTCTCTCTCTAAACAGTTCTTTCAATTCTGAATCATCTGCTTTGGCGCAATGGCAGGAGGTTTGAAAATGGGGTTAATTAGTCATCAGATCCATCACTTTATTAGTAGAGTCACTACAACCCCAGAATAAGAGCCACATTATCAGTATAAATTGTTACGTCAGACGCGTGGTCGTTAAGCTAACGAGCTGAGGTTCTGGACTAGAATTAACGGAGATGCCATACATAATTAACAGTCAAAGTCTTCCTCTGTGCTATTAAAAACCAATTTACACCACGGCTGCACCCTACTAATGCCTGCAAGAGGAATTACACTCTCACCACATCTGGCACAGATCATTTTCTTTCCAGGTTCCTATCGGTCCTCCCTCTCCCACCATCTCTCTTTCTATTTCTAATACTCCTCTTTCCTCTTTCCTCTTTCTCTTTAGATGTCTCTGTTTACACCTTTCTCGCCATCCCAAACCAAGCCTCTCTTCCCTTTTGGATAAAAGAAACCATTAAAATCACAATATCTTAATAAGCCACATTCCCTGTGCCATCTGCAGAGATAAAATATATATATATATATATATGAGAGAGATAGAGGGAGATGAAGAGTTGTGAAAGCAGGTGTTTTCTGATTGTTTTGCTCTGGAGATCCTGTGCTGTCTCGCTGAACTCATTTCCTGTGTCCATTCCCTGATGACTGGCTGATTATCACAGGAAGATGAAGCTCACCTTATCAGGTGGCACTGAGACTTCTGAAGTACTCACTTTTGATTTCTAAAATTATCCACCAAAATGGGCTATGCTTACTTCTGCGCGCACACACACACACACACACACACACACTAGGAACTGTATGGACAGGGGGCCCTCTTGAATGCAGCAGTGCAATTTAACCATATTTCAAAGACAATAGAAGTAATTATACTATCAAATATAAAGATGTCCTTTTCTTTAAGATATAAAGAAAAACAATTACACTCAGTAAACATAAGTATATACTCTTAAAGTATATTATTTCCGAAATAAGTACTATTTTCTCAGTATGCTAAAGTGTACTTCTTTTTCACAAGAGACCTCTTATCCATATTCCACTGATATAGGAAACCAAAAATAAGAGAGCTGTGCTTATCACTTATTTAATATTACTTTTAAAGTAATTACACGTATGATTTTCATCTACCATATTATAAAATAAAAAAATAAAAATCCTATCATTTTCAGTGAAGTTATATGACCTGAGTCATATCTAGGGATCAGAATATCACAGTGACATAAAAGTGGGATTTTTAGACCTAGGCAATCATCATAGAACTATCATCTAGAAACACCTCAGCAACTATCTAACTACCATTTACAAACCTTAGCAACAACAAGATGACAGAGAAACATTTGGGTATTAGGGGGTTTAATAATGGATACACAGTCCGTCACAGCCTTTCGCTGTCTGTCTGTCTGTCTGTCTGTCTGTGTGTGTGTGTGTGTGTCAGCTCTGGTTAGTGTCAGTGAGTGTGTATGACGAGTGAAGGTGAGAGCAGGGTACAGTCTCTGGCATGGTGCCATGTTTATCCTAACCTTCAACACTGTGTCGTGCGTCACCACAGAGATGGAGATGGCCTGCTCATCCTGACACAAACAGGACATTAATCACACACACACATAGATAAGCACCAGCATACAGTCCTCTCAAAATCAGCTTGGAACTGACCTATTATAACCAATCACAAATAATCGATGATTATCTAAAGTGTCCATCTGAGAGCAATGTGCACAGATACCTGTCCTAAACGGTGCTTATTTGTAAAAATCTATGGACTGGTTTCACAGACAGGGCTTAGATTAAACTAGGAGTAGGCCTTTATTACATGGTGTACATCTTGAGACAAAACAATGGCACTGACATATTTTAGCAAATGTCAGTGAAAGTTGCTTTTAGTTAAATCAGCTCAAACATGCATCTTAGTCTGGGACTAGGCTTAAGCCTTTTCTGTGAAACCGGGGGTATGTGCTGAATTAACGATAGAAATAAAAGAGTAGAGGGACTGAATGTTTGGACTGCCACACTGACATCTCCACACTCTTTTTTCCCCTCTGTGCTGTGTTAAACATGTATATCTGCTTCCTGTCACTGGCACCAGAAACACAATAGACTGGCCTCAGCTCAGTGAGGAGAACCTCTCATGCAGGTACTGTAAGCAGGACACAGACACAAACAGCCAGTGAGGACACGCAGCTACGGCATCATGGGTTTACCTGTAGACACGCACATAAGGAAGATTACATGACCGATTCACAGCTACACATTCAACACACGCACTCAGCTCAATACCAAATGCAGCATAACACAGGAGACCTTCAGGGACTAATAACATGCACATACAGTCACGAGCATTCAGATCTGTGCACCTTTCTGCAAAAAATAAAAAATAAATCACAAAACTTTTTCACATGGAGACCTTTCATACTATACAATACAGATATTCTGGAATTTTAGTAGAACTCCACAATATATTGAACTGTGATTAGATTTGACAAGATACCAAAGTCTGCCATCAAAAGTCAGAGAACTCATGCTGAAAACTCCAGCATAAACCAGCCTGGACCAACATCCTGCTATGCTGGAGTTTGTCCTGGTTTATGCTGATATAGTGCTAGACTGGTCAGCATCCCATGCATGCAACCTTATGCTGCTAACCCTGGCCCTAACAGAAAACTTTCTGCATTTTAAATGTATACCTGGATAACAGCTGTAAATCTCTCCCACAAAAATACATGTGCTGTAAAATATTCTGTCTGCCATATGAGGTGCTACAGGTCAAAGGTTAAGCATGTAATGCTGCACAGATGTTCACATGACTCTGAACACACTACAGTACATGTCTTTGAACACAAACACATAGTGCTGGGGTCAGACAAGTAAGGCTTTTGTTGTAAACAGGGAAAGTGTTTATGAGCCAGCCATGACAGCTGAACCTGCAAGCCATATTTCTTTCACATTTTAATAAGTGGAGTGAAAAGAAATTAGCCCTTTTTCTTTTTCCTACCCTCTTTTTTTCCTCTCTCTCCCTTTTGCACTCTGTTTCTCACTTTAATTCATCCTTTTCTGCGGTCATTTTTATTTTGATAATGTGCATAACCTTGGCAGGCTTCACTTTGTGACTTCCTTCTGAACTGTGTTAACTGTAAAGGAGGTTTGTTTGGGTAACTTGAATTGATCTTCTTGTTTCAACCACCTTTGTGAGACCGGTCCCCTCACCTGCTGCTAATGAACCAGACAGGGGTCAAAATCTGACACAAAGGGGTAAAACTCCATAAACAATGACTGAAAGCCTGATCTTTTACCTTGAGGTGTTTTTTTTATCTAAGATGTTTCTACATAAACAGGTCAGAGATTCATCTTCCATTCACGGACAGTTCTGGTGTTGATTGCTCCATTATCAGACTTCAGCCTTGTAGTTGCAAACAGACACATTAATATTTGACGAAAGCAACAGGCCTCCTTTGTTAGCAAATGAGCTGCTGTGACTTAATGAGCAGCTTAAGGGAGTAGGTTTGTTCCCTGATAATGAGAGAAGAGGAAGAAGAATAGATAAGAGAGTGGTTATGAAAAGGAGTTACAGTGTTCACAGGGGAATCAGTCTTTGCATTCTGCCATCATCATAATCATCATTATAAGGGCCCATTTCTCCCAGGAAAGCATATAAAGCACAACTATTTTTAGCCTTTCATCCAAAAGTTCTACATTTCTGTCTCTTGTTATTATCCATCATCTATCTGCAGTTATGTAATTAGAATGTTGATCTCAGTGAACCCTGAAGCCATCAAAATGCTAATTAAAGCACCTCTGCTAAAATATCAAAACTAAAAATGACACTACCGTTTAAAGGTTTGGTGTCAGTGAGATTGGTTTTAAAGATATACTTTTGTAATAATTTATCATTTATAATACTTTTATTTAGCAAGGACGCATTAAATGGATCAAAAGTAAGACATTTATAATTTTACAAAGCAGCACAACTGTTTTCAACATTAATAATAATAAGATTATTTTCTTGAGCATCAAATCAGCATATTAGAATGATTTCTGAAGGATCATGTGACACTGAAGACTGGAGTAATGATGCCGAAAATTCAGCTTTGCCATCATGAATAAATAACATTTTAAAATATATTCAAATAGAAAAAAAAGTTATTTAAAACTGTAATAATATATTACATATTTATTACATATGTAATAATATATTACATTCTTTCAAAAACATTCTTAAAAAATATTTCCGACCCCACACTTTTGAACAGTATATACACACATGAAAATTATTGATAATCAACAGGTTGAGGCAGTTGTTGGACGAATAGTAAATCCTATGGAAGCACCATGTTAGTAGTCATAATGGTAATAATGGTTGATAAATGTGAATTATTTTATAATTGTCTATATCAGCCTGATAAATAAATTCATATATTTTAACTGATCAATTTTAGCTTAAGCACAATTATTTTATGTTTATTAAGATACTTTTTTAATGGCACAAATGCATTTAGTTTTTTCCCCCTGATATTTATGGAAGTTATATTTTCTATTTATCCTCTAATAAAGGAAGGGTTGTTTTTATTCTAATGGTTCAAATACCTTTTTTTTATCTATGATTGTGTTACAAGAAAGATTTTTTTCTGCAGTTCTGCTGATTTTAAAATTAAATTGTTTGTTATCAGTGCAGCCAATGGGTCCACTAATAAAGGTTTAGTTTCAGTCCAAATGTAAGTGATGACCTGTTCCTAAACAAGTTACCCGAATGAGGACAAATATTCAAAACGACAAGTAACTAACAGGAATTTCAGACAGAATATTTTCCAGCCTCTCTAATCCACATAGTTTCCTGCGTCCTGAATGAGCTTTATCTGCATACTTCTAATCTGGACCTCCGGAGTGGCGATATATGGGGTATTCACAGGTTTTTTAGTGCCTGTGTATATTAGATTTCTCTGGGGATCACCTTTCCCTCCACATCTAAGAGCCAGTCCAGAGTGGGTGTGTTATGGGGCATAATTTGGCACCGAAATCAAAATCTCCAGCTGAACATATGCGTGTGCTTGTGTGAGTGTAGGCAGTTTTTAACAGGCTTTTAAGCTCTTCTCTTCCATTGGTGGACCGCAGTGGATAATGTCAAATGTAACCCTGGTTGCCGTGGTGACTGACCCTGCAGTCATTAGATTGATATTTGGCGTGGGCTGTATAGATGTGAGCTGTCTGTTTTGATCTGTGAACTATCCCCCCCATCGCCCGTCTCTCTGCTCTTTTCATTCTCAGCCAGAATAGCAGCAAATACTGTTATGATTGGCAGGGTGTTTTCAAGTGTGGGCAAATATGATGAATTCTCTCTTTCTCCCTCTTGCTCTTTCATGTTCTCTTTTTTAATATAGTAGCCCCAGCAGAATTGTTGAGACAATGTAATTTTTTTTAATTTATTTTTTTGCAGTCTATATATTAATCTTTTGGTCTGGTAGTCTAGTTGGTAAACCAGGACTGTACAAAACACTCTTAGATAAGTAAATAAGGCTGAAAAATAAACTCTCTTTGTAATTCATCCAAGGCACTTTCACTACAATTCATAAGTGTTTTACTTTCCTGTACATTTTCGTATGATCTGTTTACACACTACTGATGGTTTAAGGGTGGATCTTCCTAGAGCAAAAAAAAATAAATAATAATTTCTAAGAATGCTTTGCTAACGTTCCCATTCAATTAGAAACATTATTTGTCGATGTTCTTTGACTGGTTAAAATGTCTAGGTTTTTTTTATGTTTTAAAAACATTTTTTTTCCTTGGTTATGCACATGTTAAAGCTGCAGTCCGTAACTTTTTTCTGTTCAAAATTGTAAAAAATTATATAATAAGCGAGTACATCAAGAATCAATTTTCCAAACCGTGTATTTGTCTTATCCCGAATCACTAAGTTACATCTATGACGTGTATATATTTGTTTCTATTTTAGACTGGTTCGGGTTGTATCACTGCAGGGTAGCCCAATACCTGCGTGACTCGTCATAGAAAAAAACAGAGAGATGTAGCTCTGGCTACAATGTTCAAAAACAGTTCTACATTAACACTTCAGCTACTGCACTAAGATAAAAACCAGATGAGATAGTTCCTTATAATCAATAATTACAGAATAAGTTTAGCCTCATTAAAAAACTATAACAAATAATAAAGAATTAGTTAATTACTAAACAAACTTTCATTTTAAAATAATGGTCTAGATCACTAGTAGTTCCTGCAGAGTGACTAGGTAACACTTGACTAATAAGGGATGCATTTTATGACCCTGTTCAGGGTGAAAAAAAATCCCACAATTGCTCACTTCTAAGACTTATCTTAATGTTGTGATAAGTAATTAATTGGTAAATCTTTATCATTTGTCATAGTTAATATTTCTTAATGCCGTCCAGGACCATGGGCAAAAGTGTTGACTTAAGGTCAAACTAACAAAATGAGCACAGAAAATTTGAACCATGTCATGTGACCCACACTCCAAACAGACTCAATATGATAATGATAACAGTATTGGATGAAAAATTTGTTTTCGTGCCTCCTACTAGAGAATAAAGAGTATGTATCCTGTGGTGCACATTGCCTGTTTAAAAAAGTAACATGTTAGGCCTATATATTTTGCCTTTAATATATGCATTGTGTGGTAACCGTTTTATAAAACCAATACGCCCCGTGAAGACGTGGTTTACTGTGAATGTAAAACTCCGCTCCACGTCGTGAGTAACAACGCGCCTTAGGTGTTCTAAATTCAATGTATGCCACGGCTTCTTGGGGCTTATTGCTTTAATTTGTTTAACATGACTTCCTGCACAGTTACCTAATGATAGACCATTATTCTAAAATGTTACCTTTATGAGTCCAAACAGTGTGTGCCTGTAATATAAAGAAACCTGGTCCCACTGGGGCACAAATATTTTATAGTTGCAGTGTTGAACAGTTTAGTTACACTTTGACATTTAACAATCAAGTAAATAAATCAAACTACAAAATAATGTCATCTCATGCAGGACAGCAGCATGCAAAACATGACATGTTGGTGACCAGCATTGGTGACATTCTGATCTTTTTTTTTTAGAAGTGAAAGAAGAGAAAGTGTTGTAGGAACATGTGGTAAGCAGGGCGAGGCCGAGAGCTGTGGGAACGGAGCGAGGCCGGTGCCGCGAGTGCTAACACCGGTCCCGAGTCTCACGGAGGAGCTCCGGAAGGATAAGAGGAGGAGTGATGACAGTGAAGGATAAGAGAGGACAAGGCCTGGACTTTATGTTGTGTTTTGTTTTAATTTATGTGGCCAACGCCCGTGAGGGGCTGCCGCTTTACTTAAGTATTGTTTGTTTATTTTATTATTAAATTTGATCATTTGCCGGTTCCCGCCTCCTTCTTCCCTGAGCCTTAAACATTGCTACAGTACATGTATAGCACAGAGAGAGAAAGAACGACAGAATAGAAAAAAACATAGAATAAAGATATTAGGATATAAGAATGTAAAAAAACATCCAAGAGACACTTTCAAATGCTAAGCACCCAATCAAGATAAAACGTTCAGACTGCGTGTGCCTGTGATGTGATGCAACCTGAAGTAAGAGAAGCAGTGGAGAAAGTGAAGAGTTCAGCTGTGGCACTGGGGATATGATCAGTTCACACCTTCAGTAAATGAGAAGTACAAGAGAGTTCAAACAGTTCACAGAGAGGAAAGAGGTCTCTGCCGTGAGTGTGAAGAAATAGAGACTCAGGGCAGGCTCGGATTACATGGCTATGCGCTTTTATTACAGGGGATATCGGTAAGTGATAGAGACGGGAAAAGGGAAGGATTTGTGGATGTGTTTACAAATTGTGTGAAGGCTGCACCAAAATGATCAAACATAAATTCTTTCTCCATAGAAATGTTTGTATTTTTTTAATCATCTTCAGACAGAGTAGACTGACCCGCAGGAAAAATGTATTACTCAGACTTTGCCCTTTGACCCCATTTAGAGTTTTAACTCAATAATGCCTATCATATTTGATACGGAAAATTCTAAGGCCTCTAAATGATCAAGATGATCAAAACCTTGCTGATAAACCTGTTGGTTTTCTATCTAGTACTTCTATTCTATCTATACATGTGTATTGTAGGTATCAAATATGATACAATGTACATTTGTACATCTCTCAATCATCATTGTTTTACACCCACAATAAAAACTTTGATCATAAAACGAAGAATTTAAATATCATCTTACAAAGATTTTGTGAGGCTTATGTACAGGGTTAACATCGGTTTCAGGCGATCTAAAGGTTTTTTAAATCTTTAGAAAGGTTTTTTTTGGTAACACTATTTTACAGTGTCCTTGTTACACGTTACATGTAGTTCCCATAGTAAATACTATAAATTGTGCATAATACATGTAAGTAACCACACCCTAATCCTAACCTATATGTCATTATTATTACTCAGTACTTAAATGTCTAATTACACTGTAATACGAACACATTCAAATAAAGTGTAACCTTGTTTTTTTGGGGGTTTTTTTTGCATGCAGTAACACAGTGATGTAGTAACACATAGTCATAAAATGAAAGACCTTGCACATTTACAAAACTGCAATTTTCCAAACTTTCAGACACTGTTCCTCCTATATACTCAGGGTTGGCCTTAACTTACTGGACAGCCGTTTAGTTGAGTGTCTTTTCTTTTGCACCAAGGCTATTGGTAACTATGGCAACCTCACCCTCTCATTGTCACCAGGACTTAAGGTTTGAAAACAATGTACGCCGTTATAAAAGGTATTTGTGTGCGTGTGTGTGTGTGCGTGTGTCAGTGATAGATGAAGTGCAGCGTGCTCTGCAGATATATGACTCTGTGTCTGACTGCACTACAGACCTGCCACTGTTTCAGCGGCAAACATTTCACTCCCAACTTCCTACAGACAGCGAGAGAGAAAGGGAGAAAAGAGAGGAAGAGGCAGGGAGGAAGAGAAAGAGACAGATTGGGCAGGAGTGCTTTTAAAACTAACACCACACAAAGAGCTAATTCAGAAGCCGGCCTGCACCTGCCTCCATACACTACAGACGCACACGCTCTCACAGTAAAACTTTACACAGACAAGAATGCCTTGTCATTGCATCTTTGTGTTTTCATGCTCAAATGGGCACATTAGCCACAATGCTTCGCTTCTTGAATCACACAAGCATACTAGAAACTAGCCCTAAGAAAGTTAAAAGTCCAAAACTTTAAAGATTTGGAAGTTGACATGAAATACTTTTGGGAAGTTCTACAATGTGACACGCTCTAAAACTATTATAAAGCATTTTTATATTTTTTGTTTTTATTATTATTTCAATAAAATGTGTGTACTATATTTTAGTTTGAAAATGTTTTTTTTAGATATTTTTAGGGGATTTTATGGTGCTAAAATATATTTATGCAGTAGTTCTAATCCCTTTATTCACTTTTTGAGCATAGACCAACTCTTAAAACTGTCGTAAATCTTGAATGCTTTGGAGCACAGACTTAAATGTGGTCTCTTTTTAAAGGTGACACATGGCAGATTATTGCTAAAAAAAGTTTTCAAAAGTTAACTTGAAAAAAGTTGTAAAAATGTACATTTATTGTTATGAAAAATGCACAAAAATACCATTTTACATTTTTATATGAAGTATATATTTTCAAAACACACGTTTTACTCTAAAACTGTAAGAAAATCAAAGCCATTAATCTAAACAAGCTGTGTTCCAAATTTAAGGGTTGACATCTTTAAAATTTGCTTTCAGTAAGAATTTGTTTGTGCGCAGTGCCAAACTTTTCCACTAGATGAAATTCGTCTCCCATTCATTTCCAATACAGTCATTTTGACCACGAGGAGTAAAAGTGTGACGTTTTATTAGGACCATTTAACCTTTTCAAATCATGTCCATGATTTTTTTTTGCCAAAACCTTTACCAAGTTTCATACCATTCTGATGAAGGAAAAAAAAAAAAATTACCTTTTGGTCAAAAATGACCGAACAGCACCAGACAAAGAATAAATTATTGTTGTTGTTGCCGTTAATCCATTTGTTAAATTAATACATTAAAGTAATTAATTTAGCAAATATGTTTTTATACATCTTAATATAATATGATAATTATTTTGTTTGCAGCTTTTATGAAATGTTAATTGAAAGACATTTTAAAGGGATAGTTCAAATTAAAATTCTGTCATCGTTTACTCAGCCTCAAGTTGTTCCAAACCTGTATGAATTTCTGTCTTCTGCTAAACACAAAAGAAGATATTTTGAAGAATATGGTTAACTAAACAGTTGATGGGCCCCATTGACTTCCATATCATGGGGGAAAAAATACCATGGAAGTCAATGGGGCTCATCAACTCTGGTTTCCAACATTGTTAAAAATTTCTTCTGAGTTCAGCAGAGGAAAGAAAGGTTTAGAACAACTTGAGGGTGAGTAAATGATGACAGAATTTTCATTTTTGGGTGAACTATCCCTGTAAAATTATACCTCAAGACAATTAAAAATTGAAATAGCCTATCGAAGACAAACAGTGGTTTAAAATTCTTTGGAAAAAAAAGAAAAAGGATAACATTATCAACTACAGGACCACAGGTACCATTTTCCTTTATACATTCATGCAAATTAAATTTAACATTGATGTTGAGAATTTTCCAAGTGTGTATTTTTTTTACATGCATACACATAGACACAATAACTCACATCATTCACTGTGGATTTGCATCTCTCAAGACTAAACAAACCGAATGAGCATGTCAACATATCCACACAACAAACAACACCCTCTGCCAATCTATACACACTTTGTTATCCCTCACAAACACTGTACTAGCCCATTTTCACACTAACAAGAGGCCAGAGGTCTGTTTGTGGGGCAGTTTACAGGGTGGAGGAGTGTCTTTGAAGAGCGAGAGAAAGAAAAAGAGGGCAGCCAACAGGACGGGGGCTTACACCACCCTGTGTGCCAGGCTGTTTGGCAGCTCATGGGCACTTTTTCAGGTGGCATCTGTAGTAAAACTTCCAGCCACACCAACGCACATACTCCTGTGCTGCTGTCACAATGCAGCATGTGAACGTCTGGTATGGTACGACACTTGAGCTCTGTGTGTGGAGACACATAGCGCCTTCCTCTGATAGTATTTAACATCACACAGTGCACCAGTGCAGATGATGTGGAAGCATAATAATTGTGTGTTCTCTAATATGATGATTTAGAGCATGGGACCCATGGTTTGACTTTGTATATTATAATCATATAATTATAAAATGTATAATAAATTACATACATTTTAAGAATCATTCACTGACACTGCTGTATGAACAGTATAAGTTAATGCTAATAAATAGCAGTCCCTAACTAGTTTTTGTTAATACAAAAAAAGTAGGTTGGTATGAGCCACCACAGTTATTAAAAATATGGAAAATAACTAAAAGAAGTGAAAAACATGGTATTTTGGAAACTACAGTTAAATTCACAATACTAGCTTGAACTGTTAACCCTCTGGTTCCCTTTCAGTCGATAACGTCAGACGTAGTCGACGGTCGACTGAATGGGGATCGCGTCAGAGAGCCAATGTTCTTTGAGTACTATTGAACGAGCCAATGGAATTGGCGTGCGTGATTTGCATCACACACTCCGCCCCCGCGGCGCGGGTATAAATACGGAAGTGGATGCACGCACTAGTTGCCTTTCGCTTCGGAGCCGATCGTCTTTGATGTCTCTGAAGAGTGCTGTTGTATTCAACGAGCGAGTGTTCTTGCGGGAAGACCTCCCAGTTTTGGTGTTCTACAGCGTGGTGCAGCGGTGATCGCGAGCTTCTCAGCTCTCAACTGCTGTTTTAACAGCATCAAATTTCTACTGTTTTGTTGTGTGTTGACGGTTGATTAGAGGGTGAGAAGTGAGTGCTTCACTATTTTGGTTGAAAGACTAATTCAGTGTTTGCCACAGTCATTCCCTGTGTGCTCCGGCACTGGTGACGGTCCCATTTCCTAAAAGAGCAATACGGGTATGAGTGTGTCTTTTTCAAGATGCCATTCCATCCGTGCGTTTCTGGGTGCGGTATGGCGCTGTCTCCTTCTGACGGTCACGAAAGCTGTGTCACATGTTTGGGCTTACAGCATGCTGAGGCAGCTTTTGTGGATGACTCATGTTCCCATTGCAGGAACATGTCCATCTCGGTGTTGAGATCTAGACTCACCTTCGTCAAAAGCGTCGGTGCAGTCCCCGCCTCTGGGCCCCGCCCTTGTTCTTCCTCTGGGTTACCTTCCCAGAGAAAGACTGGGGTGCCGTCCAAGCTGGGTGATCTGAGGATCACAGTGAGGGGTAATCTGCCCGGCCATGCCCCGTGGATCCCTCACTCCTCTTTCGCACCGCAGCCGTTGGAGCTCCCCAGTGAACCTGCTGGTCCCTCTGTAGTGGACCGACCAGTCATTTCATTTGGGGCCCCTCCAGGGGACAGTATGTCAATCGCAGCATCGGAGGGGGAGCTGGACTCTGGAGATGACGACTCGGCTGCGCTGCCTCCTCCTGGGAGACCAGTGTTGTCCGAGCCAGATCCAGAAATGTCAGCTATGCTGAAAAAGGCCGCCGAGGCGGTAGGGCTCGTGTGGAACCCTCCACCGTGTCCCGAGCCGTCTCGGTTGGATGATTGGTTTATCAGGGCGGGCGGTGCTGGTTCTCAGCCCGCCGCCCCGGTACCTTTCTTTCCTGAAGTGCATGAGGAGCTTACGAGGGCATGGATGGCACCTTTCTCTGCCAGAAACCGCCTAAACCTGGCTGATATGAGAGAAGCGGACACGGTTCGGTTCCTGGACTCTCCCATTTCCCAGGTTGGGTTATTCGGCGACGCTGTGGAGAATTTCGCCCAGCAGTTCTCTACAGCCCAGAGGCAGACGGAGGCTATCCGACACATCCTGCCCCAGCGGGACGCTGCTGCCTTCACCCACCCGCCGAGGTCAGATCCTCTGCCTGCACATCGCTGAGGCTCCCGCTGAACCATCGCAGCAGCTTACACCCAGGTCCCGGTGTGGAGCCGGCCGCGGAAGGGGCGCCCAGCCCGCTCCAGGCACTGCCAAGCTAGGTGGTAAGCGACAGCGAAAACGCTGAACTTGGACGGGCCCCCCAGGGATGGAGAACTTGCTCTTGGAGTGGTAACCGATCCACTCCCTCTGGCCGGTTGGAGGGCTGGCTGGAGTTTTTGTTGTGTGTGTGTTTGTTCCGCCGCTGACCCCTGTAAAAATGGGGTCAGTGGTACCCACATTTTCAGAAAAAGAGCAAATTTCTCTATTCCTGGGTCCCAAGAGGACCAGTTGGCGAGTGTGACCCTGTATAGCCTTACACCCCTCAGCTCTCCCTTGGTCGCCAGCAGGCAGCATGGTGCGTTTGAGGACCGGTCTCCGACTTCTCACGTGCCCCCTGCCACTAGTGGAGTCAGGTAAGTGTTGCGCAGCACACTAACACCACACTCTCCACTTTACTGCCCCACTTCAGGCTATGCTTCGTTCTCAAGTCAGTGATAAATATCACACTTTGTGTTGAGCAGACGTGCTCCTGGACTCCAGTGATATCCATCACACCTTGTGTTGAGCAGTGCTCCTGACTTGTCCATGTATATCTTGTCTTGCTGGCGAAGGACTTGATTAGCCGCCTCCAGCCGGTATGAAGACTAGTTGTAAACTCATTCTTCATGCTATTAAGTGGTGGGTCGTGACCATCCTGGCCCAGGTTTGGTCTGCAGCTTCGACCTGAATTCAGATCTCTACCTTCTGCGCCGCAGGCCATCCTGTGTGTTGCGCGTGAGGGTTGAAGTATCAGTACAGTCCCTTCGAGTGCTCCAGAGTCCGTTGGGTCTTCAGGTCAACTTTGAAAGAGTAATCTCGCCCACGGGTTGGGTATCTCTTTTTCAGTTTTGGAGTGGACTCTGTCCAATACGTCTCTTCAGTTAGAGTGTGTTCAGCTGGTGCTTATTGAAGTGAGAAAGGGTCTCTCTGAAAGGAACTTGCAGAGGCTCCTGGGGCATATAGTAGATGCAGTCACTTGGCTTCCTCCATATGAAGACCGCTTCAGCGCTAGCTTTTCGATTGAGTCCCGAGGTGACCGTGGCAGAGCAGCTCTCCCTGTGTGACTACGTCATCCCGGTCTGCTGTCAAACCCTCAGCAGCTGAGGGGCCATGAAAGGGCTTGTTTTAACGGGGGCCTGGGCGACCCTCGACTACACGGGCATTCGTGCCTCGAGTTGTTAGACATTACGATCGTTGCGTAAGCTTCCCTTGCAAGTCACAACTCACCCGTCACCTCCTCCTTGGAGTCTCAAGCTTCTGAGGACGCTTTGTTTCACTTTTCCCGCTCTACTCAATCGTGCCGCCGACGAGCCTCACGACAGTTACAGCCAGGGTGAGTGGAGACTCCACCCCCTGGGGTACAGCTGGGTCATGACCACTCCGGGGCCGCTCAGTTGCCTCACCGGGTTCGTCTCCCTGCCAGTTGTTTCTGTCCGAGCGGACAACCCTTGGACAGACACTGGCTCTCAGCTGCCCCAGGGGCCCGCAGAAATGCGTTTCCCCAGTGAGCCTCCTAAAAGCGACTGCGACTCGGGGTCGCCTTGCGCCTGCTCAAGTCTGTGAATTTATCACACTTCATGTTGAGCAGAAATGCTCCTGAAACTCAGTGAAGTTCATCGCACTCAGGTGTTGAGCAGCAATGCTCCTGTGGCTCAGTGAATTCATCGCACTCAGGTGTTGAGCAGAAATGCTCCTGAAGCCCAGTGAATTCTTTCACACTCGTGTTGAGCAGAAATGCTCCTGTGCTCAGTGAGGTTCTTCGCACTCAAGTGTTGAGCAGAAATGCTCCTGTAGCTCAGTGAGTTTCTCACACTCAGGTGTTGAGCAGAAATGCTCCTGTAGCGCAGTGATCTTCACATGTCGTGTTGAGCAGTGCTCCTGTCTTTTGCGCCCGTCGCTTGCACCTCGGTGCCAAGTCAGGAGGGAACAGGTCTTCATAGTTGCCCCTTATTGGCCCAACCTGACCTGGTTCCCATTGACAGCCTTTCTGACTTCCCCTGATTCAGGGACGGGGCATGATGGCACCCGCGTTCTACCCCTGGAGATTCCGGGCGGTTCTACATCTGAACGTGGAGGTTCAGGCGGCTATCACAGAAATGTGATAGTTACCATCACTTCTGCGAGCACCCCCTAAGAGGTGGTGTGCTTACGCATTAGAAGTGAAACCTAGTCGTTGAGTGCTTCTCTCCTTAGGAGATCCTGTAAGCTTTCGATCATTTCAGTGCTCTCTTTCCTGCAAAGATGGGTTGAAGTGGCTGTTTTCCTCCTCCCTCAAAATAATGTTGCCTCTGTATTTTTGACGCATCATGATGCAGAAGCATAGGAAGCACGTCCTGATCGTCAGGTTCCTGAGGGAGCAGGGTATTGTCCTTGTGTCCCTCTTTATCCTCTTGGGCCTTATCTCCGGTGCAACTGCACTGCAGAAACCGCCCCTGAGCCACTGCAGGCAGTGAGTTAAAAATTCTGTTAAATCAGTTCTCCTGCTCGCTTGGTCTCTACTAGAGGGTAGGGACTTGCTCGCTTTCGGTCAACGTTTTTGCCTGGAGTTCGGGCCGGATAACTCTCATGATCCGAGACCCCGGCCTGGATTGTGCCCAAGGTTCCTACCTCTCCTGTAATAGGGTCAGGTGGTGAGCCTGCAAGCGCTGCCTGGAGGAGGCAGACCCAGCCCTGGCTTCTCTGTCCATCTGCTTCATAGCGGTAATAGACATGTACAGAACGCAGCCTTAGACCTCAGACCAGCTCTTATCTGTTAGGAATCAGCAGAGAGGGAAGGCTGTTTCAAAGCAAATTGGCCCACTGATATGGTTGCCTTATTTTCTGTGAAAGATTCCAAGATGCTCTTGTCCACTTAGGTGTCGAGCTCCTCTATGATGAGTGTTTTTGCTCCGCCTGGGCGTTGACAGAGTGCTTTGCTGACAGATTTAGAGTTGGGGGCTGGGCGACACCTATTGAACCGCTGCTTCCCGTGGGCTCCCTTCTCATGAAGCCAGTTTCAGCGTGAGCTCGGTTCAAGTGTCGGCTTGCTGCGCCATTCCCCTCCTATGGACTGGATACGTGCGCTTTCTACTCCAGTTGAGTTCCCTTAAACCGAACCCTGTTGAGTTCCTCCATACCCCTCCGACGTCAGACGTGCGGAACGTCTGGTGTCAGGCCTACCACTCGTAAGCAGTGTGGAACCTGTGTTAGGCTGGGTCCATATGTTGCAGTCCCTACGGTGATCCCATATGTGTATTCTTCCACGATACAACTCCCTACTGCGAGCCCGTGTCTTCCCTCGGCAGAGTCTCTCTGCCGTCACTGTCCGGTGAGTCTCCCCCGTCTTAGGCTGGAGCCACCCCAGTGACATTCCATATGTTATACTGCCCGGTCCGCCCAGTTCATATGTGTATTCTCCACCTTACCTCCCTCTGGGTTGGATGTGGCTTCCGCAGCGTCCCTTCCTTCCAATGTACGGGGAACGCTTCCCCAGTGGTCCTGTAGGAACAGCAGTGACTTCCCTGGCCTAAGCCCTGTCCTTCCCCGCCTTAAAAGTGCAGGGGCATCAGGAGGCTTTTGTCTAGGCACTGGAAGGTGGCAGCTTTAATGGCGTTTTCAAAGGTTATGCCCATTCAGTCGACCGTCGACTACGTCTGACGTTATCGACTGAAAGGGAACGTCCTGGTTGCGTATGCAACCCCCGTTCCCTGAAGGAGGGAACGGAGGACGTAGTCCCCTTGCCACTACCGCTGGACCACCGCTGACCCGGGTTACGCTCGGCTCCTCAGCGAAAAAGCAACTAGTGCGTGCATCCACTTCCGTATTTATACCCGCGCCGCGCATGACGATGCAAATCACGCATGGCGATGCAAATCACGCACGCCAATTCCATTGGCTCGTTCAATAGTACTCGAAGAACATTGGCTCTCTGACGCGATCCCCATTCAGTCAACCGTCGACTACGTCCTCCATTCCCTCCTTCAGGGAACGGGGGTTGCATACGCAACCAGGACGTTCTCTTCACATCAATCAAAAATTACTGAATTTTTTAATAATTCAATAAAATTAATGTGCTTTATTTTAGTTTTATAATGTTTTTTTATTTAATATTTTGCATTTTTGGAACTAAATTATATTTATGCAGTAGTTATAATCTATTCACTTTTTGAGCCGAAATAAATACATCTTGAATGCTTTGGAGCACAGACTTAAGTTTGGTCTCTTTTTAAAGACGACACATGGCAAAATTATTGCTGAAGTGAAAAAAAGTTTTTAAAATGTGAACCTTTTAAAAAAAAATAAAAAAAAAAATAAAAAAAAAATATACAGAATTGTACACAGTTATTGTTATTAAAAAATCACCAAAAAAATCAAATTTTCAATTTTATATGAAATATATATATTACAAAACACGTTTTACTCTAAAAATAAAAAAATAAAAAATAAAAGCCATTCATCTAAACAAGCTGTATTACAAATTTGAGTTTATAGATATCTAAAAAAAATAAAAAATTAGCTTTCAGTAAGATTTTGTTTTGGCGCAGTACCAAACGTTTCCACTAGATGGAATTTGTTTCCAGTGCCTCATTTTTGACGCAAGAAGTACAAGTGTGACCATTTTTTTCAGGACCATTTAATCTTTTCAAATCATGTCCATGATTGTGTGTGTGTGTGTGTGTGTGTGTGTGTGTGTGTGTGTGTGTGTGTGTGTGTGTGTGTGTGTGTGTGTGTGTGTGTGTGTGTGTGTGTGTGTTCACAAAGCAAGTGCCAAAACCTTTGCCAAGTTTCGTAGCATTCCGATGAAGTAAAAGTTCCACAACAAAGTTTTTGTTAAAACATTTCCGAAGAGCACCATATGAACATTTATCCTGATGAATAGAATTAAAAAATCATACCTGCATGCAAATCCTTCCCAGCTAACACAACGTACCAGTTATGTAATTTAATACTTTTTACTTACTATTTCACAACGTAGCTACAATGTTGCATGATTGTAGTTTCATTCGCTCTCGTAATTTCCACGCCGCAAACACAGTATACGTCTGACAGGACAGGACAGTTCGTTTTTCTGAGGTTAGAGAGTTTTTATTTTGTAGCAAGATACGAAAATAACGCTAATAATGACACTGACATATAGTCTGAAAACAGCAAATACTGAATCAGGACCTGTTTTTCTCAGATACTCCTTTCTTAAACTGCGTCTGACAGAAGAGTCAACAGCTTTCACTCACTTCTTTCAAAATAAAAGCCTCACGAAAATAATACGCTTTTTTCTGCTTTGACTTCGCACTCCGCGATGCTCTCAAAATGGTAGGCTATTGCTACCCACCAGTTGAAAGACTGGGTTAGAGAGACAAATGAGATCTAAAAATGTGAAAACGGACTAATAACTGCTGTGGTGTACAGGCCAGTTGCTGAAAGATGTGAGGTCGGACGGGCCTATAAGAAGAACAGCTATAGTGTAACAGCCTGACCTCATCTCAACCCCTGCACTGGGAAAACAATCTGTATTTCACAAATCTGCTTCAGGTTGTTGAGCTTATGGCCCATTTGACTTGACAAACAGAAGCGCATTACAGAATGGTGAGAGGTGGACAAGAGGTTGCTTGTGATGCAGAAGTGTCCCCTGCCCTCACGCTGTATGCTCTTATTGACACGGCTATGAGAACACACACACACACACAAAGCATTCAGCCCTGTTTACCTTGTGTGTTTCTGAGGATTTATTTAGACTCAAGATGTTTTTAGCTTAGCCAAGCAAACCAACGGTATTTCCTTCACATGTCTCTGCCATATACTGCCCCTGTGTGTGTTTATATTAAAGACATACTGTAGTTAGCTCTCTGTGGGTTATCTGGCCTCTAGAACGATTCTGCTGCTTATAAGGGCATTCATTAGAATCAGATCCAAAGTCACTCTTGTTCATCATGTGTAATGCAGAACTGGTTTCAGTTGAGAATAGACACAACGAATCTTCCCCACAATAACAAAAACTGAGCTGAACTGAACAACAACAAAAAGTATTTGTCAGGTAACCTAAGAATGTGCTTTTAAATGTCTAAATTATCACAGCAATATTTTTGAAATGTTATTTATATGACTGAATCATCAAAAGCTCTGTAACAACTGCACAATTTCACTCTGTAACGAAATAAAAAATAAGAAGAAATTATACAAATATTAATAATAATTATTATTATTATTCGTTTAATCAATAGATTTTTTTATAATAATTTGTAATAATTATTACCTGCTATATAGCTTAATATTTATTTTGCATGCAGCATTGGTGTATTATAACAATTAAGAGACACTTATTTCATTATTTATATAGGCTACTATTTTATTTGAAAAAAGCAAAATGATTAGTAAAATATTTTTATAATTTAGCATGTCAGACTGCATATCAACTTCCAAAAGTATTTCATGTTGTTTACCCATGTACGTGTATAATAAATTAATAAATAAAAATAAATGGTCTGCTATTACAGATAGCATAAAATAATTGAATAAGACTAATCTCATTCTTTTCCCATTATTTTGTTTTTTAAAACAGATTTTATTCATTTGAGCCCTACTGGTGATACCTGAGACAAAACCTGTCGGGAAACACTGGTCTATATCATCTTGCATCAATTTTATGTTCTTCAGAAAATAAAACCAGAATTTCTCTAGAATAAAATGAGCACAGAACATGACAGGAATAGTGACCAGGGTATAAATAGGCCTTTATCTCAATAACTTAAACTGAGATGGAAATGGAACGTAGAGCAGAAACAAAGAAAAAAGAGAAAGAGTGACACTGTATTGTAAATGAGAAGCACAGAGTATATCTACCTCCATCTGTCTCTGTCACCACACTCCAAGAAGAGGGGAGCGCAGCCTCTTTCACACGCTTTTCCCTTCTCGCCTGTTCCTGTCTAAGCCTCACACTCCTCTCATTTCTCATGTCTTTTGCTCTGTCACCAAGGTGCAGGAGCCTGAGGTGAACTCATAATGAGCTTGTGAACCTCCCTTTTCCTATTGTTTTCCTGGACTAACGCACACACACAGCCTCTCCTTCAGTTGGGTTTCCTCTCAATATACAGGCAACAGCAGCAGGCCTTGATCTTTACTCTGACAGCATGTCTCAGATCGAAGTAAGACCCACTAATGATGCCAGCGCTCATGTGCACATACATATAAATTATGGATTTCCTTCCCATATTGCTATTTGAACGTATTGTCAAATTCCACTATCAGGATGCATTTTATATAGAATGCAAGTTATATTGCATGGCTAATTCTAAGAAAACTGTGCCATTAATTGTGTATTCCAGTATTGTTACTGTTAACTAAAACTATTAAAACATTATTAAAACAATTTTTAAATGTTTCCCTGGCAACTAACTGAAATGAGGTGATAAAATTACTAATTGAAATAAAAATAAATTAAAACTACTTTGAAATTAAAAATAGTAATAAAAAACAATATAAATGACAAAATAAAAACATAACACAATTATTACAATTAAAATGAAAACTGAAAGTATAAAATAAAGGCTAATTAAAAGTATTAATAAAAACTATAATAGTGTTTAAATAATACTAATGTCTTACTGTTAATATAATTAATATAATATTTGAGTACCAAATAATGTAAAAGGAATGTTACATCTCAATGAGAACATTTTTAAATTAATTTAGAATTTTAAAAAAAAATCGTTCAATATTAGATACTACATATACTGGTACGTTGGCCTTGAGGTAGGGAAAAGTACAGTTGTAACTAGTTTCAAGAAAAAAAATACCACTATTACTAAAGTGTATAGATTGTGTCTTTCTATAGACTAGGCTACACTCTTTTATGTTCCAATAATTTCAGAAAGCCATGAATGAACAATTAAATATTAATTTTCACATATTTACTGAATATGCCAGCTAAATCTTTTGATGATGATACTGACATTTTTATTTTATTTTAAATATAGTCTACATTTGCAATGCAACAAATAAAGGGATATTTGCCATGTTTCTGAATGGATCTATCCCCATCTAGCGGTGAAATAAATCGTGAACAACACGACGGGATGGGCGTCTGAAAACAATTATACACCACACTACACTACAGACCATTTTGTACCAGGACACAAAAAAAGATTATCAACTACTTATATGTAGGTGATGTGTCTTGGATTCAACGATAGATAGGCTATATATAGGTGTGTATGTTGCTAGCCAATATAAAAACAGACTTCGTTTCCTACATGCCTCAGAATACTACATCATATTTCTGAGGAAACACACAGAAACTCGTCAAGACTTGAAGTCTTGGTTTGTGGTTTGGTTGGAACGGTTTGTTTAGGTCAGGATTTAGAATCTGAATTTAATCTTGACCAAAAGTGATCCTGGATCACAAAACCAGTCACAAGTCGCACGGGTAGGCCTATATTTGTGGCAATAGCCAACAATACATTATATGGGTCAAAATGATCGATTTTTCTTTTATGCCAAAGATAATTTTAAGTAAAGATCATGTTCCATAAAGATATTTTGTAAATCCAACCGTAAATTTATAAAACTTTATAAATTATAAAACATTTATTTTTGTGAGTGAATGCAGCACAATCGCGAACATAAATGGACACCTTTAAAGGCGATTTTCTCAATGTTTCGATTTTTTTGCACTCTCAGATTCCAGATTTTCAAATAGTTGAATCTCGGTCAAATATTGTCATATATTAACAAAGCATACATTAATAGAATGCTAATTTATTCAGCTCTCATATGTAGGGTTGCCACCTTTGATTTGTGAAAAATATGTCAACCCATATTTGCAAATATACTATGTTAACAGTTGTAGGACTCCCTATTGCCTCTCTTACCTATATTTGTCCTAATGTAGATGCACTCCCTGACGTAGATGAACTCACTCTGGACTCCTTTCTACATTAAATACATATATTAAATACACTTTTGTATAAAACTTGTGTAAACATATACTGTATTATAATCTATTATAAAATCTAATCATTTGTAGAATGATAGGCTATACTCTTTAGCAATTAAAACATGATTACATGTATTAATTATAATGTATAGATTATAAACAACTTTGTTTTATGTGTTAACTTAGTAAATTTGGCCAACCTAAGACTGACATTTCTCACCTCTTCTTCCATGTGTATTTCTCATCCCTTTTTGTTGCCTGCAGAAGTCCTGGCTGTCAATGAATGCTTTAAACTCCAAGCATGATTATTTAAAGTTTAATCTAACTTGAAGTTCGGCTTTGACCAACCAACTTTTTGCCCAGTCTGAGTTGTAGGTTGTAAATCGTTTTTTCTTTGACACTGGTGGCTCATCCGTTTTTGTTGTGTTATCCTCCTCGTCCGTCTCTCCCCCCATTTCACAAAACTGAGTAGGTAAATATAAAGTTTTAAAAAGTCTAGCTAGCAACCAAACTCGCACTGTTTCATCCTGCAGGATGTGTGAATGCGCGCGCGCCCGCGACCGACCGACAGCAGAGGCAGTTGCTAGGCGATATAGGCGCTTTGTATTTCTGCTTCCAATCAAATAAAAGTAAACGCCTGGCATCGGCCAATCCACTGTTTTACCCGTTTTATCCCGTTTACGGACACAGGATTGGATGTACACAACCATGAAGAAAACACAGTAACAGAAGGAAACGGTTTAATTTGAAACCAAGAAAATTACTTTAGAAGTACATTTTCACAAAAAAACGGGACAATTCGTGTCCCGGGAAAGAATATAAATTTCCGGGACAGTCGCTCAAAAAAGAGAACAATCCCGGGAAAACCGGGACGGGTGGCAACCCTACTCATATGGTATATACATCTCAATTTCAAAAAATGTACCCATATTACTGGTTTTGTGGTCCAGGGTCACAACTGCATCAGTTCTCTTCGCAGATTTCAGTTGAAACGTCATCGTGGAATGCAATGGAAACATCAAGCCTACCAGTAGTGCGTCACTAATCCACTTTCAACACTAGGTGGCGCAGGGATACAGGCATCATGGCATGCCTGTCTATGTGATAGATGGAGAAAGAAACTATACAACAACAAAAACCTACCTGAGAATATTTCAGGCCTACATCTGAATTCTGAATAGATCATTCTCAGCATAGGACTATTGATATAATATACTTGTGGTTATTGATATCATAAAGGCCTTTTGCATAATCTACATTTTTATTTTGTGTGGGTGTATTTTTTAAGATGAAAAAAATCTTGAGGTGAACTTTAACTTTAATCTAAAAACTTTTGCTGAAGGTTTTAGATTTCGCAGAAAATTGTTTATTGTTAAAATGATTGTGAAAGCTATAGGCTACTTGTTGAATTAGAGAAGAAGAAAAGAAAAGAAAAGAAAAGAAAAGAAAAAAGAACCTACGTTTTACAAGGTGCCCTCTCAGAACAGAAACTGGTGAATGTGAAGAAATCAAAGAATGAAATCAGTTGAAATAAAGAACATTTCGATTATTATAAATAATACCAGTTTCTCTTCTATAAATAGGCCTATAGCCTGAAACGGTGGCATTTTGACGCTCAGTGTGTTGCTCCAAAACATAAAGACAATTTCAAAAATGGGAACTTATTAGCTAGGCTACTAAATAAAATATTGGCTTCAAAGCAGATTTTATATTGTAGCGGTCATAATTAAAGCGTGTAGCAAATTTAGTTTAATTGTAGCCTACAGTAACTTCACATAACATATGTTAAATTGATGAATTAATATTGTATTAATGGAACCAACTTTTTGTCACGGATAGAAAACGATTTATTGAAACAGTGAAATTGTACACACCTGAAACTATATAGGCCAGTTAATTCGTAAATTCAGTCAAACAGATAATAATAACAACAACACTAATAAAGATGCTTCGGAAATATCTGATTATCTAATCAATGTGATGATCATTAGCCTATTTTTGTAGTCAATAGCTAACTTATGCAGGTAAAATAATTTTAACAATTGTAGCCTACAAAAGCGTTACATGTGTTTTTTTTTTTTTTTTTTTTTTTTTTTTTTAAATCAGCTGAGATTTCAAAAAGAAAGACAAGAACAGAACCAGGAATACTCCGTTTAAAACTTTCTGTTCGTGGCTAGCTAAAACATACTTAAGTTTTTAATTTGCAAAATCTATTAGGCTATTGTTTTGAGACTCCCTAGATTAGCCTAAATTCGGTTTTCTCAATTTTAACAAGCCTGTTCTCTCTCTCTCTCTCTCTCTCTCTCTCTCTCTCTCTCTCTCTCTCTCTCTCTCTCTCTCTCTCTCTCTCTCTGTTTATGAATGATTTAAATCATCTCCCTGCAATCCCAATCTATATGCCACGCCTACTTCGAGAAGATTGTCATCTATTGGCTGAAAGAGTCAAGAACACAAGATTAGACACCGTATTTGCCGCACTTGGGTGTATATATGACCAAATTTAACTCACAAAAAGCAGACACTTGTTGTTTTTAACCTGACCAGTCAGATATAGTATTGTGCGTTACTGTGAGAGCGTGAGCTCCAGAGAGACACATTTGCCTTATAGGCACTGGAGATATGAACACCATCGACGCGCAGATCCATAACAATAGTAACGCTGCTGTCAACCCTCTCCAGCAACTGCCAAAAAGCGCGCACGAGACCCCGGATATGGCTGTGTACTGTGACAACTTCAGTGTTTACCACCAACAGAGTCTTCCTGCGACGCAGCGACCAACTGGCTACGGCCTGGGGGACTACGCGACCCCAAACCCATACCTGTGGCTCAATGGACCTAGTGTCAACTCCTCTTCGTCTTACATACATGGCAACAACAGCCCCTCATTCATTCCCCCGGCTTACGGCTCTCAGAGGCAATATCTCACTAACTCCTCTGGGTTCGCCGGTCCGGACCTAGGCTGGCTCTCTATTGCGAGCCAAGAGGAACTTTTAAAGCTCGTGCGCCCGCCCTACTCGTACTCGGCTCTGATAGCCATGGCAATACAGAACGCGCACGAGAAAAAGTTAACTTTGAGCCAGATTTATCAATATGTGGCGGAAAATTTCCCGTTTTATAAGAAGAGTAAAGCGGGATGGCAGAACTCCATCAGACACAATCTTTCCCTGAATGACTGCTTCAAAAAAGTGCCGCGTGACGAAGACGACCCAGGTGAGTGATGCTCGTGCACCTTTGCATATACGAAACACCTGAGCTATAGCTAACTGTGATATAGAGACAATGACTTGATAGTAATTTTTGTCTAGATAAGTCTTAAGTTATTAAAAAAAGCAACTATATTTAAAACTTACCGCATAGAAAACTTCAATTTATTTCTGAATTAAAAGTCATATGTCCAGAGATTGAAAATGTATGAAATAAATAAGTAAATAAATAGCCTAAATAAGGGTTCATTTCATTGAGGGTTCTTGGAAAGTGGAGTGTAAATATATTATTTGAGAAAAAGATAAAGCATATCTTTCATTAAAGTCGTTTCATTATAGTCATCAAAAAGTAAAAAATAATGTTACATACTGTATATATATTGTCTGCCGAATCAAAATGATTCATTTTGTTGTAAATGTGACCCCTTAAAAAGCAAATAAATCTTGAAAAAGACTTCATTATACAGGGAACATTTTTATCAAGTGGAATAACCCTAAGAAAACGTCTTGATATTAATGAAATATACCCCATATATCAAGACGTTGAATTTATAGGCCTTAGTAAAAAAATAAAAAAAAAGACCTTGTTTGAAAACATTATTTGGGCAGTATTAAGACGTGTACACTCAGGTGTATTCAAAGTGCAAGGGACGTATTTTATTGTTTTGATTATTATGCTTGACATTTTTAAATAATTTAATCGTAAAATCAAAATTTATAATAAAAAAATTGTATAAACATTGTTCACAAATTAAACCGGTATTAATACACAGATTACATTTCTTATAACTTGGTACATGATTCCCTCTTAATCATCTTGGACAATCTTTTTAGTCATTTACCCAATAATGTAATTTTAAAAACTCGTTTAATGTTTAAATTATTGGAATTTCACAGTAAATAACTTGCGCATGAAAAGTTGCTACATTTGGGCCCTAATATACCAACTATCCATCTTGCTTAAAGGTAAAGGAAACTACTGGACTCTTGACCCCAACTGTGAAAAGATGTTTGACAACGGGAACTTTCGTCGAAAAAGGAAGCGCAGATCTGATTCCAGCACAGGTGCTGCCAGCAACACAAAACCAGAGGATGATCGACAGCTCGCAGGGATCAAACCCACCGTCAGCCCTCACCTCCCCGGACCCGCATCTCCTGACACTGATGCGGCCAGTGACAGTCACAAAGCCGCGTCTCCTGCAGGCCTCGCGAGCGCTCCATGCTTCAACAATTTCTTCAACAGCATGTCTGCCTTAAGCTCGTCTTCGGCTCCGACAAGCAGACAGGGCTCTCTGGGGCTGGTAAACGAACTTTCCAGCCGAAATATCAGCGCTTTGAGCCAGTACGGTAGCTCAGCACCTGAGGCAGGTGGAGCGGGTGAACTCCAGGACAGTGTGCACGTGAACCGTGGAATGTACTATAACTCTTTTACTACTGGCGGCCAGAGCGCGCAGTTCAACGGACACTTCTACAACAGCTTCAGCGTGAACAGTCTTATTTACCCTCGAGACGGAACGGAGTTATAAATCTATCACGCTCGTGAATATAATGCGTATGTTTTCTAATAAGAAAAAAAAAGATTTATTTTTTCAACACTGTGTGTGCTGCTGAAATGCAACATGCCTTAGAAGCAGATAACATTCATTTAAATGCGACATTTACACATTGACATCCATCAAATGAGTGAAATCCGATGTATTAGTTTCAAACTCATTTTATTCTGTGAAAAATATATTTAACCTACTTCTACATTGGATTCCTTTATGTCTTAACAGAGATTTCCATATTGTGCCAGTTTTTTTGGATCATGGGTAATTTAAATTGATTTATCTTTTTAGTTTGAATTTATAATAGTCTTTGTAGAAGTTTGATGGAGGGATTTCCTTGGTATCTATGATTGCCAAGATTCAGTATTGTCCAGTATCGAAAAAGTTTAGTCTTATCTTTTTTTTTTTTTTTTTTTTGTGGCTTATTTTTGTAAATGCAGTTGTTTTGTTTTATACACTTGTTTTAAACTATTTATATTAAGTTATGTAACTTCCAGTTTGTCCTTTAAGGAAAGAAATACGTGGTCTGGTAAGCTATGGGTAAAATTAAAGTTTTACCTGTGAGGTAAAGTGATAAGTGAATTATCGAATGTCATCATGCCACTAACTCACTTGATTTTTAAATTATGTTTCATAGCTGATGATCTTTACACAGATAAAAGTCACTACATTTATTTTCCAAAATTTATGCAAAATATTAAGTTTTAAAGATAATAAAGAATTACAATTCCAAATCTCAAAATTCTGTTAATTTATTTATATTTTTTCCCCTCGAACACTTGAAATTTTAATATGAATTTACAAACCTATGCTCGATAAAGGCAGCATTAATA
Source organism: Gila orcuttii (assembly GCA_026230005.1). Lineage (NCBI taxonomy): Eukaryota > Metazoa > Chordata > Actinopteri > Cypriniformes > Leuciscidae > Gila > Gila orcuttii. The sequence continues at coordinate 10,434,372 of JAPDVR010000019.1, read as the reverse complement.
CAAGCATTAAAATGACAAAGAGATAGGCTATGCAACAGATAGGCAAACGTGAAACATTTTGAACCATTCGAATATTAGGCATATATATATATATATATATATATATATAAGAATCCAAAATGTTTTAGATTAAATTAAAAAAAAAAAATGTTTTCTTACCTATGCTTATCACAAGACCCGAATAGTTCAATACAAAAATAACCCTCTGTTGTTGCACAATGCACAGTTTCAAATCTCTGAGACTGTCTGGTTATGTAATATTAGCATCATCATACTGACTGCCCTGCAGACCTCAGAAGTATTTCTACATGGTGTTTCTGGGACAATACAGTATGAGAGCCTTAGTCATCTCTGAAGAAAACAGAAAGATGCCCACATAGCAAAGCTGCGTTTCAGTCTATTTCCAAGTTCACAGAAACAATTCCACTATTGTTCTGTGTGTACCAGAACAGCTCTTACTGTATGTATGTTAGCTCTTACTATGTGTGCTAAAAAACACCTAATTTGATTACATCTCTCTGTATAATTTATGATTTAAAAAAAAAATCTTTAATCTACAAAGACAACATGTATAGAAGTTTTGATGGCATTAAAGCACACTGAAGTGAGATGAATTAAAAGGGGTTGCCCGCCTCCTTTTGTCCTTTCTTCATTAGAGCTGTCTGAGTAAAAGCGGGACAGACCCAAGTGCTTGATTAAGAGATTAAGGGGAGGGAAAAAACTCCCATTGAGAAATTCCCTCAGTAAGCAGGGCAGTGCCACCCAGGAGGAGATGGAGAGGTGTAGATTTGGGTGGAGGCCAGTCAGCTTCAGGTTCAGATAAACAGAATGAGAGCACAAATTAAACAAGACTGTTTTCTGAATTTCAATATATATATATTGAATATATATTGGGGAAAAAAAATATATATATATATACATATACAAGTGCACGCACACTCACACAAATAGCTATAGTTTTACATGTTGTCAACTCGCCAAACATATAGTGGTCCTTCCCACATCAGATGAAGCCACAGTAATAATTAGAGCTAGTGGGGGCAGGAGCTTATTTAGCATCTGAGTATCTGATATTTACTCAGACACCACGCAAGGCTGCTTTTTTCTTTAAGCACTTTACCCCACTGCCAAATATGACGTTGTCAATTAGTCAGGGCCTGACACTCTGCGCTTACTTAGCGCCTGGGACAATCATCTGGCAATCACCAGCCCCCACCAACACCCAACCCTGTGTGCTCATCTCTATCTGCCTGCCTGAAAAGATCTTTGTTTCTCAGTGCTTACATACTGTATGCATGGCAAATTTGAAGCTGACATATTTACTCCCCTCACAAGCTCAAATGTGGCTGGGAATGACTATCTCCAACTGTCAAGCATCAAACAAAGATGGGGTACAAAAGTTGGGGCCTGTTTTCATGTCTTTGTTTTCAGCACAGAGTCTTTTCTTGATCTTACGGAGCCCTGCATATGACATACAGTGGGCAAAAAACAAGATATCGCGGCCACAAATTAGGAATTTGTTCCCAGAACTTAATTTGTTCCCTCCTTAAATCATGGACACAAATTAGCTAAATTAAAACGAGGCAATGTAGTATGGCCACATTTCAACTAAATAAATGAGGGGAGGATTAAAACAAATTTTTAATTTGTGGCCCTGTCTATTTAAAAAAAAAAAATGTCTGCATGTCATGTGCAGGGCTTCCTTATGATCTTACTGTGTCTTTTCTGTTCAAGTCCATCTCAAATTAAATTAACTGAAAGATGAATGTCCTGAATGAATGTAAAAAAATGAAAAAACTATAGTCATAATTGTCTAGTTTGGGAAATAAGGAAATCATGATTACAAATGGTGTGACCAGTCAAAATGGAAGCCTGTTATGAGTAATTTGTCAAAGAGTCAATAAATAAAAAGGTTATCTTAAAAAATCTTTTAAAACACACACACACACACACACACACACACACACACACACACACACACACAACACATTTTGGGTTTTCATGTTTTATGGGGAATTTCTATAGCGATAATGATTTTTATATTGTACAAACTATATCCCATATCTGTATATGCTCTCCCATGTACTCTATTCCAGAATTTATCCTATATCCCATGATATTTTGTCCCCATGATGTAGAGTACACCTGACCCCCCCACACACACACACACACACACACACACACACATATATATATATATATATATATATATATATATATAGAGAGAGAGAGAGAGAGATAGAGAGAGAGAGAGAGAGAGAGAGAGAGAGAGGCTTCTTTCCATATGCTGCCAATGGCCTTAATTCATTTCATTATTCCATTTTTCCTTACTACACTCCATACATAAACATGACAATGAAATTTGAATATTTGTGACATTACATAAGTCAATGCTACATTTCCCACCGCCACACAGGCCTAAATGCTAAAATGAGAGACAACTGATGTACATCTTAAAAAAATATCCCTCCAAATACTTTATAGTAGTTGTCTTTGGTCTGTTTTAGGTAATAGTTGAAGCAGTTGTTTTAGGTCATACTAGCACACTCTGTGAAACTTGTGTGATGATGAATGAGACATGTTCTCTTGCACTTGTGATCAAGATACATGTAGGATGTCTGACTCTGTGTGTGCTGAGCTGCGGTGTTCCTCTAGTCTACTGTAAACGAGCTGATACATGTCTGGGAGGTGAGAAATATGAGGGCTTTAGAGTGAGTGATTAAGGACTGTAATTAAAGTATTACATCGCTTTCCTAGTGCTAAGCTGAGAGAAACAGCCCACCTCAGCTCTCCTCTAACACACTGTCTGGATCTGAGACAAACCTTCACACACACAGTTTTTCTCATGCTCCCCCCTGAGATACATTCAGGTGCAGAACCATATTTCAGGTTACAGAGGTCATTGTACACTGTATTTTAAGCAAAACGTGTTTTTAATGACACAGAATATCTCAAATGAAGACATTAAACACATAAGTGGCTAACATTAATTGTGATTGATACTTCACTGGAACAATGGCTTCAGCTTATGTCATTTTAGAGATGAACTCTCACCAGTGTCCATATCCTTTAGTAAACAGCATCACAAAGAAGGTTTGCTCACAAATGAGTTGTTTTCAATTATAATTTTTCAGACTGTGTATTTTGAAGTTTAAGTCTGAAAGGCCCCCCTACTGATAGAGAAGAAAAGGGAAAATAGCTCTCAGCAGGAAGCATTTAAGTGTATGTGTGTGAAGGAGTGTGTATGTCTGTCCCGTCGGTGTGTGTATCTACGGGGCCCCAGTTAAGTGGTTGCGTTACCTCTCATGTGGAGCAGGCGAGTCGGGGGCGAGTCAGGGCGGGTCAGCGGTGGCTAAGGTGTCCATCATTATTTTTACGCCTGTCGGATCTCATGAGGTCGCCCAGCAAAACGGTCAGTGCTTGGGCTGTGGGGTGGGGGTGGGGGGTCAGGGGGTGGAGTCAGACACACTCAGCAGCTCTTGCGCACAGAGGATTATGATCAACAAAGCAGATCCCACACCTGCATGAAGGGGAGGAAGGGGGGCACTTGCTGCAGTGGGGGGGGGGGTCTACAACCCATCTCTTTGGAAAAATGGACATTACATGAATCCTTCTTTTACACTTAAACAGTTGAACAATTGGTACTAGAAGTCCCAAGGTGTGCCTAAACAAATAATCCCGCACACCATTACACCATCACTACCAGCCTGAACCGTTGATACAAATCCAGGATGGATCCATGCTTTCATGTCGTCTATGCCAAATTCTGACCCTAAAGAAAAAACCGAGAAATCGAGACTCATCAGACCAGGCAAAGTTTTTCCAATCTTCTATAGTCCAATTTTGGTGAGCCCGTGTAAATAGTAGCCTCGGTTTCCTGTCCTTAGCTGACAGGAGTGACACCTGGTGTGTCTTCTGCGGCTGTAGCCCATCTGCTTCAAGATTCAACGTGTTGTGTGTTCATTCTGTTGCCTTTCTATCAGCTCAAACCAGTCTGGCCATAGAGACGGTTGTGCGTGAAAATCCCAGTAGATTAGCCGTTTCTGAAATACTCAGACCAGCCCGTCTGGCACCAACAACCATGCCATGATCAAAGTCATTTAAATCACCTTTCTTCCCCATACTGAAGCTCATTTTGAAATTCAGTTGATCATACTTGACCATACATGGCTAAAAGCATTGAGTTGCTGCCATGTGATTGGCTGATTAGGTATTTGTAGTTGAATTGGTGCACCTAATAAAGTGGCCGGTTATTGTATAAAGTCACATTGTAAGTTATAAAGCCGCAGTTGTTAGATTTTGTGAGACACTGTAAAAGTCGAAATTTTGAGGTGAGATAAAAAAAAAGTCACATTATGAGATAAAAAGTCTCATTGTGAAATATAATCACAATTGGGACATTAAAGCCACATTATGAGATATATTCACAATGGAGGTTAAATGTTCTTTGACATCTTCAAATTAAAAATACTCTAGATTACCGATAAATCATGTGTATATAAAGCCAATTTAAAAGATTCAAAAGATCAAACTTAGTCACTGACAGCTAATTTTTTGTCTACAAATGACATATTACCTTAGTAAACTGTAAAGTAATTAATTATTATATTATATAATATAATTATTATATAATATAATATAATATATAATATTATATTATATAATATCACACAATTTTAAAATCATATGTAATGTGTAACTACAACCTTGTGTAGACAGGTGCATCATTTCAGAAGTGAAGAGGACAGAAATGTCATGTTTAATACCATTTTATTTTCTTACGTTTGCTTAATTGACAGGTTTTATTTTTTCTTATATCTTGCTTTTAAAAATCAAATACACTGTTGAACCAATCATTTGTATTTTAAAGAATTTTTGCTATATTTTCCCAATGGCATAGTTGCTAGATTTTATTGTTTCTGTAATAAAGTAAATTAGCACATGCATTATTCATATTGTTATGAAAATATCCAAGATCGCTTGAAAAACATACATAAACTGTATATTGTCACAATCTTATGTTTATTGTCTTCACGTTTCAGTCAAAATATTTCTGCTTTTTATTCAGCTACAGCAATAGCTAGATGCTTTTATCCATATAAGGGATTTCCTGGAACTCATAAGTGATTACTTCTATGAGTCTATTTTGGACTATCTGTGAGAGAGCGCCCTCCGGCTTCATGTTTGAATGAAACTTACATTACTTGAGGGGGTTTAGCACTCCATAATACTTATATTGCCCTGTTTTGGGTAAGAATAAAACGTCAGGTCATGCATAGAATATGTTGTCTCTTTTAATTTAAATCTAGATTTATTCACATGACAACCTCGTGAAAGATATTAATGTATGCCCATAGATAGGAAAACTGTACTGTAAAATGTTTCTAATATACATGGGTTTATTCAAGTCAAATATTGTTGATGTCTTCAACCTGACTACACCAGAGAAAGCCATTTTTAATGGTCAGGACAGGTAGAAATGTCTCCGTAGTGATGACTACACAGTATTCTATTTTTGCAGTGAGTGTGAAAGTGAAATGTGAGGGGCTAAGAGGAATGTGTGTCATTGCACCGCGTCCCTATCCCTCTGTTCTTTGCTTTTATTTTTTAATTGGACCCGGATTGCAATTTGCAGCTCTCTGGGGGCCACTCTCCCCACAGGGGTATAATAAGCTATTAGACGCTCACCCCCTAACGCCTAACACTAATCGACATGGACAGCCCTTTGTACAGTACTGGGACAGGGGCCGCTATTGTACAGCCGACCTCCTGCCCTGGGACAGCAAGGGCAGCTTGGGGTGCAAGGAGGGAACAGATTCTCTACATACATCCTGTTAAAAACAAAACAAACTCTAACACTTCATACATTTATTCTCCCTCTCTGGCAGCCAATGTATCCATAAGCTGATCCTCTTGCAGCCACTTGTATAGTCAACACTGTTTCATCCTAATAAATGACAACTAGTAAATTAAACACAGCTATTTATGGAACATATCTGTGTGAACCACATTGCGTATGGATGTTTCTGTACTACAAAGCCTCTATGAAAAGTAGAGCATAGCTGACTACTGCACTGTTGTTACAGTTGTTGTTTTTTTCAATTGCTAACAAGCAGACAAGCATGTAAAGCATGAATGACAAAAGTGTTCATTGATTTTGGGAAATGTGATCATGAAAAGGTTGCAAGAAAAATGATTCACAGTTTTGGTCCGCATAGACTCCTGTTTCACTGAATGTGTGAAGAGTTTTGAAAATGTGACTTCAGAAGGATTTTATTAACAGATTTTATTGAAACTAACTGACCCAGACTTTGTCTTAAAATATGAAAACACATTTTTAAAATTATATTTAATTGACTGTAATGGGATTACTTTACTAATTACTCAGTCTGAAAAGTATCACATCTTCAATTAATTTACTTAACTTTTATTAGATAGACAATAAGACAGACAAAACTCAGTTTAAATGCTTTTTTCAAATTCTGTTCAAAGCATAAAAGCATAAGTCACTCGCTGTTGTTTCACAATTGTCTATTATTATTATTCCACATGGAACTACTGTTAAATGTACATTCTAAACCGGTCAAAGTCAGATTTCTTGTACTGTTCAATGTGTTTGTGAAAATATAAGCCTTGACAGATTCTTTGCACAAGTGCTTGAATGGCTGTTGCAGTTGAATGACAGATGAATGTGTGTGTGCGTGTGTGTGTGTGTGTGTGTGTGTGTGTGTGTGTGTGTGTGTGTGTGTGTGTGTGTGTGCGTGTCAGACACATGTTGTGCAAAGCTGAAGCAGGTGTATAAAGTGGGAGGTCTGTCTGCGGTCAGAGTTCTGGGACACTTGCCAGTGCATGTCTGCCTCTTTGCTCTCACCTTAAATGCTTTAGACATCTTTGCCTTTATCTTTCTTTCATTCATTTAATCTTCCAAAGTTTCCATTTTTCCAATGTTGTCCTGTAGAGTCAATTAACAAATCACTCACAAGTGTCACTTCCTGGGGAGTTTCTAGCCGAATGTTGTTGGCCCACTGACATAAGGTCAGAGCCGTTATCTGCAGCTCCATTAGATGCGCTTTTCTAGATCTGTAGTGTCACCCCTTCGCCATCCCCCAGGCTGAACATCTGGTCAAGCCGGGTTCTTTGAGCCATGGAGAAGAGCTCATTAAGAAGAGCAGCATCCAACCTGAGCAACAGGCCCACTAATCCAGCCCACTGCCAACCCACTGCCCTCACAGACAGGTTCATCTGGAGGACGAGTGCAGTCTGCATGAAGGGAGAGGCCGAGTGGGGGGTTGGGGACTATAGTGAGCACATGTGATTCCTTATGCCTTATGAGTCAATGAACACCTGAAAATGTTTAGCACATTATGCTAAAAATCTCTCATAAAGTGTTTTATGACACTCAGTGGTGAACCTTGAAGTACAACACAACATTCCAATCAACAGTTTATGTCAAGTTTAGGCTTACAACCAGGGTTGGGTGCTTGTACTTCAGTGTTATTCACCTATCATTTCCTTCTGACTTTAGGGATACGTTATTGGTAGGATTAGGTTTAGGGGTAGGGATAGGGTTAGGGTTAGGACAAAATTTTCTGTCAGGAATGTTATTCCAGGATCAACAAAATATGTTGATTCAGGTACATGTCTTACTTGGCAAAATCACAGTGATCCTGCTTAGTTATTCTCTAAGAGCCAGTTCACACAGAATGCAGTTTTGCCTTTAAAACGTGAGATGATCAGTTGAAAGAAAAAAAGCTCAAGTTCTAGAGAAGCTTTTTTTTTTAAAGTTGAACTTATTTTAACTTGAGCAACGCATTTTTAGAATGCCATTTCCAGCGCGAGACGCTGCAAAAGAGGAGAGTGCAATGGTTAAACACGTCCATCTAGCGCGTTTTTTGTTGGAGAGCAATGGAAAAGTTGCACAGTGGACATTCCGCACACAACACTGAGGTCAAGTGTAGTCTGATTAACATGTATAAGGTGGACAAAGCCAAGCTATAATAGCATAATTCAGATCCAACTTCATAAAAACTGGTCTGGTACAACTTTAGTCCAGAAACATTTATAATAGGATTTGAAAATAACAAAATGTTTAAATCTGACTGTTACTAATTTTTGAAGTGCATTTAAAAATAATTTGAACATGCAGAGTTCTGTGTATGATGTAAAACGGTTTCAGGCCAGCTTCAGAGGCACCAACAGCACATCTAGTGATCTAAATCAAACTCAAGTGAAACATAACCAAGCAGATATTTTGTGACTGCTTATTTCTTACATTTACATTTATTCATTTAGCAGATGCTTTTATCCAAAGCGACTTACAAATAAGGAAATGCAACAAGCGATATTAAGGAGGCAATAACTCGAGAAGTGCTAGCAAAGTTTCAAACAGACAGATGAAGAATGCACCCCGATGACTACATAAAAACCCACTGAAGCTCAATTATAACCACCACGCATGTAAAGGTTCAGATTCAAGCATATTTTGAACAACTCAAACATATTTCCCTCCATCTCACCACCATATCCTGCTTTATTATCCTTGTTTTCCAAAATGGTGTTGTGTTTTTTAGGCTTTGCTCAGTGACTGCTAAATAATTCCTGAAGGTCAGCTCCCACCAGGTAACCCTGTATGCTTTGGATAGGCCGGCATTCTGGACACTGATTGGTTTAGACAGAGGAAGGCAGGAGGGACGAACATCTGGAGAGGGAAAAGCTCCCTCGAGTGTGGTAGCTCCTTCTTTCCTCATGACCAGACATGACCCAGCAGCTCAATCTACAGTAGATGTACCCAGTCTTCCATATACTCCCACTCGTTCTTTCCCCAGAATAAAACGGACAAACACCTCAAGCGATTAAGGCCTAGAGACCTCTTTGCTGGAACATGGGAAAAAATAACAGAGCTGTGGATGAATCTGAACATATTACAGTTTATATTTTATTAAATAAAAGTGGCAGAGATTACAACTAACTGCACAGTTGGTGGTGGTTTGGTCTGTAAAGAAGGGGGTGCTGCATGTGTACTGGCACTGTACTGTGTTATTATTGTTAAATCTGACCCGAGAGAGAGGGGGGGGGGGTGAATGTGCGACACTGTGAGAAAATGAGAGAGGTGGGCACTGGTGATTTGTTTACAGTTTACACAGGTCCGTGGTATTAATGCATCAAACTCACAGCTTTGTGTTATGGGTAAACACTCTCAGCCGCCATGACACCAGCTCGCACACACTGGGATATGTTGACAGTTATCGTTTCAGGGATTGGACTCAGTGTCGTGGAAGAGGCAAACTTCCTGCTAGAGAGCTTCTGCTGAAATTACACCGTGCAGTTGCAACACGTCGACAATTGCGAAGGAAGTGCATCACACTAATACGCTCCCACAGAAGCGAACGAGACTCAGTCTGTGGTGGTTGTGAATGAACATGGTTTCTAAACTTCCTTAATCTGTGAGAGTTGGAGCGATGGTGGGCAGGCGGGGGAGGGAGTTCAGGTGCACGGCTGGGTCATTGGCGTCGCTCTGTTTGCTTTAGAGGGTCGGGAGGAGGGAAGGGTCAAACCCCCTGCGCAGATGGACTGATGTTCCTGTCAAAAACTTGAAGCAAAGCCCAAACACACACTTACTGGAAACTCAGTGGAAACTCTCTCTCTTTCTTTTTACATTTGACAATGTCAACAAGTAAACATTGCTCATTGGTATCACTGATGCCTTTGATCTTTAGCCTTTACATAAATTATGGTAAATAAAGTAGCTTATGTCATCTAGCAAAGTGAGATACATTGCTAGACCATATTGTAGGATAGCACAATACCGTATTGCACAATACCAATACCAGCAAAATTTTCCTTTAGTTGCGTCTTCACCGCAGGAACTTTCCCCAGGAACTAGGGACTTTGGAGTGGTACTCTGTCTGTTTCGACCGCAGGAACCAGGGTCTAAATGAAGTTCTGGGTAACAATTTCCCCCTCAGAAAGTCCCTGCTCGCGAGGTACTACTTTTTCAAAGTTCAGGAACTTTCGGGGGTGGAACTTGGGCACTGAACATGCTGATTGGTTGAGTTCACACAGCATTTTGATTGGTTGAATCAACAATGGAGTTTAGAAAATATGACCGATGGACCGGCGACGAGGTTCAGGCTTTATTAAGCTCATATGCGGAGAACTACACAATTACACTTGCGTGTTAGAAATCTGGTAAGAGAACATTGTGCTTGGTACGTTCTTCCTCTTCAAATCAAACTTGGGTCTACTGCCGACAAAGTTTAAATACTGTCTGGCTAGTGTGCTTCCCATAATGTTCACGCATTAAGTTAGTAGGCGGAGAGTAGACAGTCTTTTTGCTGTTCAAAAACATTCGACCACATGAACGTTTACACTACAAAAGTAATCCGGTCGAATACGTTTTTCGACTAATTCTGGAAGTGGTCAAAAGTGGTCAAGATGTTTCACCTGATGGTAACACTTTACAATAAAAGGGCATGAATAATCATGTACTAATACCTGAATTGATTACTTCAATATGAACTCATGGTTGGTGAATATATGAACTAATCATGAACCAATGAAGAGCAATCCTTAACTACGACAGGAGTCATAATGATTCATGCATGAATAACAGCAGCCTTAAACATTTTAGTACATGTTTGATAGTTAATGCATTAATTAACGTTTAGGGGTAAACTAAATCAATCAGGCTCCGTAAGAATGAATGAGAAATATTTTGAATGAATGAGAAATATTTTGACAATTTATTAGTCATAATTTAAACTATTGACATCAGCAGCTTCATCATAAACCTTACTGAAAGGCACAGGATTAGTTTGTCATTAATTTCACTGATCCTCCTTATCAAACATAGAAAATACTAAATACACTAATAATTTATCTTAGAAGGTCCTAATCTGTTTTGTGATATTCTTTCCCATCAAACTAAACCTACTGTGACTTACAACAGTTCCTGAGGAATCGGTTCCCAAAAAAAATAGCCAAAAAGGAAACATGAACTAAGGTCAGGGGAACATTTGCTGGGATCAGAAGTTCACTCTCCATCCAGACACAGGCCATGATGATACTGTACCTCCGTTCTCTGACTTTTTGAAAAGCCACACAACATCACTTAACTGGGCTGAATACTAGTTGTAGTACATGTGTATTTGATAGTAAGTTATGATTTGCCCCCTCAAGTAAAGTCATGATGCAGTCATGCAATAACAAGCCTCTAGTTGATGTTAGTGTGGTTAGTTAATAATGAATAAATTATGATGTTAATTAATTAAAATAACTTTAGAAAGAGTCCACCCCCCAAGATTACGGTTATAAACCTGAACCTCGTCTGAAAGGCAAAGGGGGAGGTGTTGCTGTGATTTATCGTAATATTTTCAGAATTACTAAGAAGTCTAGTTTCAAATATAATTCTTTTGAAGTGCTTAATTTAACAATATATAGTGTAAATGATAAATCACGTTTGAGATTTGTGCTGGCTACTGTATACAGGCCACCAGGGCACCATACAGACTTTATCAAAGAATTTGCTGACTTTCTATCAGAGTTAGTACTGGCTGCAGATAAAGCCCTAATTGTTGGTGATTTTAATATACATGTAGATAACGAAAAAAATGCATTGGGATTGGCATTTAAAGACATTCTTAACTCTATTGGAGTTAGACAACACGTGTCAGGACCTACTCATTGTCGTAATCATACTCTAGATCTAATACTATCACATGGAATCAATATTGATGCCATTGAAATTCTGCAGAAGAGCGATGACATTTCAGATCATTATCTAGTCTCGTGTAAACTTAATTTAGCCAAGGCTGCAAAGCTGACTCCGTGTTACAAATATGTTAGACCTATCACTTCTCCCACTAAAGATTGCTTTATTAATAATCTTCCTGATCAGTTTCATCATCTCAGCATACTTTCATCATCTCAGATAGCTTAGAAGAACTCGATATTGCGACAGAAACTTTTAACTCTCTCTTTTCCAGCACTTTAGACACAGTTGCTCCTTTGCGCTTGAAGAAGATTAAAGAAAATAGTCCAACGCCGTGGTACAGCGAGCACACTCTGGCCCTTAAGAGAGCGGCCAGAAAAATGGAGCGCGACTGGAAGAAAACAAAAATAGAGGTATTTCGCATTTCATGGAAAGAGAGCACGATTGCATACAGAGAGGCCTTAAAAGCTGCTAGATCTGCTTATTTTTCAGCACTATTATAAGAAAAAATAAACAAAACCCTAGGTATTTATTTGAAACAGTGGCTAAACTAACGAAAAATAAAGCTTCTAGCCCAGACGTTTCCAAGCAGCACAGCAGTAATGACTTTATGAACTTCTTTACTTACAAGATTGATAGTATCAGGGAGAAAATTATAACTATGCAACCGTCTACTACAGTATTGCATCAGGCAGTGCACTGTAGTCTCCCTGACGAAAAATTCGATTCATTCATTGCTACAGGAGAGGAAAATTTTTCTAAAATTGTTAAATCATCTAAATCGGGTTAGACCCTATACCGACTAAGCTACTGAAAGAGATGCTTCCAGAGGTCATAGATCCTCTTCTTAATATCATTAATTCATCTTTGTCATTAGGATATGTACCAAAAACGTTTAAGATGGCTATGATTAAACCGCTTGTTAAAAAAACGCAACTTCATCCTACAGATTTAGTCAATTACAGGCCGATCTCGAATCCACCTTTTCTGTCAAAGATACTAGAAAAGGCAGTATCTTCACAACTATGTTCCTTTTTAGAAAGAAATGATATCTGCAAGGATTTTCAGTCAGGTTTTAGATCGTACCATAGTACTGAGACAGCTCTCATTAGAGTCACAAATTATTTGCTCTTATCATCCGATGGTGGTTGTATCTCTCTATTAGTGTTACTCGATCTTAGTGCTGCATTTGACACTATCGACCACAACATTTTTTTAAATAGACTCGAAAATGATGTTGGCATTAGTGGAATTGCACTAGCATGGTTTAAATCATACTTATCTGAAAAATATATCTAAATTACGTCATATGCTCTCAATGAAAAATGCAGAAACATTAGTTCATGCGTTCATGACATCAAGGCTAGATTATTGTAATGCTATTATGGGTGGTTGCCCTGCACGCTTAATAAACAAACTACAGCTGGTCCAAAACGCAGTAGCTAGAGTTCTTACCAGAACCAAGAAGTATGACCATATTAGCCTGGTTCTGTCAACACTGCATTGGCTCCCTATTAAACATCGTATACATTTTAAAATATTGCTGATTACTTACAAAGCACTAAATGGTTTAGCTCGCCAGTACTTGAGCGAGCTCTTAACGCATTATAGTCCTTCACGTCTATTGCGATCTTAAAATTCCGGCCAGTTGATAATACCTAGGGAAGCAGACACACTCTGTCAGTTCAAATCTAGACTAAAAACACATCTCTTTGGCCTAGCATACACATAACACATTATAGACTTCTATAATTCAATGTTAGGCTGCATAGTTTAGATCAGCTGGAACCTGGAACACTTCCCATAAATCCTGATGTACTTGGTACATCATAAGAAGGATGGCGTCTCTGCTAATATTAGTCTCTCTGTTTATCCCGAGGTTTACCGCTTTCTGCCGGATACAGGCCATATCCAGATCTGATGAGAGACCGGCGCCTGGACGCGACGGCAACGCAGTCCAGTGTCAACTGGTCTCTCCCCTGTGAAGGTCTTCTTCCCTTTACCTATGTACAGATAAAACATTGTCGGGATAATTCCGGTTCGCGTGGCTACACAGACGCAACAAAAAAATTCTGTATTATAAATTTTTAAGCCAGACAAGTAGTTTGTTGAGGGTTGATTTGTGAAGAAGGACTACACGCCTGCGCACATTTATGTTCAAACGCGCATACCTATCAACTGAACAAGTGATGCGCATGTGCGCGCCATCCCACCAATGAGTGTCCCATCAGAAACAAACCCTACATACTGTAGTTTCAGGAAGAAAAGTAGCTATTACTAAACATAGGCCTAAATGAACTATAAAAATCAGAAAACGGTTTAGATCAAATTAAAATGTATAAGTGGTAGTAATTAGTCTATTTTCCACGTTTGATTAGACGGATCTGTGTAATTAATGGATAAATATCATGTGCCATTCCAATTATTTGTCACAAAGCTGCAGATTATGATATTACACTTGAAATTATGGCAGTATTAAATTATGTTTAATTAAAATTTAAATTACTTATTTATTCTAATCTTACGGAGCCTGATTGATTTAGTTTACCCCTAAACGTTAATTAATACATTAAAGGGACATTGTGTAGGAATTTCTCCCATCTAGCGGTGAAATTGTATTTTGCATTCAAACGAATTGTGCTCTCCAGCGCCTCGCTTTTTCAAATGCGTGTTGCATCTACGGTAGCTGTTATGTACCAAAAAGCAATGACAGGATGTCTTCTAATAGCACTTTGTCGAGTTTTCCTTCGGGTGAACAGGTTTGTTATTTCAAACAAACTGCAACTTGACACAACGAACAAACGAATGTTACAGTATGAATAATAACAGTGCAATGCAGCCTTTTAAACTTGCCGGGGCAGTGACAAGCCCCTCTCACTGCTCTGCTCCTCCGTTTCTGCTGCTTTCAGTCACGTGACGCTGGCTCTGAACGAAAACGCGTTGTGGAAACGCGTTTGCCTAGTACTTTTTGACCCTCTCTGCTATTATAGTTTTTCAAGATGGCGGAACGACATGGAAGCCTCCGTGGACCTACCCGTCTCATGTATATAAAGATAATAAATTCTTCGTTTACGAGGATAAGATCATTGCCAGAGGTATTTGTACACCATTTAGGACATATTTATGAATAAAAATATTGATTTTAGATACTAAAATACCTAAAAAACTACACATAGTCCCTTTAACTATCAAACATAACATGTTTAAGGCTGCTGTTATTCATGCATGAATCATTATGACTCCTGTCGTAGTTAAGGATTGCTCTTTATTGGTTCATGATTAGTATATCTTCACTAATCATGAGTTCATGTTCAAGTAACTATTAATTCAGCTATTATTAGTACATGATTATTCATGTCCTGTTATTGTAAAGTGTTACCCCTGTAATTAGTGTTGTCCTTTTCACTGTAAATTTACAGTAAAATACTGGCAGCTGGATTGCCAGCCACATTCTGTATTTTTACAGAACTAGTACTGTAAACAGCATTTACAGTATTGTACTGTAAAAAATACTGGCAGCTGGGTTGCCAGCCACATACTGTATTTTTACAGAACGAGTACTGTAAACAGCATTTACAGTATTGTACTGTAAAACATTGTACTGTAAATTTACAGTAAAATACTGGCAGCTGGGATGCCAGCCACATACTGTATTTTTACAGAACTGGTACTGTAAACAGCATTTACAGTACTCCACTGTAATTACCAAATACAGTATATACCACACTTTTACAGTATTAAACTTGTCTACAGCAGTAAATTGTATTTTTACAGGGAATACTGCTTACATAATTAAAAATATTATACTTTAAAGTAAGTCACACATAAGAGTAGTCACAAGGAAAAAGCAACCAACATTCTCTGGGTTTTAAAACATTTATTTTGGTTAAAAGCTAAGATCAGAAAATTGCCTTGTGAGAACATATTGGCTGAATTTAAAAAAAAATAAAATACAATTTTAACACTGAACAACAAACAGGTAACACTTAGCATTTAATTAAAGGGATAGTTCACCCAAAAAATGAAAATTAGCCCATGATTTACTCACCCTCAAGTCATCCTAGGTGTAAATGACATTCTTCTTTCAGACGAATACAATCAGAGTTATATTTAAAAAAATGTCCTGGCTCTTCCAAGCTTTATAATGGCAGTGAATTGCTGTTTCTGTTTTGAAGTCCATAAAAGTGCAAACAAAATCCCATTCAAAGTCCAAAAGTTTTCGCAGAAGTGAGGAAACCTGTAGACAGTAGTGTTCTTTTTTTTTTTGCACAACTTGGCCAGTTTTCTTTGAAGTTACTTGTCCTTTCTTTGTTTTTGATCCACGTTCAGGATTGATGACAAGAAAGCATCTAAAAGGCAGAAAAGAAAAAAAGACAATGAAATATTATGGACTGACTGTGTATATTTTCTGTGTATAAGCCCAGAAAGGTTGTAAAAACATTGTTAAATAGTCCATGTAACTACAGTGGTTCAACCTTAATATTATGAAGCGATGAGAATACTTGTGCACAAAAAACCCCCCAAAATAACGACATTATTCAACAATCTCTGCTCTTCCATGTCATTCTCCTAAGCTGTTGACAGTGTAAACAGTGCAGCGCTTCTGGGTTCTAAGTCAGAACGTAGGCTCACTATTGGCTAACTCCTGGGTCATCACAAACATGACAAGCGTCGGCCAATAATAAGCCTACGTTCTGACATAGAAACAAGAAGCGCTGCACTAGCTTTTTTTCAAAGCTTGCACCTTGGAACCTATTTCAGGGTTTGCGTTCTGGAGCCACCAGACACTGTATTGTGCGGATGAGCGGGCCGGAGCGCGTTAAGTGTTTTCTGTTAGAACGGAGTCATGTTAGCGGCCCCTAAGTTAATAACTAATGATCTTTGTAACGGAAGTGAATCAATCAATCAAAACTAGCGTTAGCTGGACAATAACTTTATTCTAGAGCTGCTGTAAAGCCAAAACAATCTCTGTTACTTTAATTTCCTATTATCTATGTAAAGCTGCTTTGAAACAATCTATATTGTTAAAAGCGCTTTATAAATGAAGGTGACTTGACTTGACACTGTTTACACTACGTCAACAGCGTAAGAGAATGACGTGGAAGAGAAGAGATTGTTGAATAATGTCGTTATTTTTTTTTGAGGGGGGGGGGGGGGGGGGGGTTGTGCATAAAAAGTATTCTTGTTGCTTCATAATATTAAGGTAATTTGCAATGACATTGCTGTGGGACAGAAACCTCTCAGATTTCATCAAAAACATCTTAATTTGTATTCTGAAGTTGAACGAAGGACTTACGGGTTTGGAACGACATGAGGGTGAGTAATTAATGACAGAATTTTCACTAATCCTTTAACTGAAAACAACTTGCACTGACATATCTTAAAATATGTGACTGTCACTGTTTTGTCTCAAGATGCACACCAACAATGTTTTTTTTTTTTTTATGAGACATTTTTATAAAAGCTGCTTAAATGCCGTAATTGTATTAAGGCCTAGACCTGGCTTAAAGCGATAGTTCACCCAAAAATGAAAATTCTGTCAGTAATTACTCTCCCTCATGTTGTTCCAACCCCGTAAGACCTTCGTTCATCTTCGGAACACGAATTAAGATATTTTTGATTAAATCTGAGAGCTGGATTACTCCTCCATAGGCTTCTAAGGGATTGAAACTTGCCAGCCCCGAAAAGTTATTAAAGACATCGTTAAAATAGTCCAAGTGACTACAGTGGCTCAATCTTAAGTTTATCAAGCGACGAGAATACTTTTTGAGCGCAAAAACAAAACAAAAATAAAGACTTTATTTCAACTATTAATTTCCTTCTCTGTGGGCTTCTAGTCAGTTAACGTAGTGTGATTGCGTAGAGCTACGTCACACGTAGGCTCACTATTGGCCGACGCTGGTCATGTGTGTGATGCGTGTGACGTACAACAACAGAAGCTTACGCTATCACACTAGTGAACTGACTCGAGGCCCAGAGAGAAGGAAATGAATAGTTGAAATAAAGTCGTTATTTTTGTTTTTTTTGCGCACAAAAAGTATTCTCGTCACTTGATAAACTTAAGATTGAGCCACTGTAGTCACTTGGCCTATTTTAACGATGTCTTTAATAACTTTTCGTGGAACAAGTTTCAATCCCTGAAGAAGCCTATGGAGGAGTGATCCAGCTCTCAGATTTCATCAAAAATATCTTAATTTGTGTTCCGAAGATGAACGAAGGTCTTACGGGGTTGGAACAACATGAGGGAGAGTAATTACTGACAGAATTTTCATTTTTGGGTGAACTATCCCTTTAAGCTAAGCCCTGTATGGAAACCAGGGCCATATTGTTCATACCAGTAGTCAGCTGACAAAACGTTTGTGAACAAAAAAATCCTTAAAAAGTCCCTAATAAATACTGTCAAGACAAGGTTAGTGACACAATTTATTCTAATATATATGAATGGCAAATATGATAATGACTAACCTCTGAACAAACTCAAGGGTGCATGGTGCCTCTTCCTGGTACTGCAAGCTGAAGTTATAGGAGGAAGCAAACAGTGATGAAGTTAGGCTCTGATCCTTCACACACACCTTGACCTTCCAAACTTAATATCCAGCACTGGATGCTTAAAGATTGACCTGTAATTGAAAAAATTAATATTATTAATAATTAAAATAACTATTTTGGGCTCCACTGTTAAAAGACAAATTCAGACAATGCAAACCACTGGACTGACTGTTAGTAAAGCACATACATTTAGGATTAAGAATTCTATGGCATTTCACAAATTTATGTAGTAAACTGTACATTTTAATAAACAGACAGGTTTTTACAGCTAACAGAGTTCCGCCAAGATGAGCAAAAATTTGTTTAAAAAAGAATTCTTTGCAACTTCTTTTTTACTTTAATTGAATGTGTTTGCATTTGGCTTAGAGACAGAGATGACCACCCTTAAAGTATGTCACCCATAGTTCACCTAAAAATTAAAATGACATAATCATTTACTCATCTGGTGTTGTTCTAATGCAGTATACCGTTCTTTCTTTTTCTTTTCGACAAATGCCATATATTCCAAACGTTCTGGGGTATACAAAAGGGTTTGGTAAAATTCAAACCAAAATGTAAAGTAATATTTAATGAAAATCCTGACCTTGGCCATTGATCTTCTGTACTTGACAGATGTGAACGTGAAAACTTATTGTTACAACAAACACAATGGATAGATTAATCTCATAAAAGAATGTACATGGTATATATTTTTTTATAAATATAGTATTTTTTTTGTTGTGAATTTCAATTTCTCACAACTGTGGCATAATAATCATGAACATGCATTGAGCACAGAAGATTTTCATTAAAAAATACATTAAATTACATTTTATTTTTCATCAAACCCTATCGTATACCCACAGAACACTTATGGCACATTGCATGGGATCATTCTGTGATACTTTTGCATATTTTTCAAAATCGTGACGCTAGGCACTATTCACTGATATTATATGGATGAAGGCAAGCGTGACATTTTTTTGTATTCTCCTTTAGTGGTCAGAAAATAAAAAAAATGTCATACGATAACACCCCACTGCAAAAAATACTTTACTTAGCCTACTTAGTATTTTGTCTTGTTTCCAGACTAAATATCTAGACAAGTAAAAATGATTGTCTTGTTCTCTGAAAAAAAAAGAATGCTTCAAGCACTGGCATATTATTTTGGTTTTCGTTTTGAGCATACACTCACTTAATTTTGACTTATTCTTTCAGAAAACAAGACAATTTTTAGCTACTAGTCTATTAAATGTTTCATGTAAGAATTGAAGATATCTGGACTGGAAATAAGAAAAAAAAAACACTAATTAAGAAAAACTTTTTTTTGCAGTGGCGTGAGTAAATAATGGATAATTTTAGGGTAAAACTACCCCTTTAATGTTTACATACCAATAAATATAAGGCGTGGACTCTCTGGCAAATGTAGATTGCTGGACATCAGAGTTGCAAATTCCTGAAACAATTTTTTTTAAAAAGGACAGCACAACCATAATCAACAGAACCAAAACATAAAACATATTACAAATTAATGAGATTTGTTGAATAATCTCTACTTATCTGTTTGAAGGATAACCGTCTAACTTCTCTTTGATGTGTGAGTAGCTGTAGGAACATGGCATGGCAATCAGGAATACCACATTTGAAAACAGCATTAGGAACATGGATTTTCATGTGCTGACAATATGCTGACAACGATTCAAAAGCACGATCACAGAACTGAGTCTGACGCCATAGCATTTTTGTTACCACATACACATAGATTGACTAACGTTATAACTGAAGCACTTACATTATCAGTGGACCGTCATCAGATTACAAAGCCTGAAACGAAAAAAATATATCAAAAGCAGGCCATGCAAATAACACGGTAAATGTTGTCTATTATGTGAAATATCGAAGTTAGCCTAACGTTACTTGGTAAACAGGTGGAACAGAATGATTTTTTTTCGCGGTAGTAACGTTAAACCGCGTTCGCAAAATCAAACCAAATTCGTGGAAACAATGTAGAAATGCGAACGCAAAAAACAATTTTCTATCTTCTCAAACTCTAAACCTCACTTATCGTCACAGGCGCAAGTTATTCAGATGACAAATTCTTCCACCCGTCTTCATATAACGTTAACGTCCTCCATTTTCTGCTGCGTCACAGGCAACTAATGTTTGAAACACGAATCGAAGCTCACAAAAGTTTAAAAATTGTTTACAAATTAATAGACAGTTTATCTTGATAACAGGAATGATTATTCTGTGCAGTTGAGTCCCGGTGACAAATCAAGTTTGCCTGTACTGTCTGTTCGCGTCACGTTTGATTTGAATTGAGCGCGAAAAAATCAATCCCACAATGCAATGCCTTTACAGTATGATACTGTATTACGAATTTATCAGGATGAAAACAGAAACGTGCTGTATATTTACAGCTGTTCTGTAAAAGATACAGCCTAATACTGTATTATGGAAATACAGTACAATACTGTAGGAATTTACCTGTAAATTTACAGTAAAGGGTTAGGAGTAAACATGGCCTAAATCTGACGTATGGTAAGGAATGTTATAGGAAATGGAGATGCTCACTACACTGTAATGTAAATTCCTATAGGTAATGGGTTATGGTGAATGGTGTGAATGAGTTGATGATTAGAGAGCAGAGTTTCTAAAGAGTTGCTTAAAATGATTCATAACAAAAAATGCATCATTTGTCTATCACCACTTGACGGAGAACAGCCTATCATTGAACAAATAGGGCTGACAACACATATACTGTACACACACTGACAGAAGATGACTGTACACACAAATGACATTGGCAAGAAGTTGAGCTACAGAGCAAACCTCAGTGTTGCTCCTCATTTTTATACAATACAGTAAACGTACATACACACATCACAGTGGCATTCTGATACATCGACGATGGGGGTGTTTGCTCTGTTATTCTGTTGGATTGGCAAAAGTATCAAAGGGCTGAAATCATATTCACTCTTTGCACTTTGATGAGTCCCTGACTTGCTGCAGCGTGTAGAAGACATTGTAAGAAAGAAAACCTTAAATCTTGAAAGAAAAGAAGGGAAACCGTTTTAAGTTAAAGCAAACAAAGCAAACACATTACTCAGAATAGAACAATTAAAAGTCAGCTATTACTGTGATAAAATCCATTGGTTGAAATATATAAAGAACTATTGAAAATAATTAAATATTAGCTAAAATCCCATTTCTAAAGTCTTAAAAATCTTTCTTCAGCAACGCTTCAAAAGACACATACACACACTAACACATCTCCAGTCTGAGACTTCAAAGGCAGGTGGAGTGAAACCATGAAATTACAGGTACGGTGTCACTTACCCCTTTGAAACCCAGCACTGCTCAAATCCAGGCAAGACCTGGCCAGCCCTGGAATTAGAACAAATGAAAAAGAAAAAGAAGAAGGGAAGAGAATGACAGAAGTGGAGGGGAGTGGCTCTGAAAGGTGAATTAACAAGCCATGTTGACAATATGGCAGCCATATAAAAAGGTCTAATTTCTGCTGTAAATTACCTCATATTACACACTCATGTTACGCATACCACAAAAACAATGCACTCGCACATCAATACTGTATGTATATCAACCCAATTCAATTATTATAAAGATAATTAACTTTTATAATTTTTGATGTAAAGGCACCCATACACTACAAGATAATAGGGGCCGTCGTGGCCACACTGATCATAAATATCGATCGATCAATCGGGGCCTCAAATTGTAAATATCCAACATGCTGAATATGTTTGTTTACTCTAAAGTCACGTTTGACCACAAGAGATTTTGCGAGATTTTTCGTGTTCACAGTCGGAATCTGTGAGTGTTTGGTGTGCTGTCTTGGTCACATCGCGGCACTCCACACACTATTGGAACAAAACTGTTAAATCTAGGATTTTTTATCATCATGTTTATGGTCTCTCACACTTTGAAAATCTGTTAAGATTTTAAAAATCTTCTATTGCAGCCTTAAACCTACAGGTGGTAGATAAAAAATAACAAATTTCTTTTTGTCATATGAAGATCACATTAAAAATTTTTTTTACCAAACTTTTCACCTTGACTTTGACATTTATATTTGCAACTTTTAAAATATACGTATAGGTTTTATTGTTTTATTGTCTAAGTCTTATCTTAAAATACAAATGCATGATCAAATTAAAAAATTCTAATGACTGATAAGCATAGCTGCTATTAGCCTTATTAATACAAATTTTATTCATGTTTAAAATGTCAATTGCATCATAATTTCCATCACAGAATACTATTAAATTATACATCATGTGGGGTGGTGGAAATGACAGTTATGAAAAATGACAATTCTTCTGTGGTGCATGTAAATCCACTGTTAGACATTATTAGCAGACAAATTATATAAACTGAAGAAGGTTTTGAGAGAGTTTATTTGTTTAATGATCCACAGGGCCAAAGCTGAAGAATAGCTCAAGAAACACCCATTTATAAAAGTACTGTACCATAGTACTACAACAGTATTTTTACTGGGACCTGAAACATATTTATGACCTGCTTCACCAACAGTAATGAATCCTTCAATTATTTGGAATTATTTGTACATTTACATAATTCATAATCAAAATGAAGTGAAGCATATCATCCATTTATCATATGGCTGACATGGATAAGATAATGTCAGTAGACCACAAACAGACTCTTATTTTGAAGACTTATTTCAATGATGTATGTGCCACACAGGTATATTCAAAGATGAACTGATACAAACTTGTCTGGGTATGACAGTGTTTGCGTTTGTTTCTGTGTGTTTTAGAGTGTGTCAGTACAGCGATTTTTTCAGATAACTGCTCGACTTCGAATAAAACACGTTCATTCCGTGTGCATGCAACGCCGTAGGTCTGTGGTGAGAAGAAGATGACAGGAGAGTGTTTTATACTCTGCAATAACAGCACTGTGCTCTGTGTGAGCGTGTCTGACATATAGCGAACACATGCCAGCCAAACCACTGTATTTTTCTCCACTTCCCCATAAAGCTCATTATCACTCGTTTTCATCGCCTTATTTATTGCTCTTTTGGTTGTTGTAATTTTCTTCTCCTTTCATCATCTAAATGTCTGAGCACTTTATATAGTGTACTATAGTATGCCTTTTTTATATTTATTAGTATTATATCATATAAATGTATTCATTTTATATATATAATATACTATTAAATGCATTAAATAATAACTGTTTGAGTTACCCGATTCACATTTTCGGTCACACTTATATTAGGTGTCTTTAACTACAGCATACATTGTTAGTTACAATGTACTTATTGTGTTCATGTTGTATTCCAAAACATTTTTGCTGCTATTGAGGTGGGATACGGGTAAGAATAGGGGCAGGTTTCATGTTATGGTTAGACTTAATGATGGGTTATAATTTTTAAATATAAGTACAATGTAAAAACATATTTTTACACAATACGTGCATTGCATCAAATTATTAATTTAAATATTAGTACGTCATAAAAAATATTTAATATAAAGAGCGACCAAAAATGCAGCAGAAAATTTTTTAGGACCCAGTTGCTAATGACAAAAGAGAAATGTTTGTCTCACAAAAAAAGTGAAATCACAACTGTTTTGCTTGAGCGTCTCTGTGTGAGTGTGTGAGTGTGTGTGTCTGTGTGTGTGTGTGTGTGTGGGGGGGGGGTGTTAGAGATGGATGTGTGGCTTCCTGTGGCTGCTGACAGGCTCAAACGAGGCCTGAGAAAAACAGGAACCTCAGGTGTGACTCATGCAATCACAACAACACGGATTAAACCTGGTCAATCCTAAACCAACATCAAATATATATATATATTATTATAATATAATATAACTGATTACCTCTGATAATTAAGAGTTAATCATCAGTTATGATACAACTATGCTGTCTGGATATGACAGGTAAAGTATTTGATTTAGGTTTCATACTGATATAGGCTTCAAACTTGCTGATGACTGGACTTTTTATTGATTTTATGGTAGCCCTATTTGTTTGTTTTTTTAACCCAAGACAAATACTGATTAATTTTCTTTATTTATCTGATTTGCCAATGTATTAAGGTTTGCACCAATATACAGTATATATATATATATACACACACACAGTATATACATATATATATACATACATACATACATACTGTATACGTGTGTGTGTGTGTGTGTGTGTGTGTGTGTGTGTGTGTGTGTGTGTGTGTGTGTGTGTGTGTGTGTGTTTAAGCTAAGATTGAATTTATTAAATCATAAATTAAATCACCATAATTTGGTTTCTATTAAGTCATGTACTGGCAAAATGTCCTGATATGCAACATCAACAGCGTTTAAATCCTTTCACGGGTTTCAAGGTTTAGTCAGTTAATTAGTCATAGGTATTTGGATGAAGTTTATTTACCTTTTATTTCATGACCCTCCCTTTAACCACAGTTCTGTATACACACTACACACACAACCTCCTTTGAAGGAATTTGTAAAAGTCTTTTGCGGCACTACAAAATAGTACTCAGTTTAGATCAGTAACTGTTGATTTTTTATGTTTGGTAAAGAAAGCACAAAGATTGTTGAAAGTTTGTGGTCTCCCTCTAAAATCATGATCTCTACATTTTGTTAATAAGGGAGGTGAATGAACTAATTGGGTTGTAATTAGTTTGCCTCCTTATGTGGAGAAAATTGTAACCACCAGTGGCCTGAATATTCAGAGGACTCAACCTCTAGAACAAATCTAGGTTGACGCTTCCTCCATTCCATAAAGGAAATATGTGGTGATTTATTAATGCCTGGTAAATGTCGATCAGACATTATGCATATGCTCTACATCTGCTAGAGCCTTATCATTCAGAATCATCTCTAGGGAAGCCACTTAGCAAGACAAATATCTCAGAGGGTGGAACCTTCTATTAGCGAAACCACAGAGAAAAACAGTCTGTGAGGTTGCACAAAGCTGCTATTGTTCTTCATTGCATCAAGATGAAATTAAGTTCTTTAATATTCTCATATATCTTTTAGCAGGCCGGCTTATGAGAACCTTACTCTAGATCAGCCGCAGGGAAACAGGTGGAAAGGACTGTGGTCTTGCCACCCCATTACAAAAACGACATTGCAAACAGCTCAACATGAATAAAAAAAAAAAGTTGGAAAAAAATTTCATTAGATATTAAAAGCTTTATTTTGTAATGAATGAGTCATATGAATGCCATTCAATATAGAAAACCAATAAACTGAGATAACCACCTTTCTGCGCTTTGGTCAGGCACGCTATGTGCTGTGTTTTTGGCATGGCATGGCATTTTTTCAACACAAGGGCTTGTTGCTTCACTAATTACATGGCAGGTAAAGGCAGATGATGCGGCCCTTGCTCCTGACAGGTGACAGTTATTGACAATCGACTCGTCTAGCCATAATAAAGCCTAAGGGAGAGGAACCGACACTTCCAACCTAAACACCGTCAGAGCAGGCTTCAAATGCGTCCGGCTTTGCCCTTGACAACTGTAACTATGTTCAACAAATTAGTCAGAGAAAGCGGCTGTGTTTATAAGGCTGAATATGAAAGAGATCGCCTCTCTCTTGACTGACACCCTGATCCACATTGTTCCTGGTTTGTTTTTATAGCAAGAGACTCTGAATGTGAAATGTGGGCATTCCTGTCTGTCAATCACAAGTTCAAAGGAGGATATGGGTTTCTGCTCTTGACAGAGCATCCTCGAGGCGGAGCGGTAGACGTCCTGTGCATGCAAAAAAACATTGACGTACTTTTTAATTTATTTTTAACTTCTCTAATGCCTGTTCATGTCATTCTTTCATTCACGTGACATTTGCTTGCCAATTTGAAGATTACGGCTGATGCAACCAGTCTCATTGGAGCCTCTTTAGGCTGAAATGGGCCGCACTGGGTTCTGCAGCAGATATAAGATGCTTTCCTGTTTGTGGACGCTCTGAGAAGAGAGGGTGCTTGCGTGTTTGAGTGTTATCAGTTACACTCAAAGCAGTGCTGAGTGACTGCTAGTGTTGGGTGGAAATAGACCGTGGGTCAGTGACTTTGAGTTCCTCTTCGCCACTGCACCGGTCCACATCAATCCCAAACATGCACTCACACACTCATCTGAGCTTCAAAGAACAATTTAACACTTCAAAGGCTCCCAGACTCACATTCTGCGCATATACACTAAGATAAATTCTGTTTCAAATAAATAACAGATCTTAAAAAAAGTATTATGCATTCATAAATATACCCAAGATACTATCCTTTCAGCTATCAAGGGCTTCTGAATGCTGTGGGATGTGGCCTGAAAACAGGTCTCAGAACTATTAAGTGAAACTGTAAAAAAAAAAAAAAAAAACATTTGTTGCCTTAATTTTTAAGTGCAATCAACTTGAATGATTAAGTAATTAAAACTTAAATCATTAAACTGAGTTGAAACTTGAGTTGAAAATGAGTTGAATATTGTATAACATTAAAAAAAGTAAGAAATTGCTTATTTTTATGAGTTAAAACAATGTAAAAACATGTTGTCAAAACTTATTGATCACAATTTTGAACACTGTATATACACTACTGTTAAGGATACCAAAATAAATAGGTTTATCTTAGCTCAAGTTTCATTTTTAAAAGGAAGGGAAAAATTCCTCTTGTGTCTTTTGTTGTTGACATCAAAGGCTGTGCAATCAGACTCTATGGTATTTTGGCATAAATGCATCTGTCACTTTCTAGATGCTAGCCAAACTAGACAGTTGCATGACACGCCCGTGTCCTTATGAACATTAATAA
Organism: Gila orcuttii; assembly: GCA_026230005.1. Taxonomy (NCBI): domain Eukaryota; kingdom Metazoa; phylum Chordata; class Actinopteri; order Cypriniformes; family Leuciscidae; genus Gila; species Gila orcuttii. Next base: position 10,407,353 of record JAPDVR010000019.1, on the reverse strand, counting down.
AACTACCGACCAAGAATTATAGGCTGCTGCAAGCATGAAAGCATTCAAATTCAAGAGATGTTTGAAAACAGGTTATTCATTTAAATCAGTGTTTCTCAACCTCTCCTGCAGGGACCCCCTGACAGGACATGTTTTTGTTTTAACCCTGAAATGGCACACCTGATTCAATTAGTCAGCTACACATTAAGCCTTTGAGCCTTTAATTAATTGAATCAGGTGTGCCATTTCAGGGTTAAAACAAAAACATGTCCTGTCACGGGGTCCCTGCAGGAGAGGTTGAGAAACACTGATAAACAATTCATATTTCTGGATGGTAAGTTAGTAAGTTTATAGGGATAGTTCATCCAAAAAATTAAATTGTCATAATTTACTCACCATCATGTTGTTCTAAACCTCTATGGCTTTTTCTTCTGTAGAACACACAAAGAAGATATTTTGAGAATGGTGGTAACCAAACAGGATTGGTTATCATTGACTTTCATTGTATGGACAAAAAATTATAATTTATTAATTTATTAAATACATAATTTATTTATTTAGCTAAATATCTTCTTTTATGTTCCACACAGGCAAAAAAAAAAAAAAAAAAAAAAACAGTTTTGGAATGACAAGGGTATAAATTAAGACGATTTTCATTTTCAAGCAATCTGTAAATTTAATAAATTGTGAAGTCTAGTTTTAAGGACATTTTTATATACTTTTGTATGATATACTTCAAACGTAAAATCTATTACAATCTACTGGTTTAGAAAATAATTATATATACAGTACTGTATTTCATGCAAAGTTTAGTTTTTTTGGTGAGTAAAAATTTTGCACATTATGCTGGCAATTTCACACAAATGTAAAAAAAAATTGGACTCCAGATTCTATAGAAATAATCCAGTTTAAAGTTAGGGACTTACAATGGAGTGAAAGTTTATAGAATTCATAAAAGTTAAAATGCTCATTGTATCATATAGCCCCAAAATGTGAACAATATGTATGTTAACATGATTTTAGAGTCAAAAGAATTGCTTAGTGGCCCTTTCTATGTAAAGTTACAGTATATCCAAATGACAAAGTAAAGCTTAAAACTCTAAAAATGACAATAAAAACAATGCTACAACTTTATTATTAAAGGTTTAACAGAATAATGAATGTACATGCTTTTATAAAATGATATGTTTGACATTTATTGAACCCAGAATATTCTTTTTAAATATCTCCATTTGCCGCTGCTGTATTTTTTGGTATAGCAGAGTACAGTGAGAGATAATACTTGTGGAATATTTGAGGTGAGGTGAAGTAGTCAGGAGATCAGGAACTGCATGATGTCTGGGAATCTTGGGAATCCCCATCCAATACTCTCTGGCCCACCACTGAAGCGGATACTTGATTCACAATGAAGAGAAGACGTGGATTACTGCATCCCATGGGAAAAAAAACAGAAGGATAATGATAGGTAGCCTGCAAACTTGCAAGTGGACTTGTCAGTAGTGTTTGACAGGCAATACGTTATAGATTACTGACTGTTTGTTATCTGCATTCATTTAGATTTAAAATGAATTTTACTGTGTATCCATTGGTGAATTGAGCCTGAGGGTTGCACTCTGTGTAATGAACAACTAGGATGGACATAATAATTATTATAGACAAGCTGTGTGAATTATTTAAAAGTCTAAAAAGTCAGATTCTCTGGAGGAAACACAGGAGATTATGTGAATTTAACAATAATCCCTTCCATTGGAAACTCTCCAGAACTGAACACGGGACTCAGGAGGGGGAAAGAGGGGAGGTTACGTGGAGTGATGGAGAGGTGGGACATTACGCTCAGACACAAGATAAGAAACGTCTCTTAAGGCACAGAAACTCCCACTTTTGATAACTGTTGCCACACTAGACCACACACACACACACACACACCTGCGTGTGGTCTTAGCAGGGTCTGGCGTGCGACAGGTCTCAACCACTGTTTTTGCCAAGAACAATTTTTTCTCTCATAATGCCAGAGGGCACAGGTGCAGGCACTGTTCCCTTCAGTACCACAGAGGAGACTAAGGCAACATATTGTATCATCACTCATGTTCATTAGATCCTGAGACTTGATAAATCTGTTCCACAGCAAAATGTACAAGGCCTCTGCCATTCACAACAATACAAATTCTGTTCACCTTCAATTTTGCATTAACACTCTTAAAATAAAGGTTCCAATGGGAGCCTCGTGGGTAGTGCTCCGACATAGCACAGTTGCGCTTTGAACGACCCAAGTTTGAGCCAGGCTTGTGGTCCTATGTCTCCAGCTAAACTAATTAAAGGCAAAAATGGCGGGGAAAATAAATATTCTCAAAAATAAGTTAATTAATAAAAGTTCCAAAAGGGGAGTTTCGTAGTGATGCCATTGAACAACAATTGTGGGTTCTCCAAAGAACCTTATATGGCGCTTTTCCATTACCAGTACCAGCTCGACTCGACTCGACTAGCCTTGGCTCGCCTCGACTCGGCTCGCTTTTCCTTCCGTTTTCCATTGCAGAAAGTATCGCCACAAATAGTACCTGGTCGTCATAGCGACGCCTTTCGTTCCTCGTTGCCCCATCAAGCTCTCGCTGGATCCTCTCTTCGGCAACCAAACAAAGGAATGTCTGCACCTCCTCGTTTGACCACGGCGTATTCTTCCGAGTTGCCATAATAATAGTAGTAAGTTTAGTAACTATCTCTGGCTAAACTATTTAAAAATGGCGGGGTTATTCTGGATACTCCATCTGGCGCGTCAATGATGACGTAGTGAATAGTGACGATTCTCTCTGAACAATCAGCAGTCGGCATTTTTTTCACGTCACATTTTAGTATCGCCTTAGCTCGCCTCAGCTCGCTTAGAACCTCGCCGGAGGTGGTACGAAAAAAAGTACCCGAAAGCAGGTACAGGTACAACTTTTACACAGTGGAAAACCAAACAAAGGCGAGTCGAGCCGAGGCGAGCTGGTACTGTGTAGTGGAAAAGCGCCATTAGTGAAAGGTTCCGGGGGGTACCGAAATACGACTGAAAGGGCACTTTACTAATAGCGATTAAAGGGGCGGGGGCTCAAGCCATACTAAATTAGAAATTACAACTTTTTATAACTTGTGTCAAGGTTTAACCTGATCCACCAGTGCTTTCATGAACTGTCTTTGGCCAGTAGAGACCAGACATGAGACGTCTTTAATGTTAATCTCTTGTCTGTGAAATTCGTCTCATTTCAAGATGACTTTTGGAACTTAAAAGGAACTGATATCAAAATATTCAAAGACATACTCAATAACGTAATCAAGACTTTCAGCAGGGTTGATGCATAAAGTTATTTATCATACTATGATTTTAAAGTAATTAAGTAAAGTAATTCTTTGATTTGGACATGAAAACAGGCAGGAAAAGGATCAAAGATACAGTAAAAGAAACTAGTTTTTCGAGAGTACTGTTTAAGCTGACGTATAATGAGGATAAAGACTTCTTGTGCAGTGCTTCATGAAATGGTACACAACCTCCTTATAAACTCACGCATTGCTTTCAAAGACAACCAAATAAGTCTGTCAAAGATACTAATCATCATACAAACATAGGCAAACATCAGATGTGCTGATCGTAAATGTGTAAATATTAAATATGTAATTTCAATAGGCCTACATATCAATATTTTTCTTTAAAGTATAGGATGGTAAGAATTGAGAGCATCCTGGTCAGCTATAGTCTTTAAGAGGATTTGTGCTCAACGCTAATTTGGTTGATTTGTTCTAAATGGTGAAAGAGAAACACTCATCCCAGTGTAATGCACAGGCACAGAAACACCCATCCCAACACAGCACTGGGGAATGATACTTTTATCAAGTAAATGCAGCTTTGGTGAGCATAAGAGACTTCTATCAAAAACACAACATTATTTCCAAACTTTTTGGCCGGATATGTATTGTAAACATTCAACACTCACATTCTGGGTTTCTGGGTTTTATGATGACTCTCCCAGACATAATGATTTTTATACTGTACAAACTGTTCATTCTACCCCCTAAAAAAATGTACCGGTAGTTTGATTTATAAGCTGTTTTCCTGATGGGGACCGAAATTTTGTCCCTTTAACATAAAAAAAATTCAGTTTTTACCTTCCTTGTAGGGACATTTGTCATTCAAAATAGGGTACCTGGACCACACACACACACACACACACACACACACACACACACACACACACACACACACACACACACACACACACACACACACACACACACACACACACACACACACACACACAGAGTAAACAGGTGTTCAAAACTGTGTTCTCTCCTTATCCTAATTCACTATTGTAAGCCAACAATTCTGATGTAGTTTATGCGTGAATGGGTCTGATTTGGTTGGAAATGTCAGATTTACATAATTCATCCTTGATATTTAGTACGTCATGCTGTGAAAAAAGCAAAGAAACTATTCCTCTGTTCTTGTCATCAATTAATATAAAATAGCACAAATAAATACACAGATTTTCATGTGTTAGCATAAGCATGACATGTGAGAAGACATGAGAAGTCTGTCTGAACTGAACATTGTGTCCTGGTCAGTTGTTGGCGGGCCAGAGCAGTTTAACAAGAGGTCATGTACAGTATTCAGGCACAAACACAGTGTTACAGGCCTCTTCAATGCCTTTGTGCCCTTTTCATGCTCACAGGCTGGACCGAGCCAACCCCATAATTATCTAAATCAATTAATTAAGGATCATTTGGCTCGCAGACAATCTTTTGAGCTCTCATTTGTTCGGAGATGGTCACTGCGGTCATCATGTCTGATTTGATGATCTGAAGTTTGCTAGTTGGTATAACACTAGTATTGTTTTTCCCCCTTAGATGAACCGATTCTGCTTCTTATTTGTCAGATCAAGTCATTTTGTGTTGAATTTTTCACAGTCTGTTGTTTCAGCTTTACATATAATAAAATCCCACTGGATAAAAGTTTACTAAATTAATACATACGAGAAAATGATTTTTCACACTGTAAAAAAATATATGATCAATAAGTTATGACAACATATGTTTTATAAGTTATACAAGATTCAACAAGTTGAATGTAATTTAAGTTGAAATGACCAACAATTTAAGGCAGCAACTTTTTTACAGTGTAGTAAAAAGAACAAAGTGTGAGTATCACTGTTGGTTTAACTTAAAACTGTAAGTTGGTAGCCTTAACATTTTTAGTTCATTGAAATTAAAAATTTGAGTTAATACAATAAAGGAGAATCAAACCAAAATAAATAAAAACTCAAAATATTATGTTATCTGAACCACATTCATTATCTAAGTTGATTTGACCAAAGAAAAAAGTTTAGATAAATCATGAGAATAATTTTTTACAGTGTATTTATTCATTCAATCTAACTGGCAACACTAATCCCTCAGTGCCTGTTAGTGGGTTTCTAATGGGGGAGGTATTTGTTTGTATGCTATTTTTAGGCTTTGAAGATACTACTAAGTACTTGAGCAGAGGAAGACGTCATTCAGTGGCGGTTTCTCATGTTTCGAGAAACCACTTCTTTAATCCCAGCTGTCACCTCTCATCCAAAGAATATTCTCTCCCATGGGGATATGAGCAGAAGACCAGCAGATGCTCGAGGACTCTCAACCTGAGAATTTGAAGGCTTTGGTGGTTGGGTAAATATCTCCTGCATTTCCTCTAGTTCTTGATAATCTGTTGGATTACACCTTGACTAACATAATGTAGTCTCAGATTAGACGCTGTGACAGACCGAGCTCGGTCATGACCTCATTGTCTGACCCCTTTGTGACCATTCCATTGACAGGTCATGGTTTAACAATGCAATGTTACTGTAATTTAAGTCCATGAAATGTAGAATTGGGCTAAAGAGAAAGAGAGACAGAGAAACATGCAGAGATGGTGATAAAAGAGAGAATGGATTTTAAAATCAAAATTGAGACTATGAAATGGACATTTGATTAAGATGTGTTTGTAGTTGGTGGGGTAGAGAATGAACCTACTTCCTATCTATTAAAAGTGTTAAAAGATGAGAGTGGCCTCTAGGGACAAGAGGGGAAGAGGAAACCCTATACCACAACACATACAAACATTCAAACAAAAGCCAGATCAGAGGCAGATTTGATTTTATGACCCTATTTCTTAGCATCTGAGGAATTATTGAATTTTACAAAACATTGAAAATAAAACTAAACATTAATGAGATGAATGAATGGAGTTTACTGTATCGCAAAAGTTCAAACTTAAATATTACCAATATCAACAGCAATAGTGGCGCTGAAGTAAAATACGCTTTAAAACAGAAGGATAAGAATAAACAGAGCAAATGACGTTTATCATCAACTGATTGAACTAAAGCTTCTCTCTTCCTCAAATCAAGAAGATACTTCCTCCTGTCAATCATTCTTATGCAAGCCACAGAATACAGGCTGACCTCTGACCCCAGCAAAAGAGGTCAAGTCACTCCTTCTCACAACTCAACACAATGGAGACACAAAAGCGCATCTTAGGCCCACTTGCTGGGTTTTTTGTTTGTTTTTGTTTTTTAATCTTTTACTTGTCTTTATCTATGTGTCAAGTTATTCGTTTACAGTTACATTGATGATTATATATACACATCACACAACTGCCAGAAAAGTGTCCCATGAACAGCTGGTTGTATTCGCAGTCCTGACAAACACTTCTGTATGCAGATCTAAAAATCCACTGACAGCTATATCAGTCTCTGCCGCCCCCTTGCGGACATTATATTGAAGCGTTGAATTGCTTTGATTCTCCTCTTGAACTTTGAAAAATGTGCATCAAAATGCTCTAAAGCACTCTTTTACCTTTCAGAGGGTTTTATTTAGGTTATTCTATTCTTTAATACAGTAAATATCACAAGATGTGACTATCTAATAGGCTACAATTGTTATCGGTAGGCTGCAGTGGAAAAAGTATCTGTATGATCATTGTTACACTATATTTGCATGTATTCATTTAGCACATGTTCAAAGTGCTATATGACATACAAATAAAGAAATTAAGCGATTCATTATCAAGGAGCCATACCAAATTTAGCAGCCCATACCCTAAACTAGAAGTATGCACAGAATAGAAGCGCATTTAGCCTGCCTACTCATAGTAGAAATCATTGTATATATTCAAATCTGAACATAGCAAATAGCCTACCTAAATATTGTTAATTAATACTAATTATTGTCAATAAGTAGTATGTGAACTCATTCGATCCTGTTTACGAAGCATCCCAGGATGAACCTAATGAAGTTGGTTGAGAGAATGAAGTCAGTATATGTTTACATTGGTACATTTTGTTTCAATCTGATAATTCATTCCGATTGATGAATCCAAACTTAGTTTTACTTAAACGCTAAATAAAGTGTGACCAGAGTGGTGATCTAGAAATGGTGGTGACTTTAAAGAAGCTGAAATATAATATCGTTTGAATTGTTATAGTAGTAGGCTATAGCCTTGTTCTGGATTATAGAATTCTGGATCCTTATTTTGCCTTATGTTACATGATTTTCCCTGTACATATTATTGATTTCTTTGAGTGTATTTTTCCTTCAGACTTGATTGAATGATGTATACAGTAGCCTACCATGTTATCAAAGTGAATTGGTTGTCATCTCTGCAGACTATTACAAGAACATGGTGACCAACTCAGAGGTAGCCTACATCTTGTCTATGCATCCTTCAAATGATTGCAAAAGAAGCAGGCCTACCAATAATTTTAATAGGTTGTGGTTTATACAAAGTTCTGCCAGGAAGACTCAGTGTCACGTCACTCATAACTTTCTGGTCTATCCAATCACTATCTAATACTTGGAGTTTAAAAGATGGTAACTTACACATGTTTGAGTTCGCAGATGATGACGCAAACATTCACCTCCATCCTCGATTCCTCCACGGGGGTTGCGCCCCTGCCTTCATCTTCAAGCAGGACATGCAGAGTCCCCTAACCTCCGAATGTGAACTACTGATGGGGCATGCACCAAAGAACTTTACCATCCAATACCTCAACAGTTAATTTTCTGGTCTATTTATTAATAAATGTCATTGTGAGTCTTTCTGGTAGAACTTCCAAGAACGATAAAGATACAGATTTAAACAGATGTATAGCTTAGTCCATACCCAGGGGCGTAGCACAAGATCCCGGGCCCTATGTATAGTCAGTCCTGATGGGCCCCTATGTTCCAAATAAAATACTTTTTGGATTGTTGACGGGGGGGGATGGGGGTTGGATTGCGCACGCGCTATGTATGTTATGCGCACAGATGTTCTGTCTCGCATTCGCCTTCTAGATTCCGGGAGATTTTAACTAATTTGCGGGCATCAGGGAGACGCTATCAAACTTCCGGGAGAATTGGGATGTCTGTATTCCAGACTTTTCAAGGGCCCTTCATCCCCTTGGGGCCCTGGTAATCAGTACTGGTTTTACCCCCAGTCCGACGCCCCTGTCCATACCACATTACATTCTTGGTGTGAACGGGCATTTAGTCACCCAATTAGATGAGTCTTTCTATATTCCCGCTTTGGTGTAACATGATAGGATTCTTACCTGTGAAGCCCAAGCCAAACAAACTTTGAAGCTCTCAGCTCTACCGATGGTGGTGTGATTTCTTAAAGGCACACTTCACTACCCTCTAGCGGTAAAAAAAAAAAAAAAAAAAAAAAAAAAAACTACATTCACTTTGCGGAAGAAAATTGTTTTGCTTGTGTGACTGTGCGGATGAATTATGCTATTTATCATAACTAAAAAAAAAGAGAGAGAGCGAGAGATAGGGTTTATCCTACTGCTCATAAAACATTCCTACTAGGCTTAAGAGATATAACCAGTTTAGATGGAAATAATCTCAAGCCATAGGCCTAGCCTACTCATTATAGACACGTAGCCTACTTCCTTGAAAATAATTTCTAGCACAGAGCTACAACAACCCTAATGAAATAACCCTTCATAATAGATAGGCCTACATATGGCAATTGATATGTTCAATAGGATACCTTATTCACCTGTTCAATAATAAAAACGTCATCTCGCCTTTACAATATTTAAAATCCCTTGCTTCTCGCCATCTCCGAAAAGCAATGTTAATTATGTAATTACGTGCTCTGTTGCATTCTTTTTGCCAGCAGGCTCTTCTCTGTGCGGAATTTTTTTTAAACGGACGATTCCCCAGAGGTTTGAGATAGCAGTGTGCGCCATGTCAACCTTTCTCGCTCATTGTGACTACTAACCTTATATTACAAGAAACGGGCAGACACGCAACTTTCGGCGAAAACCATCCCGAAAGGCTTACCATAGTGAGTCAGGGTGAAACAAAAACATATTTTGGAAAAAGGGTTGATAATGTAGGCTATTTACTCATTATTTAAATTGAGTTACTTTTGAAAAAATGCTATAAACACCCTCTGGTGCTCTTCGGTCATTTTTGACCGAAACATTTTACGTTGTGTTTTTTGTTAGAATTTGTTACTTCATCGGAATGGTACGAAACTTGGTAAAGGTTTTGGCACTTGCTATGTGAACAAAAAAAAAAAAAAAATTATGGACATTTTTCGAAAAGGTTAAATGATCCTGCAAGAGGCTAGTCACACTTGTGCTCATTGCGGTCAAAAACTGAAATGAATACAATAGGAGACGAACTGAGTGAAAACATTTTGTAGGCCTACTGCTGCCAAACAAAATCTTACTGAAAGCTAATTTTTTAAATATCAAGCTCAAATTTGGAACACAACTTGTTATTTTCTTGCCGTTTTAGAGTAAAACGTGTTTTTGAAAATCTACAGCCTATTTCATATAGGAATTGAAAATAGTATTTTTGTGCATTTTCATTACAATAAACATAAAATTCTGTAACTTTTTTTAAGTTCAGTTTTTTCACTTATGATCTGCCAAGTGTCTTTGAAAAGAGATCAAACTTAAGTCTTTGCTCTAGTCTAAAGCATTCAAGATTTACCACAGTTGGCACCCTGACACTATGCTCAAACAGTGAATACCATAAATGGATTATAAATATAGCATAATAATTTAGTACCATAAAATCCCCTAAAAATATTAAATAAAAAACCTTATCGAACTAAAATATAGTACATTAAATTAATTGAAATAAAAAATAATAATTCTGCCATTTTTGACCGACACGTGAAGAGCACCAGATAGTCTAATAGGCTATAGGCTAGATTATTCCTTTTAAAATTACATGGTCACAGAACATTCTTAAAAAGAAAGGTTCCTTGAACCTTTAACATCCATGGGATGGATGAACAAAAGGTTTTTAATGCACAATTCCAGATGCACAAAAGGTTTTTTATAGTGGAATTTTTTTTTTCGGATTGTTGATTTATTGCACTCTGTACAAAGTACAAACATGTATGTCCTCTTCACTTAGAAAATAACAAAAGACATGATTATGGTAAAGGAAACATTTGTAGGAAAGGAAAAGGGAAACAGGCACAAAGTAGAAGTAATGAAGATTTATGGCATATTCCTGTTTTCTCTTGTCTGATGGGCGATTAAGAAAAGAATGCAAAGAGAACAACACTCCCACACACCCTCTCTCCCGTTTGGGGAGTATATAAAGCTCAGCCCACACTCAGTGGTCTATACAGTCTCAGAAGTATACAGACAACAATTGTTCACTATGAATAGACTATTATTTGCCTCTGTGCTGCTCTATGCAGCTTCTCAAACTGGTGAGTAATATTCAATATCACTATTCTTTGTCTATTTATGCTGCAAGATATGCATTTTTGTTGCTCATTTTTACATTTAAACATGGGGAATAGATATATTTTGTTTGATTGATGAGGTTTTCCTCATGTTATACGGTTTACATTATTGTGTTATTTGCAGGTGAATGCATTACAGGAGGAAAAGAGGCTGATGCACACTCTCGTCCGTACATGGCTTCACTTCAGTGGAATGGAAAACATGAGTGCGGTGGCTTTCTGATCTCCAGTCAGTGGATCATGAGTGCAGCACACTGCTTTCAGAATGGGTATGTAACATAACGACACTAGTGAGCTGTGCGACAGCATTGTGATGCAAAGATGAAATAATTTCAGTCCCAGATCACTGTGATTTGCTCGGAGGGTTTGTTTTGATTTTGTTTTGAAGTTGCAGAAATACTAAGTTGCAATACGAAGTTGCAAAATGATAAATGTCCTGTTTGTTGCAGGAGGGAATCCGGTGTTAAAGCTGTGTTGGGTGCTCACTCCCTGTCTGATGCTGAGGACACTAAACAAACCTACGACACTACAGTCTACAGCCATCCTTATTTCAGTATAAGCAACTATGACAACGATATTGCCCTGCTCAAGGTACACTGTGATCCAATCATGTAACTGAAAAACAGTCTGTGTATGCGTATGGTGAACATTATTTCACCAAGTACAACATGTTCCTCTGACAGTATGTGTAGAGATCAGTTTTCTTCAGCAGACTGTCAATTACATAGAAGGATTTTGTTTTTGACAGCTGGAAAAGCCAATCACTGAGAGCAATGCAGTGAAACCAGTGAAATTCCAACGTGAAGAAGAGGCCGATCCCAAAGAGTTTGCTGTTGTGGAAACAGCTGGATGGGGCTCTTTGAACAACCTGGGAGGACGACCAGACAAATTGCAAGAACTCAGTATCACGGTCAAGAGCCGAAGGGAATGTGGCCGAAGTGACTACTATGGATTGAAGTTCACCAGCAACATGCTCTGTGCTGCAGAAAGACGAAAGGACACCTGTGATGTAAGTTTTACTGCAATGGTTCATAAAGTACTGACATGACTGCTATAGGTGGAAACAAACTCGAATATATGACCTCTCTTGCTTCTGCCGTCTTTCTCTCTAATAGGGTGACTCCGGAGGTCCTCTCTTATACAAGGATGTTGTTGTGGGGATAACCTCTAATGGAGGGAAGAAATGTGGCTCCAGCAAAAAGCCTGGACTCTACACGATCATCTCCCACTACATAAGTTGGATTGACAGTACAATCACTGAGTAAAAAAAGCTGTGTAATCCTTTGCATATATATAACCTGTATTTTTTCATACGTCCTGTATACCTCATTTATTGCCTACATTAATAAAAACTTTTCTACACCTACCTGAATCTAGTCACAATTATGTTTGTTGTTTAAATAAAAGGTTTACATTCTTAAAATGTCATCAACACCACTATTAAACAATTCAGTGTGAAGTAAGAAAGTGCTGAAATAAGCCAGCATGAATTCCATGTTGGTCCATGCTGGTTGTTATAGTGCTGGTCTAGATGGTACCAGCATCAAGCATCCCATGCTGGTCCCAGCATGCAAAACACACCTTATGTTGGTGACAAGCATTGCTGGATTTTTCAGCAGGGACACAATAGTGAAGAAATGCATGGAAATAGACAACTTCAATTCAACATCAATTTCATTCTGCTAGGTGAAATATGCCAAAAAATGCTTTCTATTGAAAGGATATTATATTATATTACTGTATATTATATTATATTATCCACTGATCAGCCACAACATTAAAACCATCTGCCTATCGTGTAGGTCTCCTTAGTGCAGCCAAAACAGCTGTGATGCATCAAGGCATGGACTCCACAAGACCTCTGAATGTCCTGTGGTCTTTTAAAGGAATAGTTGACTTAAAAATGAAAATTCTGACTTGACTTAGTAGGAAAAATAAATACTATGGAAGTCAATGGGGTCCATCAACTGTTTGGTTACTGACATTCTTCAAAATATCTTCTTTTTTGTTTAGCAGAAGAAAGAAATTAATACAGGTTTGAAACAACTTGAGGGTGAGTAAATATGACAGAATTTTCATTTAAGTCTTTCATTTAAGTGAACTTCCTTTAAGTCTGCAAGTTGTGATGTGGGGCCTCCATTTGGGGAATTGATGCTCAATTGAATTGAAATCTGGGGACTTAGAAGGCCAATGCAAGACAATGAACTCTGTCATGTTCCTCAAACCATTTCTGAACAATGTTTGCAGTGTGGCAAGGTGTATTATTCCACTGAATGAGGCCACTATCATCAGGGAGCACCATTGCCATGAAGGGGTGTACGTGGTACAACAATCTTTTGGTAGGTGGTACATGTCAAAGTAATATCCACATAAATGCCAGGATTTTGAGCAAGTTTTGCCCAGAGCATAACACCGCCTCCGCCGTCCTGCCTCCTTCCCGCAGTGCATTCTGCATCTGTTCCCCAGATAAACAACTTACATGTACCTACCCAGCCATCTCCCTTATCTGAAAGAAAATGATTCATCATCATCAGACCAGGCAACCCTCTTCCATTACTCGATGGTCCAGTTCTGATGCTCATGTTCCCATTGGGCACTTTCGGCTGTGGACAGGGGTCAAGGTTGGGCACTCTGACCGGTTTGCGGCTATGCACCCTCACACGCAAGAACTGCAATGTACTGTGTTCTGACACCTTTCTATCATGAGCAGCATTCAATTTTTTTGTAAGTTTTGTGATTGGACCAGATGTGCTACACCTTTACTCCCCATGTGCATCAATGATCCTTTTGGCGCCCATGACCCTGACGCTAGTTCACCGGTTCACCTTCCTAGCAGCTTTTTGGTAGGTTCTAACCACTGCGTACCAGGAACACCCTATGTCGTGCCAGCACAATTTGGCCCTTGTCAAAGTCACTCGGTTAGTTTTTCTTGCCCATTTTTCCTGTTTCCAAAATGAAATTCAAGAACTGACTTTATACTTGCTGTTTAATATTTCCCATCCCTTGATAGGTGCTATTTGAAGAATAAAAGCATGTTATTTGGTTCACATATCAGTGGTTTTAATGTTGTGGTTCGTCTGTGTATTTGGTTTATGCAAACCAAAACTGTTTTTAACAACATTTTTAAGAAATAATTTTATGAGGAAGTAGAGTAAGACTTTTATTTTATTAATTTATTTATTTGCAATTAAATGCATTACTAGCTGATAAGAGTGGTGGTTTTCTGTACCACTGATAAATAAAGAATTTCCACATATTCTGACAGTTCAACGGCATGATGTTAAACTTTTATGGATTTATGTTGCAATGATAAACTGCTCATCGTGTTAGGTAAGACTTTTTGAATGCATCATCAAATCTGAGTTATGAAATACAATGTTGTTAATATTATTTACAAAGGACATGCCAGTAACGGCTGGAGCTAACGGACTCTTTCCCCAATCAGTATGTTAAACAGACCACTCGACACCCATCTGTGTTGCAATATCTGCTATCTCTAACTGAAATAGTCCATGTCTGTTCTTTTGAGGAGGGTATTTTTCAGTTTTTGGCATTGCAAAACCTCCATACTGTACGAGGCAGCAGGCATTTAGAAGCAATACCTCCTTGACCTGGTTATAATTAACAAAGTTCAGGAAATTTCCATTGTTTTGTGTGCAATATCTGTTCCGACACACGCAAACCATTTCCAGAAGGTCGTTATGGCCGATGGCCACTTACCAATTTATATTCTTTATTTTCAATAGATTTCTATTGTGGTGACAATGGATGAAGAGCATAACATTCTCTGTAATCTCTTGTCCAAATGCCCACCCAACATGTTCCAGTGTATCCCCCAGTTTAAGGACATGTTATCAGATTGGACCAGGTCCGAATCCCAAAGGCTGCCCTGAGATGGACACCACCTGGCAGAAGAAAACAAGGGTGACCTAAAACAACATGGAGAAGCTCAGTGATGGCAGAATTGAATGAGAGGGGTCTGACATGGGGCAAGGCACAGCACGCAGCATCGAGTTAAGTGAAAGGAAATTGTTGTTGCCTTATGTCCCACTAGAAATGAAGAGCAGTAAGTAATAGTCAAGGAAGAGTTTTGGAAGACTTCTTGAAAAATTCTTGATAACCACTTTAGCTTACTTTGGCAGGATGACAAGGAACATTACTGCCTCAGCTGCTCATTAGGACCTTTACCTCTCTTCCCTCATTTTCTTTCCTTTCCTTTCCAAACACGTTGAAACGAAAAACCCTGTACAGTCAATATTACTTTTGGGTTCAGTACTCTTTTTTGCAGCCTGATACATTTACCTCATTTTGTAACATGTTATACTCCTCCTACTGACTCTGGTTCTTGTCTTTCCATCTCCCATGCTGTCAGAGTAGAGACCTGTGTTCAGTCCTCTGGAAATAGGCCAACAAGAATCTTGTTTATCTGAATTAAACAGAAATTAAACATCAGCACTTACTCAGTGATGTTGCACATGTCTTTCTTCTCAAGTTCAGAAGTGTTTTGCTGAAATTGTTATGTTTAGAAAGTATTTACAGTTGTCAGTCCTGTATTTGACTCCATATACGGTTATATTCACACACAGTACGGTTATTTACGAGTGCAACAATTGCAATCTATAACCGAATTCACAAATGTAAATTTTCAGGACTGAATGGCATTCTCCGAAAACCAGCGCTGTGTGAACGGAACCGTTACCGGACAATTATAGTCGCGTTATACAGTGTGAGAAAGCCGCTCTGCTAAGGGGTTTTGTGTGTGCCTGTGTGATTTTGCTTTCGGTATCTTACAGTGAAGGAGATATGAGCTGTGTACCATCGGAAGGTTCTAAATCCAGTCACTGTTCTCCACTGGAGAGGCTCCCGTCAGTTTTGTGTTTTCTTTGCACGACTCAAATGCCATGCAATGCATGAGATGCCAGTGCAACAGTTAAAGGCGTCCATCTAGTGTGTGTTTACATCAAAGCTTCTGTCGGTTAATGAAGATTTGAATTGTAAAGCTCTCTAATTGAATTCTTACTAGTAAAAATGCAATTACGACGAGTAACGCTGGGAACATTTTAAGCAAGACGGATGAACTTGTTGTGTCAAAAAAGTGATAAGACTTTTCAGTTTTATGGAGATCGCCATCTTTGATATTACTTTGCTCACTGTTGCTATGGTTACTGGTTAAAGAAGTACAGGCTTGACTCTCGTTGCACGTTCATACAGACAGTATTTGAGATGCTGCTGTAAGTTGCTGTGTGAACAAGACATTCCGAGACTCATAGCTGTAAGTATACTGTTATCAGTCCCAAAAAAATTACAGTGTAAACAGAGACAATTTGTCCGCTACCTTCTCAGTAGCTTTAAAGAAGTAGGTTTAAAGATTGTATTTTATGTGTTTGTATGTTGACTGCACTTTGGTCTTAATGTGCAGTTGTTAAGGTGCTTTATAAATTAAATTAAATAAATAAATATCTAAATATCCCAAAACTATAGGTGGCATTCCAGTAGACACACTATATATTAGCAAAACAGAAGACATTTGACATCCAAATCTATGTTTTTAAAATTGTACTATGCATGTCATGCTTTTCCCAAACAATAGGATTTGTGAGTCAGATGAAGGAAGCAACGCTTGCTCATTTCATCAAGTTAGACTAGAGGTGTTTATCATGTAGCCTACAGCTGCTTCCATGGTTGGCATTTGATGTTAGTTAACTGTGTTAGCTAGTTGTTATGCTTAGCCAATAACAGGAAAATCAGATTGCAGAAACAGAAACAGAAAGGAAGTCAATTCCTCAGGGTCAAGTGCTGGAGTGCTTTCCAGGGTCTGTGTTCCTGTTTTCTGGAGCAGTAGTCAAGTTCAAACAAGTCAAGTCTCAACATTGTGGGGGAGTTCCTAAAGGTGTGTTTTTTCCAGTGAATTACAGTAAAAGCAAAGTGTGATGTTTGTACGTCTTGTAATTCAATAAAGCGAGCACAGACACGAGTCTATTTTCTATCTTTTCTTTACTACTCTTCTCCTTTTCCTTCCTTCCACTGCCATCTAGTGGCTACACAATAACTCTGCAGACACGTGTTAATATCAAAGAATGTCATCATTATTTAGCTATTTAATCAGATTTACCGTTTGACGTTTTTTTTTAATTACCGGACGTTTTTTTAATTACCGGACCTTTTCTCCTAAAACTATAAATTGAATTAATTAATGCCGGACTAATTATTTTACTTTATATAATTTATGTAGACTACTTAAATTAGTTCTTATAAAACGTAAGTATTAAAATGAATCAATATTAATTTAACTGTGATATGAAGTTGTTGCCAGTTAAAAAAATATTATTTATTATTACACAATATTTTTGACAATGGCATTCATCTTTTATTTTAGTGAAGTCGAGGAATTTTACAGAGCGATTGCAAAAAAAATGAAAAAAGAAGGAACGTTCGCCTACCAGAAAGTAATTTTTTTACCTTATGCATTTACATTACATTTTACATTTATTAATTTAGCAGACGCTTTTATCCAAAGCGACTTATAAATGAGGAGGTTTTTTTAATGCAATTGAAGATGAAAAGTAAAATCACTAACAATTCTTTCTTCCTTTTTTCTTTGCTTTGTCCTGTTTAGCTACAGCAAGATGATGTTTAGGTGATCGTTAAATAAAGTACAGAATTGTTTATTATTGGTGTTTTGTCTATTCTTATTTGAGTTTTGCTTCACATTCAAAATATCTAAAACAGGTTCTGTAATGTTAGCATGGTATAATGTTAATTAGACCATTATAGGTTGAACTGAAAGAAAAATTGGAATTTGAATTAAAAAAACATTGTAGCAATATAATATCACAATATTTTTCAGAAGATAGTTCAATCTTGTATCTTGTATCCCTTCCATCAGTAATTTTCTTTCAATTACACCCACGCTAAAAAAAATAACTACTGGGTAATTTGTTAGTCAGAGAACACAATGAGTTGTTTTGGCACATGCATTAAGCAGGCAACGCAAATATTTATTTGGATAACTTTAAATAAAACGAGACCGAAATATTGCATCTCTTTGTTTTCAATGGCATTTGGATAAGGGTGTTATACGATCTTCCCAACAGCAGGAGGCACGCTGTCTCGAGAAATGAGGGATCTGATGCGGGACTCTGGGTGGGGGACAGTAGCTGCAGGCTTTGGTTAGTAGGCTACTTTGGTTAGTACTGCCTTGGAACAATACAACATAATACCATACTCTATTCCAAACACTGTAAGTGATACAGAATTAAAGAATTACTTAAACAAACAATTGACCTCTTTATATAAAACAAGTTATATTAGCAAAACAAATGGTGTATTAAATCCTAGCACATTCTTTAAGGAGTGCCTTAATAACGTTTACCATGGTCTGGGTGAATACTCGATTCTGATTGGCTGCAGGGTGTCCATTAAAAAGTGATAGAGGACACCTAGTAATGGAGTTCTGGTGAAACTGTTTACCGTTCGAAATTAATAAATAAATGCGCTGGCTACATCAGGTGTGAGTAACTAACTATAGCAACAGGCAGTCAAAGTAATGTTATCCGTTTACAATTTATTGTATCAAAACCTTTTTTTACAGTCTATGATCAAAACAAACATCTAGTTAGCCGTTATAGCCTACTAATACAACAATGAGCGACTTCGTTATTTCTTTTAACCTTTTCGGAGAATTTGACAACTTTGATGACTGGGATGCTGCTGAAGAAAGAAAAATTGTAAATAAAACAGAGAAACGACACAAGGAGATAACACCACTGAGCGGACTATAAATATCTCCGGTTGCTAAATAAACCGTCAGGCCTAACCAGGGAATCCAAGTTATTGTTTGTAAAAACTTTAGCTTTCGATTGTAAAACTAATTAAAATATAAACTAATGTTTTAAAAATGTGTTATTTGGTTAATGCCCTTCGAGGTGTCCATTGTCTAGGTATGGACTTCGGCGGAGGCAACTATTAAAATATAATTAGAATAATTAGAATTAAATAATTAGAATTAAAATATAATTGGTACCGCTGCACGTCGGACGGTTCACGCCTCGCCGTCGTCCATTAATACCTGATAATGTACACCTCGTTGGGCATTAACCCTTACTTAAACTAATCTAAGTAAACAATCAAAACAACAATTGGCTGGATTTGAATAATAGACAATTTCAGCACCATTGCATCTATTTATTTCTCTAACAGAAAGTCCTTCAACCAAGCTGGTTATTTAAGAACTCTCATACTTCTTCTGGGACTCGTTTGCTGTTCCTTTACATGAGCATGAGGCTGTACGCTTGCTTTCCCTTCTGGTGTTTTTCCCAAACTTATCAACACCTCATTTGAAACTCCAGTGAGACGAGACACATTCCGTTTCTTACCATCTTCCAACAGGAAGGTATTTGGATCAACTCTCCTTCTCACCAAACATGGAGCAGTGTACCTTGTTGAGCCTTTGTGAACATGCTCTGGTTTCTTAATAGGCACCCAGTCCTTTTCATTGAATTTGGGTACCTTAGCTCATCTCTTTTTGTCAGTATAGTCTACATTTCTGCTGTTTATGTGTCACAGTGTGTTTAATCTCAAAATATTTCTCGCTTCCGTGCTGACAGGCAGGACATCCAGTTTTGTGCGCATCTTGCGGCCATGCAGGAGTTCGAAAGGCGTAGCCCCTGTGGTAGCATGTGGCGTCGCCTGGAAATTATGCAAGAACTGTGTCACAGCTGCCTTCCAGGGCTTCTTTTCCTGAATTGCAGATTGGATGCATTGTTTCAACACTCTATTAAATCGTTCTACTGCCCTGTTGGTCTGTGGATAATATACGCTGGAGTACATATGCTGAATGTTACGTTCCTTCAGAAAGTCAGCAAATGCAGTAGATGTTAGTTGTGGACCATTATCAGACACTAAGCAGTGTGGATTACCTTCTCTACTGAAGATTGTGTCCAGGAAGGTTATTATGACATCCGTTGTCACTTGTGATGCAAAAGCTATTTCTGGCCACTTACTGTAGTTGTCTACCAGTGTTATGGAGTAGCGGCAATCCCATGTAGCAGACTCAAATGGTCCCAGAATATTGATGGCTACCTTTTCCCATGGACCATTAGGTAGTTCCACAGGTATGAGAGGTGCAGGTGCAGGCTTGGCCGTTTTGTCATTAAGCTGACATGTCAAACTTGAGTTTCTATACTTCTGCCCTCGAGAAGTCTTTGTTTTGTCCGTACAATGCCTTGGTGTCCTTCTTGAGCTAAATTCACAAGTCTTGTACGCAGAGACAATGAAACTACAAGGCAGTGATCCCCCCGCATAATTAGCGGACCCTCCACAGAAAGCTCATGTCTGATGTGAAAGTAAGGTTCTAGTTCTTGGTTCACTGACGACTTGTTTTTAGGCCAGCCGTTCTTGATCTGTGCACGAAGTTGGGCTAACTGGAGGCAGCTCTCCGATGCAGAAGAGAACTCAGAGACTGACAAAGCAAGTAAGTGAGAAACAGTGGCGACCATTTCTGGTTCATCTGTTAGGTCACTCGTCTCAGGTAAGGGGAGTCAAGAGAGACAGTCTGCTGTTGTGTTGTATAACCCAGGGCGGAATGCAACATCATAGGAATAGCATAACAGATGGGCTGACCACTTAGCAATTTGCATGCCAGCTCTACCTGTGCCATTTGATGTAAGAAGCGTTGTAAGGGCTTGGTGGTCAGTGCGCAAAATGTCTACCCCAGAGATACGTCCTCCATTTTTCAATACTCCACACACAAGCCAGTGCTTCCCTCTCCACAGTCGAGTACTTTCTTCCAGCTGACGAGAGAGTTCGGGAGGCAAATGCCACTATGCGCTCAGTACCATCAGCGTGTAGCTGAGAAAGGACTCCTGCCACACCGTAATCAGAAGCATCAGTACTCGCGTAAGTTGGCAATCGGGGATTGAATAGAGCTAAAATGGGGCTCTTTGATAAGAGTGTCTTCAGGGTGGCAAAACTTTGATCAGCCTTATCAGTCCAAAGAAAGTTCATGTCAGTGGGGTAGACATCTAATCCCTCTTTAGAAATTGTGTGCCCCAAAAATGTCAAGGTTTGCATCTTAAATTTACATTTCTGCATATTTAGTTTCAGACCAGCCTTGTTCAGACAGTGAAGTACGGCTTTTAAGCGAGTTATGGATGTCCTCTGTGTCGCCGTAAACAATTAGGTCATCCAGGTAGGCTTGAACACCTGACAATCTGTGAAGTATAGACATCATCATCTTCTGGAAAGCAGGTGCGGCCGCAGCCAGTCCATGTGGGACATGTTTATAACGGAACAGCCTGACCTGGGTAACAAATGCTGTTGCATCTCGACTTTCAGGGTGCAGTGGAACCTGGTGATATGCTGAGGCCAGGTCTATGGTTGAGAACACTGTCGCCCCTCGCAGTTCTGCCAACAGTTTCTCTATATGGGGCGAGGGGTGTCTACAACTATAGCCTTTTTAAGCCTCCTTAAATCAATGCACATGCAAATTCCACCACCTTTTTTTGTGTCACTACAATTGGGGAGACCCATGGAGATGCATCCACCCGTTCAGTCATGCTCCAACAGGTTTTTCAGTTCATCTGAAACTGCTTTCCAAACTCACAATGGCAGTCTTCTCAATTTTTGCTGAACAGGAACAAAACCTTCTTTCACTTTGTGTATGAATCCACTGGCGCATCCGTATGCACTGGCAGTATTTCAGAATTCTCATTTGTAATCACAGTATCACCTTCAATACGGCAGTGAAGTGCTTTCAGCAGATCCATTCCCAGCAAAGGTGAGCCTGACTTTACTATGTAGAATGTGCCCGCTATTGTACTATATGGAAGACGTCTGAGAAACAGCCCAGCACTTGAATAATCTCTTTGGAATAATAAACTAATTTTACTGTCGCTGGATTGAGGGTGCATGAAATAAAATGTTTATGGTAAATCATCTCGGGCAGTATGGATACTGATGAGCCTGTGTCCACAATTAACTCCACTGGTTGACAATGTCCATCATTTGTTTTAATTTGCACTGAACAGACAGTCTGTTCAGCGTCCATCTATAGGGCATTTTCTTTACTGTGGTCCTGACACACAGTCTCAAGAGATTTATACCTAAAGTGCCTGTGCATGCCAATTAAAGGTACTCTAATAAAAGCAACTGGAAAATTAAAGTCGGCTTGTGTTTGTCTGAGTGTGTCTTTGTTTTCGTATTTTTGGCAGGAGTTGTGTGTGTTAAGGGAAGTTCAACACTGCCTGCCAGGTCTTTATCTTAGTCTTATCATACACAAAGGAATTTACTGAATTTCCTGTTTTTTTTCTATTTTTGCAGCTCTCAGACCTATACAAATGAGTAGGCCTAGGCTTGATAATTTTGCGATAATGTTGAAGACAATAAAACAAAACAAACATTAAACATAATATAAAACCTTCTATTTGAATTATTACGATGTTCCTTTAGTAATATAATTTCTGATATTATTATTATACACATGTAAATCCGTTTTAATATATTTAATGATTTTTTTATTCGCATAAAAAAAGAATAACGTTGCTCGAGGATTGCATGAGACACTGATAATATTTCTTCCTTTGACCTCAGCGGAGGAGGCGGCAACAGAGTCTTTCTATTGTTTTGATTTTGCAATACTTATGTTAAAAAACAATTCTTACGTCAAACTGATAAATAATTATCACAAAGAATGTTGATATTTCAATCACGGGACGGCATATTGTCTGTACTGTAACACTGTACAAAGCTGAAAATGACGAATCCCCCCCTCCTTGAAGAAATGGTATGCGCGGTTCCTATGCGCTCAAGTCTGTTGTTCTCTCCTACACTGAGTCGTATTCTTACTATGGAGACAAACAGCAATAGAAATAGTGACAAATCTCAATTCTAAATACCAAACAACGAACATGGCTGCTATAAGGAAAAACAAATCTCCTGTAATGACCGCTGCCGTAAGGTAATTATTGTTTTCCGTCGTTTATTTTCGTGCCGGTTATATTATAGGCAATGTTTTTATTTTAAAATGACGGTTGCTGAGGATTGCAGGCCAACCGTCCGCGCGCGCCACATTCATTTAAATATATCGTGTCAAAAGAAAGCTTCAGTATAGTAAGATGCTAAAATTACCAGTTATTAAATAAAAATGTAATTAGCTTGTTAGATAGTTGTCGTTGAGCTAACTGTCGAGCGCCCCCGCCCACCCTCAGTGTGAAGTCATTATTCTCGCTTGATTTGTGATCCTCTGAGACACTTCTTCCGTTTCCAAGATGGTGACAGCACAGGAAGACTGTAAACATCCGTTCGCCTTGGTTTTGGTTAAATATGACCCTAAATAAATGGATATAGCTATGTCTTGATGTCAAACGTCAAATCGATCCTTCTTCAATCGGTCGTTACATGATAAATTCAGTATAACCAGTGATATTTGAATTCATTGTCGAAATATATCTGCGTTTATTTCCCTCAAAATTAACGTTACGTGTCCCTAAATCCATTTTGGCTGCACATTCAGTTTTGAATAGACATATCTAAAAACAAATATGTTTCTGATAGTGTACAGTTGTAGTGCTTCAGCCTAACGTTACATAAGCTTTGCCTTTGATGAAAATGGTGGATTTGGGGTTGGAGGACCATATTCTTGTTTCTCACCAACATTCTCATATATAAAGGCCTTTCTTTCAGAAAAGTTGCCTTTGGACACTCTCAGCACCTTACTTGATCATGTTAAAGGGAGTAAGTTAATTCACCCAAATATGATAATTCTGTATTCATATTGTTGATCCAACATCCTATGATGTTTGTTGTTGAGACATATTTTCATACACATTTTGAATAATCTTCTCTCAGCAAACAAGAAAAGTTTATAGTAACCAATGACTCCTTTCACAAACCAATTGCAAATGTTTTCTTGAAAGTGTAATCTATTATCTACAAATAATTAAATACCATTAAATATTTTATTAATGAGTAGTGGTTGTTTTGTGTTAGGCAGCCCTTGGCAAACTAGGCCAGTTGGAAACAATTAACTTTAATTATCCTTTTTGTATTATATACCTATTAAAAATGAACCTACATTACTGACCTGAGCTGAATTCGGTTAAAACCATTAGACACTCATTTATGAGTTCACCAGATAAAAGTCACCCAGCTGAGATTTTTTTTTCAATATGTTTTGAAACCAATATTCGAAACAGTATGCCGCAACTAATCTTCAGTTTCTGAATTCACATGAGTTTGATACACACGTTAAACCACTGATTCGAAATAAAAGTGTTTCAGAAGCACCCATCACTAATTATGACACAAGCTAGAATCAGTGGTGTTTGACATTATAAATGTTTAAAGTAAGGAATAATTGACGACGGGCCATTGAATTATTAGAAAAATAATGCACACCTGAGGTTTACGCCTTTACATCGTTACACCTCGGGTTGTGCATTGTTTTTCAATAATTCAACGGACCCTAGTCAATTATTTGGCTTGTACTACGGTTACCACACCTCAAAACATTGTTCAGATGATGTGTTTTAAGACATTTGTCAGGTTTTTTTTCTATAAAACGCTCTTGTGTGTAGGACTAATTTCTTACGCATCTAATCCCAAGCCACCGTTGCTAATTCCAAAACGTAATTTTAGAGCTAGTAACGAAGGCTTCAGCCACTGATAGCAGACTAATGCAGTTATTAAAGAGAGAGAGAGAGATTAAGCATGTGTAAATTACTTAATTCCATGTGTCTCTAGACAACTATATGCTCTCAACAGTGTTTGGCAGCAGCATCTCTACTAATAGTATTAGTGAAACTGTAAGTTTATCTGCTCCAAGGACAGTGGCTTTTATTACCTCGCTATTGAGAAATGTCATGAAACTTTTTAAGTTGCTAAACTATTTAAATTTTTATTGATAAAACCGTGAGAGCAGCGCTGACAACACATTTCTGTGTGGGTGTGTTTCCCACTGATCTATATAGAATGACTTAATTCTATATAGATCAGTGGTGTTTCCATACTGTATGTGTGTGGGTTGGAATGGGAGAGAGAGCGGGAGAAAGAGAGTATGTGCTCTTCCATAATAAATAATACATACATAATACATAATAAAACGTATTTTTGTAGCGAAAAAAAAAACAAGGAAATAATTTGTCGTTTTTATCCTATAGTTTACTATATTTATTTACTTGGTCAGTGTCGTTGTGGGTTTTGGTTCTTTTGCTGTTGTAGGCTGTAAGGACCTTTGAAAAAACTGAAATCATTTGGCTAAGTGATATGAAACTTAGCTTTTTTACTTACTTTTCCCTGAAAATAATTGCACACCTTAGAATGTTCGTCAACAGATCAGATCCAAGCATTCAACAGCCCCATAGTTTAAGAATCTTTAATGAATGCAATGGCTCTGGTATAGAAGAAATTATCAGTTAATAATGACCTAAAATTCAGTCTGTTCCTTACAAATATATCACATGACTTCAGAAGACTTGGAATATAGTGGATCATATAAATTACTTTTGTCCATTTTGGTGCTTGAGATCCTTTGGTCACCATGAACTGCCCTTGTATGTAAAAGAGCTGCATAAAAGTTTGGATGGACATGAGGGTGAATAAATAATGATAGAATTTTGTTTTTGTGAACTATTTTTTTGCATGAGTCCTATAAGGTGTTCGTCCTTCCTATTTCGAGTAATGCAGTATTATATTGTTTCGTAATAGGGTTTTGTTATTTCCTGTACCATGTTCGGTGACTGTAATGCAATGCTGTTTTGCAGCTGCTCCCGCTTACGGCAGGTCCAGGCTCTGCTAAGGGATGATGTTAAAACAGCTCCAGATGGCATCCTTTGCTCCCTGGGTGAGTTAATTAATCCATATCACCTGTGCTCTTTCACTCATGTAGCCTAATCTTTACTCCAAAGAGACAGGTGGAGATGGCTTGCTCCAGTGAGCCACCTGTAAGTAATATGCTGTGTTTGATTTTTCAGGTATTGATAGCCGCTATAATGAAGGCTGCAGCGAGCTGGCCAGCTACCTTTTCTGTGGCTTGTATAAACACAACCATTTTGACATGGATCAGATCCCAGAGGACTTCCCAGAGGAAGTGTTGGATGGTACGGCAACCTCTCATCCTTTAATATTCACTAATAAGCCATTTTATTGCAGTCAGTCATTCTTGGTAGGAATGAGCACATTTGTTGTACATCTTTTTGACTTTGTGCTGTTGTATGATTGCTTTTTCTTAGATGTGATCATCCTTATTAAGACAGAGTGTGTCCATCTGTACTGCAATCCAGTGAATTATGGGTACTTGCTTCCCTATGTATCTCACTGGAGGAATCTCCACCTCCATTGTCTGACTGAGACAGAGGTAATGATCTACTCTACTGCACTGCTTTTCATCATCTCCACATCTTTACTAGGGATGCACCTATATTACAATTTGAGCTGGAAGAATAGAGGGTATGCATTGACGTCACTTTCCCGGCAGAACACGACCCCCCTCATCTGTACTGAGTGGAAAAAGAGCCTGCTGCGTGACGCGTTTTCACAGTTTCCCCTGTTAAATCCAGAGTAAAACAAACGATTATCAGTTTAAACTAAAGGTTGAACTCGATATAGTGTTCATTACAACTTACCAAAGATCCAGTGATCCATAGATATTGATATGCAGCCAGGAATCATGTTTCCTATCATTTATATGTGCCTGATTTCGACACCAAGGAAATACATAAAGCAAATTTGCTTGTAAACGCTTTATATAAATACATTAGGTAGCCGACGGTGACGTCACG
Organism: Gila orcuttii; assembly: GCA_026230005.1. Classification (NCBI taxonomy): domain Eukaryota; kingdom Metazoa; phylum Chordata; class Actinopteri; order Cypriniformes; family Leuciscidae; genus Gila; species Gila orcuttii. Next base: position 10,380,851 of record JAPDVR010000019.1, on the reverse strand, counting down.
CGCATCTTTTTTTTTTTTTTTCATGTTGTGGCAGATATTCAAAATTATATACTATTTTGTCTAAATATAAAAATAACACACACGTACAAATTTAAATGATAAAGTATATGAAATAAATTATAAAATATATATATAAATTGTGAGATTTGCTAGAGAATACTGTAACAAGGTTAGATGTTACGGGAAGAAGGAGGCGGGAACCGGCGAACATTCAACAAACTTTAATATCAAAAATAAAACAAATACAAAATGAAAGTAAAAGACAGCAGCCCCTCACGGACGACTGCTGTCACATATAACAAAACAAACACAAGTCTAGGCCTGGCCTCTCTCCATCTCCACTGTCGCCGCTCCTCCTTTTATGCTTCTGCTCCTCCGTGAGAGATACAAGACCGGTGCGTCTCACAGGTGTCGTTCATCAGTAATCACGCCACCGGCCTCGTGCCGCTCTCTCACGGCCCTCGGCCTCGTCCTGCTCGCCACAATTACATTTAACCTTTATTAGTGTTCTTAAATATTAATTTTAAGTGAGAAAGACATCTAAATGTAAATAAAGAGGGGAAATAGCATTTAAACAATCAAATATCTGATCATATATTTCCAATGTTGACTGTCACACACACATATTCATCCACTGGTTAATTTATCTCAGATCACTTATTAGTTGTTTTTTTCACCTATTTTGCTGTTTATCTCTTAGTATGAGGATGAAGAGGTTGCAGAGGAATTTAAGATCTCAAGTTTTGTGACCATGGTTCAAGACTGCCATTGTATTGGAATCCCCTACAGTTCACGTGGTAAGCATGTGATACACCGATGTATGTATTGAAAAAGTATTCTACTTTTGCCAATCATATTTATGGTTGATTCATATACTCCATAGACCAAGTTCAGAAGTTTGACATGTTTATGTTGGAGAAATGGCCCATCATTCAGGCATTTGCCTTGGAAGGAATCGGGGCTGGAGGGTTTTTCACCATGAAATATAAGGTTTTGTATTTCTACTCTATTACTTATACATGACTTTATGGGTAGTATATACATTGTATAATATATAACAGTTGTATATTATATAATATGATTGATACTAGAGTAAAGGCCTATAAACTAAGACAGCTTTTGTTATTATGTCCTTCAACAAAATTGTTTGTCTTGCATCTTGTAGCTCACAGATGTAAGTCAGAGACTCTGGCAAATCTACAGCAGATTGGACCCAGTGTCTCTCGACTGCCTTCTCAATGAGGTAAAACACTTATATAGATCGAAGCATGATTGTTTACCTTTCACATGCCCATGCACCCATTTTTTTCTTATACAAGGGTGGGTGTGATATTCTCTCACAGGACCTTCAGCTGTTCGAAAGACAGTGGAGCTGTCTGTTCTCCAGTATGGAAATTGAGAGTGCACTGTCCATGCAGGAGCTGTCAGAGGCCCAAGTTGCAGAGGTACTGTTTGTAATATTATCACTACCATAATTTTGCAACAGTTGGTTTATTTACTTTCAGGTGGAGTCACCTAGGTTGCATGAGCTGGAAAAAAAATGTTAACCAGATGTCAAATAGCTATTTAGTCATTGTAGTTTCCACAAATGTCTGCAAACTCAAATTTAGGGCTCCCGTCTGGTTTTTAGCCATTTCATGTTGGCTGTAACAGTCACTGAAAATAATGTGTTGGTTATGATTCATTGTATGATGCCTAATCTCATTTGCTGTGTATTTCAGCCTTTCAGAACATATTATTCACATGGTCTTATTTCCAGCAATATCACAGACAAAAGGTATTTCCATATGATACAGTAGCTCTTATTTCCAAGACGTTCTGCAGGAATTATTTCTTTGTAAGGCATATGATGTATTTTACATTTTTACTGCAGTAAAAGCAGGCAGCCATTCGTTTTGTTTGGGAGTCACTCTACTAAGGAAGATCTGGAGAACTACTGTTTCACCTTTCCCTCTGAAGGCCACCATGTCCGCAACACGAGCCCTGCTGGGGGTGTTGCAAAACACATGGTGAGACAGCGCCACACAGCGGCATGATGACTCAGACCTCAACTTACATGAATTCCTTTCCTTCCTTTATGTATTTTTATGCATACAACAATTTGAGATCTTATCTCTCTCACAGCTGCTGCAATGTGTGGCTCCTAAAGGGCCACTAGCCTGCGCTCGAACCTATTTCTTTGGAAGCACACATGTCCCATACTTGGGTAAGTGTACCTCTGGAGGATGTTTTTAATGATATCATTTTCAATTTCCCCGCACTGTGAGATGTTCACTGGTTTCTTTAATCCAACAGGAAAGGAAAACACCCAGCAGAAGAGCACAGATCTCCAGTAAGTACTCCAATCGTGCTTTGTACCGTGTTTTGATCAATGGATTGGTATTAAATTTAGACCTGTTGTGTTACAGGCTGCTTTCACATATCTACTCTGCTGCGGTTCAGTCTGTACTGGCAGGAATCAAATGTTTCTCTATCAACTCCAGTGCTAGAAAGGTAAAAGTACACTCTCAGAACTGTGACGAACATTAATGTAGGATTTACATTAAGAGTAAAGTTTATTTACCAATAAAATAAAAGGGCAACTTAAGATGGGAGAGCAATCTTTGAATGTGGGTACATTTTTTCCATTTCAGAAATAGCTTTCCGATAACTATTACCATAAATTTTTAAAAACTCCAAAGAATTTTGCAGGAATTTTGCAGGCAAAAAAGGTAAATTGTTTATTGTCAAGTGTAGTGATGCATGAAGCACAGCTCACAGAAGTCATTCTCAAACCAAGCAGCTTTCTGTTGGTCAATAAGTGAGTCTGTGACGAACTTTAACGAACCCTGCAAAGTCTGCGTGGGGAAATCTTTCACCCTCACCAGAAATTCCATATCGCATGGATTCCTATTAGGATGACTAGATTTTACCCATGAAAATTTGCTGAACAACTGTAAATGTGATCGCACCATAACCCTCTGGGGTCTAGAAACGCGCCGGCGCGTTTTGCTGTTTTTTTTCCACATAGCAGCAACATAGACTTAAAATACTCCGTCATTTTTGGTCATATAAATAAAATCAATACATGATTATAAACTATAGAGGGTCTTCTTTTTTTTGTGTACACTCACATTAACATCAAAACCGTGTGCTTTTGTAAAATGAAGAAAATAAACAGGGTGTGCTTTCTGTCTCTCCGTTAACTTTTTTTCCGGAGGACGTCTCTAAACTTAAACAAAGCTCAGCGAATACTATTCACACAAGCATGAGCAATATATCTTTATGATCATTTAAGTTTGTACTATTAAAATATCTAATTCAAAACTAAAAATAAATATTCTCTGTTTATGTAATCTATAAAAAAAGAGAGAGGTGTCAGCCGATCTCATTATCTTTCTCTCAGCTCATTATTCTGCTAATGTGACACGCCCACGGAGAGCGCGCGGTATTCAAACGCAAATGATCTAAGGCAAGCCATTCAAACATGCCAACGCCCACCAGCTGGTTTATAAAACATCATGTTTGATAAAAACTTGTACTTTACCTCGTCTTGCTACCTGTGAGGAATAATACTATCTAATAACCCTGGAAAATGTACCAGAAGTGCTGGTAGTTTCATTTCGAGGAGCAACGGATCCAGCTGATGTAGTAAGTTATTTATTCTTAAGTGCTTGGTTCTAATCGCGATATTGGATAGTGTCTGTAAACCGCAAAAAGACTGTTTAAATATGAATTGCGTGTCTGTGTGTAGGCTAAATGATGAATGAACAGCACAGGCGCGCGCTTTGTTTACTTTCAGTTATACAGCGCGTCTGTGCCGTTCATTCACTCTCGCATCTACATTAGTAAACGTTATTTTTACATGAACACATCCAAACTATATTGCTATAGCCTACTAAGATGAGTAAAAATAGACTGAAATATGTTGAAATAAAATGTCTGTATAAGCAACAAACTGCAAATTAACATGTATATGCTAATATATCATACACAATATGTTATAGACTAAATATGAATGTTTAGACAAGATTTTGTGATTAGTTTTGGATAGATTATTAAGTTTTGACTGTAAAAAAAAGACTACTGTCACATTAAATAGTTAAGCTTTTGTTCACCAATTTCTGCTCATATGTTAAATATACTATAGTATGATGTTTTGTCAAAAATAAAGTAGGTATATTGAATTATCAACTAAGATGTTATTATAGTGTTTGTTCCAATATTCAAACTAATCCTTACCTTACCTTACCTAATCCTTACCTTTTTTAATACTTATGATCAAATGTATACTTTTTACAAAGAAAGAGTACACTTGAAATATTGTTAAAATTGTTGTTGTAATTGTAACCTATTTGTAATTGGTTACAATTTCTAATTGTAAAATATGTATATATAGATAATTAATTTTGTCCTTGCATTCTTTGGGACCCTGTGACACTCCTGTGTGAAAGCCAGGCTAATTAATATGCAGCTCATTATGTATGTGGCACATTATCCGGCCTTTGTCTTCTCAGGTGTGAGCACGCCTCCAAGCATATTGCCTTTCCAAACAAAAGGTGTCTTATAAAATTTAAATCAATGTATTGTTTTGTGTAAATGATTAGGCAGGATGATTTTCAGATCATTTTTAAGCAAAAACTCTAGGCAACAACGCCCATTAGTCAAAAGTCTTGTGGACACATATTTAGTATGTGTTTTGTGGCCTTATTTCAGACACTTTTAGTTTTTTCAATAACCATGCATAAACAATATTCTCTCAAAAATACAGACATGTACATACATCTTGCTCACATATTATGGTAGCCCTGTTTGTGCTATATAGAGTGAATTTACACCTTTGTCATTAACATGTTTATAAATAACTGAAAAAAGCACAAATGTCAGAGCATGTCAGAATACCTCCAGGACCCAGAAAACACCTTGGACCCCAGATGGTTAAGAGAACAGTGGAGTCCATGCCACAACTATAACACTAATGATACATTAGTGTGAATTATTGCTGGATCTACTTTCAGAGAGAATTTATATAAAAATGATAAAAACATTAACAGCTGTAGCAAATTATCTCTATGAAATATTAATAACCAATCATAACTTGTTATAATTGATTATGAATATTTGGGTCAGTTAATTGGATTAGCTTGATGTAGCTACATTAACATTACAACCAATTACAACATTATTACCAATTCCTGTGAACCCTCAATATTGGTTATTAATTAATTAATAGAAATCCGGGGCATGGGAAATGTCTTTCTTACTAAGTACTACTAAGAGCAAGTAGTTAAGGTCGATATGATTAGTGACTCCAAATATGAGCTTGAGACACGGACAACTTTACGTGTGATATGAACAAGACTTTATTAACTAGACTAAACATTTAAACTACTCTAACATACACATACATGCATGCATACAGTTTACCAAGGGAAAGAGAGCTGAAGAAGAATACAGGAAAGCAAGAAGTTATAGCATTGTTTGAAATTCAGCAGATCAACAGCCTTGAGCAAACCATCAGTTTAGTTCTAACACATCCTTTAAAAGGTGTAAGGATACTTAATGTATCAAATAATGAGACTAAGTTTGATACTTGCATGTCTCGCCCATTTGAATGAAACTGTCCTGATGCAATTTTTTGAGGCTCCAGTTGATCTTTGCTGATGTTGTCTTGATGAGAGAGAACCAGTTGAAGTCAGAGGATCTTTGGTGAATGGAAAGACAAGGCCGCAGCCTGGCACAAGCTTGGGGGTCCTTAGAAAACTTCTAGTTTAGCATCACCTTCACATCAGGACTTCTCAGGAAGGACCAAGAGAAAGAGAGGGAGCTAAGAGAGCAAAAAGCCAAGAGGAAAAGCTGATCTTGATCAGTGATTTTTAAAGGGTGAAGATGTCATGCCCTCTGGAGGTGTGTGAGCCAATAAGAAGTTGTCCCTTTGGAGGGAGATTTTACGACCCTTTGTGTTCGTGCAGGACATTTGAATCTGTAATTTCATTGGGTGTTTAAGAAAAAGAATCTTCAAGATTCTTATAATACCCATGCGTCACAAAGTTAGCAAAATGTAAGGTAAATTAACAAATGGGGAACAAAGATTGGAGTTTATAGAGACCAAACATGCCACACATATGATTTTGGTTAACCATAGTATGCAAAGTCTGAAACATTAACCCATTAGAGTTTACAAGAAAACATAGGCCAAAACAACATAAAAGGAAAATCATGAGATGGAAAAATTAGATGCATGTTTATACATTTCTCAAGTGGTTATATAGAATATGTAGGATTAACGGGGTTTACTTCTCCTTCTCAGTAAGAATTAAGTGAGTGTCACATCTCTCAGGAATTCCCTTTTTGGGGTCATAAACATTCTTATCAATGTAACAGGACACTGAGATCTGCCAGTGGTGTTATCTTCATTGTGATGTTAGTTTTGGGGGAAGTTACACAGATCTTTGTTGGGAGAGTGAGTTTGCCGGACTATTCATTAAATATAATGAACAATTTGTGCGTGATTGGTCCAGATGCTACACAGCCAATCAAATTATTTCCTAATTTATAGCACATGCTGCAGTCTTGTTCATAGAACATTACTAAAATACAAGTTATTGTCTGGTTGTGTGGATGCTAATATAGCTGTCATTATAGTTTTCATTCTTGGTGTGAATGGGCCTTTATTACAGTCGATTTATGATGCCATCATTATGGGTATAGGAATATTGCTCAGGTTATTATTATAGTAAATGATGTACACATATTTTTTCAAGGCAAAGGATGTAGCAGAACAAACGTTTCAGCTGGCCTTGGACAATTTTGGGTTGATTCAGTACAAGGGAGCTCTCAGGTATGCAACTCACACAGAAATCACACTCTGGCTATAAAAAGGCCCAGAAGAAATCTGAGGAGACTTTATTTATTTATTTTTTGCTGCATTTTCTGAGCTGGTTTACCAGTGAATACTATGATTGGATTTGAACATTATCACATCTGTTAAACAGCTGAGAGCACTATTTTCTTATCAGAAGTTGAAGTATGATCAAATTATCCAAAATTGTATTAAAAACACTAGCGGAACACAAGAGAATGTGTAGAACTGCCAGACGTTCCAGTTGGCATTCAAAATTGGCGTTCAAATCTGCTTAACTTTCTCTGGGGTTCTGAGCATTCAGATCACTTGTGGGCCTTTGCTATAAGACACTGGTTACTAAAAGTGATGTAATGTGAGAAAAAAAGCTTGCATTGTGAATTGAGAATCTTCTTTTTCTACTTAATTTAGGTCCAAAGCTGTGTTTAGCATACAGGCTGTCAATAATGAGGGAACGTGAGTTTCTATACACACACAGCTATTCCCTTCACTTGTTACACTGTATTATACACTTTTCATTTTCTGTTCTTTCAATTGGTTTATTACGTATTTCATAACTGATATAAAAGATAAACAATCTTCGTTTACACAGAATCATTCCCCTAAGTGATGAGGACAGTCGCTTTCTGGTAAAAACTGTGAGTAAAAACTTTTCAAGCCCAGCTGCAGCTTTTCATTGTACTAAATATTTTATTGTACAGCTGACAAAAGGCATCCTTTCTCCACAGGCATCCATGATGGTGTATGATATCCCAGATTCCCAGAGTGGAGAAAACCTAGGATCAATGGTTTTCTCTGAATCCTTTCTAGAGTCCAGCGTTTACATTCAGCAGAGAGGTAAGAATCCATTTACTGACTGTATTCAGTTAAAGACCCCCTTTGGTGAATGTTGTTTGTTTGTCTATGTGTTTTTTTTGTCTATGTGTTTTTTTTTTAATGTACTTTAAGACAAACCATGTGCAAATTCATCAGTCAACACCATTGCTGAGTATTTTTTTTCTTAAAAAATGGTACACCAACTAACCTTTTAAGTGCTAAAAAACTGGACTTGTGACTGCAAGGCATCTCTTCTTCTGCAGATGGCGCCCTTTCATCTGATAGCTGTTTCACTGTGCTCACCTCCTCAGTTCCTCGCTATGTCTGCTGGCTGGTATAGTGCACTCATATTCTCTCTCTACATGTGCAGAGATAATTTTTGATTAAATGCCGGATTAATTGATTAATTAACTTCTGTGTGTTATAGGTAGATGAGGCTGATGTGCGAATGTCTGAACAGGCTCAACATCTGCTGAAGGTGAAGTTTCACAATGCAGTGGTTTGTGCAAAACATTGAAGCTCCTCCCTCATGCTGCTTTAAAACTTGTGTGTGTAAAAACAGGTAGAGGATGGTACGTGTTTGGGCATTCCTCTTACAGTGAGAGACTCTGCCTACATGTTCTCCAACAGCCTGCTCTCTACACCGGAGGAAGGTCAGATTTCACCACTATTGGAAGGTCATGGATTCAAGTAGTCCTTGTGAACAGGCAATAATGCTTTAGTAATGTTTTTGCCTTGTAGGGAAGCTGGTGTTTTTCTCTGAGGGTATCCTGTTTGTACATCCACATTATGGCTCCATCACACTTTCTATGAGTCACATCAACACAATTAAACTCTATGATGGGGTGAGCAATGTTCTCATTCATGATATATGGGGTCAGAAGGATGCAACTTGATCAAAAGTGACATTAAATATTTCTATTTCAATTTTCAGCTTTCAGCTTTATCACAGGAATAAATTACCTTTCAAATATATTAAAATAGAAAACAGCTATTTTAGATTGTAATAATATTTCTCAATTCTATTGTCTTCATTGTATTTTTTATCAAATAAATGTAGCCTTTGTAAGAATAAGAGACTAATCAAAAACATCAATTTTCTACTTTTGAACGATATGCATATATTATCAGTGATATGTTTGTATTGATTAAATGCATATAATTTTATTTATTTTCCTTCACAGGGCTCTCTGTCTGATATTTCAGTGCTGTTCATAGAGTATCAGACCTCTCTGCTTCGACACCTTCCATTCCCTTTACACAGCACTGAGCTCTCTCTGGCCATCGCTGTACTTCCCAGAACCAAGAGTTACAAAAGCTTCTATTCACAGGTGCTCACATACACATACATATGCAGGTGGAACATTTAGCTTTCTGTCGTCCTGCAGAGTTGTTGTATTCTGTTTAGTGTTTGGTTGTAAATGAGTCGTGATATGATTTGCAGGTCCTGCCAGCTTGGCATAAGTCAGACTCTGGACTGAGAGTGCAGCACGTCCTCCATGATCAGCTGAGCCCTGAGCACAAGAGCATGTGAGATAACACTTCATTCTGCATTAGCTCAGACAACAGCATAAGGCCTGATTTGTTAAGATCTTATTTTGTGCTTGAGCCCAGAGGTATCATGATGGTATAAGCATATGATGGTATCCGATGACGTGTTTCCTCTCAGGTACTTCAGGCTGTTTAAGCTTCATGAAACACATTCTCCAGCGGCAAACAGCCACAGAGCTGTTCTGAAGACTACTTATCCACAGCTGCCAGAGCAGGACAGGTAACACACACACACACACACACACACACACACACACAACAAACATGTATACAAATAGACCTTGTACTATCCTATATAGGGATTATGTGGCAGAATGTCAAGCAATAAATCAACTTCTTTCTTGTTAATCTGAACTTTTGATCTAACAAGCTATGACTGTGACAAGTCACAAGACATTTTGCCGATTGCTTGGTTTTTGTCTTTGTGTCAATATGGTCCAAAAATCTGTCTATTTTGCATTATTTAATGTAGGTTAATATATTTTTCTTTTTCATTATAAATTATATCATCATAATCAACTTACATTTCAAATTGTCTAGTGTGTGTATATATATATATGTGTTATTTTTATTTTCTTATTGATTTACATTAAGTTTGTTGCTTTGCTTATGCAAATTGGTGTTCAGGTTTCTACAGCATTTTGCCATCAGCAGTAGCGTGGGAGAAGAGTCTGTCTGTAGCGACCACTTGTCTACTGTGTTTTCAGACACCGTACCTGAAAGCATCATACCCGAATCCAACAAAAAGGTGAAATGCATTTGTATACACGGAACACAGTCATACATAATCTAACCGACAGGTCATGCTGGAGGAAACAGACCATATGAATAATAATAGACAAATGTGTTTGTGTGCGTGTGTAGGTGGTCCTCACTATCATTTCAGGCGTGCCGGGCAGTCATAAGGAGAATCTGTGTGATTTCTTGATGGAAGTGAATCAAAATAGCACCAGGTGAGAGAACGATCAAGATGCCATGAACTATCATTGTAACTATACTAATACTGGAAATATATTTAAAATTGGATGTGGGAGATTCCTAGTGAGCAATATTTATGACTTTAATATGTTTTGCACTACCATTGGAAGATGATTCAAACCTAATTGCAATTTGTACTTTGTGGTCTGCTGCACTCTTTAAGTAGAAAGATGGTAATTCTGACATTCTGAGTTCAGTGGAAAATATTTTAGATCATGGTGCAAAAATTACTATCTTTATACTCCTAAACTGAGTACTAGGGATGTCCCGATCCGATCCACAGCATCGGTATCGTGCCGATACTGGCCCAGAACGCGAGATCGGAGGGGAGAAAAAATATGATCCGATACCTATCCAACAATGCTTGAATATAGCATTTCCCTTGCTGCGACATCCAATTAAGCGGCGCATATTGGGCGGTTTTGCAATCTATTTTGCGGGCAAAAAATGGGTTTGGGCGGATGGATAAACATTGGGCTGTCTTCGGATCAGTTCGGCGGGTTTTTGTAGCCGAAACACCGGCACTTCAGATCCTTCTTTCGGCGACCCTCTGTTCAGCAGGCAGTCTGTCACACACACACACACACGCCGCGCACACACACACATCCACACACATCTCTGGCTGACGTGCTCCCTAAACTCACAACAGACACTCCATCCCACTACCTTCGGTGTACTATAAACACGGTTTTGCAATCTGTCTCCTCAGTTTATAAACCGTATGCTGTAAACTGTATGCTACACAGGATTTTGACGCATATCCAAGCAAGGGTTTGTGCAGAGTGTGGAGCGCGCACTGCATGGCACGGAGCGCGGGCGCGAACACTTCCGTTTTCCTTTGAACAGTGGAAACAACTTAAAATACTCTATCATTATTATCATCATTAAAATCATCATTAAAATAATTTATTTATATATAACTTACGTCAATATTTTTTTTTTTTGCGCAGCTTTTGGTGTGCATACAGTTCAAATTAAAATGTTGGTGTCCAACTTTGCGTTTTAAAAATACAACAACCGTTAATTTTCCGTTTTACGGCTTAAAAAGGAAAATTGAATGGACGCAAAAGTACACGGATCAATGGGTAATTTTAAAGCTTGTTAATGATTAACTTTAAACCTGTTGGTAGCTTTAAGTAGCCTACTGAAGTAGCCTGCCTGCCTATTTTTTTTTTTTTGGTAGTGTTTGAATAAAGGGTGGCAGTCTTTCATAATCAACAGTTGTTGTGGACTATATACTGGAGAAGTATTTGTTCTCCATTTGAGTGAAATGTTTTTTGTTTGCAAAACGAGCAAAGTGCTTCCATATATTTTATTAGGCATAGTATTAGTTCAAGAATAAAATAGAATAAAATAAAAATATCTGATTAATATCGGTATCGCAAATAGCCAAAGCTGCAGCATCGGTATCGGAAGTGAAAAAGTGGTATCGGGACATCCCTACTGAGTACTGTTCGATTGTCAGGTGGGAGGTGTTTTACCCTTCTCTGGAGGGCTCTGAGGATTTCAGTGCATCACACCTTCAGCGGTTCCTGAGCTGTCTTCTGGCCAAACAGAGGGACACAGATCTGAACTCATCCAGAGTTCTGCTGCTTATACCAGGGTAAGACAGACATTCACATTAACACTGGGTTAGAACCTTTAGGTGTGCGCATTGAGGATCACATTTATTTAACACTTGTGCTTCCTTATAGGCATTTTTGTCTTTTTCAGTTTTGTTTTTTGATCACTTTGCCAAATTTTATGCAGTTAGCATGAACACAGGCACAGTTGTGTATTTTAATTGGAATTTTACTACTTCACCACCATTTCCCAAAAATCTATTTTGCTCTAGGTGCACAAAATACTTCCTTTCAGCGCCTTTTGGACAAAAATATCCCCATTGAAACCCGTTACAACTAGGGTGACCAGAAGTCCCGAAATCTAAGCTGTTGTCCTGAATCCCGAATCCAGCCCTGATTGTCCCGAAAATTATACTAAAGCAAAATCTTGAGTAGCCTAGTTATTGTCTGCTAAAACATTGAAAACTGTCCGTGGAGGTTGAGTCGTGAAGAGAGCGCAAGTTGCAGCAGCCGCGAGCTCAATGAATGAATGTGCAGGCAGACAGTCGTAAAGGAGTGATTGATTTGTTGTGGCAAAAAAAATACTTCGGCAATGAATAGAGACAGAGCGTATTTATTTAAAAGCTGCTGTGTGACAAGGTGTACAGCAAACAAGCTAAATAACCCAGAAATAAGTTTTTATAAGCTGTCGTCCCCAAAAAACGGGTTGTTTCAGGACATAAAAGTTGATCAATTGAGACAGAGCGCAACTAGTTCTAGAACTACTCGCGACATATTGTAAAAAAAAAAAAAATCATAATTTTAACCATGTCGATTGCTTATTTCACCACCCTATGTGAACCTGAGAGGAGATATATTGTGCACACGTAGCCATACTGAGTGTCAGGATCCCATGGCTTTTAAGGTTTGAAAGCTTATAAAAATGTATTTCTGGGTTTTTTAGCTTGTTTGCTGTACACCTTGTCACACAGCAGCTTTTAGGCATTTTTCTGTCTTTTGTTATGTCATAAATGACAAGGAGGCAGTCTCTCGCAATGCAAAGTCAATGGAGACGGTTGGATTGTTTCTCCCCCCGGTGGGCGTGGTCATCAGATTATGATGCGTTGCGCTCTGTCTCTATGACTACATATTAGACATATAATCTGCCAAGCCGGGTCTTCTTAAAAATTTGAAGCTTGGGAGCACAGACTTAAGTTTGGTCTCATTTTAATGACAATTTTTTGAGACGGACATTTTTGTCCACTATGTACCTATGATTATTATGATATACCTTAATTATTGCACAAGGGTTAAGTCGCTCACTATGTATTGAGAAACAGTTAAATTAACTGATCATTGTTTTTGTGACATGAGTTTGTGTGGTTATGTGTTGTAGGTACACTGATGTGCTGGATGTAATCCAGGCAATCACGGCTCATCCAGACCGACAGGTTCACAGCCAAGTGACAGTGGGTGCCGTCTCAGCCTGTGTCAACCCACTCACATCCTTCATCAAACACAGGCAAGAGTGTTTCCACATTCATATTGTAAACGCTGTAATAAGAATTATATGTCATTATGCAATTATAATACAAGTCACTAAAGGGCCTGTTAACACACTGTAATTTCCCTTGGTTGATGTCATATCTGAAGCTCTCTGAAACTGCTCTTCACAGGCTTCTCTTCCCCAAACTCCTGGAACAGTGCAGTCAGGGTGAGTTTCTCTCAATATGGTCAGAGTATTTGTGCATGTTGTAGAACAGATGATCAGATCTGTTTCTGGTGTGAGGTCATATCATGTGGAATCTAATTTTTCTTGGATCTTTAGCGATAGAATGTTCTTTGTACTATGAAACCTTTTATAAAAAAAACTTGAAAGATTAAAATGAGACTGCCTGGGCACATTTACAAATAAACAATGCAACTTTCTATAGCTGCTTTTCCTCCGTCAGGCCAAACGGTTCTAAGAATGGTAAGGAACGGTTCCAGTTGTATTTACACTTGAGCCTAGTATGGCATGATTACAAACCGTTCTCGTACCAGAACCATGCTGGTAGAATGCGTGCAGTGACGTTGCAACTCAGGATTTGTCACTTGTCTGTTGCCTGGCTACCAGTTTCTCTGTTGCTGGCTAAGCGTGCTATTTGAGCTATGTAAACACAAATTAATAAAATGAAAAGAAATATCCGTAAATATCCTCCATAACGCAGTCCCTATTTACATATATAATTTGTAAACTCTTGTGTTACCAAGGCAATGACTCACGCATTTGTATTGCATTCCAAAGAGCTCTGTTATCATCCCACAGTAGAAAATGAAACCATATCCGTGCTGGCTGGCCCTGAACAGCACGGAATGGAATGGTTAAGCGAAGAGAATGGTTTGGCCTGACGGTGGAAAAACGGAGTATGTCTGCATATCCCTCTGAAGAATCCCATGATTAGAAACAAGTGTTATTTTTAACAACGTCCCTGATCATTTTCGTCTGATATTAACAATATCAATCAATCTGTACTGAGTGTATGAAGACAGTGAGCCATCACCAATGTGCCCTTAATTAAAGCAGCCTCATTTAACCTCAGCACTTTAGGGGAATTGTCCCTGTAATAATTGCACTCTAAGTAGTTTTGGATAAAACATCTGTTATATGATTCCTTATATGAGTTTTTGTTTTAGGTGTTGTCAGCAATGTTGTCTTCACGGGTTTGACTACTGAGCAGAAGCACCCGCTTCTCAAACACATGCAGCAGCTGATCCGTGCAGCCAATCCCAGAACTGCATTTATCTTAGCAGAAAAAGGGGTGGTTCGAAGGTTTGTACAATGATAATTCCTCTAAAAATTACCATTACATTTAAGTGAGAGTGTGTCAATGTTTTTTTGTATTGTAGGACTGAAGATCTAAGTCTTATTCTGGATGTCAGCAGTTTCTCACTGTCTCATATGATCAATGCACGATACCTTCTGTATCCTGGCTGGTAATAGTCTCATTCTCTCCTCTTCCTAGTATATGTGTACATACAAGTGGATGTTTAACTATACGTTTAACTATACTGGACTATACTGTGTATTGTTTCAGGTGGGAGGGCCGGTTTGTTTCTGGAAGTGGAACTTTGTCTATTTCTCAGCATCGTATTGAGTTCAATCGTCCATTAGAGAGAGCGTTATTTCTGCAGCGCTGCAAAGGTAAGCATCTTTTTGTGTGTGTATTTATCATAATCAATAAGACTTTCACAATCATGACATTCTGGTTTGTTGATTATTTGTATTACAAATAATTAGCAATTTAATTGTCTTTTTTGTTCATTTCACTTGTAGTCTAACTTAATACACATACATACTTTAATTTAATCGCACCGAAATACAATATGTTTGATTTCCTTTGTAAATAAATTTTGCACAGAGCACTGTTGTTATTAACTAAAAAAAGACCACTGAAATTTTTTTCATTAATTGAAATGAAACTGAAATAAAATAAAATATATAATAAAATAAATAATATAATAAAAATGAAAGAAACGAAAATTGGAAATTGATTGCCTTAGCAACTAACTCAAATAGATTAAATGACTTATTTGAATTAAATTACTACTACTAAAACTTAAATATATAAAAAACATAAGCAAAAACTATAGAAAACGTATACTACAAAAAGCAAAAGGATATACAGTAAACATTACTAAAACATGAACAACATTATTAAAACAAAAACAAAAATTTAAATGCAAACTGAAATGTTAAAAATAGCAGCTAATTCAATATATTATATTATGCTATAGTATATAAATAATACAAAATTATCACTGGCACAGAGTAGAATGACATGAAGAAGAATAAGTAAAATATTTATTTTATTATTTCCTAAATTCTTCACACAGCATTGTAAGGTGGTCTGGATAAAACCCTCAAACTTTCATTTTGCACAAAATGTATTTATTTATTTAAAGATTAAGAATGTAAATTGGGTCAGTTGCAGTTATAAACAGAACATCTCTTGAGATGGTCTGAATTCTCGCATAATGCACATTAATGCATCGAAAAGAGATGTAACGTGCATTTAATGGCATATTCTAGTGATGCACGATATATCGGCCGCTATGGTCAATTTTTTACACATCGGTATCGTTCCGATGTCAAAATAGGGCCGATGTGAACAGGCCGATAATCATTCCTTTGTATTTGACGTGTGTGTAGGATTATGTGGGGCCGGCGGGGATGTTTGTTTTTGCGCGCATACATTACACTCACATAATGTGCTGAAGCAGGTGCTGGAGGCGGCAAGTTACGGCACTCTGCCTTGTTCTGACCGACCATCAAAGTATTGTCGCGCTGGAGTTACGGGGTTATGATGTAGCAATTAAATCACCTCAGACACACATGTAAGTTACATGTTTCACAGTGATTGCTTTTGTTAGATTACTGAATAATGGCATACTCTCGGGGGAAAATGATGATGAAAATGATCAAGGTAAGAATGACACACGACACGGGTGCATAAAAAAGATAATCTTTAAAATCCAGTAATAGCTAACGTTAGCGGTAGCCTTTAGCTAGCGATGCTACTTCACAAACTAGACACAAACACGTTTCGAGCCATAATCAACAACTTATCTAGTAACAAGCGCTGCATTAGAGCAGGCTTGTAGGATATCTTAATTCACAGCCCGTAAGGCTACATGTAGGGTACAACTGAAATAAAATGCTAGCTCTCGCCTGTCAATGACAGTCCACTGACTGAAAACTACGCGAGTTGGTCAGTTGGAGCCGCAACGACACACCCATTATACACCAGCAGCGGGAATGTAGTAATTTAAAGCCTACCTTTTGTTGAACCCTGGTTAAAATCCATGTCAAACAACCGACGAGAAAGCAAATCCATTACAATGCGGAACTACTAACTGTTAGATAACGTTACAGTTCTTTAGGGACACCTAATCTGTAGCCCTGCCTTAGCTCTGAAGCTCTGTGACTATTATGAACTGTCTGCGACGTCAAGATTGCAATGCTGGAATATGTTGTGGTTGTGTGTGTGTGTGTGTGTGTGGCGCGCGCGTGTGAGAGAGAGAGAGAGAGGCGCGGGCGAGATCGAACAGTGGAAACAAAAACATACTCCATCATTTTGTTCATACAGGACATTCCAACTATGCTTACTACTTCAACTTCTTGTTTATACATGTGAAGCCATTTTTATCATAGTGAGTCTAATAGGGTTAATATTGATTACATTTTAAGTGTTATCATAACATTGTGCTATAAAATAGAAGTTAAGGTCTTTTGCCTTAGTAGAACAGTACTGTACTTTAAAGTTTTGAACTGTTGTACAATGTTCACAGAATACAGTGACTTGGTCTTAAGTGAGTTAGATGTTTATTGAGAATACTCAGGGTTGGCTTATTCATAGTGTGAATTCAGGACACACTTGTATCCTTTATAAAAATGTATTTTTATATAAATATTTATTTTTTCTTCTGAAAATCTGATGAAACATTTTGCACACAGGTAAAGGTGCCCAATATCAGTAATTTCTGAAAATAAATTACAAAAGTTTAAAAAAAAAAAGTGTTTTGGAAAATATCGCTTTATTTGATTATCATAAAAATTTGTTTTCTATACAGAGATATCGACATCGGTAAATATCGGTATCGGCCATAAACAGCAATATTAATATCGGTTATCGGTATCGGCCACAATTTTCACATCGGTGCATCACTAGCATATTCACTTTAAAATTATTTTTTTTACTCAAAGTAAAAACAACTCACTTTTTCTCTGTCTCGGTTTCTTTTCTCAGCTCTGAAGTCCTCTCTCAAACCTAGCCCTTTCACTGGAAACATCTATCACATCAGTGGGAAAGTGCTGTTCTCTGGTAGGGCAATCCGTTTTCATCATCTCCTGCTAGATCTGCATTTGTTTTATGGGAAATACAGTGTGACATAGTCAAGAATCAATGAAGATTGTTTATAAATGTATATTGTTTGATTCCAGGATGTCTCTTGCTCTGGTTTTGTCTGTGTAGTTAATGTATGATTTTCCTATGAGAAGTAGTAGGCAGGGGGCCTGTGGGGTAACACCACACGGTAGGACTCTCACTTCTGAATCCTCAAAGTGATGCGGCCTGCACACATCTATTCTCACTTTTTTTCTCAGTCGTTTTTTCCTCTGGTCACGTTTTTTGGAGGTTTTTTTTTTTTTTTTTTTACTGTCCTCTGTTCCTTTGAATCTGTGGTGTAGTTGCATGGAGAGATTGGGCAGATTGACAGAATGGAGAGCGCTGAGTGATTTAATAGTGCCTGAGTTACAGCACGCTAGATAGTGTAGTTAATTTAGGACCCGTACGGTCCGAACACCATCTGTGATGCCTACTTATCCCCATTAATCATCATTGTTCTGTTATGGAAATCTTTTGTATATATATAAATATAATTTTTTTTTTTGTTGCCTACGTTTGGTTTGTTGTGTTTTTTTTCTTTTTTCTTTCTCAGATCCCTGTAAGTTTTTGTAACATTTTCTTAACATTCAGTGCATTGTGTTCAGTTGTTTTCAAGTTTGACTCCTTGCTTGTTTGTAGAGTGCAGAGTTGTAGTCCACACTGCAGAGGAGTGATTGATGGGATGGATGGCTGTTGGCACGCCATGCTAGACATAGCTCTGTCTGATGACATGTTTGATAAATTAGTGTGCAGCATGTTAGACTCAGTGTGTGTGTGTGTGTGTCTGTATCTGACTGCATTTGGTGTCTGTTTACACTGCAGACAATGACAGACAGATGGAGGTAAACTGTAACTCTATCAGTGGGAATGTGACCGTTGCCCCCGAACAGGGGACTCACCATGGCCCGCGGACAACAAACAACTGTTATCTAATGTTTCATGGAGTGGGGCTCACCCAGGAGGGGCTGAAAGACTGGCTTCGGCATTGTGCCAAACAGGTAAATTCTCATAGGTTGGACCAGGTGGAATCCGCAGCCTTCTTTCATATTTTCTGCCCTCATTTTGTGGGAGGTTAAACATTAAAATGTTTGCTGAGAGCAACTACATTAGTAGTATTATCATATAACCCTAAATATTTAATAAACACAAATTTTATGAATTACGGGCACTCCACATCTGTGGATGCAGATTTATAGAGAGATGGAGATTTTATGCAATCATGCGAGGGTTAGGGCCTGAAAATGTCAGTGTGTTTGTGTTTCACAGAAAGTGCTAAAGAAAATCAAGAAAAATCAGAGGACGCTCTCTCCACAGGAGATCAAATGCATTCATGTGAGTATACACACACTTGCACGCCTTTGTACGTCACCAAAGCGGATCCTGCTTCGGTGGTTTAAATACTTAAGTACTAATTTTATGTGTTTCTAGGTGAAAAGGCACCTGGATCCTCTCCCTTCTGGTTACTTCTACAATGGTCATCACTTTGTCAGTTTCTTTGGAGAAAAGCAAAACTTCCATCCTCGTATCTTTTAATTCTGGTAACTTGTTAACCAGGTTAAAAATCTCAATTTCATGGTGGTGAAATTTTCTTGGTTACTCTACCGTACAAAAGTTTAGGGTCAGTAAGATTTTATTCAGTTATCTCTTTTGAAAAGTTGAATAAAGTTAAACCAAATATGGTTTTAGAGTTTTTAGCAAAAATAAATTGTAAACACCTAATAGTTTTACCATACATTTTTCTTGTCATGAAAATGGCCACAGAAGCTGGCATGGCATTAAAAATAAACATTCAGCAAGGATGCATTAAATTGGTAAAAAAAAAAAAAAATTCAAATAAATGCTGTTCTTTTGAACTATATTCATAAAATAATAAGAAATAATTCAGCATATTAAAATAATATCTGAACAATGGAGTAATGTAATAATATTTTACTTATTGTACATTTTTATTATATTTTTGATCACATAGATGCAGCCCCGTGACCATAAGAGACTTTTTTTAAAATCTTACTGACCACAAACTTTTATTTTACTTTCAACCTAATGTCTGCATACTGAAATAGAAGCATGCTGTCGATAACCACAGATAATATTTTTTCGATCCGATAAGAAGGCTAAATGTTTAATCAAAAGGAATTTTGAAAAAATGGTGCATTTACACAGCTAAGCTTTCATTTTAAGCGTATTACTGTAAATTAATTTATACAGACTGAGGCATCAGTTCAAATTATTGTGAGCTGTAATCGACAGCTTTAAAACTAATATTGACAGTATTGAATATTACAGTGTTTGACAGAACTGATGTGTTCGTGTGATTCTATGTGTTATGTTGCCATCACGTTGATTCCTTACATGTGTGTATTTAGTGATGGATCAGTTCATTGATCAATACGTGCACGACGCCAATAAAGAGATTGAGCGCTTCAACAGAGAGGTGGACCTGCAGCCACACGCTGACCTCTTCGACCCCTAATCCCCTCATATGACAAATTCACTTTCCGGGGAGAGGGAGGGAGGTCAATTACAATCACTAACGTCCACTATCCAATTACTCACACAAAACCGTCCATTTCACAAGTTAGAATGAGGGATTTGCTGTTGAGGGATGAGGAGGATTTAGCTCACAGCCAGGGAGAAATATCACATCCTAATGAGAGATCCTTTACCCAGCATACCATGACAGTAAATAATACTAGCACCCTGAGAAAGCTGAAACGCTGTTGTGCAAAGCAGCAATGCGAAAGCCTGTGTAAAGGGCTCACAGATGTGTCAAAACAATCCTGTTAAGAAAATATATTTTCTCTGTATTACCAAATGAAAGTTAAACAGAAATTAGAGGCTCATATATAAAAGATTTCCAGATCGTTACGCTCTTTGCAGCGTGCATGCTGTAGTGGTGAAGCTCCCTGCAGTGAAGGTTGTCCTACTGTAATTCCAGTGCCTAGCAGACATATTGAGCTGAATCGTAATGAAGTTTGTCAGTGAGGCTGAAAGTGATCAAACAGAAGGCTCTTTTCCAGCCGTGTGCATCTGGAAAGGCAGGTGCACTGCACCTGCCCTCACTCAGCCTCTGTCAATCTATCGACCCCTGCTGTGAAGAGCAGGGCTGAGGATCTCTCATGTGCTGCACTTCTCTTTTCAGCCATTCTGAAGTGATTAACTGACACAGCGGTGCTTCAAGTCACCCCATTTTGGGAGGGTTAGGGTATCGGGTTGATGGAGGGTTTATTATAAGGAGTTCTAATGTGTTCTTAAACAGATTGACTATTTAATGTTGGGTTCGTGTAGCACCTGGAATCTGTTTGGTGTGTTGAACCTGTGCTTGCCGAGTGTGCGCTGGTACAAAGGCATGGCAGAAACAGAATTAGTGTGCATATATCACCCCGTACTGTACTAGATCTGTACCGTTCAGTATTACGGTCATATTTTAGCTCTATCCTGGGGTGTATCATTCTATGCATGTTTACTTTGACTAATCACTCACAGCAGGAGAGCAGCAGTGTCTTTTACATGTGTATACACACATTTGACCTTTTGTCTGTAAGACAGGCCTTAAAAGTAATGCTTTTTAAACGATTACGGCGCCACTAAAAGAGCAGATGCACTTCCAAAGAAACTCGGACACTGCTGGTCTCTTCTGTGCTGCAATATACTGTACCGGTGTTAATACACTACATTGTTAGCAGCTCTTTCACCAAGCCATATTCACTTTTTGGTCAGAGTTACTGTGGAGATTTATGAGCTACATAGTGCTAATGTTACTATGTGCTTTTTTTAGTGTTCCTTTTGAGATTTATACTATAGTAACTTTGCCTTTTATGTCTCTTGACACTTCTGTACCTTGTCAGTATGCAAGTGCAGTTTTACTCAAGGCCGCCCTGTTGTGAACAAACTCTGAAAGGACGTTGCTGAGATGTAGATCCGCGCTAAACCGAGAAGCAAAGAGAATCCGACTACTCGCTAATAGGTGACAGAGCCTAAGAGGTAAGCAGTCACTTCATGAGTGCTGAAACACAATCACCGATGTGCCATGCACACACACACGCTCATTTAGCTCGTGGTGTTGCAATTAGTCGAGTTCTACACAGCAGCTGTCCTTAAAGGGTACAGGGCTACGAAACACTTATATAATGTGTAGTTCGAAGTAGCTGCAATTTTTAGCACATTCTATCCGCATGTGTTAAGATTTCTTATCAATTTCTATTTATGCGAATAGAAATGCCTTTCACCAAACTGGAACAACCAAGAAAGAAATTGCTAGAGTTCGATCTATTTTTCATATTGGAAAAACGTGATTTATCTTCGCAAATTCTATTTTTCTAATGCTGTGAAATCAATTAAATTGGAGCCAGATGATAGTATTCCTCAGGCGAAGCAGATTCTCTGCTGTGACAGATATTTGGCTGTCGCTGCAGAGTCTTGGCAGAGAGCAGGGGCATCCCTGGGCAGAGCCAAGCGCCAGTGTTGGTGAAAGGATAGAAGAATTGTTTGTCTATGTTAGTGTAAAGGGCCAGTAAGGGTCTGCTGAGTAACAGGAAGGCACTGGAGGGCCACCGTGTAAAACTCAAGACAAAGAAAATTTCTTGTCTTAGACTTTGGCTGATGGATTTAGAAGCTTTTTGTCATAGATGCACACTAAGAATCTGGCTTTTGCTCCTCACACCGACGACTCTAGTGAGGCCCTCCAGAGGCACTTCCTGGTATTGTGGGCTTGAACCCCCTCTGGCCCGCACAGCTGTGTTCATTGAGCTGAAGTTAGAGGAATAAAACAGAGTTTGGTGGAAAGATTTTTGACATTAATGTCAAGGATAATCTTATTAGTGGCTTCAATGCTATTCAGATAGAAGGGATAGATTTATGTCTTTTTCGTTTTGATTTGCATAACACAAACCGGCCTGGGTTTTCCAAAGGGTTAAAGAGAAGCACTTTTTATTAGATAAATATTCAGACTTTCAATGGTCACTGAAGGCTTGTTCCTGAGTCCTGACCAAAACTTTTATCTTGTCCCTAAATCTGATCATTTTTTTTTAATAACCAACCAGAAGCTGGTCATTCAGACAGCACATGTCTCGTGTTCTCAGGTATCTAGTAGAGTAGGTAACACCAGCATAGAAGTTTTATTTCAAACGTCTTTCACAACCGGCCTACATTTGGTGCATTATTTTGTGGATGATGTGCTGTGCTTCGAGGGCCACAGTAGAATTAGGACAAGCTAAAGGGCTAAATAAATTCCAGTTGCTGCTGGCTGGCTGGGGACAAGCCTGAAAATTGAAAAAGCTAAAAATAGGTATTATTAGCTAAACGTTATTTGCACAAAGCTAAACATGCACCCATAAGGCCTTGTGTTGGCGTTATGGGGAAACATTGGACCTTTTTGACTCGGAGGGAAAATGTGGAATTCAAATAGATTAACCAGTCTTTACCTCAGTTTCAGAATATCCAGTGCTCGGAGTTCATGATATCTTTGATTTCTTCTTAAATGAACAATATTTCAGATGGTTCTACTTGAAAAGTGCCAAAAGTTCTTAAATAACTTTTTTTGTTGTTTAAAGGGGTTAAACAAAAGTTTGTGAAAAATCAAAATTTAAGTGTTTTTTGCACAAAACTACTGTAACTCGTGTTTTCTCCTGTGACTGATGCTTTTTCCCCCTAATATATATGGTGTATTTATGACAAAATAACACATTAAAATATTTATAAGCTACTTCCGTTCCATTGATGGGTTATTTGTATTGTCTGTCATTCATATTGGTCTATTCAGTGAAACATGCTGGCAACAAACATTTTCAGACAAAAGCAGCCTGGAAGAGAAGTGTGTTTGTGTGTGTAAGGTTATCAACTCAGCAGTGGATTTGTCACATGGTGATAACATCTTTAAGGATGCCAAACCCAGCTTAAACCCTAATCTCTGGGGCCTGCAACAACAGAAGCTATTTATAACCTTGTATGTGTATCTGTAATATGTAATCGAACACTGTTTTTGTGTGTCAAATTGAAGCCTACCACACACATCCTTTTCCTGGCCTTCATTTAGGGTCCCTGCCTGCCCCACCTTCCAAAATTCTGGTATTCAACCCACTGTGACTAACGCACCCCAAGGATCTACACACACGTCTCAGCCCAACCTTAGCCATATATACACGTCCTTCTCAAAAAATTATTTTGAGGAAGTTCATTATTTTCCATAAGGAAAATATTTTGATAAAGTTCATTATTTTCCATAATGTAATGATAAAAATTAAGCTTTCATATATTTTAGATTCATTGCACACCAACTGAAATATTTCAGGTCTTTTATTGTTTTAATACTGATGATTTTGGCATACAGCTCATGAAAACCCAAAATTCCTATCTCAAAAAATTAGCATATCATGAAAAGGGTCTCTAAACGAGCTATTAACCTAATCATCTGAATCAACTAATTAACTCTAAACACCTGCAAAAGATTCCTGAGGCTTTTAAAAACTCCCAGCCTCTTTCATTACTCAAAACCGCAATCATGGGTAACACTGCCGACCTGACTGCTGTCCAGAAGGCCATCATTGACACCTTCAAGCAAGAGGGTAAGTCACAGAAAGAAATTTCTGAACAAATAGGCTGTTCCCAGAGTGCTGTATCAAGGCACCTCAGTGGGAAGTCTGTGGGAAGGAAAAAGTGTGGCAAAAAACGCTGCACAACGAGAAGAGGTGACCGGACCCTGAGGAAGATTGTGGAGAAGGACCGATTCCAGACCTTGGGGGACCTGCGGAAGCAGTGGACTGAGTCTGGAGTAGAAACATCCAGAGCCACCGTGCACAGGCGTGTGCAGGAAATGGGCTACAGGTGCCGCATTCCCCAGGTCAAGCCACTTTTGAACCAGAAACAGCGGCAGAAGCGCCTGACCTGTGCTACAGAGAAGCAGCACTGGACTGTTGCTCATTTGTAAGCAAATTTTGCATGTCATTCGGAAATCAAGGTGCCAGAACCTGGAGGAAGACTGGGGAGAAGGAAATGGCAAAATGCCTGAAGTCCAGTGTCAAGTACCCACAGTCAGTGATGGTCTGGGGTGCCATGTCAGCTGCTGGTGTTGGTCCACTGTGTTTTATTAAGGGCAGGGTCAATGCAGCTAGCTATCAGGAGATTTTGGAGCACTTCATGCTTCCATCTGCTGAAAAGCTTTATGGAGATGAAGATTTCATTTTTCAGCACGACCTGGCACCTGCTCACAGTGCCAAAACCACTGGTAAATGGTTTACTGACCATGGTATTACTGTGCTCAATTGGCCTGCCAACTCTCCTGACCTGAACCCCATAGAGAATCTGTGGGATATTGTGAAGAGAAAGTTGAGAGACGCAAGACCCAACACTCTGGATGAGCTTAAGGCCGCTATCGAAGCATCCTGGCCCTCCATAACACCTCAGCAGTGCCACAGGCTGATTGCCTCAATGCCACGCCGCATTGAAGCAGTCATTTCTGCAAAAGGATTCCCGACCAAGTATTGAGTGCATAACTGAACATAATTATTTGAAGGTTGACTTTTTTGTATTAAAAACACTTCTTTTATTGGTCGGATGAAATATGTTAATTTTTTGAGATAGGAATTTTGGGTTCTCATGAGCTGTATGCCAAAATCATCAGTATTAAAACAATAAAAGACCTGAAATATTTCAGTTGGTGTGCAATGAATCTAAAATATATGAAAGTTAAATTTTTATCATTACATTATGGAAAATAATGAACTTTATCACAATATGCTAATTTTTTGAGAAGGACCTGTACAGCCTGCGTTCTGCTCTAAGGTGGGTTTAAAACAATGCGCTCACCCTCTTGCAGATACAATACCCACATTTCTTTCAAGTTACATCAGGCTCCCTTTCATCTCTCCCTGGAGACGGTACCCACCCTTTGCACACATAGCAGACATTTTTCTCACTGGCCAGTGGGACGAGTTCAAGGTTTCATTTCTGATGCACTGGTTGTTATGACTGCATCATGCATACCCTACTAAGGCCTGTTTATCTCCCATGGCTCCTCATAGTGGAGTAAAGCGAGATTTTGGCACTGGGTGTTTGATCCAGATAGTCAAGATTTGGGATGTTAGCAGAATGTACATCAAACCATCTGTTTAGAGTAAAATATATTTTTACATTTTCTAGCATTTCAAAGAGTTTTATTTTTAAAGCAAGTTTAGATTTGTGTTGCATAAATATATATGAATTACAATTTGATTAAGATTTACGTATTTGGCAGATACTGACTTCAAGCTGTAAAAAGTCATGCATTCCTTGGGAATCAAACCCATGACCTTGCTGTTGTTAGCGTCATGCATCATCATGTTCAAGCTACATTGAACATGGCAGGTGTTTGGTCATCTCTTTTCCTTTTGATCACTGTCAGGGATTGATGAATAGGATGGACAATAATTGTCCCTTTTGTTGGACACACACTGAGGCCAGAGTGCCCTGTAATCTGCTTTAATCAGAGTGTCACTTTATTTCCCTAACACTTGTAGTGCCTAAGAGGCAGATGAGATATAGACTCTCCGTGTCACAATGCAAATATAGCATTCACACACACACATACAGTGACATAAATGTCATTAAGAAACAGCTTATTCAAAATATGTGTGGCCATTATCACGCTTCGACCTAGAGATGTTTCTAATGTATGCTTTTGCTCTTTAATCTCCCCTATTTTAGGCTACGTTCACGCTGCAAGCCAAACCGCCCAATTTCAATTCTACTCAAATATGATATAGACCACAGTTTAAAAACTGGGGGTCGGTAAGATTTTTTAAAAATGTTTTTGAAAGAAGTCTTTTATGTTCACCTAGGCTGCATTTATTTGATCAAAAATAAAGTAAAACCTGTAATATTGTGAAATAATATTACAATTCATTATATTTTAAAATTTAATTTATTCTTGGGATGGCAAAGCTGAATTTTCAGCAACATTACTTGAGTCTTCAGTGTGGCATGTTCCTTCAGAAATCTTTCAAATATTCTGATTAGTTGCTTAAGTAACATTTCGTATTATTATCAATGTTGCAAATGGTTGTGCGGCTTTAAATTTTTGGCTCAAACTGTGAAACATTTTTCAAGGATTCTTTGATTGGAAAGTTCAAAAGAACAGCTTTATTTGATAAATACTTTTTTTGGTAGCAATGTAAAAGTATTTACTGTCAGTTTTGACCCAATTTGAAGCAAAAGTATTTAATTAATATTGTTGGTTATTTCCAAATTCCAAATTTCCAGATATTACATCCAGCTATAAGAATTAACTCAATACATGAACATTTTATTATTTTTTTATTTAAGAATTATATTTAAGTTTATTTTTCTTACCCTAACAACAAAGTTTTTTTCATCTTTCAGGCATAAATCTAATTAATTTTAATGAAAAAAGTAGGCTACTTTTAAAGATATGTACTCTTACACAGTTTAGCTTGTTGTTAATTTATCTTATGTTTTCATATTTCTATGAAACAACATATATATCTGATTTATTTTCAAATAATATTATGAAAGCGAACCAGATCATCGAGGTTCACACTTTATCCAAAATTTGAATACATGTGATAAGGAAAAAAAATCAGTTGGACCACATTGAACTGCAGTGTGACCATAGCCCTTGTGTCCTCTAGACAAAAGTATGCTCTGTTCACAGTTCATTCTCCCGGTTAAGAACATCAAAGGTCATGAGAACATGCATGTCATTGCTTTCTTTAGTGACAACAGCCAGCTTGAGTTGTGTGGCATTTCCTGTGACTGCCTCACCTTCCCAAACTCTGCTCTTATTCATCTTCAGATCCGTTCGTTTCTCGCCCACGACACACACTCTTTGAGCACCTGATACTCGCACACGAAAACTCACTGATCTTTGTGGACCTAGCACACCTGTGCGGGGCTCCAGCAACACACACCCTCTTCCCCACGCTGAATATACACTGGGGAATGGATCTCCGGGCTTTTCACACACACTCCTGATAATAAAGTCACACAGCGACATGTAGTCCTGCTCAGGGGGTTTCCGTCCATAAAGAGCAAGACGATAAACTCCCGCTCTGGGCGCACACACACTCACAGTTACCTTAGTTTCTGTAAATGTCAGGAGTACATATCGGGACAGAGGAAAATGGGCCTCCTCGTGGAGCTCAGCGCAGAGGACTGCATGTATTTGCAGGTCTGGTGTGGCACAATGGAAGGTGATGTTGCACCGCCCCTGTGGTGCATTCACTATCGCCCCCGTGTGGCTGAAATGGGACAGTCCGGCTTCTTGAGTGCGCATCCCGGGACCACACCACAAGCCAAGGTCTGCAGGATACAGAACATTTGGATTTAACCCTTGACTTTGACGGTGCAGCAGGTAGTTCCCGGCATTTTGAAAAGTTCCACTTCCACTATTGTAATCCCGCACAAATACGGACAGCCGGTAAAATCCTTTGTACGGGCACATGACGTTGCACACCAGCTGCTCTGCTGTGATTTGCAATGCAAGGCAGCGCTTGGCCGTAGCGGCGTCGAGCTCGTGGTGCGCGAGTTCACACACCATCATCAGAGGTCGTGTTGTGTGAAGGATCACCTTGCACTCGCCACCCTCACCCACCTCCACAGCCTCTTCTCCTGCGATGCTGCAACCCTTGACACCTAGAGCCGATGACCCCGCCGCCAGGCCCCAGTTCAGGTAAGGGTTATCAGGAAGGGCCTGTCTCTTCTGGATACTCGGGCACTCCAGCTCAAGAGAGCAAACCCACCGCAGAACACCAGGTTCACCCTCTCGTCGGGCAAACAGCTTCACCTCGTAAGCCCCAGTCTCTGGGGGCAGTAATCGCAGCTTCATCCCTTGTTGAGTAACTGACAAGAGACCACAGGAGCTGTCAGCCTCCTCCTGCTTTAGAGTTCCTGTCTCGGGATCCTGCTGCCTCATCTCATATGAAAAGGTCAATGGTCTAGAGGATCTCACCGACACAATTGCTTCCCCATCGTCTGTGGAAAACCAATTTTGACACATTTAACACAATGTTACAGTAATATTGTGCCTACGTTCACACTGGAAATTTTTTTGCAGTGACAACCACATTCCTAAATTCTTAAATTCATGCACGGAGAACCACTCCTGAATTTACGATGTTTGACATAAGAGGCTTTTGCAACAGTTAGCTATAGGAGCTAGTCACCAGGGCAGTCCCCTGTGAACTAAATGTTCCCATAGAGCCATTTTCCTGGTTGACAATTTAATTTTTTTGGCTTTAAGTATGAATATGTTAGCGTGTATAGGGAGACACTTTCCATTGGGGCAAATGAAGTCTGGTTTCACGTTAGTGTCACATGAACAATGCTGCGCATTTCAAGGCACTTCAGTGGGCCTTTAAGCATGCCATTCAACATCAAGAACTCCATAGCGTAAAGGTTGAGAAGGGCCTGTCCATCTGTCGGCTTCTCGAACAAGAAAAAATGTACGGTGGGACATGATTTTGTCCATCAGGAATTGATTGGATCATTGTGGTTTGCTATTGCTGTGTTATCATGTGAGTGACAGGTTGTCCCGCCCTCACACCATAAACACGTCAGCTGAGTTAAAAAATGCATCTTGAGATCCTGGGTTTTCCAGGAGTGACACTGCATAGCTTCAGTGTGTATGCAGCCATTCTTGGTACCACTATTTATTTAATATTCTTGGCTGCTTTTGCTGCAGTGCATGCCATAGAAAGTATTCAGTAAGTTTTAGTTACAATGACTTTTTTTCTCATGAGACAGTCTAATCTCTGTAGCAAACAGTCTAAACTATTTTCTCAGAGCTTCAACGCGAGCTGATGCCAGTAGCCGTCTATTATCTCATTGCAGTGTAACTGTGTGTGCTTCACTAATCCTCCCTTTCGAGTTTCTGAATTATTCTGATATGCATGTGTGTAGTTGCGTTGATAGTGTATGTTTTGTGTCCATATGCACACCTGTGATAGTTTTGTACTGTGTAGGTCGTGTGAGTGTCAATCCAAACTGATAAAATGCTGAGGTCTTCAAGGGTCTCATTTCAAACTCTTCCATAGAGATGGGTGTGGTGAGTAGTTGCCAGGTCTCGTCATCAGGGAAATGTGAGTTTATGAACTCACTGGGTTCAGTCAGGAAATAAAAGTCATCATACCTGAAAGAGACCGACATCAATACTTATTATTGCAGTTGTGTTTCATTGCAGTATGTGTCCTCAATATTTTGCATCCTATTTCCTCAGAAGAGAGACTTTAAATTTGCATATATCTGCTAAACCAAACCAACCAGATTATTTTTTGATGAATTGCAAACTTTGATTTTGAAGCAAAAAAGGATTTGTAAATCAGAAAAAAAGTCAAATATATAAAACTGTTTAGTCTACCCCGGTGTAATTTAAGAAGGGACTGAATATACTGATATAATCAAATACAAAGTACAATTTAAAACTTGATTCATAGTCATGAGTTAAAAGTACAGAAATACATTTTCAGTTTATTGCAGAATATTCATAAAATAAAAAGTTTCGAGTTAGGAGACCGTTTAAATCATTCACAATGCTTCATGGGAATGAGTGGTTGCAGTCTTGTTTTTTTTTCCTGCAATTCTTTTTTGGTGGATCATTCCTTTCAGGAGGATTTATTGGTAGTGTAATTCACTGGCTAATAAGTAAAAAATGTTTTAAATCATGTTGACATAACACTGACTGATGGTTTCAACAGAATACCAACAGGATATTCCATTGATTAATAATATCAGAATTAATTAACCCTATAAAGCCTATTGTATTAAATTTGATACAAAATAATTTCTAAGGCCTCTAAATTATCATCATGATCAAACATTTGCTGCAAAAAAACAACCAAAAAAAACCCTGTTGTGCACAATCTACTTTATGCTTTCTGTCATCAGATTGATAGTTTGAACTTTTTAGCAATAAAAAGGCTTTTAGTACAATTCTAAAAAACATCAGTCTTGTGGTCATGATACACATCTTTTTGCAGTGAAATCTTTGCTGATTTCTATAAAGTAAACGTAAGAATAACTGTTTATTGTTAGTAATATTTCAAGAGGAACACTTACTAGATTGAAGCAATGTTATTGCATTTCATTGAATTTAATTTTTCCTTCCCAAAATAAAAACTAGAGAACTTTGATCATAAAACTACGTTTTTAAATATCAGTTTACGGAGACATTTTTTGTCTCCCAGGAACCCAACTCTTACATGCTGTAGAATATACACAAACAATGGTGTATGTAAAAACTACTTATGATTTGTCAGTATGAGTGTACTGTATGATATGTATAACTGACACTCTGAGGAGCCTGACCTCTTCACAAATGTTTTGCTTTTCATATCCACAGTGCCAGCACCCCAGCAAGCATCGAGCAGCCACCACTGACCCCCCACGAAGACAGCATTCCACTCATGATCGGAACGCTTCTCAGCTAAACTGTGACTGGCCTGGTATCCAATGCCTTTGCTGTACCCACTTACCTCCACACACTTAATACCCAGCTCCCTAGAGAAAGAGAGAAAATTCAGAGCCGCGTTCTACTGGCATGATGTGTGTATGTACATACTGTACCTGTGGCCATTTACCTGCACATTTCCACACAGAGACTGGAGTATCCACTACATACACCCTTTCCCTTCCTGATGACCTCATCAGATGAGCAAATCTTCTGAGAAATACCAAGGTATCCCTCTAAATCATACTCTACGCACACAAATGCATAAGACAATTTGCACGAGGAAGAACATTCATAAAAAGAGTTAAAAGTTAAACAAAACAAAAAGATTACTAGCGACATTGAATTAAAAGTAAAACTTTGAAGTAGAAAAACTGAAATATTTTGTTCTTCTAAAAGATACTCCAATACTTAGTTTTTTACAGTGCATGATGCATTTTTTGCATGTGCAGTTACCAATATTATGGCATAGCCAGATCCATATGGCCCTGAGTTTTTCCAGATCATTTCTGCTCCCCTCAGTGACTGCACACGCAATCTTCTGAGCATCAAATACTTCCAGCTCCCTCAACTGAAAAACACATATTCATGCCTAAATCTATTGTTTATGAGAACAAAAAGGACAAAGACTTGTGTGTTGTCTGTTACCTCTTTTCCTTTCTTGATTGAGAATGTGTCTACTTTGTTGAAAATATCAGTGCTGGAGAACAGCAATTTTCTGGGTTTCCTCTGGGAGGAGGAGACTGCAGGTAGATAAGGTCTCCCAGATTGCGTGCCAGGGCTGGCAATTGAGAGGGGTTTCACAATCTCCTCTTGGCTCTTTTTCACAGTGCTCCTCTTTCTTACGCTCACTGACTTCGCCGCGCTCTCGGCGGACAGTTGGCGCTTTGTGCTCGGCCTTTGTTCCTCACATAACTTCCCTTCATAGTTCTCTAATAGCACCTTATGTGATACTGCATTTTCTTGTATCGGTACAATGGTTAAGAGCTTTGGGTCATTTTGCTCCACTGACTGTGAACCTCCTCGGTGGCTCTTATTAGTCAAACAGACTTTGGTGCTGTTCTCATCCCTCATGCTGTTATCATGGCTTCCAGATACATTTTGAAGTTTGTATTTCACCGCACCATTTTCAACTTTCAAATCAAAGTTTTGTTTCTGCGTGTCATTGTTTGAGTCTGTGGCAGTTTCTTCTGGTTGGCGGCCTCGGTTGCTGGTTTTTGTTGTGATTGGTTGTTGATCAGTTTGAGCTTCATCCATGCAAATGAGAGGAAAAGAAAACATCTGAACCACAATATACGTCGTCCTGCTTGTTGCATCAGTTTAAATTCAGAAAATAACATCTAATGACATAGTACATACTTCAAATTATCTCTTAGTTTTAAAAAGCTCCAAAATACCTTTGAAATGCAATTATCTTACCTTTTGCAGTTGTGAAACTCATACCTTCTGTCACTTTCAGAAGTGTTGGTAGTGGGAGATTTATTCAAGTTTTGTTTTCTATTGGAGGGGTCTGTCTATATCTATTTTCTCCCTGTGTCCACCCCTATGAAAGGATAGCACGCTAAAAATACACTTGGACTTATGACAACCAATGAGCTCAAAGATACAAGAGGGGGGTAGAAAGAAGGGCATTTGATGTTGGCAAGAAGGGTGAAGAAGGTTGTGGTTGGTAACTGATAAATTTATTAGCTAACAAACATGCGTAAACAATGTCCATCTTGACTTTGTTAAGGGTATTAAAATCTTTGTGGGAAAGTTTAGTCTACTCAGGATGAAGAAATAAAGTGGAACACACACACACACACACACACACACACACACACACACATTAATAACAATAATTCATCACAACAATTCTCCTTCAATGCATGTCTTGGACTCATTAACCTCGTACTCCAAATTACTTTCCTTCTGTAAATATGGAAATTGAAGCTGACCTTAGTGGATACTGTCGCTATGTGCGGGAAAACAAAGCAGTTTTTATTTCCATACATAGAGACCCTTCCTCCAAAAACATCCTCATTGGCTCGGGCTCCATGTCAGACAGTCTGTCGGGGGCCTTCAAGAGTCCTCTTACATACCCCCCTCTAGCAGGCTGAATTAC
Source organism: Gila orcuttii (assembly GCA_026230005.1). Classification (NCBI taxonomy): domain Eukaryota; kingdom Metazoa; phylum Chordata; class Actinopteri; order Cypriniformes; family Leuciscidae; genus Gila; species Gila orcuttii. Next base: position 10,347,655 of record JAPDVR010000019.1, on the reverse strand, counting down.
CTCTGACCAATTACCCATCGGCATTGTGCCAAAATAGCAATGACTACAGTTGTGTGTTTATTCATGAAGTTCTCCCCTCCAGGTTTCAGAATAAAACTTGTCTTTGCTTAATTTTTCCTGTTTCTCGTTTGCATCATGTTAAAATGAAGGACTTTTCCATGTACATGCAGCCTTGTAGATAACACGAGGACATGAAGTGATGGAGACATGGTCTTTCTCCTGCTCAAGAAGATGTGATAACATAAAATAGCATTGAACAGTACCTAACAAAAATTTATGAGGCATAGTGTATTGTCTTCTATCTATATCTTACACTCTCAAAAAAAATAAAGGTTCCAAAAAGGGGTTTTCACAGGGATGCCATAGAAGAATCAAAGCAAAGGACCTTTCAGTGAACAATTCTTAAGAGTCGTTTTTTTTTTCTTCGTGTGAAGAACATTTTGAGAACCTTTTGTGCACTTGAAAGGTTCAATTCATGTTAAAGGTACTTCATGGAACCAAAGATCCCAAAAAGGAACCTGCATTTTTAAAAGTGCATGTAGAAAAAACACAATAGGCCATTGGTTATCAATCCTTCACCTGTAATGCACAGCACTGCACTGCACATGGTGGATGTCTCCCTTATCTACTACACCTGATTCAACTCAACAGCTCATTAGTAGAGGCTCCACGAACTAAACAGGGTGAAGCAGAAGGGAGAGAAATGTCCAGTACTGTCAAGGATCAAGGATCAGTATTGAGAATAGACAATAACACCGTGTTCTCCTTTAAAGTTGAAGCAAATCCACACAGTACCTAAATGTCAGTTTTCTGAATAAAGAATCCAAATTCAGTCACTCACAACTTGTAGGGAAAGAAAAAAAAATCTTCTATAAAACTAATGCAGGGTCTTTCAAATTTCCAAAGACTGCACGTGTGCCGCGTTCTAGTGGGAAAAGTAATTTTACTAATTTTCATACTAATTTTAAATCATAGCCTACATGTTAGTTATCCGCGTGCTTAATTAATTTAATGTAACTTTTAAGATGTTCATAAACAAAACAAAATCTGTTTGCCCACTTACTTAGTAATGATATTGATGGACCATCCGTGTTGTCCAGTCGCTCTGTTTTGCTGGAGCGTGATTGGTCCAGATTCACGAGCTTTTGTTCGCGTGTGCGGCACTCCTTGAGCTCGTGCTGTCATGCACACCTGCGGTACACTCGCGCGCGCCGTTAATATGCCTGACAGTGTTTCACACTCAGGAGAAAAGAGAACAACTTGACTAGTTAGTTTGGATATAAAGGTAAACTAACTCTTAGAAAACATTCCCCTGGATGTGATTTCAGTTATTTTAAGGTATACCAAACTGAAAGACGTCATGAAGACGGATAAAGACGGTAAAGACATGAGGGGAGTGACTGTTAACCGCTTTGCTGAAGGTAAGAATATTTGCATCCAAAGGGGCAAGGTGATTTTCTTTATAAACTTTATGAACTTTATAGAAACAAATATTTAAGGAAATATGCTTGTGATAAACTTATATTTTTAACACGAAAACTCTTAAATTACAATGTTATGTTATTGTGAAAGCCTTACTGAATGTCTCGCTCTCTGCGTAACATAAGGGAATAAACTATAGGCTAACGTTACTACAAAAACAACAAATATTGTTTTCCTACTCTTGAACTAAATTACATTTTATTAAAAATTTAACAAGCATTACTATGGCAACCATAGTTATCTTACAGTTACTTATACTATAAAGCCATAATGAATTATCGGATGTAGGCTACATAAATCAGAAGGGCCTTTTTGTTTTTAATTCGTTTTAAAAAAAAAAAAAATTATGAAAGTGGACGGTGCCCGGTAGCAAGTTACCACATTTATATTTTTGTACAATGTCGCATTGTGATATGGTTACCATGGTAATTTTAAGGGATATGGCATTTTTCAGAAATCAAAACTTCATTATCACTGCTCCAGTCCTATTGTCTAGCCCATATTATCCCAGACTGACACAAGGACAAAGTTAGAGTGCAGAAATGATAACTGCTGCCCAACCTAATTAACCATGAGACATATGGATAATTTATAATTATATATGTTATAATTGTATATGTTATGTAAATCTGATTTTATATAGTATGCAAATCTCTTTATTTTATATACATGCAGTCATTTGGACAGACACCGCATTAGGACTTTCCAAAAAATAATTTTTTGAAAACTGAAATCTGATCTTATCATCTGCTCCCTTTTTAAAACAATTTAGTCATGGTGTATTAACACATTTAAATTAAAAATGTGCAACAAACAATGATTTTGTATCAGCATAATTACCTTCACTGGTTTTTCTTCATGAAAAAAGATGTATTTTCTGTTCCTTATCAAGATAGCAAAAAAAGGATGAGTCTCCCAATAGCTTGCTATACAATAGAGCTTCACATAAGTTGTCTGGGCTCATGCTCTTAGGGTAATGAGGGAAGGAAGGACTGCTGGATAAAGACTCATCTTTTAATTCTGCTGTCTTTAAGTTGTTAGTCTCATGGAGTCAAAAGCTATCAGGATATCTGATCAAAGCCTCTATTTAAGGCATCATTGCACACCTATAAATATCAGCAATCACCACAGCAGTAGTGCCTATTCTAATTCTTGTTCACCTGACAAGAGTCGAAAAGTTCCCTTAGTACAATTGTAGACATAACATGCTTTCTCCCATATATTTTCTCGGCCTTGGAGCTCATAAAGAACTACAAGTGTGAGGTAACTCATATTTGTTACTCTCTTCGTTATTGTATCATCTTAGGTTTTGAATTCAGTAAATCTTGTGACAGACTATGCTCCATTGTAACATCTTTTTATATTGGTTCTAGCATGTCAAGCTATAGATATAACTATTGTTTTTCTCATCTCAAATCTCACAGTGAATGCAAATGCATTCTCTCTCACAAGCACATGTACATGCCCTCAAACAGACACGTATACTCTAACTGATACATACTTACATTAAGTGAGGGTCCAGGGGAAGGAAGCTCCACCCTTTGTTGTTCACTTAGTTTGACTGTTGGCTCTTCCTGGAGATACAATACAAATCTCTGTGTGTGTAAAGCAAACTCAAAAAGAGCTGGTGTTTGCAGGGCTTGACCCTAACTCATGTACCAAAGAAAACTAAAGAAAGAATTTGAACAAATTTAACTTGGTGACAGCTGATATCAGCATAACAAACCCCATTTTGACATCTTGTGAAGTTACTGCATTTTGCCTTTGCAGGACATAATAATATTTCTGTAGGTTCGGTTCCAGAAAGGAGTGTGAATGGAAAGTGGACTGAGACCCAATCACAAACAGAATGGACTTGACTTTAAACCAAATATGAACTGAGTGATCAAGTTTTCTGTAAAGTCAACATGAAATGAATATTCACCCTATCTATTTTTTAAATGCATCTTATTGATCATATTGTAAATGATTCATCCCTGCATATGTTTGTTTTTTTAAATGTGAGCATAATCAAAATCTTTGATTACCAGTAGGGGTCGACCGATATGTGATTTTCAGGGCTAATGCCGATACAGATTATTACATATCAAGTAGACAGATAACCGATATTTTGAACCAATATATAGCTGAAAAAATGTAGGCTAAGTTAATGTCTTTAAATCTGAGAACTGTTAATAATAACATTATTATTATTAATAATAATAATAACTTAATAAGTGCAGGGAGCACCCAGCACCATTCTGTAAACATTTTGTAAAACTTAAAGACTCTATTTTAATGGTTAAATTACATTTTAGTAATCAAAATGCATTTCTAATTAATTTAAATCATCAAACATATTACATTTATTTACAGTTTAACAAAAATAAATTTTTTAGGGCCCTTTGAAAAACCGAACTTTTTGCCGGGGAGATCTTTGAGTTTTGTGTGTATATGATATGATGATAACTTTTCTCAGTTGAAGCATTAAAAAGCTCATGAAGTGACTAAGCGGCTCTGGAGATGATGTTTATGCAATCATGTCCTCATATAATGATGCGGTTGAGGCTGAAAACCGTGCAAGCGGCGTCACGCGTGCTCCAGTGCGTGCGTGTGTGCCTGCGTGCGTGCATGCGTGCGTGTGTGCGTGCTTGCGTGTAAAATGAAATCACGCGTCTGCGCCATTCATTTAGAGACACGCAGGTGTAAAGACTCAGGGGCGGATCTAATCCGTGGGGGATTTGCATATCATAATTAATAATTGGTAATTATTCATACATGTTTGGATTAGATCAGTCTTACATGTTAATAAATCTCCTGATAAGGGATGATATGTCATTTTACCTGCATGCATGCATGTGTATCCTTGCAATTAACCACAAGTTGATTGTAATTAATTACACGGACCACGTCCTACAAAACAGGCAAAATTAATTAGCTCAATTGTCAGAATAATATTTGTGGGGATCCACAATATCATCCTACTTTATAGGATTTCAGGAAAAGCAATTCTGTGGCCACAAGAATTGGGTTTCCTGCCCTATAAGCAAATACTCTGTAAAGTATCTTTAATTTGTAAGCTTGTAAGATCTTTTGACACTTAAGGGACTTGAAAGTGAGCAAAAAGCAGTACATCAATCAAATGAATATAATGAATTTAATAAGGCAGAACTACTTATGTATTTACTACGGTTACATGGGATATATGTATTTACAAACATAATAAACAACAAAACACGATAAGGCATCGATGAACGAGAAATGCATAGAGTTTGGACAAGGGAAACACGTGTGAGAGAGAGAGAGGGGGAGAGGGAGTGAGAGAGAGAGAGAGATCATTGGCAACATTCACCCTGACAGTCACCTGTCTGTAACAACACGAAAACATCATCTTAATGCTTCTTAAAAGCTCTATAAAGAGATATACTTGCACAAGTTTCTGGGTCTCTCTGTGTCGCGGCATTCCTGCGCGGAGCGGAGTCCTTTAGGAAGCGTCACACGGTGCTGCTTGGCGCACGTGTTGAACGGAGGTTCAAAGTCTTTGGGGTAACATTACCAAAGGAAAATAGTTCGGCTAAGTTCGTTTCACTTCGTGGAAGTGAACAGAGTCGACTACGGAAAACAAAACTTTGACTAACAAAGAAAAGAAATAAAGATCTCTACGGGGAAATCACGCGGAGTTAACGTTACATCTTTGCATGGCTGGTGAAGAAGCGCGCATGCGTCTCTCGGTCCGGCGCGTCACGTGGTCACGTGCGCGTGTTTCTCCTTCAAAACGAGCGCGCGCTCGTTTAAAGGTCCCTTGTGGTTGGATTGGCTGAAGAGATATGTCACGCGGTGTTCTTCTCACTCGTCGATTGGAATTAAACACGGAGACTTATCTAAGACTGAAAAACACAAACTAAACTAGAATGCTGGGGAGATGCTGGGGCTGTCCATTCTTTGAAGAAACTATGAAAGATGCTTTTACTGTTAATATGTTGTTGTTACCGACATATCGTGTATACAGTCACGTCGATCTTCAAAGTACCAGGTTTTAGAGACCAAATATGTCACACATCTGATTCTGGTTAAGTATAGTGTGAACAGTCTGGAATAGTAAGTATTAGAGTTTACATGAAACAAACCACATAAAAGGACACATCATGAGATTGGAACATTAGATACATGGTAATACATTTCTCACATATATATATATATAGAATATATATGATTGAAAAGGTTTCATCTCTCCTTCTCAGCAAGAATCAAATCCATGCACATTCTTTTGGGTCGTTAACCCGTAACAGGACACTGACTTCGGCCAGTGCTAGCAGAGCAAAGTTTCACAGACTTTGTTAGGATAGTGAGTTTGCTGGATTATTCTGTAAAAATGCATAATACAGGCATTTGTCGTTCGCTTAGAACTACAATACACTCACACGTATCTTCATAGGCCCTGGGCACTCGGACCCATATAACACATATGAAATATATCTCATTAAAATGTCTTTAATGGGGAAATTCGTTAAAAGTTATTATGTGTGTGTGTGTGGACGGAGAGGTCCTGCATGCAGGCCACCTGGGTTTGCCTGCAGTGGGGGAAGTTTGTGAGTTGTTCGGGGACACATCACAGAGTCGTAAATGTTTCAGAAACAGTCTCATCTAGGCATTCTCATGCCAATGTCCATAATTTACATTCATTCTAAAAGACCTTGGGTTTTAGGAAGAATGTGCTTCATTTGTTTCAGAGGGACTGAGTCAATGATTCACCCAAATACCCTACACAGGATTCATTTTTAAATAGTCTTTTTGTGGTTTGAAATTCGATTTGATTTGTACGGACCTGCTTTTTATTAATTAATCAAAAAGTTGACAAATTCCGTGACATTCCGCTTTATACAGTAAATTACGTTTTTATGACTGGATTCCGTGATTCCGTCCGTGTTTTCTGCACAGTAATTTATTGCTGCTTCAGCAAAGTCTGCTGCTGCCTTAACTTTGAGAGACAACTGATGCGTGATCAGTGAAGCAGCTCCAGTCAGCAAGTGCTTTCGGTGTGAGTGCAAAACTTTCAGTGCCTTCAGCTTTCCACGTTGATTGGCCGGACTCATGACTCCCAACAAAACAGATGGGCGGTGACATTGGTCTAGTCTACAGAGTGGTGAGTTTCGACAGAGGTGGCTGTGTAAGAGCCAAATTTTGTGCAGAATGAATTTTTTTTATCGGCAAATCGTTTTGAAAATGGCCGATGCCGATAACCATAAAAATGCTTTATATCGGTGCCAATTATCGGTCGACCCCTAATCATCAGGTAAAACAAAAGACTTCTCTCTGTTGACATAGGCAGGACTTCATCAATCATTTAGTCCACTTAAAGCTACAATATGTCATTTTTTTGCCGCTAGGGGTCGGTAACCTCTTACAATAACAAAGGTGTGTAGGTTGATGATGCATAAGCGGAATTATGGAACTTGTCGTCATGCTTAAGGATCTAATAATGTTTATGGATGAGTGAATACATTGATGTTTTTAACATGACTGTGGTAGGAAGCAGGGCGTGGTTGCTAATGAGAGACGGATATCAGCGCGCACACGCGAGTCCTGGGAGTCCTGCGAGTCCCGCGGAAATAAAGGAATAAGGATATTTTATTCTACCGAACTACCCGCAAGTGCTGAATTAATACTCACACAGGTCAGTTTTTTAGACGAATGAAACTTGTGAGGTAACGCAACGCTGTTTCACTTGGTCTACACACTATCAAATTAAACTGCATTTGATTGTGTTGAAAGTTAGTTTGTCTGTATGAGACTAGCAGTAAGCTAGATCAACATTAGAATAACATACTACCAGTAATCATATTCTAACATTTCATCATGTTGAGCTATATAACATTGATTAGCTTTATGTACATTTGCTCACCTGTCTAATAAAGTAGATGCAAGAGTGGCGTCTCTGTCAAGTCGAAGTTTGTTCACGGACGTGGAGCTCTCGGCATCTTGAAAACGCCACGCTGATATTGATCCTTGTTTAGTTCTCCTTTTGTCCCAAAGTCTGCTTGCCATGGTCCATAATGTTTGAACGAAACTACAACAGCGTGAGCATGCTGCTAGACGTAACTCAGTTGTCCACGTCTGTCGCCATGGTTACTATGGCAGAACGAGGAGAAACCGGGGATAACGCGGATATTACGCCATTGACAGACGACAAGTGAACATGGACGAGCCATTATTTAAAATTGGAATTTCTCTGAAATTAAAATTCTTTTGGAACTTTTGGTATATTGTAAGTACACAACTGCAGGAAATATATCACACTGTGCAAGTGATTTTTGGATATTTTATTACAAAAATCTTACATATTGTGTCTTTAAACCCTGTCCCTTTCTTACAATCAAGCTCAAATTCATCTGGCTCCATCCAATCAACAACCGAACAATATAATTATGTCCCACCCTACGTTTTTCTTTTTCAATAGTTAGTTTCACTCAGATGTATGTGAAACTGAGAAGTGCAGAAGAAAATATCTCTTGCTACTTCAATAAAAGCATCGAAACATCAGTAAAGATTTTTTCTGCAGTAGTTCAGAATTTTACTTGCCCAGCCACAAAAATGATCAAATCTTATTTTTTGCTAATAATTTTTCTCTTTGTTAGAAGTAATCTTTATATGTTTCATTATATGTCAAGCTTTCTTTGCTATTATGTTTTTTTTTTTTTAAATACCCCTTTATCCACATGCAAGTCAAACATATTGCTAATAATTTAAATGCACTGAAACCTTTTTGGGAGTAAATGATCAGCTTTACTTATCTAGAACACAATTACTTGTGTTTGTAATGTGAATGGATAGTTTAGGAATTATGCAAAGGAATGGTAAGTGACGTTTTGGGGTTGTACCTCATGACTTAAAGTGTTACACTCAGCAGTCACTACCCATAAATCTCCAATACCCATTGTTTGCCCAGAAAGACAACAAAACATTTCCTGTGAAGCTTCTGATCTGACTATCACAGTTAAACACAGATAGGAAGTGAGGTCTAGGGCACACAAGTGACAGCATGTGTGTGTGTGTGTGGTTCAGGTATACCCTATTATATGGGGACAAAATGTCCCCACAAAGATGGCCATATTCGAAATCCTTGTCTTTGTGGGGAAATGTTTTGGTCCCAATGAGGAAAACAGCTTATAAATCATACTAAGTGATGTTTTTATTAAATGTAAAAATGTAGAAAGTTTTGTGTGATGGGTAGGTTTAGGGTTAGGGGATGGAATATACAGTTTATACAGTCTAAAAATCATGTCTATGGAAAGTCCTCATAAAACATGAAACGCTAAGGGGGCACTAGGGGGCAGTGCGTCACCCAGAACCCTCTTTGGTTTGCTGTAGGGATGTCTTTCTGTTGGCCAATGCACATTGCGTCCCTAATCTAGCCCAAATATTTCGCTGTGCTGTATGTGTGTTTGTCTGGCACCTCCGGACAACTGCTGAACTCAAGGACAATAGCAAGGTCAGAGATTGACCTCACTCTGTGTACCCACAGCATCCTGTGCCCACATCAGGATTTAACCCTTCACACCCCACATACACCACGTCTATTTGAATTAATCAGACTACGTGTATGTATGGACAGCATGATTATTGTGAGGTAGGACATTTCAGTAGTGTCGTTGTGTTGAATGGTTGGTAGCGTAGGTGGCCAAATCAAGCGCTTTTTTGCATGTCATATTGTGGGAGGTAATCTGTCTGGCCATAACTCAATAGTTTAAAAGAGCAGTGCATCACAATACAGTCTAGGGTTTACACAAGAGCTGTGTGAACATTCCAGCCACACACACACACATGCCTCTAAAAACTGTTTTACATGCTGCCAGCAGGTGTGTTTTGTGGAAAGATCCTTTGATGTCAACAAAATGGAGGGAGGAGAGAGGGGTTCTACACTTTTTATAAGTCTTATTGTGAGGGCTGAAATAAAAAACAGACCCCCCCCCCAACCCCACTCGACAGAGAAATAAAACAAACAGCCATTGGAATGATGAGTCATTACAGTGCTTGCTAGAAATTCCTCGAACATTCTATTCTTCTTTGCCTTCATCTTCAACATTGTTTTCTGTGCTTCTTCTTTCTGACTTGTTTGACTTGTTTTCTGTCGTCATCTTTTTATTATTTACTCCTTCTTCCTCATCATAATCTGTTTCTTTTCCTGCTTCAACATTTCTCTACTTCTGCTTTGTCTTCTCAATCTTCTACTTATTTTGTTTGCCTTTTGGTTCATCATCATCTTTTTGTTTACTGTCTTCTTTTGTTGCTTTTTCTTTTTTCTTTATAATCATAATCCTCTTTTTTTTCATTTACTACTTCTCCACACATTTCTGCAATTTATTCAGCCACTGTTCAAACTTAAATGGTTTGTTTTTAAGGGATAGTTCACCCAAAAATGAAAATTTCACCCTCATGTTAGTCCAAACCTGTATGACTTTCTTTTATAGAGACGGAGATACTTTTGAAGAATATTGGTACTGTTAGTAAACAGTTTTGGTTACCATCGACCTCCATTGCATGGACATGAAAAACACATTTCTCAAAATATCTTCCTTTATGTTTCACAGAAGAAACATTCATACAGGTTTGGACTGAATAAAGGATCAAATCATTTTTTTGTGAGATATTTTATTTTAAGAGTGCAAAATATATTGTATTTATATTTGGTTCATTAGCTTTATAATTTAAAATTAAAGTTTAATATTTAATTTATTCTTCCATTGACAATGGTTGTCATTCAAAATCTATTTGACTACAAAAATGTGCTATTTGCATACTTTTTTTTAACATCTGTTTGAATTTGTATTTTCTCTTGCATTTATTTAACCGTATAGCCACCTTGCAAAGACAGTGTTGCACTGATTCTCAAACACAGCTGACTGAGAACAAGACGCTTATAATGTGTGTCAGCTAATTTCTGAAGCCATCTTTGCAGTAAATCTCTCTGAAACAGTATCGTTTCAACATGTCTTCACCAAAAATAACAGCATCAAATAATCCAGAAGCACCACACCTCACAACAGGGTGTGTATTTCTAGCATGCAATGATTTTGCTTGATTCTAGAATGTTATTGTTATTGTACAATAACATATAATTGACATTATATGTTATTGTAAAAGAAACAAAGGGCATTACAGTGACATCAGTTTGTAATCTTACAGGCACGCCACCTGTATCAAAATCATGCATCATTTATCCGAATAGAGATGTTATTGACTATGGCACAGACTCCCTTCTCTCTCATACAAAAGTAATGCTAAATGCTAGACAGAATTTGTTGTGACGATTTATGACCGCAAGCATCAAGTACGCAAAGTGAAACGCAGAAAATGTAGGCTTTAGGACCCAGAGTCACAGCTCAGCGGAGGCAGGGCAAGGCTGACTCACTAAATATGTCTGAGGAATGAGAGAGAGAGAGAGAGAGAGAGAGAGAGAAAGATAGATAGAGAGAGAGAGAGAGAGGGAGGGAGAGAAAGAGAGAGAGAGGTAGAAGTGAAGAGAGGAGGGGAGAGAGAGGAGACCGGAGCAGAGGTGATCTTGCCCTCATTAGTGTCAGGACTACAGGATGATTATGGGTTGAGAAGGGAATGATGGAAGCAAACAAAGTTCTTCATTTCGTGCCATCCGGTAAGACCCACATGCACTATCACACATACACACACACGCACACATCCACACATATGCACATGTTCCTGCGCCGTCACGACAGAGGATCTGAGGGTTCCCTGAAATTTGAGACTGTGTGTGCTAAACATGTGCAGTGGAGAGGAGGCATGTGTATTTTTGTGTTGTTGTAAGTTTTCTCTCTGTTGAATCCTGCAGGTCTGTGGATTGTTTTTCTCACACGCTGCCACCACTGCTGCTGTTGCTGCTGTTTTTTGGGGTGCGTTATGCTGGAATGCAGACAGGCTTTTTCGGGGCAGGTTTTCTGGAATGTTTCGTAAATGTTTTTACGCTGTTAATCTTAGTCGAGTAAACCGGAAAAAAGAAATATGACATCACGACTTTCAGATACCCGCACAGAAATTTCAGATGCACATGCGACGCACGTAAATATAAATGAGGGAGAGGGAGACATGGGAAAAGAGACTAATGCAAAACACAGATCAAAATCAAGTACCTAGGGCAGCGCTAGGAACAAAACCTATATGCCTGTTCAGGCAGTACAAGAGTGCGCATGGAAATGAGTGGGTACGTGTAGTTGGTAGTCTTCTGGGAGAGTAGGTCTTATTTGTACGCAATGTTGCTGTTCAATTAATCTCATTGTGAGAAGTCAGTCTAATACCGCATGCAACACACATGCGCTGTCGTACCGCAAGTGCACCTTCATCGCTCTCTTTCTGTCCTTTCCCTTCGCTCAAAGCCTCCGTGTAAACAGTAGGTAATAGAAGTGGGAAGACACTAAATCTTGTGCTCGTCTTCCCCCCAATACACACACACACACACACACACACACACACACACACACACATAATGAGACTGTGATTTGCATCCTTCGCCTGAGGTTTGAACTTCAAATCAGTTGATGTCTCAATTTTCTCTCCTTGTGTGATTACGTGTGTGTGTGTCTCTATGTGTGTGTGACACAAAGCATCAAGTGCGCATTTGATCAGACTGTTGTTATTGACACTTACTTTGTGCCCGTCTCGGCTTGTGGATAATCGTTGTGGCACTCTGTCAATACCATATTTTCCACAGAATCTTCAATGTCATTGGAGCAGGTCATGGGCCATTGGCACACTGTGACCATCTGAGAACTTTCTGATATATGCGATTCATAATTTAATGTAGGTGAACATTCACTGCAACAGGAATGAAGTTGCTTGATTGGATAAGTGGATAAACGGATGGATGAGAAAATAAAATTAATAATGAGGATAATGTAATAAACGTTGTCCTCTGTCTTTTTACGACTGTCTTTCTCTAACGAGCATCGTGATTGCTCACCCACCTCTCATTACACACACATGAAAGTTGGACATCTTGTACCCAGATTCCTTTATTTAAGATTTCCCCCATGCTTGCGTATTGAACGTCCCATTTGCACTTGCAGATGGTGGGATATGAATAGATGTCATTTTCTGGAGGGCCAATCAACTTTGCGTGGCTGTGCATCTTCTAATTTATCTGTGCGTATACAGTTATTCGCCGGGTCCCAGAGAGGTTGGTAATGCGGTTAGGCAATCTCTGACTTTTCTATTCCCCATTTGTCTTCCACCCACTGTACATTACAGTCTGCAAAGGAAATTAGAATCACACATTCCTGTGTTTATCTCCTCTGTTTATGATACACTGTAAAACAGCCATATGGGCATCCTCACTCATACAAAGAACGGTGTCTGTGAGTGCAAAGGGAGCAGCCGTCACAGGCGTTCACATGATGGAGAGATTGATCCTCCTGACCCTCTTCTGATTTACAGACACGGTCGTAATGTGAATATTTTTGGAGGCCTAAATATGCACGCAACGTTGAACTTTGCCAAGTGCTGTGTATTGTTTGCAAGAGCCTAATTAATTGGGCATCTCTTCCGCTAAAAGTCTGATTGTAGATAGACATGCCTCTACTTCTCCGTAATGGATTAAATATAGCTCACAGGAAAAGTTTCAAATGCGCCATCCTCAATTTCTGTTAGTGAATGTCAGGAACCCCCTCTCGCATCCACGCACACACAAACACCCACGCTCAGGCAAACAGACGCGCCCCCCGCCCACCCTTGGAGTAAACCTTAGATTGCTTCAAGATGTCGGAGGATGCCAGTGTTGATGAATTCCGACCTTTGATTGTGAAGCTGCCCGCGTGCCAAGGGAGAAACCTCACACACATGACACTTTTGTGATACGCCACAACATGCATATGGCAGTTAAACACACAGATGCTTAGCCACCTTTGTAAAGCACTAGAACACACACGGTCAGTCGTCGTATCAGGCTGTATGACAAACCATCTTTGGCATAAACTAGATACCATCATGGCCTTCAAATGTCAAACAGTCTTTCTGTTTTAGTTCAGAATTCACATTCCTCATAAGGACACTTATAATACAGCTGTATCTTTTTTTCTGTTCTCTCTCACTTATGTTTTGTCTCCGGTTTGGTCTTCTTCTCTAGTGGCGGCGGTACTGTAGATTGTAAGGGGGAATGGTGGCCTGGCTTTAATAGAGGAAGAAGGGAATGTGCAAGTAATTAGCAGGAATCCCCCAGCAGAGCACTCACGATACCAGAGCAGCCGAGATATAAAGAAAAGAAAAATCTGTATTCCCTTGATGTACAGGACAATAGTGTCCATGCAAACACATTTAAGCTGCGTGTTCCCTTGGTGCTGTGTGATTAAAGACGGCTGTCATGTTGAAGCATGTTAGCGCTGCGGTCACTGGATCTTGACGTCTACCTTTCTCTTTCAATCGCTGTCACCGTTTCTCTTTCCTGTGGTCGAGGATGTTTTACAGGAATAAATGGGCTAAAGAGAGTGAGATCTAATGCCATCATCGTAATGTTAACTAGATGCTGGTTTTCCTGTTACTGTTTGGTGTGGTTTGCTTTTGCACACATGCCGCTCTGCGTATTTTCTCCTGCGGCTTATAGAGAGTGAGATGAAGAGAGGTAGATAGCGAGACGCTGGCTCACATACGACTATATAACACCATGTGATGTGTAGAGTATGCATAGATCACTATCAGGGTCACCCGGTGATTGCTCCTATCACACCGAGAGAATGAGGTGAGACGGACACATCAGCCAAGCTGTACGCTGCAGAAACATTCCTACCATCTGAAATTCATCTAAAAGCATAGACTCAAATGGCTGCAGCTTCCGAATTTCCCTGCAAATTGCCATGAAATGTTATTTCAAACGAAGATGTGAATAACATTATAACTGCGTTACACCATACTCTGTGTCAGGAGTTTAATAAATCTATTATCAGAAGGGTATTTTCTCTATGACAATCAGACGATCATCAGATGGCATTCCAACAGACCGCCCACAGTCTGTTCACTGATGCATTTTGCACTAATTAAAAATAGGGATGCACCGATCCAATACTGTCATTCTTGGCCGGATCGGGTATCGGTTAGACGAGGCCAATCCAAATCCGATATTGTGCGTATACTATTCTGTGTTATTGTTAAGCCCCACAAAAGACACAAAAACATTATAAAGCACCATAAAGTTTTCGTTCACTATATTATAAGTGTTCAGAAGCCATTCTATAGTATAATGTGTGGTAGAAATGAATATTTAAGTCGTTAAATTCAAGTTCACGTAAACTTTTTCCTCCCCTGCGGCTGTCAGACATTCTCCATTCAGCGTTCAAACAGCGCTTCGCGTTCGGTTACGACAGTCAACATGATGATACTCTCTCCAAGATGATTCAATGTTAATATTATTATACTTGATCTGTAGATTAAGTTCTATGGTTTCGCATAAAATTACTTTATCTTGCTGGACTGTATTGCTGTACCTTAATCATGTTACTTTTTACTTTTTTTTGTGTGTCTGTTAGATCACAACACTGGAGTAGAGAACACTATAATTCTTCTTCACGCGCACAGTAACTGAAATTTAAAACTGTTAAAAGAATAGGCTGAATAAACTATTGCATAGATAGATCCTGTATAATACACTACGCATCAATATGTTTTTCCTTAGTTCTTTGAACATTTCAATGCGGACTCGTAGAGCTGCGCGCTGTGACTTGCTTCAAAAGCATCATTCTGCGCTCAGGATAAGCGATTTGTGCCGCACTGTATTGGAGCCTTTCATATCATAATACTTTTGCGCAATGAAAGATTATTAATAGCGTTTCTTGTTCTGTCCTATCTATCATATGTTGCTGCCTCATTTAACAGCTGCGCTATACATTTAAAAAATGTCTTAATTCGATAGTATAGCCTACATTTTTTTTTTATCTTTTTGATTTTTTTATCTATATTGATGTTTTTCATGAATGTATTTTACAACAATACAAAGAACAATATGTAACGTTTTACCAGATTTAGTACTACACTTATTGTCTCTTATTTTTTCCCCACTAAATGTTTTTTTTCACTAAATGTTCAGATTTTATAAAATTATTGTGCACTCGTGATTTTTCTAGAGTAAATTTTACTGCTGAATTATCCACTAATCTAGTTTATAATAGCATTTTTGTCATAGATTATGATCATATATTTTTTTGATTTGTTGTTTTTCTTTATAATGAAGTTGTCTGTATTAAGTAGATTGTGCACAAAAGAGTGATTATCAGTTCAACACACAGAGTTATAGAAATTCTACTTGATTAAAAAAAATAAATAAATAACACACACGCTCGGATCGGTATCGGTCGATACTCAGAATTTTTGGTATCAGATCGATTCTGGAAAAAATGGTATAGGTGCATCCCTAATTAAAAAAGCAAGAGCTGACTGAAATCGCCAGTACAGATCTGATTGGCCGGTACAACACATCTTCTGGGGTATAATGTGGAAAAAAGAGTGCTTTCAAGGTATCAGGTTGAGGAAGAATTTGTTTCCCAGGTTTCCATTTTTTAATATTTGAATAAGGATATTCTGTATATTTAGCACTTGAAAGGACAAAATTTGTACACACATTCTTGAAAATTGCTGTTCACAGTTGCTGTATCCTTTTTTGAAATATTTCAGTATTTTGCCGATTTATGGACCCTTTTCACATTGCAGGCTTCTCAGAAGCCGAAGTTGTCATAGTCAGGTAAACTTCTAGTGGTGAACGGAAACTACCAAAAATATCATTTTTGCGTTCCCAGTTGGCCCAATAGCAAAAGAAAAAAAATCCACAATAGCGTTTCTATGACTTTAAAGAGGGGGAAAAAATCTTGAGAGATTGATTAGGTTGTTCAGAAGTGAGAAAGATGTCAAAATTTGCTGAGCTGTTTTATTAGACAGTCACTCAGCAGAATTAGCAGAATTTATTGCCAAGGTAATAAATCACCAAAGTGTGTTGTTATAAATGTACATTACATTTGTTTTTTCATTAAAATAATGAAGAAAAGCTACATTTCTAGATTCACGATTGTTAATAACTGTGGAAATGTGTCATCACAGTCTGTGAAAAGAGTCCATTGAATTGATTCAGAAGGAAAAATAATATAAAACACAAATATTTCTGATAAACGTGCCCCTAAAAGTCATGTAAGAACAAAACATAATTGTTCGATTTGATGTTGGTCAGACTTTTTCCCAAGTAGGCAGTTCTTGACCAGAATAAACTCCAAACTGGACCAGACTTTAAAGTCAAATGCTTCTCCCAGCAGAGGAGAATTAATGTGTGTCGCGTCACACTTGCTAATTCAGCTTGGCCTTTCTAAAATCCTTTTATATGTTGAAGACAGCATGCTTATTTGCATGCAGAAACAGTAATTTTCCTCATTTAATAATTATAACATTGAGTTATAACAATACTCCCTCTACAGCATGCTTATTAATATTTCTTTGCCTCTTTCCACGTTTTATTTGTGGCGAGAATGCATCGCCAACTGTTTGGCTTTTTCTCTCAAGGAATTTTCTGTCGAGCTGCCTCACAGACACAACTCTGTGTCTCTCTCCTTCTCCTCGCCTCATCACACTCTTTTCTTATTCTCAAAAGAACCAGCATGTGTATATGTATGTGTGTCATTATTGGTCTTCAGAAGGAATTCCCTCTCTAAGCAGTCGGAGACTCGAGTGCCAAAAAGCCTGCAGGCATATTAAGTCTCTTTCCTGCTCGCTCTCTCATAGGGCTGTAAGTGACATTAAAAAGTGGCAGAGAGCACCTTTAATCTGTCTCATGCGTCTCTCTTTCTGTCTGTCTGTGTAGTAGAAGTGTATCTATGTTAAAGGACCATCAGTACACCCTGTTAGACAAGCAGAATACCATCACAACCTGCAAGAGACGGCTTTCTTTCTATCACACCTTATCCACCACATATAGCCACAGTCATATCAGTGGCAAAGCATGGCCCTACTTGTACAGGTATAGCCGGATTAAAAGAGCTCAAAAACCTAAGGTCTGTGAAATAACAGCGACTAAATTCCCAAACAGCATTTCTAAACCCAAAGCACATGTTTTCTGTATTTGTACATTCTCTTGTGACACAGCTGTAAATGACTTATGTAAAAGGTGCATTCACATGTTTGATGTGCTTTTATATTGCAGGCCATGTGCCCTTTTTTTTTTACCTTCAATTTTTTTTTAATGCACATTGTCCATTTGTCAGGGCAGGGATTAATGTTTTTGGTCTGCCTGAGTGTGGTGCCATATGGCTGGATGTAACAGCCTCACAAACTCAATTTACTAGATTTATTTTTTGACATTACGCAAACCTGCCGAGATGCGCCGTGAGATTTCCTTGACAAATTAATTCTTCTCTTGATGAAAAGTTAAAGGGATATCTCTCCCATAAATAATTCTGTAATCATTTATTCACCTTCTTTTCGTTCCAAACCCCTTGGTTTTCTTGCTTCTGTGGAATATGAAAGATGTTTTGAAGAATATCCTTCTCATACACTCATACATAGTATGGGTATAGGGGCTGTTGAGCTCAGAAAATGAAAAATAAAATAAAAGATTCACACGATTTTCAGTGTAGTAGTCCATATGACTTATTACAATACATTCCTAGTCAACAATATCTTTATAATATACAATAGCTTTGAGATGAACAGACAGATACATGATATATGATTTAAAAATGCTTGCATGTTTGGTTTGATTTTGCACTTCCTCATCAGTTAAAATGTTATTTTCTATTATTTGGGACTAAAATTATCTTTAGTTTTAGTCATGTTTAGACATGCCAAAATATTGACTATATTTAAAGGATATTTTCATCAAGAAAACAAAAATTATTACTAAAAATAATGAACAGACCCACTTTATTTTAAGTGTCTTTAACTACTATGTACTGTATTAACATATAAATTAATAATTTGATACAATGCATTTATTGTCTAAATACATGTTTTTACATTGTAATTATTTTTTTTAAAAACCTGCAGTTATTACATTTATAATTAGACTGTTGACCCCACCCTTGAACTTAACCATACCACTAACCACTTGCCCTGTACCTAACCCTAACCATAACCATATCCCACCTCAATAGCAGCAAAAGCGTTTTGCAATACAAGATGAACACAAGTATATTGGATTACACTTTATTTTAAGGTGTCCTTTTTAGAGAATAATTACACAAATAAGTAATATTAATTAAAGTCCCCATGTAGTCAATCATTATATTCTTTAAAACTCATCTTTGATCACCAAAATGAAAATACAAAAAGTAATGTAAAAAAAATTCTTCATGCCTTAAAATATAGCTTGAATGTACCACACCCTTGCTTCATTTAGAGTAGTATATGCGGCTCTATGAATATGCTAATTAGCCCCGCCTCCACTCATTCACGCCAGCTCAGAGATTCACTCGGTCAACTTACTGGGAAGTTTGGATCATTTTACTGATTTTCTTGTTTGATCTCGTTCATCAAAATGAACATCTTTTTTCGAGTCATTTGGTAATGTAATAGGCCTAACGGCCATTTCACACATTCTTTACCAACCTACACTTCACCTAAAAGTCCTGTAGGTTGCAAGTCAATACAAAATGCATGGTTTAGATGATGCTTGGTTTAGATTGTGATGTGTCTTCACATTAGATCTTCTAAGCGACTATTCGGTTGCAAATGAGACAAACTCCAGATCGCTCAGCAAATTCATACAGCAAAGAACGATAGCCTACTTATTGATGGACACTGAAAACTGTCAGTGGCTGTCGTTTTCAACTGATTCACATCATGAAAACTGGTAAAACCTTAAACTTCAAAAGATAGAACAGTGAAACTCCTCATTATTTCCAAAAATCCCAAATTATTGTTTAATTCTGCAAACATAATCCCAAACAGTAAGGTGGAGATCCATGTTTTGATTTTTTCCAAATAAATCGCTGAAGGGTTGATTTGCAGATTTAGTCACACAAACAGCACAAGTGGCTTGGGAAGAAAAAGACTGGCTGTATGACAGTTTCATGTAAGCAGAATATCGCTATGGAGATCGCTAAACTCCACTGCATGTTTGTTTTCAGATCATCAGTGCTTTTTCCTCAGTGTAGAGTGAGCGTGCGCAGAGTTGCCAGATTGCACAGATTAAGTAAAACACCGGGCAGAACATGTAAAAGAAAAGCTCTTTTTGTGAGATTTAAGCTATTTACATCTGGCAACTACAAACATCAACGCTAGAGTTGACTTGATGCAAATGTCACAAAAAAAGGCATTTTCAGGATAAATAATGAGTAGGCAAATATCGCGACGATTATTTAAAATTAATCGAGAGGCAGATATCGTTATCGTGATTTAAAATACGATTAATCGTGCAGCCCTAGAACGGATCGTTCTTGAATGACCCATCACTACAACTTACTGAGGTAAACGCTGCACAATGATATCGCTCTTTACAACGTTGGACACATAACGGTAATTAATATGATTAGCCTTTTGCTTGTTTGTTATCAAACAGCTAATAGTGTGTTGCTAATGTTACAACCATGTTCCCGTTCGCCATCTCGGAGTCAGAGCTTCCTCAGTATCCTTAGAAATGCTTTGAACAACTCAGAACGTCAGTGCTCCTGTTACATTGCTAATAAAAATGTACCGGGATAACCTGGCTTCTATTGAGACTCCCCTGCTTCAGAGTGATCATAGTTAATGATATGCTAAAGCTCGCCGGCACGTACGTGATTGGTTACAAGGTAGTTTGTGACTCAGAAATGCCAGCAATTTCAAACCGCATTTTTTTTAAAAGCATCTTTAGATCACTGCAGTTTTAAAGAGAAAATACTCCACAATGGTGTTGACTTATGAATTTGCACATGGTTTGTCTTAAAGCATATTAAAAACACCACATAGACATATAAACAACATTTAAAAACTTGATTTTCACCACAGGGGGACTTTAACAACATTTACTTACTACAGAGTTGGTGTTAGGGTTTAGTTTAGGGTTAGTTGCTTGTACCTTTGCATAATTTACTGTTAATAGTAAGTACATGTAACGTGTAATAAGGACACTGGAAAAAGTGTTACTGTACATTTTTTGACATCAGAATAGAGTAGTAAAAGACACCAAATATAAAGTGTGACCCAATTAAAAATTACAGTTAACACTGTGCACAATGATACATCCAGATGGCTTGTCAAGATGAGTCCTGACACGTTTGTTCTCCATGATGAGATGTGAGAACAGAGGACTTTTGATGGTACTTATAAAACTTTTGGTTCCTGACAGCCTCTGTCCCTATTTATTTTTAATTCCATGGAAGTAGGGATGCACGATATATCGACCACATATCGATATCGGCCGATAAATGGTCTTTTTTGATGTTATCGTTATCGGTCCGATAAGAAAATTGGGCCGATATATTAAAGCCGATAGATAATAGATTATTTACTTCAGTTGAGAGACGCGCGCTGTTCGCCATGATGGTTCTGAATGATTGGATTCACTTCGAAAAGGAAGATACAGTTCAGTGCAACATGTGCAGCACAAATCTGTCACATAGGCTTCATAACATTATAATAAAAACACGCCTGCAAAAGAATGTTGTGAATTCTTGTCCGCCAGTGTTTCAGCGTGTCGAGCGCGTTGAGGCGGAAAGAGCGCATCTATGGAGTTAAGCCTTCATGACAAGCAGTCACGTTCTCTTGAGCATTCGCAGCATTCTGTGCCATTGTAAGTTATAATATGTTTAATTTGTGTATATATATCTGATTAATCTAATATAGGATGCGTTTGGTTGAGTTAATGAACGATGCAGTAGCGCTTCATTGTACCGGTGATCATCTTTATCTTTAGCGTGCGCAGCTCAAACAGCAATGCACATTTATAACTATAATTGGGACTGTCATAGATGCCATTATAATGAGAACACTATTGTAATAAAACGTTGTGAATTCTCTGTTTAGTTGCCTTTTCAGCGCGTTGTTGTGGGAATAGCGCGTCCAGAACAGGGATATTACACATTATGACCAGCACAAGTTCGATTGTGCATTCACGTCATTTTGCGCAGATAAGTCGTAATATAAAGTTGATGTAATATAAATATCTGATTAATCTCACATATGATGCGTTTCGTGGATTTAAACAACGTGCTAGAAAAGTTCTTCAGTTTCCCGGTGCTCGTTCTCTTCAGCTCCAGCGCGCGCAGATTAAACAACAATGCAAAACATTAAAAGCTATGATTGGGACTGTCATACAATTATAATTGTATTCACTATTGTAATACATTTGTAAATTCTTTGGGTTTGCATTCTTCAGCAACCGTCGAGTTGATTAACCTTCTAGCAAAGCGATTCAGTTTTAACGTTCGTTCTCTTCAGCTTCAGCGCGCGCGCTCACACAGCAATGTCTTTTGAAACAGTAACTAAGCTATTAAAGATGTTTACTATCAATGTAATATTAAAAATGTTTAATTTTTTTCAAAAACATTGCGTTATAATTAATAACTAACATTATTTTGTTCTCGTATAATTAATAACTAACATTATTTTGTTCTCGTATTATTTTCATCAACGATATGGTTTGATTAAAATATATTTTTCTTATTGTCCGTGCGGAGGCGATTCCATTTTATTGATCAATGCCACATGCATTTTGTTTCTTTATATGCAGCCCAATGTTATCCAATGACTTGTTTGCATTATTTATGTATTTTATTTTTTGTTAGGCAATAGATTTTTTGATAACACTTTACAATAAGGTATCATTTGTTAATGCATTAACTAACAGAGAGCAATAGCCTGTGTTATTGTTAGTTAATAAAATATGTTCATGTTAGTTCACAGTGCATTGACTAATGTTAACAGATACAACTTTCTTAAAAATGTTTTATAAAATTGTTGGTTCATGCTAACTAATGCTAACAAAATTAAACCTTATTATAAAGTGTTACCATTTTTTAATAAAGAAAGTTGTCCATATGAGTGTAAAATTAATTTTAAAAGTTAAGGAATCTTACACTGGTTCAAACTAGGCTATACTGTATTGTATATGTTTGATTTATGTTAAAAGTGTTTGAGACAAGGCTTTTAATGGTGAGCATTTTGTTATACAGGCTATCAAAGTATATAATTTTTTTTATTTAGATTTATCGGCCAATATATCGGTTATCGGCTTTCAAAAATAATGAATTATCGGTTATCGGTATCGGCCAAAATGTTCATATCGGTGCATCCCTACATGGAAGAAAGGAAGTCATACAGGTTTGAAATGACATGAGGGTGAGTAATTTTTATTTTACAAAATGTAAACTTGAATTGTGAATGTTGATTTAGTTTTGCATGAACTTCTGTTATCAGTTCTGAAGATCTGGATGCATCACGGCCGCATAACTTGGCATTGGCACTTATTATGAGGTTCAATTACAAAAAGGAATATCACATTAAGGTTGCTGTCTTGAAGGAAGCAGTGAGATCGAGCAGCTGTCTTGTGTGACCTAGCACCTCTGTGATGAGCTCTTTTAACTGTGTGTGTTTGTGTGTGAGAAAGGGAGGACAACTCTACTATACACTCCCGCTTTCACACCAGACAAACTACACAGCCACCTCATCCGCGCACAACACACTCACTCTTGCACTGTTGTTTCATCTTCATGTACTTTTATCTACAAATTTGCATTATTCACCAGAGAGAGTTGTTCTATCCTGACTGTATTTTTCTCGTGTGTCTGGTCTAATCTGAAAAAATAAAAATACAAAAATGAATGCACCGAGAGAAGGAAAAGGAGACAGAGAGAGCGATACTGCTGCGTATTTGATCTTTTATGCTCTTTATCTTGAGTATGAAACTGAATAGATGCACAGGCTGTTTGTGGTTTTGTTGCACACTAACCACATACAAGAGTATTTCTTAACAACCAGACCACCAAGCTTTAAAGAGACACCCCTCTCACTGCTCGCTGGCGCAGAGAGCCTGAAATTGCCTTTGTGTGTTTGTGTGTGTGTAAAGGGAAAGGACTAACCGGTTACTAAGCCTCAGTCTGTGACTCACACATCACCTTATCTCTGTAGTTGAGCTGAATCTAGTCATGGTATTAAATGCACATGCAAACAATGATGATCTGTGTGCTTGAGAGTAAAACTACACTGACATTCAAATATTCAAACACACGCACACAAACAATAAAGACCTGTTCTGCCAGCTCTTGCTTCCTGTTTGCCAATACAGCACTTCCTGTGTTAGTAATGATGATCAAATATTAGGAGTTTGTTCGCTACTCAGTCTGCACCAGGTATTTTCTGTTTTTTGAATTTGAGTTATCAATTGTCCATGCTTCCTTGCATTAATGTGATTAGCAAGATTTATTGCAAAAAAAGCTTTTGTTTAGTCTCTTTGTCCCTCCTTATCTCTCACTTTTACACTTTTTATTTATATATATATATATATATATATATATAAAATATATATTACTGTAGTAATTATTGGAATTTCTGCTAAGTGATAGATACCCCTGAGAAACTCTGTACATCCCTGTATACATTGGATTGATTTTAATAACTTTAATGTACTTGAAGTGTGCGCCTAGTTCTAAGAAAATACAAGTTTCGGATCTGGGCTCAGTATCAGCAGATATTCAGTATTCAATTATTCTTATCGGATCGGGGGCACAAAAAACTTGATTGGGACATCCCTGGTCTGCTCTGCCTCGAGCCAGTGTAGCGGGCCTACAGTAACCCCTAAAGAGGAAGTGTGATGCTTAAAGTCATGCCCATCCCTGGCTCTGAGTGATTTAAGGCTGAAAGTGCTGCGGCTACACTTCCTCTATCAGTCCTGCTCACTTCCTTTGCATATCAACAGGCGGTCCGTGAGCGGCATCCGGTGAAAATAAGCATGCAGTAACGTGGCATTAGAGAAATATCTCCAGTTCAGACGTTGAGCCAGAGGTTGGTAAAGGTTGGTCACATAGTACCCATAGCTGGAGGCAGCAGAGACGAAGTACCCAGTGAAAGGTCAGAGTGGGGGTAAATAGCACAGTGACTACGTCCCCTCCGGAGGGCCTGTAGGCATGGCTGGGCTGAAGGTGTTTTGTCTCTAGAGACGGTTTTGATGGGAACATGCACAGAATACCAATCGGCTGCTATGTCGTCACTGACTTTGAATGGCAGGGGAGGGAGAGAGTTGTTTTTCTGTCTGCCTCACCAGCTTACACTCTGCTTCCTAAATTATTTTACGATGGGGGGATATTTAAAGAATTATGGGTTTGCTGGCTCAAGTCCTTTATGCAAATGCTAGTGGATGTTGTTGATTAGACCTGGGTGGGTTGCAAAGATCATATAATAGCATTGTATGAGGTGGAATGCAAGGGTGACCTTATACGGTGACCTTGGGGCTTTTACTGTAATCATAGATATCAGTCAGAGTAGACGCTAAGTCTTATTTGATGTAAACTGCTATGAGACTCTGAAGGATAGGTTTGTCCCTGGGTTTTTATTGTTCAACTGAGGAAAATTCTAAAATATGTTTTTAAATAGAATATAGAAATCAATAGAATCAATAGAAATCTCCTAAAAACTCCAGGTTGTAAAAATTAGATATGATATTTGTTTTGTAGGATAAACTCTACAATTGGAGAGACACGAATCACTTTCACAGTTGTTCCGTTAAACTATATTTACAACGCTTTTTAAACATCTTTTATTTGTATTGCTACACATAAAAATTCATACATCAGCATCAAAAAAGCAGTTATGATGGAATTAGTCTAAAATTACCTTTAAATTGATTACTGGCATTACCAGCAGATCCTGTTCACGCATGTAAAATTCTGTTAAATTAATATTGGGTCATAACCACTATAGGGTCATAACACCCCCTAGCCCAGGGGACTAGAGCAGAGCCCAGACCGCTCAACGAGAAATCGGAGCGCCGCACTGCACCACTAAACCTATACACAATGACAAATCGGAACGCCGCTATCACCATTAGTATTATTATTTGCAAATAGTTCAAATGCATAACTTGCAATAAATTCTAGTAATTTTACTTTTTTCTCTATTGCTTTAAATCCCTTTAAACTCTTTTCATTCTTAGATTACTTTAGGTTAAATAAAATAGACATTTGTTCCCATTACAACAACACTACACCCCAAACCCATTTGTCAATTTTAATGCAAGTAATGTTTCAGTGTATCATTAACATGTATTATACTCATTTACTGCTTTGTGTATATGTGTGTGTGTGTGTGTGTGGACTGTAACAATATTAATGAGATCACACTGCCTTGAGACAGTATGTCATATTGATCAGACTGCACTTCTATTGCTCACAACCTTGTTTTTGTTGGCTGTCCAAAAAACCCTCAAGAAATCATTGTATAAAAGGATTGAGGTCAGTGACATGAGTAGGGTTGGGTATCGTTTGAATTTTAAGGATTACGATTCTGATTCTGCTTATCAATACAGATTCTCATCAATTCCTAATTTTGATTCCAATAAGGTAAAAAAAAAAAAAACTTTTATTGTTCACATTTATTCGAAGTCTTATTGCAAAACATTTACTTGTAGTTGAACACCATGTACAAAAATCAACAGGCTAAAGAACACTTAAACAAGGAACTTTTGCCTATGGTTTAAAAATACCATAGCAAAAACAACTAGCCTAATTAATATAGGCTACATTTCAAGCATTACTAAAGACAAGTAAACAATAAGTAATTAAAAAAGAACAAATAGACAAATTAGCAGTCGCACAAATAAATACAACTGAACAAAGATACGATTGAAATAACTGTTTTAAGATTTTCAGGTATTCATATACAGAAACCGTAATCAAATGTAAAATAACACTGCACTTTATAAATAAGATATACATTACAATTGTTAAAGTTATTCTGTAAAGAACAGCAGGTTAATTTTCTCTTTCTCTTTTTCTTTTGGTTTTGATTAGGCTAACATTATTATAGAGACGGCAGCAGAAATATTAGGCTGCTGCCTTTTTAAGAGGATCCAGCAGGGGTGGGACAAAGTCATTGTTATGCAAGTCACAAGTAAGTCTCAAGTCTTTGCCCTCGAGTCCCGAGTCAAGTCGAGTCAAAGATGAGGCAAGTCCCGAGTCGAGTCAAAAGTCAAAGCCAACAAGTCTCAAGTCTAGTCCAAAGTCCTACCATTTTAGTTTCGAGTCATTTCAAGTCCTCTTACCACAGAAATAAAATTTATACAAATCATGTATGTCTGTAAGATTTGTATTTTTTTATTTAAACCTCTTTTTATACAATGACATTAATCAAACACAGTAAAAAACAGAAAATTTAATTTTCACAGAAAATGTATTTTGTAAATTGTATTTCAACAGCATATTGCACTAGAACAATGCACAGCAGCTTCAGTCCTGTATTGTATTGACCTCATATTGCAAAACAGTTTAACTTTCAAATAGACACGGGTCCTTTTAGCCTAAACTTTTTTAAACATGTCATCAATAAAATCCTCACTCCTCAATTATCACTTCTGAAAAACTGGACCAACTTGATAATATAATTGGAATGCCTCCATAGAGACTGGTGTGTATGAGAGAGAGAGAGAGAGAGAGAGAGAGAGAGAGAGAGCTGTGTGGACAGGTGATGAGCAGAGAGTGAGTGTGTGTGCGCATGCGTTCATGTATATGCATTACGACTACCTCGTAATTTTTATAGCCAAACGAAACTATCTTCGGTATCATTTTGCCGACTGGTGCGTTGTTGCTTATTGCGCTTCATTGGTTGTCTTGCAATGTGCCTGCTTTGGCTGCGTTTACACTTGGCATTAACATGCGACCACCGTGATCCGATCAAGCAGATCAGATCATTAGCCAATCAGGACATTGTGCGTTTACATTTGTTCACATTAAGTAGCCTTTGTATCTTGATAACCGGATTTCTGTTTCCTGCATAATATTTAAATTAGTTCTGTGGCACGACACCAGAGAAGATGATAGTAATTAAACAATGTTCCAATTGCTTTCACTCACTCACTTTACTTTCCTGTGCAATCTCCAGTCTTAGATCAAATTAAGTTTTTTGTACGAAGGAATACTTCCAGAGTTGATCATACAAATTTAACTGGGTTGATCATGTTAAACAAGTCACATCATCAATCATCTGGGTTTAAGGTTATAACGTGCAATGACTATATTGACAGAAATGGGAGACTGATAAACATGCTGAAACAATAAAAACATTCAACATTTAAAACATTAAAAAAATCCGATTCCGATTATTCCTCTCGCAAAGCAGCGTGCAGCTCTTCATTAAGATCTCGACTGACTGTGATCGCCTCGGTCAGATAATGTAGCACAGTTAAAATGAAAAATTACACACATAGTATAATTTAAGTCTAAATAAACTGTTTTAAAGATTAACGTTTATTGTAAGGTTCAAATAAGTTTAATTTCTTGTCTAAACTGCGTCTGGCCATTATTTTCTGACAGTCACGCGGGGAGACTGGGCGGGGATTTAAATGACGTTCACCTGTGAATGCAGACACGATGGCTGGATTGCGTTTACATTACACTGAGATCCGATCACAATGCGTCCTCGACTACCTCCGAACCTGGACACGCTGATCGGATAACATTCTGATCAGAAGTGCGTTTAGATTTGTCTTTTCAATGTGTATGTGGACAACATCCGGATACAGGTCGCATGTTAATGCCAAGTGTAAACACAGCCTGTGATGCTGTCGAATCAAAACAACGTGGGACTACAGTGATTGGATGTCGTGCAGGCAGCGCGCGTGCTCTCTGCATGCATACAGGTGGTGCACATTTTTTACACAGATGCAGATAAACTGAGAGCGGCGCGGTCGT
This sequence comes from Gila orcuttii, assembly GCA_026230005.1. NCBI lineage: Eukaryota > Metazoa > Chordata > Actinopteri > Cypriniformes > Leuciscidae > Gila > Gila orcuttii. Next base: position 10,319,345 of record JAPDVR010000019.1, on the reverse strand, counting down.
GTGAACATTTTTTTCCCCAGTTTTCATGGGAAGTAGCAAGTCTTCTCGAGTCAAAAGGCGCAAGTCCAAGTGAAGTCACGAGTCATTGATGTTAAAGTCCAAGTCGAGTTGCAAGTCTTTGTACATTTTGTCGAGTCGAGTCTGAAGTCATCAAATTCATGACTCGATTCTGACTCGAGTCCAAGTCACATGACTCGAGTCCACACCTCTGGGATCCAGTATACTGTTACACATGCATTTTTCTTTGTCAACTGTTTATATTCATTTAAGACATAACCGACTGTGTTTAGGAGGATATTTTGACATATATTTGTTTATATTTGTCTGTTCAAGTGCAAAAAGACACGAAAGATAACACACTATACAGTATGAGAGAGGCGGCTTTCTTTGTGCATGTTTTGGATGTGTGCTGCGCAGAAAACAGCGCGCGGGTCGTCTTGTGCTTGAATGGTTTAAGTCACATTAAAATGCACACAAAGGAATCGATAAGAGGAATCAAAATTTGAATGAGCATCAGAATGTTAGCTTAGATATGTTTTTGTTATATATAAATCTTCATTCTTTGTGAAATTGATTTTAAATAAGTGCACATTTAAGGAACAGAACGAGGGTTGTAAGGTATAGAGGCCTCTTATGTTGGACTGGCCAGCTGATAGGAGTTTCATATTCAGCTTTATATTCAGACAGTCTGTTTCCTGCACTGACACATTCTGCTGTTTTACATCCTGCTGATTATATCAGCACAGCAGCTCATGTTTTTGTGCTGTCACTAAAGAGAAATATAAGACAAACTCTGTCAGTATGTCTGGTGTAGTCTATTCTCTGTACGACAGGACGAGATATGTGCAAGTTGTTTTGGTGTGTGTGTGTTTTATTTTCATCCTCCAAAATGTGAGTGCTGTGGTATATGCCAGCCCTACATGCATACTCTCTTTAGAGAGGGTGTTTGGCTGGAAAGAGGTACCTGACAATTAAGAGAGTCAGAAAGTGGGGAAAGAGAAACCTCAGTCACGGCTGACTTCACCTCATAAATATCCCCTTAAACTGCAGCAAATGATTGTAGGCCACAGGTGTGGGAGTATGTGTGCTGGATCCATGTGCATGTGTTTATGCCTAAGTGTGAGCATGTTGCTGTGGATACGTGAGTTTTTGTGTATATGTGTATCACTATAATTGTGTTTTGCAGATATGTCCCTGTTTAGTGACCATCTTAAGGGCAGGACTAGTGTGTCATATGCTGATTCTTGAGACATAAGACAAAACATGGGACAATGTTTCAATGTTTCATCATTGAAATAAATCATAAGATTATCACTTGAATGATATGAATATGGTCCTCTGACCGTAACTCAAAATTGAATATACAGTAGGCCTACATAAAATATTAAATTTAATAACAACAGAGGTATACAGTACATTTGCATGTTCTAATGAAACATGACTAATATACTACTAGAGAGAATATATATATATATATATATATATATTTATTTATTTTTTTATTTTTTTTATTAAATATTCCTCTTTTAAAAGTTTTTGTCAACACTGACCAATATGAAACCTTTTTTAAATATCTTGCAAAATCTAAGTCTTTATCCTGAAATGTCAATATTTAACCTTCTATGAGTTCACACAGGCAAGTTTTATAGTGAGTTAAAAAATGTTTTTTTTATATAAATGTAGGTAATTATGCTTATATTTTCACAGGTCACAGCCAAGATATCTCAACTCAAAATTGTAAAGAAATTAATAATTTTACTATGTTTAAGCTGATCTTGGTAATTGCAACAAAAAAACCCTATTGTGGTGTGGTGACAATTTAATAGATGGATCTGAAGATCAGTTTGAAACCATCCTGTTGTCTAAATTTTTTAAACTGAATGCTAGATTTATCAATATTTACAACAACTATTTCACACATTATTTTGTTACTGTCAGTGTTGACATTTATAGAGTGAATGGTGAGAAAAAAACACATTTTGCAAGAAAATAGAAGCCAGAGACTGCATCTGAACATGTTAAACAGTTTAATCCATAATAATTCCTGGAAAGATAACCTTTTATTTTTGTAGCTTGTTTTGTCTCAGTACTGAAGAATCGGTGGCAGATAAAACCTGTTTTATCCTCTTTGTTTTCATATACTATAAGAAACATTTTCTCACATTGTGTTATTTTAACACACACTCAGGTTTTTCTTTATTTATTAGTATTTTGTTAATCTTGGTTTTAATTTCTCTTTCAGAGGCTCCCTCCTCAGGGATGGCTAAGAATGGGTACTTCTATCAAGAGATGGGTGAGTAGATGTTTGTAGGAGTTTGTTTGTTCAGCACATGGCTGGGAGGAGAGGTGTGAAGGTAGAGTTGGGAGTAAAACACAGGCAGATGGAAACTCCTTCCTACAATTTTTAAAGCATGTCCTCATTTCTGACTTGCAGGAATATTCAAATTGTAACATTTCTGAATTTCTCATCATCGTCAAAGAGAGACAAGTCTTCTACATCCTGTTCTGCTGCATTAAAGCAAAATCCCAGCAAAAAAGTGTCTCTCGTCTTCTGGCTGGATAATGTTGTCTGTAAAATAAAATGCATAAAATTTGTGCAAGTAAAGCTTGTGGGATGTTCAGATATCTCAAGTATTTTCTCATTATGCAATTTCTGAAATCACTATTTATGTCATCTCTCTCTCTTAGTTAGTCTCTCTCTATTAGTGTTACTCGATCTTAGTGCTGCATTTGATACCATTGACCACAACATTCTTTTAAATATACTCGAAAATTATGTTGGCATTAGTGGAATTGCATTAGCATGGTTTAAATCATACTTATCTGACCGTTATCAGTTTGTAGCAGTAAAGGAAGAGATGTCTTATCGATCAAAAGTTCAGTATGGCGTACCACAAGGCTCAGTACTAGGACCTTTGCTGTTCACTCTGTACATGCTACCCTTAGGAGATATCATTAGGAAGCATGGCATTAGCTTTCACTGATATGCTGATGATTCTCAGCTCTATATTTCTTCACGCCCTGACGAAACTTACCAATTCAAAAAATTAACAGAATGCATAGCAGATATAAAAAATGCTTGTCTCGGTTCGGTGCGTGTGTGCGTCGCACGGTTCGACGCATGCGCAGTGTAACCTCGTGCCCGTGACCTCAGACAGTGTGTTTACTTTTCGCGCGAAATAAGAGATGTGTGGACATGACAATGGACATGCATATGAGGCTTGTTCGACTTGAACCGGTGCTGCACAGACCGATCGATGAATAACATCAAAGTACCGCGAGAGCAACGGCGCTGTATGCTTTTCAATCACTCTCGCGGTACTTTGATGTCATAAACCGATCAGTCTGTGCAGCGCCGGTTCAAGTCGAACAAGCCGTATAGACATTAAAAGTGGAGCATGGAGTGCGGCAGGTCTCGTCACGTATAGAAATGGCAAGTGGGAGATATAAGGAAGGCTAACCGGAGTTGGAGGATGCGCCAGCGTCGTATAAGTCCGTGTGGGAACATTTTGGATTTCATGTTACCTATGATATTTAAATGTATACAGTGACACCAAGTTTAGATAAGAACTCCAGTCATATGTTTCCAAATACTGCACTTTAATTTCAAGTGAAAAAAATGTATCCTCACTCTCAGGGAATAGAAGCATTGTTGATACTGTTTGTGTTGAGGTTGAACTTATGTTTCACTTTATGGTTATGCCTTTGCTATTGTTATAGCCTCATTATAGGCAATTATGTGTAACATATTTTGACTTATTTAAAAGATAGTGCTTTAAGAGTTCCTCTCTTTTTCTATTAAAAGATAAATATTTTGTAAGAGCTACACTGAAGTTGACAGTTTCATAAATGCAAGTTAATTTTAATCTTTGTGTGCTAAAAATGCATATAAGTCCCTGTAGAGATAGCAATACACATTCTCCTTTTTTGCCAAATAAACAAAAGCATTTCATCAATGTCTTTCTTGCTGTATCAAAGTCTCACCTAGCTTTCCTCAGACATGGTCCCAATAATGTGCTTAAAGTCAAGTCAAATTCAGTTTGTGCATGATTACATGATATACATTTTTTTTTAATACTGTATCCTGAATTGTGGATAATTAAGCTATAGGGTATATCATATGCTGAAGTACATTTCTGGAGTGTTAAAGATTAAAAGAAAAAATAACAACAAGAACCGTACAGAACCGAAAACCGTGACCCTAAAACCGTGATACGAACCGAACCGTGGGTTTTGTGAACCATGCCACCCACCCCTAGCGCAGAGATAACCTTTTTTTTTTTTTTTCAAAATCTTTCAAGGCTTGCATCTTGCACCCCACATCTTTGGGGTATGTATTTCATGGTTTGCAGTCTCGAGCCACCAGGCACTGTTTTGTGCGGATGAGTGGGCCGGAGCGCGTTGAGTGTTTTCTGTTAGAACGGTTTCTTGTTATCGGCCCTAAGTTAATAACTAATGGTCTTTGCAACGGAAGTGAATCGATCAAGAATCAAAACTAACTTAAGCTGGACAATAACTTTATTCTAGAGCTGCTGTAAAGTAGGGCTGAACGATTAATTGCATTTGCGATAATATCGCGATATGATGAAATGCGATTTTGTAACCGCAAAAGCTGCGATTACACTGGTCACGTGACACGCGAGAGAAAAGCAGCCTGCAGATCAAGCATCAACTTGGCACGCTACGCATAGGTCTGGCATACAGTCTGGCATTTATTTTTTATGTATGTGATATTGTGTTATTTATTCTCTCTCCAACAATTCTGGATCGATTCAGAGAATTTCAGAATCGAGTCTGAGCTTAGTTTTTAAACACAGATGCGTGATGACGCTGCGCGTGCTTTAGAAACAACCGTATTCTGCTTGCTTCCAATCTCTCTCTCTCTCTCTCACACACACACACACACACACACACACAACACCGCTCGAACCTTCCGAAAAATAAGCTTTCATAAAGTTCGGGGTTTAAGCGAATTACAAGGACAGTCGCGGGCTTCATTGCACAGGTTTTGCCGCTTTGATGTTACTCTTGCAGTGCGCGGTCTTGGCCGCCGGAATTTTCCTTACAAATGCTCCACAAAGGCATTATTTATGTATTTTGGAATGCAGTTGGCTTATATATTAAAAGTATGAAAATCACTGAGAAAGCTGCTTTCATTTTAAAATACTTACGCGCGCTTTGTGAAGAGTGCTCGTGCATGCGGCTGTGAGAGACTCATTGGTTAAATGTACTTGCATCTCAAAATGCTTTTAACGCGAAATGAATGTAAACACGGTCAGTTATATCTTAAACAAACAGGACAAACCACATTTACAATTTCAAAAGAGATATGTGCATTAGTGTGAATGCAGCTTATCGTATAGGGGGAAAATCACTCCAGCTCTTGAATGGAAAACGTTCAGACAGCCTACTTTTAAATACTGAAAGCACTCTTTGTTTATTGCTTGTAATGTTTTTTTTTTTTGTTCCTCTTTATTTACTAGCTTTTATATTTTGAAGCTATTTTAGTTTATAGCCCATTTAAAATTCTTAATATGTAATTGGTTTAATTAAATGTGTTTATATATATATATATATATATATATATTTAAAGTATGTATATTTACACATGTAATTAAATACATATTTTAAGTGTTATTAAAATTAATTAATAAGAAAAAAATTAGATCGGATCATGAGCTGCCTAAAGATTCCCATCCCTACTGTACAATGATTTATTGCTTGTCTTTGTTGACTTATACAGAAGGTAAAGAACTTAAAGTAATCGCATATTAAATCGCAATATTGGTTAAAAAAATCGCAATTAGATTATTTTCCATAATCTTTCAGCCCTAGTGTAAAGCCAAAACAATGTATGTTACTGTAATTTCCTATTATCACAATCTATATGGTTAAAAGCGCTATATAAATGAAGGTGACTTGACTAGTTCAATTCAAGGGGCTCTTGTTTATACGTATGTAATTATAACAAAGTATGGGGGGTATTTTAAATAAATGAGTTAATTTGTTCATGAATAGGCTCTCAGCGAATCAAACACTTATGAATATGATCAACCACGGTGCTTTGAGCTTGAAAGAGCGAGCGAGAAAAGGGAAAAAAGGGGAGCGCCGTTGTCGGGGAGAGGAATGTCCTCTCGCCCGCTCACCGTAGGTCCAAGGCGGTAGAGTCAATGAGCACACATGGATTAACAGCCCCCTCTCCTCTTCAGCTTTACATAGAGAATAATAGAGGGAAGGATTAGTGAATAAATGAATAGATGAAGAGAAAGATATGGAACCGATAGCCACTCACATGCCACATTCAGCCAGAGAACCGAGAACAATAACGAGCTGCCATGTGTGGATAAATCACAGCTTCAGCCATACTCTGGCTACACTGTCACATCTGTGGGGTATTAAACCCTAAGAACACTCTGTATATAACAGAAAAAAACAGAGAAATTAATGGATTATTGAAGCTTGGTTCTTTTTGCATTGTAACTGTCTTATTGGTGCTGAAATATCAATTCAGATGTAAACGAATGAATTAAAAGTACAGTACAGCACATTTAATATGAATAATATATTACAATATAGAATACAGTATGCTGTGCTACACTGTTATCCTGTAAAATTTACAGAAGAAAAAAAAAACGGTTGCTTTGGTTGTCAGAAATTTACCATAAACATACAGTGACAATATTCAAGTATGTATGTTTAACAACTTATACTCGTATATTTCACTAAGTGATGTAATGTTAGTACCAAATTCTGCTTTTTACCTTAAATTGTACCAATAACTACCACAATAATAATAGGATGTAAAATAGAAATCCACATGATGAATCAGAGTTTATCATTTTAACAAAAATTAGAAAAAACAAAATGATTTGTATAAACTATAATAATATGTGATTTTGGAGGATGTCTTTTTACTGTTTTTCAGTAAATTATAGAGTAATTCAGGTTTTACTTTGAAAATGTATATATTTGATAGTATTTTACATAGGGCTGCACGATTATGGCCAAAGTAATAATCACGATTATTTTGATCAATATTGAGATCACGATTAATTATCACGATTATTTGTTGATTTTTACCAAAACAAATATATTGTCACATAGGCTAATTATAACTGCTTTCACATCCATATTGTGCTACATCCTGCTAATGTACAAATATGTGCATCAAAATAAAACAGGTCCTCTTATTCTCCAAAATTCAGTACTTCTCTTTAAATAATAAAGAAAAATATAGAAAACAATAAAGAAAATGTAGCAAAACTTTAACAGGGCACTATTTTACATTGTGTAAATATATTTTAGGAAGCAAAAAATGTACCTGCATAATGGATGTGAATAAAACTCAAAATATACAATCAATAAAAAACAAATATTCCATAATAGAATGTAACCAAATAAGAACATTTCAAGGCAGAACTAATGGAAGTTCGATTAATGGATAAAATTCAGAGTCATTGTTATTTGACACTTAAGAAACTTAAAACCTGGTTGTGGTACAGTGTCAGTGATTAGTTGTGAAATCTTACTGCATGAATTGAATCTTATTTAATCTTCCATATGAAAGTTGTGCTCGAATTATTTCTATTTATTAAACAATAGTTAAAAACAAGACGTTTGTAGTACTGATTATTGGAGTCCATTAATCGAACTTCTATGCCTCTTATATAGTATTTATATATTACTATGTAGTACCAATTTACTAATGCAATTTACTAATGCTCACACTTGGTCTCTCTCACGCGCAGACACACTCGGTCTCTCGTGCGCTGTCGCTTTTACGCAGACACACTCGCGCACTGTCGAGCGCGCTCTTGGACACTCTGTCTTTCTCGTGCTCTGTCGCTCGCGCGCAGACACTTGGTCTCTCTCGCGCACTATGGCTCATGGAGGCACGTGATCAGACAGTGGTTTAGGGAGCGCTAGATTGGCTTTGCAAAAAAAAAACTTTGATACGGAGCGTTCTGAGAATTTTACGAATTCTGACGCATTTTAAATATCGCTCGATCACGTGAATTTGATCGTGGGAAGCCAAAATCGTGATTAAAATTCGATTAATCGTGCAGCCCTAATTTTACAATTACATATGTGATGTCAATCTGTATGTAGACTGAGGCTGGTGTGTGTGAGAGAGAGTGTGTGCCTGTGTCAGAGTATAAAAATATAATATGTGTTTAAAAGTGTATATAGATTGAGGCTGTTTTGTGTGTCTCCCTCTTAGAGCAGAGGGAGAGAGAAGAACATGAGGAGGGGAGCGAGGAGCGAGAGGAAGGCCAGGACTCTCCCATCCCATCAGGAGATGACATTCATCTCTACGGCAACCAGACACACCAAGGAGGAACAGGTCAGTGAATTTGTGTGTTTGTTAGCGAGTTCAGGGTGGGATGGCAGTTAGACCCAGAGCTGTTGATTAGCTCTGGAGATGCTCAGGTTAGCAGGTCAGCTGTCGCCACGGCAACAGCCTCAGGTGTGCTGTGATTATGTCGAGGCACCCCCCCCCCACACCAAACCCACACACGGTGACAGGTCACCTGTTGTCACTCAAAACCACACAAGTCTTCTCTTTCTGTCTTCAGTCTCTGCAGGAAAATGTAATCGAAGGTGACAATTGGAAAAAAATATCCATTTTAATTTACTCATATGCAACCCAAATAATTGCTATGAAAACCCTGAGAAACAATTTCAAGTCTGCGAGAAAAAATTGACATTTTTTTAAAATCATAATTTCTATTTATCTTTGTGAAGTTTTTGTTTTTTTGTATATATAAATGTTGCTGTTTATTGATTTAACTCTAATTTTAAATCAGATGGGATGCCAGCAGTACTGGAACCACCAACTGACATTTTATGAAAGTTGCCAATACATTCTAAATGTCTAAATCCATAATGAAGGTTCACCAGGCTAAACTAAAAATGTATTTACATCAGGGGTGCCCAATCCTGTTCCTGGAGATCTACCTACAGTGATGTGAATAAGTTAGGACACCCATGCTAAAGTTGCCTAAAAAGAGGAATAAAAAATCATCTTTTGGAAATTGATCTTAACCCTCTGGGGACCAAGGGGTTTTTGGGGCCCTTGGGATGTTTTGACATGCACTGACATTTGTGCTTTTTTCAGTTATTTATAAACATTTTAATGGCAAAGGTGTAAATTCACTCTATATAGCACAAACGGGGCTACCATAATATGTGAGCAACATGTATGTACATGTTTGTATTTTTGAGAGAATATTATTTATGCATGGTTTAGGGCTGCAACTAACGATGATTTTCATAATCGATTAATCGGACGATTATTTTTTCGATTAATCGGATAAAATTTCAATTTGATTTTTTGTTTATTACAACTAAATAAAACCCTTAATCATGGTATTTATGTGTAAAAGTGTACAAAAGCCACACATTGAGTTTTACTAATATCAATATTTGCATTGTTTTTAATGATAATTGCTGATGGCAAGTTGACAACCATGAAAAACAAAAAAATCTAAATTATATACAACATTGTTTTAACATAATTTTTGTTAAAAACTAATTTACACAGACATGTTCAGATGTGAAGATAGAAACCAAAAACATGTAAAGTACATAATTCATTTAATTTTTATTTAAGATTCAATTAATTATAAGGATAAATTGCTAAAATAAATATAGAAAGACTGAAAAAAAGCGTGTGAACGTAGTAGATCACGTTTGTAAAACAATTAAAACTTAATAGAAGACAAATGCTATAAAAAGAGAACGGAATGGAGACGCAGCAAACAGGCTTGATTAAAAGGACAAGAAAATGATGCATTAGTGCACAAGCATTCGCTGAAAACCACTGACTACAGTGACTAAAAAACAATCTTTTACTGCTGCTGTTAATAACTGCCTTTATATTTAGTGCTTCACTTTCTAAACACCGTTTTAATTTAGCCTATTTCTGCGTAGCGCTATTTTAATCCATCACTTATGTTGCGAGCGAAATGATTGCACAACCTGATGCCCGAGACAAAATACAGACATCCCAAGTCTCCCGGAAGTTCCGTGAGTCTCCCGCATATTGATAGCGGCTCACTGATGCCCGCAAATTAGTTCAAACTCCTGGAATCTAGAGCGTGCAAGCAAGAGAGCGCATGCGAGACAGAAGAGAGTGCTCCAAAGTCCAAATTGTGTAGCGCGCGCACGACAGAGCGGCACAGGGAGAGAGACCTTGCGTGTGTGTGCGTGTGTGCCGCATCATGATAGGCCTGTTTCAACCAATCACCAGTAAATGCTCCCCGTGACGTAAGCAGAGCAACTAATCGATAATGACATTCGTTGACAACGATTTTCATAATCGATTATTATCGATTATATCGATTAGTTGTTGCAGCCCTAGCATGGTTATTGAAAAAACTAAGAATAAAAGTTTCTGAAATAAGGCCACAAAACACATATTGATTATTTCTTCACAAGACTTTTGAAAATTGTATCACATAGTCTAGAATATTTGCTCCAAAACTATGTGAGAATCATCCTGACTACTCATTCAGATAAGTCAATAAAGTCTTTTAGAATGTGTATGACCTGTTTTGTTTGAGAAAGCTTTATGCGAAGGGGCGTGATCTCTCATTAATATGTGTGGCATTTCACACCTGAGAAAGACAAAGACCCTCCCATAATGGCCCTATTAGGTGTGCTATCAGGCCATATCATTATGAGGAGCCTTGCACAAAGAATGAGATTTAAAAAAGAATGGCTTTTAGATTGTTTGGATTTATTTACAACACACACACACACACACACACACACACACACACACACACACACACACACACTGCTTAGAATAAGTGAACACACTCATGCTAAAGTTGACTAAAAAGAGGAATAAAAAATCTTAAAATACAGGGTGCATACGTCTGGACACTTCTATCACACACCCTTCACCATATAGACATGGTTTTATTTCAGTTCAAAGTTTGAGTTGGAAACATCTTGAAAAGAAAATTGTCTTTTTCCATAAATGTCTTGGTTTGATCATACATATTTCAAAGTTGAGGATTCATTATTTTGATATAGCTTGCATTGGAACAAACACTATAACATCTTAGTTGATTCGTTTATTGACAAAACATACTATATATTTAACATATGAGCAGAAACTCCTAACAAAAGCTTATTTGATGTCTATTTTAGACTAGTCAACGAAATGTTGTCTTTTATTTCGTCTGTAACAGTGCGTATCTGTGTGTTAATTTATTCATTCATTCACACACACACACACACACACACACACACACACACACACACACACACACACACACACACACACACACACACAGAAACATGATTCACATTTAAACAGTATGCTATTTTTCCGTTTACAGACACTAACGTTATTCTATATCGCGATTAGAACAAAGCACAAGCATAAAACACTTACTTCTCAGCTGAATCTGTTGCTCCTCCTCGTGGTGAAAATAAACCAGCACTTGTTCTGAGGTAGGTAAATGTCCCAGGATTGTTCCTCATATAGCCGCGCAAGACGACAGTAGATTAATCTGACTAAAAAATATAGTGTGTTTTCAGAGTTTATGGGCGTTAACGCGTCTCAATGTGTTGCTTCACATATTTGCGTTTGAATTAGCGCGTGCTCTCCGTGGGCGTGTCACATTACCAGAATAATGAGCTGAGAGGAAGATAATTAGACCGGCTGACACGTCTCTCTTTTTATATAGATGACATAAACGGAGAATATTTATTTTAGTTTTGAATCGGATCATTTAAAAGTACAAACTCAAATGATTTAAAATATATATTGCTTATGGCTGGGTGAATAGTATTTGCTGAGTTTTGTTGAAGATTAGAGACGTGCTCCAGAAAAAAAGTACACGGTGACTGAGAGGCAGAACGCACACCCTGTTTATTTTCTTTATTTTACAAAAGCACAATATTTTATTTCGATTGTATGTGGGCACATAAAAAAGTAGACATTTAACAGATTATTTTCTCATATTTCTTAACTCTATATGAACAGAAATGATGGTAGTACTTTAAGTCTATTTTTCTGCTATGTGAAAAAAAACAAGCAAAACGCGCCGGCGCGTTTCTGGTCCCCAGAGGGTTAATGCCTTAATTAGAAAAATTAGGAAAAATCCAACCTTTAAGGACACCAATTTTCTTTGTGTATGAATAATGTATCATAAATAAATAAATGTTCTTCCTTAAAATACAGGGTGCATAAGTCAGGACACCCCAATGTTAAATTCCCATAGAGTCAGGTAGGCTTGGGCGGTATCCAAATTTTGATACCGTCAAACCTCCTCCCTATTTTACCGGGGTATACAGTATTACCATGACTAATTAAAAATTATGACATAAGGCTCAGACAGGTCACCAAACTGTTGGCTTGTGCCTACATCGTTCAGAAACTGAATACCAGATCGGGCAAAAAAAAAATCAAAACAAAAATCAAGGCCAACCCGTGCACGTTGTGTCTGATCCCGGCTGACGGCATTAAATGTAATTATGAGCCGGAGCCCTATTTTTAATACGTGGGCCGTTATAATATGGTGGCGCCAAATAATTTTTTAACCCAGGTGCTGAGGGGGTGGTAGATATAAGTACTATTTATAAATGAGCAAAAATGGGACACTTAATAATATTTAATTATTTTAATTATGACAATTAAAGTATTCATTTTATTAATTAATTTAAATTAAATTAACAAGCAACAAGTGCATTTGTAAATCCGGTGACACGCGTCCATTGATTTTTATTAATACAACTTTTCTGTCAGTGTCTGCTGCAAAGATTAAGTTGACGATCGCCATCTCCTAGTGAACGCGCATATATAGAGAGAAATGCAAATCATGGATTACATAATCAGAAGGTATAGGCTAGCCTTTTTCTTTTCGTTTTGAATTGTTTCGTTTAAAGTTATTGACGATTGGTATCTCCGTAGTGAACGCGCCTATAGAGAGAAATGCACATCATGGATTAATCAGAGAGTATGCTGCCTATATTTCTTTTCCTTTTGAATTGTTTCGTTTAAAGAAATTGACGAATCGCCATCTCCATAGTGAACTATAGAGAGAAATGCACATCATGGATTAATCAGAGAGTATGCTGCCTATATTTCTTTTCCTTTTGAATTGTTTCGTTTAAAGAAATTGACGAATCGCCATCTCCATAGTGAACGATAGAGAGAAATGCACATCATGGATTACATAATCAGAGAGTAGGCTAGCCTATTTCTTTTAGTTTTGAATAGTTTCGTTTAATGAATTTGATGATCGTCATCTCCGTATGAACGCGCATAGAGAGAAATGCACATCATGGATTAAATAATCAGCGAGTGGCCTAATTCTTTTAGTTTTGAATTGTTTCGTTTAATGAAATTTCAAGCTTTATTTAGATATAGGCCTATCTGTCATGTCTGTGAGGCATACACTGAGTTTCGGTTAATTTATGATGAGATTTCAATGCAAGTGACCGCGGCGCGCCAGCGCACGATCATGTCATGATTATGTTGTCTGCTATATTTGATTTGCAATTGGTTGATAAAAAAATTATTAAAATTAAGATACAATTTATACAAAACGAAATTCACTTTAAAGAAAGGCCTTTTACAAAATGAAACTTAATTAAGTGGTCAATGTCTGACTCCCGATGCATCCCATCTTACTTGTGCTGTTCACTTTTCATTATCAACGTTAAAAAAAATAACATTATAATATTTTAACAAATATAAACTAATGCGCTTATTTAATGAACTCGGGGCAAAATGCATCCTCGCAGCAGTGAGTGGGTGGTTGTTTCGGAGATGCGACATTAGGTTAGAGGTGTTTCCATCTCTCGCGGTCACATTTTTTATTGCAACATTTACAAATTGCCTCGTCAGTATTTACCGCCTCTCCCTTCTCTCTCTCTTTCTCCTCCACAGTGTCACTTGATGACAACTACATAAGCATTTTTAGGCACTGAATAAATTATATTTATATATTATATTTAAGTGCCGGTAATGACGGTATTGAAACTGATACCGTTGCTATTTTAAGACCCCGCGGTATACGATATTACCGTAATACTGCCCAACCCTAGAGTCAGGTAGATTTTTATTTTTTAAAGGCCAGTTATTTCATGGATCCAGGATAATATGCATCCTGATAAAGTTCCCTTGGCCTTTGGAATTAAAATATCCCCACATCTTCACACACCCTTCACCATACCTAGAGATTGGGATGGGGTACTTTCCATAAGATCATCTCTCAATGCAAATCAAACCAGCTATTAGGCTAACTGAAATAAAACCATCCCAATCTCTAGGTATGGTGAAGGGTGTGTGAAGATGTGGGGATATTTTAATTCCAAAGGCCAAGGGAACTTTATCAGGATGCATAGTATCCTGGATCCATGAAATAACTGGCCTTTAAAAATAAAAATCTGCCTGACTCTATGGGAATTTAACATCGGGGTGTCCTGACTTATGCACCCTGTATTTTAAGGAAGAACATTTATTTATTTATGATACATTATTCATTCACAAAGAAAATTGGTGTCCTTAAAGGTTGGATTTTTCCTCATTTTTCTAATTAAGGCATTAAGATCAATTTCCAAAAGATGATTTTTTTATTCCTCTTTTTAGGCAACTTTAGCATGGGTGTCTTAACTTATTCACATCACTGTATACCTGCAAAGTTCAGATCTAACCCTGACCCAACGCAAGTGCGTCTAAAGACCTTAATTAGCTGATTTAGTTGTGTTTGATCAGGGTTGGAGCTGAACTTTGCTTTAAAGGGACATTGTGTAGGAATTTCTTCCATCTAGCGGTCAAATTGTATTTTGCATTCAAACGAATTGTGCTCTCCAGCGCCTCGCTTTTTCAAATGCGTGTTGCATCTACGGTAGCTGTTATGTACCAAAAAGCAATGACAGGATGTCTTCTAATAGCACTTTGTCGAGTTTTCCTTCGGGTGAACAGGTTTGTTATTTCAAACGAACAAACGAATGTTACAGTATGAATAATAACAGCGCAATGCAGCCTTTTAAACTTGCCGGGGCAGTGACAAGCGCCTCTCACTGCTCTGCTCCTCCGTTTCTGCTGCTTTCAGTCATGTGACGCTGGCTCTGAACGAAAACGCGTTGTGGAAACGCATTTGCCTAGTATTTTTTGACCCTCTCTGCTATTATAGTTTTTCAAGATGGCGGAACGACATGGAAGCCTCCGTGGACCTACCCGTCTCATGTATATAAAGATAATAAATTCTTCGTTTACGAGGATAAGTCAGATAATTGCCAGAGGTATTTGTACACCATTGAGGACATATTTATGAATAAAAATATTGATTTTAGATAATAAAATACCTAAAAAACTACACATAGTCCCTTTAAGGTATAGATCTCCTGGAACAGGATTGGGCACCCCTGATTTACAGTATTTAACAAAGGTCAAAATAAATTAGGAGAAATAATAATATACCACAGTCAAAGACATGGGATTACAATTCTCAGTGGACTGAATTAGGCAAAAAAAAAAAAAAAAAACTGTAGGCAATTTGCTGGGTCATTTTTACAGCAGTGTGAGAGAGAAAAAGCACACAGAAAGGATTAAAATCACAAAATGTGTCTGTGAAATACACGTTTAGCTAACATCCTCAGATAAAACTAGTCCTGTCCGAACAGAGCTCTTGTAATCTCTTCTAAACCCATACATTGAATGTGAGCCGCATCTGAAAAAGGTGTTTACACAAACTTTAAAGTACTTAAGTACCAATGAATTATATGGTCGAAGGTTGATTGTTGATATTTATATATGTATATAAATGTAGCATAAAATGTATATATACATAATTTTACTCATGTTTAAATATCACCGCCTATTCAACTTGACCTTTTCCTAATTAACAACAAAAGTGTACAACTCTGGTTAGCTGATCACAAATCATTTACATATTAGAAGTTTTATAGTTGCAGTAGCAAAAATATACTGTTAAATAAGCACCAGAAAGAGGCTGGAAAATAGCCATGTAAAACTAGGACTGTTTTTGGTGCAAGAAAGCTCAACTAACATTATAATTGGACTTCAAGTAGAAAAATATGTTACAATATAGCCCTATTAAAGATTTTTGCTTCATTTACTGTTTTGGAAACAGAAAACATTTAAACTTTATAATTTCCTATGGATGATGTAACAAGTCTATTGTTAGGGTTTCTATTTGCGCTAACGCGCTGCTGCTGTTGAAAATGAGCACAGTTTTAGTGATATCAGTAGACAGGTGACCCAGAATCAGACAAGGATATGTTCTCTCTCTGTTTACTCAAATACAGTTAGTTCTGTTTTAAATTCTCTTTTCTGCGTAAGTGACTCCTGCTGTGCATTTGGTGGGCTCACATTAGGATGGGTGGGGTTTGTTCACAGGTTGTCTCATCCGGTCTGATGTTCTGTCATCCTCCAAGCACAAGCCGTCAGCACTTGTCTAGATTAAAACCAAATTCCACTCCTCTGACACTGCTAAGAGCTTGAACTGTGTAGGATGCATGTGTGTGTGCATGTGTGTTTGAATATTTATAAACCATGGCCTCCAAACATTTAGTTTTAAGTTATAATTCCCCTGATTTCAGCAATTGGCTGGACCAAAGACCCAGGCATGTTATTTAGCAAACTGCTGGGTTTTTAGTGCTGCTTGATTGCTGGGGGTGAGGCAGAGGTGAAATAATTACACACTACAAAAATAAAACAAAATATTACCTAATATGAATTCAAATTATGTCTAAACCATTGGTTTTCCTAAAGTAACAAGGTACCACACCATTTAATAGAGTTTTAAAAGGAGGCCTCCCTTGAGCCTTTTGCGTTATTGTTGAAGTCTTATAGCATACCGTAAATGTGATGGGAAAACAGTGAAATAAATCTGTCTTAGCAGCACTACTATTCTTTCACAAAATGTTTTTGCCGGAATGGGTGGAAATGGATGAACTAATGTCAGAATAACAGCTCATCCACCCTGCCATGACCACTTACTGTTGCATTCAGATCGAAACTACTTGATACAAGAAATTATCTGCAAGTAAGTTTTTAGTGACTACACAGCTCGGTGAAATTAAAAATTCATCACCATGCCCACAACCTTCTCCACATTCTTTGTGCTTATTGAGGATTTGTTAAAATGTAAAAAAAAAAAAAATCAACATACAAAACTATTTTCCACATTGATAAAAATCATTGAGCAACAAATCAGCTTATTAGAATGATTTCTGAAGGATCACGTGACACTGAGGACTGGAGTAATGATGCTGAAAATTCAGCTTTGTCATCACAGGAATAAATAACATTTTAAAGTATACATAAATATAAAAATTATTATAAATTTAAATTGTATTAATATTTTAAAATATTACTGTTTTATTTTTGATCAAATAAATGCAGCCTTGGTGAGCATAACACCATGTCCTAACTAGGGATGTCCCGATCCGATCAACAGCATCGGTATCGTGCCGATACTGGCCCAGAACGCTAGATCGGAGATCGGAGGGGAGAAAAAATATGATCCGATACCTATCCAACAATGCTTGAATATAGCATTTCCCTTGCTGCGACATCCAATTAAGCGGCGCATATTGGGCGTTTTTGCAATCTAATTTGCAGGCAAAAAATGGGTTTGGGCGGGTGGATAAAAATTGGGCTGGTTTCGGATCAGTTCGGCGGGTTTTTGTAGCCGAAACACCGGCACTTCAGATCCTTCTTTCGGCGACCCTCTGTTCAGCAGGCAGTCTGTCTCACTCACTCACGCACGCGCACACACACACACACACACGCGCGCACACACATCCACACACATCTCTGGCTGACGTGCTCCCTAAACTCACAACAGACACTCCATCCCACTACCTTCGGTGTACTATAAACACGGTTTTGCAATCTGTCTCCTCAGTTTATAAACCGTATGCTGTAAACTGTATGCTACACAGGATTTTGACGCATATCCAAGCTAGGGATGGCTCGATACCACAATTTTGGCTTCGGTACGATACCAGAATTTAATACCTCGGTATCGATACCACAGGTAAAAAAAAAAAAAGTCTCAAAATTTAAGTGACACTTAAAAAACGCTGCTTGAAACTCTCCACTACCAAATGTGCAAAGAAAAGGTATCAAAATGTACATTTAAAAAAAAAAAAAGTCAGGGAACATACAGTAGGTTGAATTTTGATTTAGAAAAAAAAATACCCCTGAAATTATACAATTAAAATAGGTTAATATCTATAATAATAGATTCACATATAGGCTAATAATAATAATAGAATAATGAAATGACATGTAAACCATAGCTGTCATGCATCAACAGAGAATTATCAACATTTATTGCATTTATTCATCTTGGTTTGGTTACTGTTTGGGTTCATATTAGTTTAATGCATTGCATAAAGTAATGTTAACATGCTAAACATGTATTAGTATATTTAATTTTTTAGGTCATTTAATTACTGATTGATATAGATGAATAAATGCTATAATACTGTTAGATCAGGTTACCTAATGAATGTTGACAAATGTAGCTTAATTGTAACATTAGTAATATTCATATGACTACTATCTCTCTCTCTCTCTCTCTGCTTTGGTCGCCACAGCGGCACTAATATGCCATTCATTTTACTATCACTAATACTAAAATTAATATTATTCAAATTTTTATTCCTTATTCATTCAAATTCAATTAATTTTGTTTGAAAGTATAACAATGATGAGACCTAAACTGAATTGGTTCTAGCGTGTCATGCAAGGAGATTTGAGCTTTCGTGTTTATCGTATCATATATAATTGATAAGCTCTTACGTATGTGCGCTGTTCAGTGTTCAATAAAAGTCTAAATTAAATCAGTTGAATGATGGACTAACCTGTCGATCTCTGAACTCTTTGAACAAGTCAAGATGAGCAACTGACGAGTCAAGTGTGGCATATTTGATGTGTTGACTCCGCATTTGCGGGGGTGCATTGACATCTGTTTCTTTACTTTTCTCCTGACTTTTGTAGGCCTTATTTCACTCATACTGCTCTCTCTATTTATTAATTTCGGGCGTGTAGAAATTCGAATGAGCTTCGTTTGATCCGGGCGGTTTGATCCATCGTGTTCCTCTGTCACCGTTTGCCGGTTTCGCATGACCCGCGTCAGTTTAGGTAGCGCACTGCCGCCTAGCGGTGAACTTCGAAACAGCAGCGCATCAAATACCGAATTGAACAAAATTATGATATTGTACCATTTGAAATATAATATATACCGGTATTTTTGCAGAACCGGTATACCGCGCATCCCTAATCCAAGCAAGGGTTTGTGCAGAGTGTGGAGCGCGCACTGCATGGCACGGAGCGCGGGCGCGAACACTTCCGTTTTCCTTTCAACAGTGGAAACAACTTAAAATACTCTATCATTTCTGGTCATACAGAAAATAACTTATTTATATATAACTTACGTCAATATTTTATTTTTTTTTGCAGCTTTTGGTGTGCATACAGTTCAAATTAAAATGTTGGTGTTCAACTTTGCGTTTTAAAAATACAACAACCGTTAATTTTTCGTTTTACGGGTTAAAAAGGAAAAAGGAATGGACGCAAAAGTACACGGATCAATGGGTAATTTTAAAGCTTGTTAATGATTAACTTTAAACCTGTTGGTAGCTTTAAGTAGCCTATTGAAGTAGCCTGCCTGCCTGTATTTTTTTTTTTTTTGTAGTGTTTCAATAAAGGGTGGCAGTCTTTCATAATCAACTGTTGTTGTGGACTATATACTGGAGAAGTATTTGTTCTCCATTTGAGTGAGATGTTTTTAGGTTGCTAATTGAGCAAAGTGCTTCCATATATTTTATTAGGCCTAGTATTAGTTCAAGAACATAATAGAATAAAAAAAAAATATCTGATTAACATCGGTATCGCAAATAGCCAAAACTACGGCATCGGTATCGGTATTCGGAAGTGAAAAAGTGGTATCGGGACATCCCTAGTCCTAACCAGACGCTATGCGATAAGATTCCAGTGACAAATAATTTGTCTGTCCACACTAGACGCGACGCAACTGCGAGATGCGTCAAAATCAATCAAAACCCACAGCCAATCAGAACACTGTGTGGGTGGAGTCTCACGGCAAGTGCACAGCACCAGAGAGTAATCTTGATGGCTTTCGCAAGAAAATGGATAAGTAGGCTACATAATCAAATTCGAATACACTTGTTTGTTCACAGTTTGAACGTTCTTGTTTCCATTTGTTTAATTTCAAGATCTGAGGTGAATTTTCCATTGTTGCTTTTTACAGCTACAAAGCTGGGAGCACTAAATGATATTCAAAGTCACATTGCATGCTTTTAACATTAAATAAAGCACATAAACAGTTCCTGAGATTATCATTGCCACACTTTGTGTTTGTTGTTCCAGCCGTCGCGTGTAGTTAGGACACGCTGTAAGAGATTTCTTTCAAATACATGAACAATCTTTCTGACTTGACTCAACTTTTGAATGTAAATAACCCATATTTACAAAATGATTACAGTATGTGTTGCTTGCTGATAGTCCCTAATGTAAGTTACATTTCCAAATTTTCCACATACAAGAAACTATGTAAACTTCAATGAAACATGAATTTATATTAGACTAAAGTAAACACAGAGAGGGGCTTTGCCTCCTCATTTCAGAAGACCACGGGGGTGAGCATATGTCCGACTATTAACAGCCTCCGGCAAATCATTGATGCCGTTTTGATTGGATGTGGTTTTGAGAACTGGCTAATTGCTGAATTCTCTTTGGATTAGGGTTTTCACCAGTGTAGTTTGAGCTCAATTAATGCTGCCTTTTATCTCATGTTAATACAGTGGTTTTGAGTTTTATACCCAGCAACTCACTGAGCTTTAATTGGGTGCTCAGATATTGCGGTGCGTTTCAGTTCAACATGAGATGACCTCACATAATTGTTAAATGCATATTGCGTACTCGTAAACATCTGAACATACAGATGACAACTGGAAAAGTGATAGAAGGACAAGGATTGAAGAGGAGAGAATAAAAGAACCTGTTTCACATAGTGACTGTAAGCCATTAAAAGGTTTTCAGAGAGGTTATATAACCTTATTAGTTTAACACATAGACTTACCTCTTATTAAAACCCAAAGTTGTCCTTTTTAAGTGGTGCTTTTATTCTCAATTTTCCCCTTTTAATCCCAAACCCATCCGAGGGGCTGTTTAATCTTGGAGCTAAGGCAGTGGAGGAGTCAGCCGTGGGTCGTGGTAATCCTGCCTGCCCTGAATATCTCTTTCCAGAGGCAGGACTTCTTGCAGGCCACGTGCACAGAACTGAGGGATTTCTATTTGATAAAGGCTGTCTGCTTTATATAATCTCTATATGGAGGAAGACTTAGCATGCAGCCATCATGTGAGGGTTGCAAGCTGAACCTGCAAACCTGAGGACAATACCAAACATGAATTAAGCAAATAAAGGACAGGCAGGGACACGGGAACACATGCGTGTACACGAGTTTATCCTGCCCCTTCAAAGTTTGGATGATACTTGTGATCCGTGGAGTATGCTGTGATGTATTTGGTGGTTACTAATAAACAGTGTTGTGGGAGTGATATTTTGTTTTGTATTCAGGAACTGAACTCATTTCATAGCAGATATTTGTGATGTTGGGTTATATTGAGGAGGTCACAATAGGGGCTCTCTGATGCAGATGGATTTTATGTTCACTATTGCGTTTTAAAAAAAAAACACTTATGCTATTAGAGTTTTTTTCTCTGAAACCAGTTGTTCTTAAAAGCTGCTTTATGATGGTTGTTGTTTTGGCACACAGCATTCTCCCCTTAGGCTTTCCCATTCTCTCTTTCCTACAGAATCTGATGTCCATGGCTGTGTGCTGCTTAACACGTCTCGAAGGGTGAGACTTTTTCATTACCACTTTTGGGGAAAGTTTCTTTTAAAAGTAATGCATCACAATATTGTGTTACTTCCTAAAAAAGTAACTAACATTGCATTACTTAGTTACTTTTTATGGAAAGTAATGTTATGTTACTTTTGCGTTAGTTTATCTTATCTGGGCTGGGCTTGATTGTTTGGTTTTTAATAACAAAAAACTGTTTTACACCAGAAGTGAAATGAATAAGCCTCAGGCTAAAGGAAATGCAAATTCACGCCTGTACAGTTGAGGGTGCAGCTCAAACAAACATTTCGACTGTGCTGCCATTTTAGATTCCAGAAAAATAGGAAAAGAAGGTTCAACTCTTATTTCACCAATAAAAAATAAAACATTAAACCCAAATGTGAGGTTTATCTGAAGTCATTTTTGCTTATCAGTATGGTTAAATTGGATCATCAAAGGTCAGCCGCAAAGACATTGCTTAATAAACTGAGATTAAATACATTAAAGTATATTTGTGTAATTTAACATATTAAATTATTGTAGGTTTGCGTAATTTTCAGAATTTTGCTTTTCACTGTTTTTATTCATTTTGAGAAATATAAATTTGATTTGTGCAAGTGAAATAAGTAAATGCATGGGTAAACTTATTTATTAAGTCAATAAATGGGAAAACAAAGTATATTTCATTACTTATTTGAAAAAAACCTCAGATATTTGATTGTAAAATTAAAAGTAATGCGTTACTTTACTAATTGCTTGAAAAAAGTAACCTGATTACGTAACTCACATTACTTGTAATGCGTTACCCCCAACACTGCTCATTACATCCACATGCAAACATATATTATTGAATGCATAGTCCCTGTATGATGTGACATGCACACCTGTGACTGCACATTGATTGAATTCTATTTTGATGTCTACATACAGCGGGGCCAGTTGTGACCACTTTTAAAATCTGATATATTTTCTTTTTCATCAAAGCATTCAAATAAGAACGTTTTAGTATTTTTTTTAACAGAGCTTATGAAATGAATTTGAAACAAAAAAAATCATACTGGATAACACGATCATTAGGGTTTACTTAATACTACGGCATTCTGAAATTCATATTAGTTTACTCTTTTTACACTATTTACACAAACTGTTATGCTGACAATTTTCAGTATTTCTCAGACTTTTTGAACCCCATTATATGTACAATATCCCATTCATACATATAAAATGCAATGCAGTTTGCCATAGCTTATTGTTTTAATCAGTGTTTCTAAGATCTTGGATAACCTGAACCTATAAGGAAATTTTTAATTAGCTTTTTTCTAGGAACATGAACATTTCTATAATGAATAAACTGTTTCAAATTATGTTGAGCTGTTGAATAGAACAGCTGCTAGGAATTACTTTTGTGTAGAGTAATACTTGGTCACAAGCCCTAGTGATGTGCAATGTGTGAGTGAATCGTTCTTTTGTGTCATTTCTTTTTTAGTGATGCAGTCAAATTTATGTTTTATTAATATACGTATATGATTATTGTATATATATATATATATATATATATATATATATATATATATATATATATATATATATATATATATATATAAAAAATATATATATATATAAAAATGATGGTATCCAGCATTATCAAATGATTAAAAAATCCGGAACCCTGTTTAATATGTGAATATAAGAAATTTGTATTCATGTTTTCTTTGTAGACATTTTTAGCCCTGCTTGCATGTTCCTCTATGTGTTCTCTCAGTATGTGAAGCTGATGAACTTCGAGGAGGAAGTGCGAGCTCATAGGGATCTGGATGGGTTTCTGGAGAGGGCCAGTATTCTGCTGCACGAGGACGAGGCCTCTCTAGATGATGTGTTAAAGACAATGCTCCGCCACGTCTCACAGGACCCTCACACCGCTGAGCCCGGCTGTAACTTCGAGGAGATCATGAGCT
Organism: Gila orcuttii; assembly: GCA_026230005.1. Taxonomy (NCBI): domain Eukaryota; kingdom Metazoa; phylum Chordata; class Actinopteri; order Cypriniformes; family Leuciscidae; genus Gila; species Gila orcuttii. The sequence continues at coordinate 10,295,526 of JAPDVR010000019.1, read as the reverse complement.
CCCTCTTCACAGACGCTGGGTCACAGGAAGTCAATGGTGAGTGTGTTTGTTTCTATTTGTGTGGTATTTCATGAAAAGCTTATGAAAGGTTGCTCAGTACCTCAGAGAGTTGATTTGACTGACACCTCAAAGGATATAAGCACAACAGTTTGGCGTTAGTCAATGTTATTTTAATTTAAATTGCTTTATAAATCATAATACAGATTTTACATAAAAAAGGGTCTGAAGAATGAGTAACAGAGGGAACTGTGCAGAGACAGAAGGTAAAAGAAGTTTCAGCAATAATTAAGTCCATTTCCATCCCTGCTGACCCAATAGCTTTGAAACTCACTTTAGGATGTGTCAGAGAGATGACTTACTCTGAATGACCCCATAAAGGGAAGTCAGGTGATGATAACACTCTTCTGTCCAGTCATTCACACATTAGACTCACTGGAATGGTCAAGCCTTCCCAGATGTAGTTGAATAAAATAGAGACGAATCACAAAACTTAAGCTGAGGGTTGAAAGAGCTTTGAGGCAGGAGCGGCTTGAAGAAAAATACAATTAATAATAAGTACAAATTAATGTATAATTCAATGTTGAGTGCATAAGATAATTGAAACGACTGAATAGTTAAAGGTAGGGTAGGTTATTTTGAAAGGGCTAGCAATAGCAAATTAACTTTGAATGCATTAGATCTTCGGAGTGCCTCCTTCAAAACACATGAACACACACAGCAGAGTCTGCAAAGTGTCACAAGATGTATTAAATTACCCCATGTCTCAAAGCACATAACATTATATTAATAATGAACGTAAACTCCTTACAGAGCTCTTACTTGTACCACCTGACTGCTGAAGATTTATTTTGTTGTTGATAGTGTTGACATAGAAACGCATAAATCAGTGTCATGAACAGCTCCAGGTAGAACATCACGTTATTACGGTTACAACATGGCGTGAACGCAGCATAAACTCGTTGTTTTAGAGGCGGCTGCTGTTTGTTTGCAGCGCTCACTGACTGTCTACAACTCTGCATAGCCTTACGGAACGCGCTGATGACGTGATGTCTGTGCGAGCAGGGTGCACAGAGGTATGGAAATACATATGTTGACAGGCAGGTAGAACATCGTATCACTGCATTTGGAAGAAAATTTTTTTGGTCCTGAGACTTCCATAGAAGATACATGTGGCAAGCAGGACAGGGCCAAGAGCTGTGGAACAGAGCAAGGCCGGTGGTGCGAGCGCTAATAAAACGGCTTTCTACCCTCCAAAATGCATATGTTGACAGGCAGGTTGGACATCGTATCATTGCATTTGGACGAACATTTTTTGGTACTGAGACTTCCACAGAAAATATATGTGGCAAGCAGGAAGGGGCCGAGAGCCGTGGGAACGGAGTGAGGCCAGTGCCGCGAGTGCTAATGAGACTGTGCTCTGCTCTCCGGAGGGAGGAATGGGGGTTTTAAGGGCAGACGAGGAAAGAGAAAAAGAGACGGAAGGATAAGGAGAGACAGAGACGAGAAAGGGGAGAGAGGGGGAAAAAAATCTTGGTTGTGTTTCCATAACACTGCTCCGTCTCAGACGGCAGCCGCCCCTCCACAACCCAGGTGGCCGGCAACAAGCTAGTCCATCCCCCTGACAAATCACTCAAGCCCACTGCCTCAAGCGTCCATGGCGGTGCACGATGACACAACAGATTTTCTACAGCGGCGAGGACAGCATGCGTGAAAGTCACCAATGCTCTGCTGATTTCATCGCTGAAAATTTCCAGACTTTCACTGGCATTAATATCAGCCTGAAAACTGTGCAACTGGGAGCTTCATGGAATAGGTTTCCATGGCCAAGCAGCTGTATGCAAGCCTCACATCACCAAGTACAGTGCCAAGAGTCGGGTGGTGCAAAGCAGGGTTTCTCAACCTTTTGCCTACTGCAATCCACTTTTTTTTTGTATGCCAGTCATACGACCCACTAAGACGGGAAATAAGTCAATAGCCTAACTGAAATGCCTCTTTAGACCTAGGCTACACCGTAGGCCTATATGCTTATTATAATTAACTTCACGAAAACACAAATATTTTCAATAATTAGACAGACTATGAGGCAAACAGATTTTTTTTACTCACGTTAATGTGACACGAGACTGCCACTCTGAAATGATAATATCCAGACGCGGTGGAATTTGGAAAAGTGCGGCTCGTAGTGTCGCACACAAACTAGCTGTTGTCAGCCTATTCCTGCTTTTTTGTTTTTGTGGCTGCGTACAGTATAATATGGTCTGGCATAGCAATAGGGCTAGTATGTGTAACATTGCGTAAAGAGAGTAGGACCATGTCCAATAAGAGTCGTTCGCGGCAATAATAAATTATTGTGATAGGACAGTTGGAAAACAGCGTTAGAAAGTTACGGCAATAATGATTCAACGTACGACATTCGAAAGTACGATTCGTTGGAGGACCGGCTACGTTTACATGCACAACTTTTGTTTCAATTGGACTGAATTCATTCCAATTGATGAATCTGAATGTAGTGTTTACATGAACGCTAAACGTGATCGGGTTGATGTGTGCGTTTATATATGTGACAAGCTTCAAATGGGAATAGATTCTGACATGCGCACACTGCACAAATATACAGAGTTTCCTGCTGTTTGCGCATACTAACTATTCTCTTACATTGGTTCTTTATTTGTTTTATACAGCAGACTTAATATTTATCCATTTCTGGTCATAATTTGGAGACAATGAGCATATGAACCGTTGTGCCATGCTGCTTTATCACGCAGTAAAAATGCCCAAAACCAGTCGTCTGTGGATGAGAGTCTGAAACAGGGACTGGTAGGACGTTGTCCTGCTCCACTTCACTGACGCTGAGTGAGTGAAAGGAGAATTATAGAGTGACAGGAAACTCATTTATATGACACTTTATTCAACAGGAAGAACAGCTTGTTCAGCGCGTCCTTTCAGTTTCGGTTTTCAATCCGATCAAGTGTTTACATGTCCTCTCGATTGGATTAGAAAAGGAATAAACCACCCCTTTCAATCCGATCGAAATTTCATTCACATGGGGCTCATTAGGATCGATTAAGGTGTTTACATGAAGGCTTTTCAGTCCGATTGAGGCGTCAATGCGTTTACTAACGAATTATTTGGTTGCATGTAAACGTAGCCTGTTGCAATGAGCCTTTTGTGAAGCGCACTTATTGGCTGTGCCGGTGTAACTCCGAGAACACAGAGAAAGTCTCGCGACCCCCTATAGAATGATCCACGTTAAGCACGCCACCATTGGACTCTGGAGAAGTGGAAATGTGACAAATCAAGCTTCTCTTTTTGGCTGTCTGATGGGTGAGTCTGGGTTTGGCAGATGCCAGGAGAACGTTAACTGCCTGACTGCATTGTGCCAACTGTAAAGTTTAGTGAAGGAGGGATAATGGTATGGGCCTTTTTCAGGATTGAGCTAGGCCCTTTACTTCCAGTGAAGGGAAATCTTAATGCATCAGCATACCAAGACATTTTGGACAATGATATGCTTCCAACCAAAGTCCCTCTCAAGGAAAATCTGTTCACTTGGCGGCCATATTTGCAATGCCACTGGGCAGATATTTCAGGCATCCAAGACCAAGTCCTATCTACTTGAATGAAGGAATCCTGAAATCTTAAAAACTGCTTGCCAAACTCACATTTAAATAACATATTTCAAATCAGCAACAAAATCTGTTGCTTAACTGTCCCATTAATGTTGTTTCTTATGCTCAAATACCGTTCAAAAGCTTATCTTATAGGTTGGAAGAGCCAAAACACATGTACAGTCCGCTTTTTCTCAGAACTTTGACTGTTTCTAGAGCAACTGGAGCTTCTAACGGCAGCTGTGGGGATGTGATAACTTTACCAATTGGCAATTGGCTCATTTATTTATAGGTGAGACTTATTCAGCCATATTGCGCTTTGCACTTTCTCCGATTCATAAGTAATATGAGTGCACTGTCTTTTTCGAAAGTATTTGTGGAAAGAGTTTGGGGAATACCTTTTTATATTCCAGCATGACTGTGCCTCAGTGCATAAAGCAAGGTCCATAAAGACATGGTTGGATGAGTTTGGTGTTGAAGAACTTGACTGGCCCACACATAGCCCTGACCTCAACCCCATCAAACACATTTGGAATGAAATGGAATGGAGATTGCGAGCCAGGCCTTCTTGTCCAACATTAGTGCCTGCTTTACTGGATGAATGGGCAAAAACACTCCAAAATCTTGTGGAAAGCCTTCACAGAAGAGTGGAAGCTGTTATAACTGCAAAGGGAGGGATCAACTCTAAATGAATGTATGATATGTATTTAGAATGCAATGTCATTACAGTCCCTGTTGGTGTACAGTCCCATTGTTTAGGTATCCCAATTTTGTCTATATAGTTTATTTTAAATCATGCAGGTGACTATACAATGAGAGTGTTTTTGGCAAGATGAAAGCTCATCTCTTGATTTTTACACGTTTAAAACTAGGGGTGGCACGATCCGCCTTTTTTGCCTCCGATACCGATTCCGATTCCTGGGACTCAGTATTGGCCGATACCGAGTACCGATCCGATCCAATACTAAAATAATAATTAAAACAGTGCCAAATTACCTAATAAACTGTATCTGCATGCCTCTCTGTGGGGAAGAGACTGTGATTATTCTTTTGTTAAAGGCATCAAAGCTTGACATAAACATTATTTTCCTTACTTTGTAAAACAATATACAGACAAAATATATACTATATAATTAAAAGACATTTCTATGGAAGCTCGTTTCCGCCATAGTTGAGTAAAAAAAAAAAATTATCTATGTCATAATAATGAGAAAGTTTCTCATAATTATGACTTAGTATCTCATTATATTGAGAAAGTTTCTCATAATTATGACTTAGTATCTCATTATATTGAGAAAGTTTCTCATAATAATGAGAAACTTTCTCGTAGTAATGACTTAACATCTTGTAATAATGAGAAACTTTCTCGTAATAATGACTTAACATCTCATATTAATGAGAAACTTTCTCGTAATAATGACTTATTTTCTCGCACTTCTACACATGCGCAAAGCAGTGGAACAGAAGGGAGTGCTACGCTAGCGACATCCGCTGGTCGAAGCCGTGTAAATGCATCACAGCAAACATGGCACGATCTGCAAACCAGTTGTTTTCATTAAAGGTGCCATATGTTAAAATTGAGGTAAAAATATCCAAAAAATGAGCTACACGTATCAGAAGAATGAGAAGAAATAAGTGCAACGATGTCATTAAAAAAATGACAAGTTATAGTGCTGCCGAGATATAAACCTGAATTAGCATGCTAAATTACTAGCCCCGGCCCGGCCGGTGTCTAATACCAGTTTCGGCCATGGGAGGCAGTATGCGGGCAACATACATAACCACCAGCCAAACTGCAACACACGAATAACTCGCACGGCTTGTATCTCTTTAATCTCTAAAAATCTCCAAATGCTCCACGTGAAACTGCGGTCTTACTATAGTGTCAATTGATTTGATTAATATGCGCGAGGGAGAGAGAGCAGGGCCGTGCTCGTGTTGTTTGTAGACGTGAGAGTGCGCGCGCGGCCGAGCTCTCTCTCTCTCTCTTTCTCTCTGCTCGTAATGCGCCCTGTCAAACGCAGCGGCAGCAGTCATTCTATCCCTCACCGATCAAATTAGGCTTTGGCGGGACAAAGCGGACTATTTGACGGTTTTAGAAGATTAACAACCTGAAACTAAAAAACAGACTAGAGTAGGCCAACTTTCTGGAGGTATACTGCCCCCATTTGGTATGGAATATGTGGAGTATGAATTGATTTTTTGACATAAGGCACCTTTAAAGTCAGTGTGAACTAAGAAGTGCAATCTGTAGTATCATTAAATAACGTCAATTAAAAATCATCAGTATCTTCCATACTTTTCCATGCCCACGAAAAGGTGTGAATGCAGTAGCAGGATGGTTTCCATGGTAACGAAGGACGCCTGCTTGTGCACACCGATGGAAATTGTGTTACGTGAACTTACAAAACTATCAGATTAAAGTTCGTTAAAGTTCGTAAACTTAACATTTATTCGTTAAGTTTAAGTGTAACATCATCATAAAATATATGGGTATATGTGTTAATATATCACGTATTTTGCGGATGTGTCCAGGATATTTGATGTGCAGGTTCATCTGAAGATATCAATACGATATCAATTAAGATGTTTATGACATTTACACATAAGTGGACTGTGGGCACTGGAATGGGGAAAACGCAAGGTCTTGAGACGTGTTTTTAAAGGCCGAACTTCTTTTCAATTGAGCGCCGCGTTTTTAGAACGCTGAACCCTTATGTGTTGCTGCTTGTTCATACACAAAAATACAAATGAATATTACAAATGTATAAAAGACTATCTAGTATGGAAGCCCGTCTTATATACTGATAATTTATCATTAATGTTATTCACTGCAGAGCGTGCCATGTTTGCTGTGATGCATTTACACGGCTTTGACCAGCGGATGTCGCTAGCGTAGCACTCCCTTCTGCTCCACTGCTTTGCGCATACGTAGAAGTGCGAGAAAATAAGTCATTATTACGAGAAAGTTTCTCATTATTATGAGATGCTAAGTCATTATTACGAGAAAGTTTCTCATTATTACGAGAGGCTAAGTCATTATTACGAGAAAGTTTCTCATTATTACGAGATGTCAAGTCATTATTATGAGAAAATTTCTCATTATTATGAGATACTTAAGTTATTATTACGAGAAACTTTCTCATAATTATGACTTAGATAATCTTTTTTTTTTACTCAACTATGGCGGAAACGGGCTTCCATACATTTCTTTTAAAAATTTAAGCGCAAATTTTTAATGAAGCAGCAACATATGATAGATTGGACAGAACAACTTAGGCTATCAATAAACTGCCATTGCGCAAAAGTATTGTAATATGAAAGGCTCCAATTCAGAGCGGCACGAAACCTTATGCGCATCCCGTGTGCAGAATGATGTTTTTGAAGCAACATGGAGTCACGGTGCGCAGCACTTCGCATTGAAAAGTTCAAAGCACAAAAGTAAGATATACATATATTTCTTTATTTATTCATTACTTTTAGCCTTTTAACAGTTTTAAATTTCAGTTAATATGCGAGTGAAGAACAATTATATCGCTCTCTACTCCAGTGTTGTGATCTAACAGACACCCGGTAGAAAGTAACATGTGAAACTCCAGCAAGTTAAAGTCCTTTTATGCAAACCATAGACCTTAATCTACAGATCTACAGTATAATAATGGGAATTGACTCATCTTGAAGAGAGTTTCATGGTGTTGGCTGTCGTACCCGAGCGTGACGCGCTGTTTGAATGCTGAATGGAGAATGACTGACAGCCGCAGCGGAGGGAAGCACTTAGGTGAACTTGAGTTTAACGACTTAAATCTGTACCTCACATTAAACTATATGTAATGGCTTCAGAAAACTTGGAATATAGTTCACGAAAACATTATGGTGCTTTATAATGTTTTTGTGCCTTTTGTGTTGTATAACAATAACATACGTAGGCTACAATATCGTAATCCGATTTGGATGGTCTCGTCTGGTCGATACCCGATCCGGCAAATATTGGTAGTATCGGAGCAAAACGGATACTGAGTATCGGATCGGCGCACCCCTATTTAAAACCCCTGTATTTACAGTGAGTACATTTTCTTTGTCATCTCTTACGAGAGATGAGGGTAAATGAAACCTTTCGCTTAGAACACAGGTTGCCTTATGATACGATATAATTGAACAACTTTGTTTATCACCCCTGATAATTCTCATTACTAGACAATCAGTTATTTTCTATCCTGATGATTAGATGTGTACTTGTTGCTCACAGATTCATCTGATAATTGTCTGAGTTTTTGCAAAGGATTTCTTAAAATAAAATTCACTCTAATAAATGAAATAGTCTTGACAACACAACGTATATAATCACACAGCAGCATGTAAATCTTATCGGGCTGCATGAATGTGTCATTTCCCTCTAAGATTTTCACAAGTTGACAGCATGCTTTTTTTGGATTGTATTGATCGTTTGTGGCTCACAAGTAATCTCTGTGTTCTTATCATCATTGCCAAATTCACGCTGAATACACACAGAATATAACTCGTTATCCTGGGCATCAATTAAGCCCAGTCCTGGTCTTTACTGTACCGCCACTCTGATCCTGACTAACATCGCACCTAATTTGTGCCCGGACACTGCCAGATTGTGTGAATGGTGAGATGTAAATTATGGTTAGTTGATTTTTTTTCTTCTTCTTTTTTTTTTTTTTTTTAAGTCTAAGGATGATACATTCTCTCTTGACCCTCTGTTGCTAGGATACATAGCTCACACGTGAGCGAGAATCATATTAATGATATGAGCCTGGGAACATGCAAATAAACTGATGTGTGATTGGATTATGAAATGTGAATGTCATGAATATGATAATGTATGATAATTTGGATGAGGATCCATGAATGGGATCTAATTGTGGGTGCATTGTACAATTGTACAAATGTGCAATTGTATGTGGACGCGTCAGGCATTTAACACAAACACACGTACACTCGCACATGCAGCTTATAGTCTATCAGTCTGAAGATCAAATTAGAATGAAATGGGAATAAAGATCTCCTTCAGCTAAGATGCAAGCACAATGAAAGATGGAGAAAAATCATATTTCATCTGAGTAAAAAGACCTGAGCATCTGCCTGACAACCCAGCCCCAATTAGTGAGAGAGGGAGGTTTGGTGTGTCTATGTGGGTGGTGGGTTATCTGAATTTGTGTCTGAGAGACATTTCCCTCTTTCTGCTTGCTTTTAGGGTTCATAACATGTGTTTCTGTGCTCAGCCTAACTTTAACTCTTTCCTTTCCAAGCTGAATTCCGTTTCTGTGTGTTTGTGTGTGCGTGTGTGGGTCTGTTTTGTCTCTGATTTTCTCGCACAGACAGGTCGCAGAATTTCATTTTCTATGACGACGGTAAGAATGATATGATCAGATGTGGGATATTATACACAATTCATGTGTGTTTTTCCCTGAGTGCTAGTGTTTTCACTGGATGTGATTGACATGTACCATTAGTCCAACAGACACGCAAGTCTCTGTTTTCTTATTCAGATCCATCAATTTACTGCATTTTCCAGTTGATGCAGTGACACAATCCAATTCGAAATCAGTATCCACACATTTGAAATGACAAGATTTGGTGTTGTTTTAAAAGAGCTGATGCTGAATACAGAGTGATTCCCTTCCCCGTGGTGGTGTGTTAGGTTGGGCTGTATCATCGTCTCTCTCTCATTCCTGCCTCATTGCCGTTCGGCTGATTGGCTGTGCATGGATTCCACTGTTGTGATTGAAAAAGTCCACTGTCATTCTGATGTCTTTTTCTGCATAATATTTATGCAGCACACACACACAAGGAGTGAAAAGACTTTTTAATTTCTTGAGGAAAAGTCTTTAGAGTGTGTGAATAAAAGCATCTCATTTCATCCTTATGTCCAGGCCTCAGGCAGTTATCAGAAGGGGTGAGGTAGGGTTGGCCTAGATGATTGCCTGAATGTTAATGCGTGTATTTCAGGAGAGGACGATATAGCTGAACAGTTTATTTGTTAAATCAGTTAATATTCAGTATACATCTCAGTACTATATTTGTTCTGAAAGGCTAAAAATACAGCAATAAATAATTAAATAACCACAACTTATTTTCCATAGTGTTACGCACTAAATTGACCAAAGTAATGATAAACATCTAATTTATAATGCATTATGACATTTTATATATATATATATATATATATATATATATATATATATATATATATATATATATATATATAACCATAACATCATAAATATAATAATAATAAATGTCATCATAGATAATAGACAAAAAATATTTTTTATGGTTTTAGTTACCTATAATTACCCTGATTGTTGAGTTTACTTTAAACTGTCCGTTTGAACTGATTCTGCAGAGGTTTGCATCAGAGACATTATTAAAATATCTTATCACTCTCATATACCACCTCTCATCTCAAGTTGTGACACAACGAGCAAGTGCTGTCTTAGAAATGTAATGGCAAAAAAAGTTGAAACATCACAAAAATGTTCTGTTTTTGTATAAATAACAAAATAATATGAAATATTGTAAATGTTAATATGTCATAAGTGTATGCCTTTATGGCCGTGCACAACATGCATCGTTGTACTTTTTTTATTTGTTTGTTTTTTCTTCACGAACACACCAAGTACATAATTATCTGAGCTGTTTGCCCCCATGCCAATTCAACAGTCTTCATATTGCCCTGTATTGCTCCGTTGATACATTTCCCTATCTTTTCCTCTTCTTTTCATTCTTTCTCTCTTCCTGTCTATTTCTCGATGGTGCTGAGTGTGTTGTCATGGTGATACCCATCTGTCCACGGTGTGAGTGTGTGATGTCTTATTGATGAGACAGTGTGACTGTGTGCCAGAGACATCCATCCTGCCTGCTAAACAGCACACACACACACACACACACACACACACACACACACACACACACACATACATACATAGACACATACACTCACATACACATATTGTTTTTGCTAGTCATGCTGAACAACTCATATGTCACCTCTGCTGGACAGAGGGCATATAGACACAAACACACATACTTGCCTTCACACTGCTTGTTGTTAATATGCTGGATAGCTCACACATACGAGAGAGATGACGCATACATAGACACACAGATTGATTAATTTGAATTAAACATTTGGTGGTGTTCTTGGAAAGGTCTTCATTGTCACTCACGCTGGCTGCAGTGATGTGTATTGTCCTCTGGTGAGCTTCTGCTTATGTTCTACCTTGATATGCATTAGCCTTTTCATGGAGATGATTATTACCATTCCCTCCATCAATTCACATCCTCTTGTTTGTTTGTTTTTGTTTGTGTGTCACCATATACAGTGAAAGTCAGTTGACTTAATCTTGGTGTCAAACTTGTGAGCAGTCTCACTACTGTTCTTCATGCTCCACTCACACTTGATGTGCAGTACTTTTGAAATGGCATCCAGATTATTGTTTAGTTTTCTTCTTCATGTTTCTTCATGTTTTTTTCTAGTTTTCTTGTCCGTAGTGCACACCCAGTCATGACTGACCTCTTGCCTTCTCTCCTCACAGTGCATCTATTGTCAGAGACACTGCAGTGTGTGACGGCCACAGCCACAGGGATCCAGTACCAGCAGTCCTGGCTTTGCATCCTGTGAGTTACCTGGATCTGTCTTATCTGTAACTCTGAGCCTGGAGAGTTTCTAGAGCTGGGGTGAATGAAGAAATGCCACAAGATAGGAAAATATATTTTTCCTAGGGCTGCCAATTTAACATTGTGTTTTTAATTAAAGTATAAACACTACTGTTCTAAAGATTGAGGTTAGTAAGATTTTTTTTAATAGAAATCAATAATTTTATTCAGCAAGGATGCATTAAATTGATCAAAAGTGCCAGTAAATATATTTACAGTGTTACAAAAGAAAATAAATGATGTTCTTTTAAACTTTCTATTCATCAAGTATTACTGGGGAAAAAAGTATCGCAGTTTCCACAAACACATTAAATGGCACAACTGTTTTCAACATTGATAATAATAAGAATGATTCTTGAGCAGCAAATCAATATTAGAATGATTTCTGAAAGATCATGTGGCACTGAAGACTGGATAATGATCCATCACAGGAAAAAATTACATTTTCTAAATGATTAAAATAGAAAACAGTTTAAATTGTAATAATATTTCACAATACTACTGTTTTTACTTGCAATTTTCAAATAATTGCAGCTTTGGTGAAGAAGAGACTTTTTTTTAAGGGGTAGTGTATATCAATATTTAACAATACTATAAAATTTACATTTTTAATCATGCCCTCTGAATAATTTGTCAAATCTGTAATAAGATATTAAACAATTAGCAAATAAAAATATACTGTACATTATTGCAAAATATATTAATATATAAAAATATTAATTAGCATGAGCTTCATGGTTCTTCAGGGGTGTTACTGAGCCCATGGCTACTGGGGTACAGCCAAATAGCATCAATAGCCCCCGATTTTATCTTTTTGCTTGAAAAAAGGCTCTTTTTTAACAGTGAAACTGTTAAAACTAATAAAACCTTATCAAAACAGTCAACTTAAACAGATCCAGTGGTGTTTTATTATCACAGTACCTCCAAATCGACTATAGTTTTAAGCATGTACTGTATAATTATTTCCCTGAGGCCAATGAGGAGGCGTATGGCGTTTTTTTGGGATCTCACAGTCAGTCAGGGGACATTTTACAAGTCTTTCAAAATGTGGAGGATGAAAAGTCTACAAGTACTAATAATGTGGATAGATGCTTTAATGGAAACGGTACAGAGAAACGTATGGGTCCGAGAATGTTGCCAGCTGTGGTGGGAAAAATGCGCGTTCTTTACAGAAAATTCATGGTTCTGCAACTTTCGGGTGTGAAGACAAACATTTCAGTATATTTGCAATGTACTTCACACTCGACTGTATCGTAAAACCACACAGCTACGTGCAGTAATTCCTGGAGATGAAGGGGGGAATAATGACAGTGGGCGGGGTTTTGTGTGACGTCCATCTGTGAATGCAGACACGATGGCTGGATTGCGTTTACATTACACTGAGATCCGATCACAATGCGTCCTCGACTACCTCCGAACCTGGACACACTGATCGGATGACATTCCGATCAGAAGCGCGTTTACACTTGTCTTTTCAATGTGTATGTGGACAACATCTGGATACAGGTCACATGTTAATGCCAAGTGTAAACGCAGCCTTACATGTTTCTTTGTTGCAGCAATTCTCGCATGGATGTTTTTTGTTGTGTTTATGAAATTCCTTTAAATAATTATTTAAAACAATTCTAGTTGGCCAACTCTTGTACTGAAGCAACTCTTGTAATTTGACAAGATGATGACTTTAGGATTCCCATCTGTCAAAATCTGCTACCTGCTATTGAGTCATTTATCAAAATAAAATGATCCCCAACAAACCTTATCTAACAGAAATCTGCAGGTCATGATTAGGTTCCGATGATTCATCTGCTTTGTTTCAGAGTTCTCAAGATCCGCCAACACTTTCTCTTTCTCAACACTTTTGCTTAATAACTGCCAGAACTTTTATCAACAGCCTCCAAACTGTAGCAGTGTCAGGCAGCAGCCAACATCAGTGCGTAAACTAACAAATAACTTTGTTAGAGTTATTTTCTCTTATTTTAGAGTTATTTTCTCTAGACAGTGCAATATTTCACAAACCACTCCCTGTCAAACTTAACCAGCTGCTTTATTTGCTAGTATAGATAGTGCTGCGCCACATTTAAATTAAGTCATTTACTTTTCTTTATATGCAAATAAGGTGTTTTATTGAATGCTACCACTGTTACAACCTACTTAAAGCAAGTGGCAAACTTAATTTTATATAAAACAGATACTTATGCAGATTTTTTAGTAATAATGGCAGCAGTGATTCATTCAATTATGACAAAATTAAGGAGAACAGCATTTTAACTGGGCTCATATCCAAAAACATGTAGTGAAGTGCACTTTGTGCATTTTAAAGAACATAATCAGGTGACCCGTAAAAAGCACTTTGTACTTTGTAGAAATATTTTTCTTTCTGTACTTGTACTGGTTTTTGCATTGTACTATTTTGTTCTACTCTATAATCTGGTTTTGGAGAGTGGCTTATATTGTCCATTCCTAGATGATTATTTACATATTTACTCATTTGTCGGTTTAGGATAGACGGATGGATAAATACATAGATTTAGATTGTAATTAATTATTGACTGTTAATTATGATGAGCTGTCCGGGGGAGGGGTCAAGTCAAGTCTCATCCTTAAGCACTATAATTATTGACAGCAAGCTAAATCTGTTTACTTTTAACACTCTCATTTATTATATTAGCTTTATTAATTCACATGAGATCATAAATCCAGAGATCTTAAATCAAAAGTCATTGAAGAGTCATGACACACTGGCTGCGTAGCGTAAGCGTCTCAGCTGCATGGCGTGTCCGTTTTTATTTCGGCTCCCATGTTAACAGGTTAGAGCTTGCAGACTGCCTGCGTGACACGCACAAAACGCGTGCATGCTAGAAATAGAACCAACGCCTATTTTTCACGCGACACGCAAGCGTGTTGGAGGCGTTTCCAGGCAAAATAGAATAGGAAAAGATGTTTAAATGTTATTTTGTACACGAATACATATTAATAAATTACATTTTGATGGTTGAAAGTCTAGGTTTTGACAAATTCAGATATAAATATAGGCCTAATTTAAAAATAAATAAATAAATAGGCCTAATTATCAATTTTCAAATATTGCACCTGTCAATACAGAACGAAATATTCTGTAGTCTATTTTGCTGTCAATACTGCTGACAATAGGCTTTATATGTAGTATGCTTAACAGGAAGTATAGGGCTTCCACAACTCTCTCCCAGATGTCGAACAAGGGTGATCCGTGTCAGCAGCGCCGCGTCAGACACGTTTCTGGTGTGCAAAGACACAGAAAACGCGACGCAGCTGACACGCAACAGAAACGTCACGCTCACGCCACGCAGCCAGTGTGTCATGGGCCTTAGACCCTCTCTAGGGTCAGAACAAAGACTCACAGTAAGGTAAATACAATAAAAAGTCAAGTTCATCCATTTCCTATGGCCCACACTAGCCTAGTGAGCAGAAGATTTGTTTTTCTTTGAATTATGTGCGAACAATTTTATGGGCAAGAAAGGGAAACACGTGGCAATGTTGGATGACCCACAGCAGCTCTGTGGCCTCAAGGTTACCAAAGTCCTTACAGAATGGCACAACAGCTTTCGCATATTTTAGATGAGACTATCACATTTTTCTTTTCTGAATTCTCTTTTGTCCTCAGTACATTGCCTGAGTTTTATGGCCACAAGCAGGTGTTATGAGTATTAGCTGGACCAATGAGGCCGATTCAATGCCCCTGTTGCCAGGGTCTGAGTATAGGGTCGGTTATTAATGTGTATTTTGAGTAATGTAGACGTGGAACAGTGTACTGTTACATTTTGTTCCTTAGGCCAGCTTTTATGGTAATATTTCACTTGATTTATTAATGCATTAAGTGGTTTTATCTTTCCCCTTTTAATATAGTTGATTGTGTTGATATTAACCTCACAATAGGTGGCAGCAACCCTGAAACAAAAGGTGTACACGTTTTAACTTTATAAGCCTGAAAGAGAACAGGAAGGGCCCTTTTCCCAACCGGCCCACAACCAAACATTACTTTGACACCCCTGTTCAAGAGCTTTCTGTAATCCCATTAGACCTCAACCAATGGATTTGTTAATGTGTTTTGCTGTACTCCTGTTACATATTGAATTAATCTGATACTGTGCCAGGTACATTAAAGCACTATGTAAATTGTAAAGAGGATTTATGATGATTTATTAACTCTTTGTGACAGCTGCAATGTGAAGAACCTGCAGAGGCGTCACGTGTGTATCTCACGCCTAGACCGTCCACAGAACTGGGGGGAAAACTGTGCAGAGGTCCGCTATGTTATCCTCATTCTGGCACCTTCAAAGATGGTAATATAATCACACATAAATGCACACATACATACTAAAGACAGTTTATTTGCACATTATGGAGATTCTTTTTTTCTTTTCTTTTCTTTTTTTTTAAAGAAATAGCTTTGATTTCAAACTTCTTGTCTTTGCAAATCTGAGGTTTTTCAAACTGGGGGGTCAGATTTTATTTTTACTAAAAGTATTTTTAACATATTTATTAAATAATTTTTGGTTACACTTCATTTTAAGGTGTCTATTTTACGGTGGAATTATAAATTAAAAGTATTGAGTAATATTTATGAACAACATGTTTTTACAATAGGCAGGTTTGGGTTTGGGTTTGGTTTTGGGTTATTTGCATGTGATTATTCATACTGAACATTTACTGAAATTGATATTATCAACATTTCACTTTGCTTTGTAAGAACAGGTCATGAGATTATTCACAGTTTCTTTTGAATAATCATGAGATTATTCTACTGACAGTCCTATTTTTTAACAGTAATAATAATAATCAGAATATTTTTGTCAAAACAATCTTCATTTCTAAGTGTTAATTTTTCCATTATGATGTACATGTGTTATGTTCACAAATGTTGTATTTGTATTTTGTCTTTAATATATTGAAAACAAAGATACACTGTCAACCTTATCCAAAGTAAATATGTTTCCTGATAATATTTTAATTGTTAAAAAAAAAAAAAATTTTTTTTGGAAAGAGCACGTTTTTATAATATCACATTTGTTTTTTTCCCCCGACAGTTTAAATGGGTATTTATACATTAAAATATATAGTTTGTCTTCATATTTCAGGAAAGGTATCATATTTTTGGGGTCCTTGGCATCAAAAAGCAAGAGCAATTTGCTCTGTTTAAACTCTTTTCTATTCATGAGAAACAGTTGAGATATTAACAAGATCTTATTCATGGCAGGTTCAGAAACAATAATACTATCACGTTCAAGTCTCAAAGTCCTGGTCCTGCATTTTGTGTTCCCCTTGCAGTCTCCCTGTAAAGGCTTTGGGGCCCTTGGCTCCCTCCAAGACCATTTTGTGTATCTCGTTGTGTCTGTGTTTACATCATAAATCTGTGTGTTTGTGTGTATGTGTTTACATCTGTTTACATCTAATCACTCTCTCTCTTTATTTCTCTCTTTCTCTCTCCCCTTGTGTTCTTGCATGCATTCATCTATTTCTGTTCTCTGTAGTTCACCAGGCAGTATAGCAAACTTTTTTGCTTTGTAATCCTGTGCTTTTCTCAAAAGCAATACAATTATATGCGCGCACACTCAAAAACGCATTTTCTCATTACATTAAAAGCTGGATTGTCATGCTGGCACATGTAGATGCATCCTCTTTTCTTGCCGTGTGTTTTAAAACAATAGACAACTCAAATGTTATGTAACTTAAATACCAAATGGACTCAATCCATATGATAAAGCAAAAATCATAAATCCAGAGAACTGGTCAAAAGTGCATGTACTCTCTTCTCTTGTATTAGCAGAGTAAATGCATTTAACTGGAAATAAAGTTGAGAATAGATCTACAATTTAGACCATGTATTAGCAGCATTTAAGCGAATCAGCAGCATAACTGCAACTGCTTTATTTTCTGCTCCAAAAATTTCTGGGTTACTACACTGAACAAAATTGTAAACGCAACACTTTTGTTTTTGCCCCCATTTTTCATGAGCTGAACTCAAAGATCTAAGACTTTTTCTATGTACACAATAGGCCTATTTGTCTCAAATATTGTTTACAAATCTGTCTAAATCTGTGTTGCACAATTTTAAAATGCACAAAGTGCACTACATGTTTTTGTTTTTGGATATGAGCCCGGTTAAAATGCTGTTCTCCTTAATTTTGTCATAATTGAATGAATCACTGCTGCCATTATTACTAAAAAATCTGCTTAAGTATCTGTTTTATATAAAATTAAGTTTGCCACTTGCTTTAAGTAGGTTGTAACAGTAGTAGCATTCAATAAAACACCTTATTTGCATATAAAGAAAAGAAAATTACTTAATTTAAATGTGGCTCAGCACTATCTATACTAGCAAATAAATTTAGACAGATTTGTAGTAGACAGATAGTGAGCACTTCTCCCCTTGCCGAGATAATCCATCCACCTCACAGGTGTGGCATATCAAGATGCTGATTAGACAGCATTATAATTGCACAGGTACGCCTTAGGCTGGCCACAATAAAAGGCCACTCTAAAATGTGCAGTTTTATCACACAGCACAATGCCTTAGATGTCGTAAGTTTTAAGGAAGCGTGCAATTCGCATGCTGACTGCAGGAATGTCCACCAGAGCTGTTGCTCGTGAATTGAATGTTCATTTCTCTACCATAAGCCGTCTCCAAAGGCGTTTCAGAGAATTTGGCAGTACATCCAACTGGCCTAACAACCGCAGACCACGTGTAACCATACCAGCCCAGGACCTCCACATCCAGCATCTTCACCTCCAAGATCGTCTGAGACCAGCCACCCGGACAGCTGCTGCAACAATCGGTTTGCATAACCAAAGAATTTCTGCACAAACTGTCAGAAACCGTCTCAGGGAAGCTCATCTGCATGCTCGACAGTCTCGACCTGACTACAGTTCATCGTCGTAACCGACTTGAGTGGGCAAATGCTCACATTCGATGGTGTCTGGCACTTTGGAGAGGTGTTCTCTTCACGGATGAATCCCGGTTTTTACTGTACAGGGCAGATGGCAGACAAGCGTGTATGGCGTCGTGTGGGTGAGCGCTTTGCTGATGTCAACGTTGTGGATCTAGTGGCCCATGGTGGCGGTGGGGTTATGGTATGGGCAGGCGTATGTTATGGACAATGAACAGAGGTGCATTTTATTGATGGCATTTTGAATGCACAGAGATACCGTAACGAGATCGTGAGGCTCATTGTTGTGCTATTCATCCACGACCATCACCTCATGTTGCAGCATGATAATGCACGGCCCCATGTTGCAAGGATCTGTACACAGTTCCTGGAAGCTGAAAACATCCCAGTTCTTGCATGGCCAGCATACTCACCGGACATGTCACCCATTGAGCATGTTTGGGATGCCCTGGATCAGCGTATACGACAGCATGTTCCAGGTCCTGCCAATATCCTGCAACTTCGCACAGCCATTGAAGAGGAGTGGACCAACATTCCACAGGCCACAATCAACAACCTGATCAACTCTATGCGAAGGAGATGTGTTGCACTGCGTGAAGCAAATGGTGGTCACATCAGATACCGACTGGTTTTCGGACCCCCCCAATACAGTAAAACTGCACATTTTAGAATGGCTATTTATTGTGGCCACCCTAAGGCACACCTGTGCAATAATCATGCTGTCTAATCAGCATCTTGATATGCCACACCTGTGAGGTGGATGGATTATCTCGGCAAAGGAGAAGTGCTCACTAACAGATTTAGACAGATTTGTGAACAATATTTGAGAGAAATAGGCCTTTTGTGTACATAGAAAAAGTCTTAGATCTTTGAGTTCAGCTCATGAAAAATGGGGGCAAAAAAAAAAGCATTGCGTTTATAATTTTGTTCAGTATACTTTGAAGACTTTATGTCAAAAAGGTTCTATATAAGGATAAATGTTTCAATACTTTCATATTTAACGGGTCGTTTACTTTTTTTTTCTCGTGATAAAATATGTTTATGAGCTGTTTAATTCATAAAATGTAATAAAACTAAGAAAATAATTAAAATAAAATGAATGAATTAAAACTAAATCCATAAAATGTTCCCTTAACATGAACCCCTAAAAGGTTCTATATAGAGTAGTGGCTAAAAATGATGTCTGACCTTGGAAAATTTTAAAATCTTTATTCAAATATTATTATACATTTGTTTACGATTTTGTAAGCATATTACATAATTTTGCTTGGGGTCAATTTGTGATAACGCAATGTGTAGACATTATTTTTTGGCCAGGCTGTCATACAAATAAATTAGGAACAAAAACAAGAGAGAAACAACGAAATATTAATTACTGATAATGTTGTAGTCAGTGCATGCTTTTTCCTGTGAGTTTTTAGTTTTTTCTGTGCAGTTTTTTTCATTGTAAAATAAAACCTGTAGCTGTAGTTTGCCTTTTTTGCCAAGTAATTTTGTCATATAAATAAAAAAATATATACATAATAATACAAATCAAATCTTTGGCTTATTCATGGACTCTACATATAATTTTTTGACTATATCTTGATGGTTTCATCAAATTTGTAGGGTCATTAAAAACAAATATCCCCTTCGTACATCACTTTTGACCACTGCTGTATGAAGTGTCTAATAGGTTCTACTGAGGCTCTACTTTTTTCTAAAACTATGCCTACTGGACACAACAAAGCGACTGTTGCAACTCCATTTGTTATTCATATCGGAAGTAGCACGAAAGCTTGGAGTGCATCAGAAATTGAACAGGGGATCAGTTTAATGTCGCATTCAGTGTAGATAGCATCACTGATTATAATGGGTCCTATTCGCTCGTGTCTGGTGTAGATACAGTGTAAGAGTGTAACAACTATAAATGATTAATGATCACCAAATGTAACACATGTTTGATCTCTGTTTCTTAGAAAAGCACTAAGACGGCGATGGAGCTGGGCAGGACGTTCGCCAGCATGTTCTCAGACATCTCTTTCAGACAGAAGCTGCTAGAGAGTAAAACTCAAGAGGAGTTCAAAGAGGCGCTGGTCATCCAGCGGTACCACCTGACCGCTGCCAAGCGTAAAACCACAGCTGTGGAGGGCGAAGAGACAGACCCACACAGTCAAAAACCACTGAAGGTGTGTGCACATCGCAGCATGTGCGGCGATGCTTAAGGTTCAGTTGTAACGGTTTCAGTTTTAACGGTTGCCATTGTTTGCAATCTCTCTCTTCGGTCTTTGTCTATCGCTCTCTTTTTCTCCCTTCACCCTTCGCCCTTTGCTGTTTGACTTACACTCCAGTGATTAAGTTCTACTGAGCATGTAACAGCTAATGAGAATTTATCTTGTTTGTTACTTTGGTTTGACGCACACACACAAGTCTGATTCGGCATATGTTAGCATTAGACCACCCTGGCTGAGGTTAGCCGCCTGTAAAAGCCCTCTGTTTTTTTCTCTGTAAAGACAACAGCGGAGACCCAAATAGTTGTGTTTTTGTTTTGTTTTTTGCATTTTTCACTCCATCACACATCTGAGGAATGGTAACCAGGTGGAGAGAATCATTACTTTGTGTGTGTGTGTGTGTGTGTGTGTATGATCACTAAAAGCTATCCATCTCTGGCAAATGCCCAGGAAAGGTCCCTTACTCTTTCTGTTTCAGACACGCTGTCATGATGAAGGAGTACGGCTCAGTAATGAACACTTAAAGCTGTACGACTTATTTAAACAGATCCTGAGACAGGTTCTCTCTGACTGACAGAAAATGAGCTTGTCTGCCAATAAGAGGCTAATGTAGGTCATTAATGTGAGACGGACAAACTGCTCCATCGCCAAATCCTGACCTGTAAAGCCTATTAAAATTTGATTAATTCAACAAGACTGTGCATTTGTGACCTGGCACAAAGACACACACATAACCACCAGTGCCTCCTACCTTGCCGTAATTGGTCTAAACTAAACTAAACAAATCCTATAGTATTTTACAATGTTTCTGTTTCTATTGTACTGTAAGGTTTAATTTGTTAATACTCGTTTATGAATTAGTTATCATAACCTAAAAATTATTTGGAAAATGTATTCACTTTAATTTTTACATTTATTAATACATTTTAAGATTTCAAGTTGTATAAATTGTATTTTGAATAAATAAATAGTTATATAAACAATAGTTATACAGTATCGTTCAAATGTCTGGGGTCAGTATGATTTAAAAAAAATAAATGAATAATTTAATTTTTAAGTTAAATTACAGTAAAGAAATGTATAATGTTATGAATGATTTCTGTTTTTAAATAAATGCTGTTCTTTTTTTAAATCCAATAAAATAGAAAACAATATGAATATTTTACAATATCACTGTTTTTACTGAATTTTTTTTTTATCACATAAATGCAGCCTTGGAATAAGAGTTCTTTCAAAAACAGAAAAAAAATCTTACTGACCACAAACTTTTAAACGATAGCATAAATTAACATTAATATTTATTGACTGAATATTTATGATTTTAAGCTGTGTAAAAAAAAAAGTTTAGTTCATGATAACTAATGCATTAAGTGATGTTAACAAAGTTATTGTGAAATTAAAAAAACATGAAGTCAGATACTGATTCAATATCTGCTCTGACAGATTCAGAGTAATTTGGTAAAAAGATTCAAACAGAAAAAAAAAAAGAAAAAAAAAAGAAAAAAAAAAGAAAAAAAAATGTGGACCAATTCATTAGAGGAAGTGGGTGATGAAAGTTGTCCGGTTGTGAACAGAAACACATTGGTTATATTTATATATATATATACCTTTTTATGGGGCTTTTTATTTCTAAGAGTGCTTAAGCCAGTCTAATTCAGTTCTCTGAAATGCCACATGTGCCAGATGCTATATTTCTGATGCTACATTATTGGATATTTAGAGTAATGTAACTGTTTTTTTGACTGTGCTTTGCTGATATAATTGTAATGCGTTTGCGTTGTACTAATGCTGTTCTAACACTGGGCTGTCTCTCTCTCTAGTCTGCAGAAACTGTGTTCTCTCATCTTGTGTCTCTCTCTCTGCTGTGCAGGGGGCCCTGTGTGAGTGCGATTACACTGAGCTTCTGTGTGTGTTTGTGTGTGAGGATTTAAGTAGGAGAGTGTGTGTTTGTCTGCTTTAACACAGTATATCTTCCCTTGCTGTGTAAAGCATTGTGTGTATTTGCTTCTGTGTGTGTATTTGCTGTGATTCAGCAGGATTTGATGTGTATGATGTTTAATTGGTATGTGTGCGTGCTTTAATCATGTGCCTCTCCCGCTGCAGTATTGCAGTAAATGTATTTACATGTTTTCACGTTTATATATGTAGTTATATGTATGTGTGTGTGTGTCTGTGTGTGAAAGAGTAATCCTCACTCTTTTCCTCTCTCTCTCTCTCTCTCTCTCTCTCTCTCTCTCTGTATCTGTGTAGTGTAGAGATTTTTTCAGAGTGGGCAGAGGAATCTATGAGGATCTGTGTCGCCGACTGCCTCTATACCCATCTGACTTCACTGATGGTGTGTCAAGCATAAACTTACAAATAAAAGTATTTTAAAATGAAAGAATTTATAATCTAATTTAGCTAATTTTTTAAGTTTTCGAAAGGATATATGCTTTTCTAGTTGTCTATGTTAATGTACTTAGCTAAATTAGAAGGTGTGTCAGTAGTTCAGCTAATTTCAGAAGAGCTTGTCCACTAACAAGCAGGACCAGGACTTACAAAATGCATGACAAAATGCTACATTGCTGAGTTTTGTCACATTATATTACACAGAAAGATATATATACAGTACAGCCGAGCAATCTGAGGAAATCAAACATGCTCTCCTAAACTATCCTCTCTATTTCTATTATTGCATTGAGAAGTCTTATTCATTTTAATGAATCAGTTCAGTTATATATTCTTTTATATAAATTAGAACATTTTTAGTTATAGTTTTATACATTTGTATAAACCACACTAATAGTTTAGCATGCATTAAATTGAGCAAAGTGACATTAAAAACATTTATAATGTTACAAAAGATTTCAAATAAATGGTGTTCTTTTGAACTTTCTATTCGTTGAAGAATCCTAAAAAGTATCACAGTTTCCACAAAAATATTACGCAGCACAACCATTTTCAACATTGATAATAATAAGAAATGTTTCTTGACCAGCAAATCAGCATATTCAAATGATTTCTGAAGGATCACATGACACTGAATACTGGAATAGTGATGCTGAAAATTCAGCTTTGCCATCACAGGAATAAATTACATTTTAAAATATATTCAAATAGAAAACAGTTATTTTAAATTGTAATAATGTTTCACAATATTACTGTTTTTACTGTATTTTTGATCATACAAATGTAACCATGGTGAGCATAAGACACTATTTTAAAACCATCAAAAAAATCTTACCAAGCTTTTAAATGGTAGTGTAAATGTACTTTATCTGTTCATGCTTTCACTCTGATGGAGATTGTTTATTGTTTTGTGTCAGGTAAATATAGCTCTAATGATATTTATTTTATATGTAATAGCTATAAATACATAAATATTTTCAAATAACACATACTATAATAAATCTGTATTTTGTGTTATTTGGAGCCGATATTTGAGCTTCAATGAAATCTCAGCAATACAAAAACTGCAAATGACTCCATGCTGCTACAGGTCTTCCTTCATAATTTATTATTTATTTAAAGTCAGAAATAACTGAATACAACTGAATGAAAATGATCAAACTACGCTAACTGTTAAATTACATGCCATTAAACATTAATCTTACAAGTTAACTTTGACAGCAGTAATATTTTTATATTATGTATTTATTTTATTTTATATAAATGTGTGTGTTTCAGGTTTAGTGGGTAATAACAAAGCCCTGGTCAAGTTCATGACGACATCCATCTTTCTCTACATTGCTGTGCTGCTTCCTGCCATTGCTTTTGGCTCACTCAACGACGAAAGCACTCGGGGCGAGATTGGTGATCCCTCTCTCTCTCTCTCTCTCACACACGCACACACACACACACACACACACACACGCACACACAGATAGACAGACTGATTTGTTCTCTCTGTTGATTAGATGTTCAGAAGACGATCATCGGGCAGAGTATAGGTGGAATTATCTACTCATTGTGTGCTGGCTCTCCTCTCGTCATTCCACTGACCACAGCGCCCATCGCTATTTTCATCAGCGGTATGTACATACATGCCTTCATATGCAACAATAGATGCATGTTCACATACACGCATACCTTTTTCGTTGTGGTCTGGTCTTGAGCTGTTCTTAGTTTTATTTACATAATATTTAGATGTGCACTCTTTGTTTGTTGAATACTTTGATGTTGAGTGTTTAGAGAGCTCTGCTAACCTCAGGATGAGGTGGAACAAGACTCTTAATCTCACAAACAGCAGGATGGGAGTGTGATATGGCCGCCATTTGTTTGGGCAAACTTTGATGTTTGCCCTGGCTGAGAGGAGATTTCCTCCTAAAGCTCATTCCTGCGGCTGCAATCGCACACTGTCACCAGCGGGAGTTGCCCTGAAAAATGGTTTTGCTGTAGTACAATGAAATTCTGTTTGGATAAAAATGTGCAGATGAGGACAGAACTGCTACATCCATCTATAATAATGATCCTTCTCGATCAAAGATCTTGTCTTGTGGTTTCTCATGGGAATAACTGCAGGAATTCTTTAAATCTTTATTGAAATGTTTGGGAGCAGTTTTTTAAACATCAAACGATCAAGATTAATTGTGAGTTATAATCCCTTGTCATTATGAGATTTGAGTTGATTGTGTTCTTTTCGCACACTTGTGATTCTGTTTGTGTGGAGGACTCTTAATGACAGCAACGTTGTGTTATTTACTGTAAAAATAAACCCTGCCCAGAAAACAAACAACAACAAAAAATGCAAAAAAACTCAAAAGCTTACAATGGCAATAGTGCCCCCTTAGTTAGTGTAAGAGTGAAAAATGTGGTTTTGGCCAGAAATGTAATTATTTGGCCAATTGTGTGATAGGTGTGTTGCTGTGTTAAGAGTTTTGAAAAAGTACTTTTTAGTATTGGTAAACGCTTGTTAGCAATTGTGAAAAACTGTAAAAGGTAAAACCTTCAATTGTGAAGTGTCACAGTGAGTTCTGTGATTGTCAGTTTACGGCTTTTCACTGTAAATTGTGAGATGATTTGTTCTTTTTTACTTATAAAAACTTTTAAAAATATTTTACTGTAAAATTTCTTGGAATGTAAGGTTAGATCTATTACAGTCTCCCCTTGTATATAGTAAAGGAACTTACTGTTAACCAATTAAATCAGTTAATCAGTTAACCAGTATAATCTTTTACAGTTAAAATCACTATAATTTTCTACAGTGCTCCTGTGTGTTTGTCTCTTTATGGCTGCAGTGATTAGAGGGGTCTGTGATGATTATGAGCTGGACTTTGCAGCATTTTATGCATGTATCGGCCTGTGGAACAGCCTCTTCCTCATCATGGGAGGAATCTTCAACCTCAGCCTGCTTGTTAAGCTTTTCAAAAGGTCAGACACACACCTACAAATATACATACTCATGCAGATGCCACTGCTTGAAGACTGAAATGTTTTTGTTGATGTTTTTGACCCACAGGTCGATAGAGGAGGTGATAGCTTTGTTCATCTCCATTGCTTTTGTAGCAGACGCAGTTAAGGGCACTGTCAAGAGTGAGTGCTATACATACACGCATACATATACACAGCCAAACCTTTTGAAATCATCCGGATTTCTGTGTGAATGATTCTTAGATTACAGTCTGATCTTCATAAGAAATATAGGGAAACTGGGGCTAATTGTCACACTGTAAAATAAAGACATTTAACGTTTTACACTGTTACTGTCCAGGAAAAATCTCCCGCTGCTTCCATTCCATTGCATATAGAAAAATAAAAATTAATCGTACTCTACAAAAAATGCTATAGTCCACAACATATTCTAGTATAAATATGTCAACTTCTACTGGCCTTAAACACACACAGACAAACAATTTCGCAGTTCAATGTCTTTATTGAACAAACGTGTTGAAGAATCAAGATAACCTCTACTATAATGACCTCTTGAAAAGAAGGTAATTGGACTCAGCTGTGGGTTTGACCTGCTATGCTCAATGGAAAGCAGCATGTTGCTTGTTTCTTCCCAAACAATTGTGCTCAAGTGAAATCTAGTCTGATCAAAAGGGACTTCAGAAAACCTCATAAGAACTCATAAAACTCAAGGTTTGTAAGGGATTTGGAAGATTTATGCCTACTGTCAGGTAGATAAAGTCAGATACAGTAAAGCCAGTCTAATGTGTGCTGAAACAGCTTCAATAAATGCAAAACAAATGTAATTTGCCTGTAAAAAAATAAGCATAACTGCTGTATTACAAATATCAATTTCAAAAGGACCTTTAAAGAGTTGACACTGAACCAGATATGGTTACTTTAAAAATATGTACAAATGACTTATTACTAAGTGCCCCTATTATGCTTTTTAGAATATTACCTTCCATGCAGTGTGTAATATAGCTGTCTGTGAATGTAAAATGTCTGCAAAGTTTTAAAGTGCACGACTAATAAAATTATTTTCACCTTAAAGAAAATAAAAAAATTCTGAACTGCTGAAACGAGTCGTCAGCAATTCCACTCTCACTTCCTGTTACTTGTAACAAATTTGCATAATGCCAGCCTGTGGTTTTCATTGGCTGCTCGTGAACAATGTTTACTTTGACCCGGCCTCAAACACTGTAGTTGTAGCTGAGGCCTGGAAGAGTTTAGTTCATGTTGTCGACATGTCGAGAAGATGCTGTTTTCTGAGCTGCGAATCCACTTTGCATTCTCTTTAAAAGGATGAGGACTCGCTCTGGAATTGATACGGAAAAACCAATGCCTTCATTCGGATCACTGTGTATCAAGTGCTGAGAAAGCCTCCGGAGCTGAAATTCAGATATGATAATAGGCGTTTAGTTTTAAACACATGCACAAGTGTATGACCAATCAAAGCAGAGAATGCTCGCGGTAAGGGGGGGTTTAGAGAGACTGAGATAACTTGCTTAAAACAAAACATACTTGTCTTACCAGGAATATAAAAAAATAAACAATAAAACATATATAGGATTAAATTAAATTCAAATAAACATTTAAAAGTATTAATAGGTCATCAAAATGTAAAATAATTATTTACATATTTTTTCAACTTAATGAATTGGCTTGTCAACTGTATTAAGTTTGACGCAAGACCAGTGTTGCATTTTGAGAGAAGTGTAATTTGCACATGTGATAGCTGAAGCAAGATCAGACATGACGTGTTCTGAATCATTGGAAAACAACCTGGAACAAAAAACAAACTAACAAACAAACAGCTAAGACACTATTCATTTTCAATGTGAGTTTTTTAAAATACTTTAAATAAATGTTAAGAACACAAAACTCCTAATACCATTGCCAGAACCTCATTGTGGGCCGGGTATAATGATGTGGGACTGTTTTGCTGCCTCAGGGTCCGGACGACTTGGAGTCACTGAGGAACCAACAAATTCCAAGTTATATCAGGAGCAGAATGTCAGAGCGTCTGTTTGTGATCTAAAACTCAAAAGAAGTTGGATCATGCAACATGACAATGATCCAAAGCACAGGAGTCAATCAACAACAGAACGCTTCAAACAAAAGACATTCAGCACTTCACAATGGCCAAATTAGAGGCCTGACCCCACTTCCATTGAAATGTTCTGCTGTGATGTGAAACAGGCAGTTCAAGAAAGACATCCCAAAAATGTGCATGAACCGAAACAATGCTCATGTGTTATCAGCAGAAAGCATTGGTTGATATTATTGGCAGTAAACAAGATTCCACAAAAATTCCATCAGTAATCTCGATTGTTTAAACCAATTATTCAATAAAGATGTGGCGCAGGAGAAATGTTACATTTTGGAAGGCGTTCAAAACGTTTACACAATACATACACCAAACTTAAAAGATTATTTTAGACTGACATATATTGTACTTTTTTAGGCAGTCTTACCAGTACAATAGTACCCTTTTATGTTAGAAAGATAAAATAATATTTAAAAAATAATAATTTACGTTTAAATGGTTTCAGTTGTCAATATTTAAGATAATTAAGATTTAATGTGTATTTGTGATTAAAATTCTTTGACATGTATCCAGTATCGCATCAGAAATTAGTGATGGAAATGCCAAATTTCAAATTAAAATCCCTTAATTCGCAAAAAGTCATTCATGCTGACACTTTTAAAAATATGACATATGTAAATTATTACATATGCTGTACTTTTAAGCATTCTTTCCATTACAATAGCACATTTTTATTTTAGAAAAATAATATAAAATAATACTAAATGAATGTGTTTTAATAATTTCAATTATTAATAATTAGAATTTTCTGCATTTTAACATTTATGGAAGGATTTGTAGTAGAGTGAAAGTATTTTTACTAGTTTGGCATCTGTATCACTTGTTTGACTTGAGAGAGGTGTGATAAGTGATGGCTTATTGTTTAAACCAATTGTTTAACAAATATGTGGCACAGTAAAAATGTTACACTGAGAAAGTCGTTCATTTTGACGATTCAAAAACATTCACACAATGCATACAGTTAGCGTTAATTTTAAACCTACATATACTGTATATTCATTTTGACCTATTCTTACAGTATATAAATAGTAATACCTTATCTTGGCATCTCCTTAACAGTCTTTCAAGAGTACTATCATGCTCCCACTTTGGCCAATGGGAGTGCGGCAGAGCTGAATCGCATCAGTGGAAGTGTACATTTAGGGGAATTGAACCTGACTGAGGCAGGGTCTGTGTCCCTCCCAGAATCCTTCATTCTGTGCACACGGGCACGGCCACTACTCTGTCTCCTCCTCATGATGGGCACACTGTGGGTGGGATACACACTGTACCAGTTCAGGAGGAGGTGAGAATCTCTTCTTGTCTCTCACTCACACACACACACACTGAGTATTTTAAAGAGTGATAGAAGACTGTTTTGACACCCCCATCTTTCCATTTATTCCTGGCAGTCCGTTTCTGCATGTGAAGATGAGAGAGATTCTGTCCGACTGTGCTCTGCCTATCTCAGTGCTTGTCTTCTCTTATGTGGGATCATACGTTTTCAACGACATTTCCTGTGAGTCATGTGACAATATTTGTCTTCATGTTGCACACACATTGACACTAAGGTACACATTTCTTCAAGACAGTTTTCAAATAACAGGAAATCTAGTTTTTGTTCTACACGGTTTAATTTCTCCAGAATACTAAACTGATCTTTTTTTCTGGTATTAGCAAGCAGTTTGGGTTTGTTTTTGCTATTGTTATTTTTTATTTGCAATTAAACATTTTTAGAATTTTATTTTATTTGATTTTATTCTCATTTCCCTAATATTTATTATTAGTGTTTTTTTACATGAAACATTATTCTTTATTTTATTTATATTATATTATTTTTATTTCACATTTCACAGTTTTTGCTATTATTATTTTTTATTTGACAAAACCTTAATTATATAATTTATTTTAGATAATTTTTTGTATTATTTGCATTATATTATTTCACATTTAATCATTATTAATCATCCATGTTTTTGCTATTATTATTATTATTTATAAATAATGTTATATGCATTACATTATTTCACTAATAGTCAATATTAGTGTTTTTGTTTTGATCATGATAATAGTATTTAATAAAGGTAAAGTAAGTGAGCTTATTCAGGGTATAATTTAAGCAGAGAAAAAACGAAACATTCATAATGATAAAACTGCTTTATTATGTAAATGTCTTTAATCATGTTGAGAGATTATCTTCAACATGTCAAAATGCAGCATTTAAGCAGCAATTTTAAATGAGATGCAAAAAGCAGAGAAGATTTAGTACTGAGAATCAGTTAAAATTTTGGCTCAGTTTGTCAAGCCAGGAAGGCTTGCCAAAACATACGGCCCTACCAACACTTAGACACACACACACTGCCTGTACGCTTCCTCTCTACAGCCAGCACGTTACAGCAAAGCCACTCCACTCCGACTAGCACTACATTATTCCTCCAACTCCTCTGTCATATGTTTGGTGTGGGAGTTTAACTTGGTTATCAGAGTGAGATTTTACTTCTTACCTCAGGCTCTTTAAATGTTCACTCAGCGTTCCAATGCTGCAGTCAAGAGGCTCATATTGAAAATTAGATCAAAGCAGAAACTGCTGGGAAATGGCCAAAAAATCCAAAACGTATATATGTACAGTATGAAAGCTTGTTTCCTCTACAAAATAAAAAATGAAAAAGGTAATTGCGACTTTTTATCTCACAATTCAGACTTTTTTTCTCATAATTGCATGATATAAACTCGCAATTGTGAGTTATAAAGTCAGAATTGCGAGATATAAACTCCCAATATCGAGTTATAAAGTCAGAATCGCGAGATATAAACTCACAATTCCGAGAAAAAAAGTCAGTCAAATTCCTCAGAATTGGACTTTTTAACTCGCAATTGCGAGAAAATCCCCTGATTCCTCAAATTGATTTGTATTTTATCCCACATTGTGCTTGAGGACAAAATAATCACCTGGTAGCAATTTTAAACAATAAAGCCACAAGCTAAATAAAGCAAGGTACACTTCTTACACACACCTTCCTATGAACATATTCAGTGTTACTATAATTTTGTTGTCCTGTAAAGTCAGAGATTCTTATCATGCTACTGTGAATGTTCCTAAATATAGTTCCTATCATAACTTGTGTTAAATGTAGGATTTTAATTAAATGTGGTCAGTTTTTAACCTAAACCAATATTCCAACAACAAATTATGCTACCTGAAATGTATAAAATGCTATAGTGCTTTGGTTAACTTGGGTTGTGCCCTTTTTTTGTTGCAGTTTGTTCTTTGGCCATTTTTCACACATTTATTTTTTCAATAGAAATGCTTTTTCACTATAGTAAAATAAGGTCACTGATGGTGCTTTCACAGCGCAAATGATGAAAATCATAGTCGACTATTTAACAATTAGCCTACTGTAGATGTAATCACACTTTCCTAGAAGGTCTGGTTTTTGTTGGATGGTCTGTTATGGTGTGTGAGCTGAGGTTCACTGTGTTATGTGCTCTCTTCCAGTGCCGGTGTTTAACTTCCATGAAGGTCCAATGTTTCAAATAGCCCCGCTGGATAAGCTGTCTGGAGCAAGTGTTCTGAGTGCAATGGGTTTGGGCTTCCTCCTGTTTATCCTCATCTTCATCGACCAGAACATTGTAGTTTCTCTCACAAATGCACCCGAAAACAGGTTCATGTCTTTTGAAATTAGTTTAATTTATTTTTGAAACATCTCACCACTCATAAGTGGCTTCATTACAATGATTATTAAAATTAACCAAACATTAACCTAACCAGGCACAATGTGATAAAGTGACAACGACCTCTTTCATGTGTAGGAGTATTGAGCACTGGCAGTGATTTGTAGCGTCAAAGCGTCCTACAGCCATTTATTTTCAAAGAGCAACAAATGAGCAACAGCAACCAACTTTATCTTTATGCAAATTATCATTCATTTAGCTAAGGAAAACTTAAAACGGAAGGTGTTTCATTTGAACCTCTTTGATCGTGTCATCGTATCATTTACAAAATCTTAATTAAGAAATATTTACAATTTAAAATAAATGTTCACTATTTTAATATATTTTAAAATGTAATTTATTCCTGTGATGGCAAAGCAGATTTTCTGCAATGTTGAAAACTGTTATGCTTCTAAATATTTTTGTGACGCATTTTATTCAGGATTCGTTGATGAATAGAAAGTAGCATTTATTCTAAATTGTTTGTAACATTATAAATGTCTTTACTCTCACTTTTGATCAATTTAATGCATCCTTGATAATTAAAAGTATTCATTTCTTTCAAAAAAAACATACTGACCCCAAACTTTTAATTGGCAATTTATGTTATTTAAATGACACCCACCATGCACCTAGCTGCATATTAAACATCAAATATATTATGATTGGTCACTGCAAACTTGTCGCTTTGCACCTGGATAGGACACTGGGTCAGATTGTGCAGTCGTGACTGTGTGTGTGTGTGTGTGTGTGCCACAGGTTACTGAAGGGCACGGCATATCACTGGGACCTAACTCTGTCTGGCTTGATTAATATTTTGATGTCTGTGCTGGGCTTGCCGTGGATGCATGCTGCGTTCCCGCACTCTACTCTGCACGTCAGACAGCTGGCCATCGTGGAGGAAAGGGTGGAAGGAGGACACCTTTATGAGACGTGAGCACACACCACATCGACGAGCCACACGCTCACAAGCAATTACAATCACAATCAATCTGTGAAGCACAAACGTCATTATAGCAGTTATTGGCACAGTGTGCTTGGTTTTAAATGACGCCTTTGTGTGCGTTTGTGTGTGTGTAGTATAGTGAGTGTGAAGGAGACGCGAGTGACCTCGCTCGTGGCTAACATCCTGATAGGTGTGAGCTTGTTTCTGCTGCCGGTGCCCCTGCAGTGGATTCCTAAGCCTGTGCTTTATGGGCTATTCCTCTACATCGCTCTCACCTCCATTGACGGCAATCAAATGTGCGACCGCATGGCTCTGCTACTCAAAGAACAAGTGAGTGTGTGTGTGTGTGTGTGTGTCTTCGATGAAAACAAAGGCAAATAAAAGTCATAGGTGTTGTACAAGTAAGAACACAGAAGAGAGCGGTGCATCCGCTGTGCAAATAAAACAACAGAGCGCCCTCTACTTGTCATGGTCAGAAATGACTGTCTCCATTGATGCATTTTGTGGTTATTAACACCTGGTCGTTTTGTTCATTTTTACTGAGCCAATCGTAAATGGTGGCTTTAAATCTGTGTAAATGCCAGGGATGGTCAAAATGTTTCATAATCAAATAGTTGGTGGGATTTTTATTTCACAAACTATAAAACGATTCAAAACAAAAGATCCAATAAAGATTGGCACAAAACCACTTATTCACATCCTGCAAGCAGAATATTTTAGTGTAACATGAGTTTTTGGGCTCCAGTTGTTTGCTAAAACTATTTTTATTAATTATTAATCAACTATTAAGTTAATGTAAGTTTAAGCATAACACTATATAATATAATTAACTAGTTGACCTCACTAACCGACTAGGTGATTGTTGGACAATTAGTCAACCATCCTGGCACATCCCTAGTAAATGGTGGTTCTTATGTCTTGGGTGAACACCTAGGCTGAATTTATTAGATCAAAAATATAGTAAAAAAACATTGTGAAATATTATTACAGTTTAAAATAACTATTTTCTCTTTGAATATTTTTTAAACTGTTAATTATTCCTGTGATGTCAAAGCTGAATTTTCAGCAGCCATTCTTCAGTGTCACATGATCCTAATATGCTGATTTCCTCCTTAAGAAACATTTATTCTTATTCTTCTTATGTTGAAATCAGTTGTGCTGCTTTATATTTTTGTGGAAGCCATGCTAAATGTTTTCAGGATTTTTGATGTATGGAAAGTTCAAAAGATTGTGAAAATGAAATGTGAAAATACAAATCTTTTGTCTTTACTGTCACTTTTGATTCATTTAATGCATCCTTGCTGAATAGATGTATTAATTTCTTTCAAAAGAACTTTTGAACAGTTACTTGTCGCCCTCACTTATCGACTAGTTGGTTGTTGGACTTTTAGTCAACTATCCTGGCACATCCTTAGTAAATGGTTATTCCGGCCACATACTGTATGCCATTTTTTCTCTCCCAAACAGAACTATATGCCAATCCACACATGTGCAAATGATCATAGATGAGACTGTAGCAACCACAAAACTGAAATACTAATTGCCATATGGGGGAAAATTTCACTGCTGGGCATTGGCATCATCACAGATGTGATCTCCATTATGTATGCATATAGCCCTGATTTAGATGTGATTTATATTTGTATTGTGGAGACACATGTAAGTGAAATGTCCATACATTAATGGATCTTAGTCCTATCAACTTCTCTTTCTTTGTCACTCAATTGCCCTTTACTCTTTCTCAGACATCCTACCCGCCAACCCACTACATCCGCAAGGTGCCGCAGAGAAAGATCCATTACTTCACTTTCCTTCAGATGGTGCAGCTGCTTTTCCTCTGTGCGTTTGGGATGTACCCTCTCCCGTATATGAAGATGATCTTTCCTCTGCTAATGTTTATCCTCATACCCATCAGGTGAGTTCTGAAATGCCTCCAACTCTCAAGTCACAAACTCCTGTCTCTCTGTGTTGTGTGTGT
Source organism: Gila orcuttii (assembly GCA_026230005.1). Lineage (NCBI taxonomy): Eukaryota > Metazoa > Chordata > Actinopteri > Cypriniformes > Leuciscidae > Gila > Gila orcuttii. The sequence goes on along the minus strand of JAPDVR010000019.1, from coordinate 10,261,014 downwards.
ATTGCTAGGCACGTGCATGTGTAATAAATTGTGTTTACTAGGGCTGCAACTAACGATTATTTTGATAATCGATTAATCGGACGATTATTTTTTCGATTAATCGGATACAGTTTTTTTTTTTTTATTAGATTTTTTGTTTATTATAATTAAATAAAACCTTAAATCAGGGTATTCATGTGTAAAAGTGTACTTTAAAAAGTGCAAAAGCCACACATTGAGGTTTACTAATATAATCTTTATTTTTGACATTTTAAACCTTAATATATTGATAATTTAAATATAGAAAGACTGAAAACAAACGTGTGATTGTAGTAGAGCCGCAGTAGATCGCGTTTGAAAAACAATTAAAACTTAATAGTAGACAAATGCTATAAAAAGAAAACGGAATGGAGGTACACAGCAAGCTAACAGGCTTGATTAAAAAGACAATGCATTTCATTTTCACATTCGCTGAAAACCACTGACTACAGTGACTAAAAAAAAAAAATATTTTACTGCTGCTGTTATTAACTGCCTTTATATTTAGTGCTTCACTTTGTAAACACCGTTTTAATTTAACCTATTTCTGCGCTAGCGCTATTTTAATCCATCACTTATGTTGCGAGCGAACTGATTGCGCAACCTGATGCTCGAGACAAAATAGATCTAGTGTGACTGTTCCGAAGTTAGTAAACAAAGCTGTTTACACAGTAGCATTGTTTTCTCAGATCAGATAGCTATCGGATCGTGAAAAGACCAGGTGTAAAAGCCCTTCTAAACGCGCTCAAACCACTTCAGGAGGAGATCTGAGACTCCATACGAAACTGGAAAAGTGTAAATGCATCTAGCCTAGTTGTTGAAACCACATGTGTACATTTTACTCCTCCCAAAAATGCTAAAAAAAATAAACATGTGAGAGTGTGTTATAGGCAATGTAATGTTATAGCCGGATATGACGACGCTACTGCAACACGCATTACCGCAGATGAGCGATCTATTCATCAAGCCAACGAGCAAACTATCGCAAATCAAAGTGAAAGTAAGTCGCAGACGCTTGACGCACAATCACCATCATTAAAAGTAAAGAAACGAAATGATCTTACCAGTGCTGTTGCCGCTCTCTCTTATTGCGGTGTTTGATTTTGATTTTAACTGCTAATCAATAAAATGCAGCTCATATCTGTTGCTTTCGGTGACGTGAACTCCATTAAATCTGCATATAGCGCGGGAATTGAAGAGCGAAAACACATTTATGTGACCAGGTGTAAATGGAATCGTTTTGATAAATCAGAGCTATCCGATCTGAGAAAACGCATGAAGTGGCCAGGTGTAAACAGCCCCGGCTTGGGGTGCACACTTTTTTTCTGCCGTCGATTGATCTGTAGGTACTCACTGCCATTTCGCGATCGACTGTGTTGTCATGAAAGTGACGTCATCAGTAAACGCTCCCCGTGACGTAAGCAGACCAACTAATCGATAATGACATTCGTTGACAACGATTTTCATAATCGATTATTATCGATTTTATCGATTAGTTGTTGCAGCCCTAGTGTTTACTAAAGGTCATACGACAGAATGATGAATGAAAGGAAAGGAAAAATCTTTAATAGTTATTGTAAATGTACTCGCGTTAGTTTCATATGGTTTTGAAAAACTTTTATACCATTGTCAAGAATTATTTAAATTGAATGACTTTAATGTCATGTAGTACAACTTTCACGTAAAAACGAATAACATATTTTCCATTGTTAGAGAGCTTATTGAATGTAGCAATAAAATACCTTATTGAATGTCATTTTTACAACATTTCAAATTGTAAAACATTGTTTAAAACATTTCAACCCCTCAGTTCTCGTCATCTTGGAAAAGCCAAGCCAATGTTGATTCTTGTTTTATTACGAGCTCTGTCTCATTCTCTTTTTGATAGTAAGCTAGTAAGAGCTGTTCAGGTAGGCCTCAAGAGGCGCTCTAGTGACTGACACTAGAGGCTGCGTCTTTATCGTCCTTGTTAGCACGCCCACCACCCACGCCGATTCGAATCCTGCTCGGATATATATGATATCACCATACTTAAAATTTATATTAACATACTTTGAATTGTGTCTCTGCATCAGGAACTGTCTACTACCCAGGATCATTGAGGCTAAGTACCTGGACATTATGGATGCACAGCGCATGTGAACGCATGCACACTGAGCCTCTGAGCAATTGGACTCTGGGAATTGTATTTCTGAAATGCAAAACTCTGGGAGGAAAAACAAACTGATTCTAGTGTTTAACAGCAGGCATTCTGGTGAAGCACTGAACGAGTAATAGAGTAATAGAACGTAAGATTAGAAAAGAAGGATATTTGAAGACAGAACAAGAGAGGGGGAAGATGAGCTGCCTGTTCAAGACAGAGTAGAAAGACAGACCGCTGTCTGACTATTGACCTCGGTCAGTCATTGCTTCTCTCATGATCTGAATAGTACACCAAAGCCCCCTCCCCCCTCTCTAGTCTATTCTAATGTATCCATGCATCACAGGGATCAAACACTTGTTTTAGAAGACGTAGGAAACCATCACATTTATTCTCAACAATTGTGCCATGACTAATTTACACGAGTGTTCTCTCCATCTCCGATCATAGTGTTTTTGGACACAAACACAGCTGGTTTTTGAACAAGAGACTGAACTGAATCTGTAGCAATACCTCTTAATGCTGAACACTGACTCGCTCGCACGCTCACCCAGCGCACAAACTCTCATACGTCAAGTAAAAAAAAGCTGTCGATCGCAGATTTTCCAGTGCATTTTGGTACATATCAGCGCAAATAAGTAATAATGTCATGAGCATGGACCAAAACAATACACTAACCATATTAGGAAACTGTCTCATAGCAATACAGCGGATTATTAGAGGCTATCAATATTTTAGAGTTTTCTAAAGAGAGTTTACTTTCGAGGTAATAGACTTCTAGTTTGGATACCCACTGATGTGTTGAGAAGTTGAGAATGTATCCTAAGCGCTGGGGTTTCAGGGAAAAGGAGAAAAACAAGCAGCATTTCTGTGGACCTTACTCACTGCTGAATGGACTCTGACTTTTAAGCTTTGCACAACACAAGACACCACGACTGTGTACCTTCCTCAGTCTCTCTCTCACACACACACACACACACACACACACACACACACACACACACACACACACACACACACACAGAGGCATGATTATAAACAATGCCAAAAAAAACGGCACTTACTTAAATGCACACGATCATGTCCGTCCATCTCACAATATATTTAAAACAGAGAAAGCATGCCTTTTATAAGACATTGAAACTTTTGATTTGTATTAGTATTACGTAATTTGTGTTATTATTAAAAGCAACTAGAAATAATGGTCAAATGAAGGTATAGTTCCATTATATCCTTACTTCATAGTTGTTTATAGTTGTTTGCGTCTTTCTGAATAAAACCCTCTTAGAGATCCCAAGAAATTGGAAGATGCAGATATCTTTGATTATTTTGACCCATCGAACAACATTACATTCCCAAAATAGACGCTGTAAATGAAGGCGCACAAAGAAAGAAAGACATGGTTTGATTAACTGTGGGCAAAAAAGTGAGCACCTGTGCACTTAATCATTGGCAATGTGAGATTAGAGAAAGCAGAGAATCAGACTAGACATGGAGAGCTTTAAGCTTCAGAAAGAGATTAGGCGTACTATTGAAGAAGATTGTTTCTCTTGAAGATCTCGCAGCACTTGCGTAATCAGCATTCCCATTTCTTGCTCTCTATCTTCCCTGTAACCGTATCATAGTTATTCTCCTTGAGTCCAGACCTCTGGTGTAAAAACAACTTCCCTTCAGTAATCCTGTTTGTCATTGGACATCTCTCAGTATTTACTGTAATATTGAAGTATTCAACTTTAATTTGTGGTCGCTCACACCTGGGTTGGATATGTTGACGAGTTTTGTTCTGTGCTGTCTAAATATTGTTTTGGATTTTTTTATTTTCTAATCATGAATGTATAATGTGTAGATTTTTATAAAGCACATAAAAATATTCATTGTCAAATCGATTTTGTCAAACAGATAAGCTAAATTTGTAAACTGCAATATGTAAAAACTAAGGTAAATAAGAGACATGTTTATTGGAAGAATGGTGTGGGTTTAATAGGGGTATGCTATACACTGAAATCTAGATCATTTCAAGCTGATTGCCAAATAAAGAGATATATTGATACCCACCTGTTTCAGCGCTCCTCTGTTTTCTATTTATGTTGGCTACAGTTCATTTTCATTACTAAATGTCAATGTTTTTTTTTTAGAAACATAGTCAAACTGATCTAATCATGTCACTAGTCTCTAGTTTGTTCTTACTAAAAATACCACAATATTTTAGATGTTGTAAATCTGGTAATTTTGTAATGTATGCATTAACTGCCCTCTAATGGTCATGTTAAGTGATGTTAACGTTATATAGATCATAGATGGGAAGCCTGACTCAATAATAATAATAATAATAAGGAGAACAAGTTATTTAAAATGTTATCTCTCGGCTGGATGTTTTATGGTTTAAAAACAGGTTTTTTGTATGTGTTTAAAAAGATAGATAGATAGATAGATAGATGGATAGACCACCAATAGTTGTAAACATCTCTACATGTAATTTGTGATAGTTATTTAAGTAGTCAACTACTCGTCTCATCAGTCAAATCCTCAGTTCTAAATGCTTTTTTCTTGAATAAATAGTTTTTATCTTGAATATAGTTAAAGTAATAGTTCACCCAAAAATGATTTCAAATATAACATTCCTCAACTCACACATCAGTTGTGGTAAACAGAAGGTCAATCATGTTCGCTTGACATGCGTGAACCAATTCATTCTCATGTGCTGCACAGCACAATTGGTTCCAAGGGGTTTGTTCTCCAGCATCAAGCAGGTTGGGTTGACCTTCTGTTTATGTTCACTGATCAATGTTTATATGTGAATAAAAGCCTAAATTAAAAATGTTCATCATATAAAGCGATCAAGTCTCTTCAGAAAATTTTAACTAAACGCTCAATTGATGATTAGTTTTACTATCTTTTTATGAACTATCCATTTTTGAAGCATCAAAATGGTAGTTGCATAGCTGTAGTATTGGTCTATGGAGAGACAGAAAGCTCTTCTATTATATAAAAAATATCTTAATTTGTGTTCCGAAGCCCTTAAAAAACAAAAGTCTTACGGGTTTGGAACGATAAGGGTGAGTAAATTATGATAGAATTTTCATTTTTTGGTGAACTATCCCTTTAAAGGGGAAATGAAGCAGTCAGTCAAGTTTAAATGATTTACAAGATGGATGTCCACTATAATCAAAAATTATATAAGAAACATGACAAATTTTAACATATAAAAGAAACACCGTTATATCTTTCGCGGCAAGGGCGCCGCCATTGTGCAGTATTATAACTGGTGACGTCACGGGGTTGGTTTGCTCTGTGCTGAGTTCAGTAACATACAGTGAAAGATGCATGTAAGCAGGTCGAACCAGCGAACAACTAACGTTAGGTACAGTCATTGTTAGCTAACAGCTGTAAGCATGAACTAGCTAACGCTAACTTAGTGTTTAGCTAGTGAACTTTATTAGTACCAGACAAAAAGACGACGTCTAACGTTAACAAACTGCACATGGAAACATTGTTCGCGATGTCTGCCATCATATTCCTGTCTCTTGTCAACAGCATGGTTGCAATACATGGTCAAGATCAGCGTCTTGACAGCAGATGGATCGTGATATCGTGGCGTAATAATCTGTTTGATTGTAATGTAGGCTATTAGTTACCTGAATGAAATGAAATCGAATGTATCGTCCTATGGAATCATTCATTCACAGACAGCATACGAAGATGTTCAACTAATAAAGATCTTCATCGCTGGCAAACAATATAGATTTGCAGATTTGTTTTCACTAGACTATAGGTAGGTCCATGGCGACTTCATCCAACGCTCTTGATGTTCTTAAATCTTCCTGTTACGACTCCGAGTCGAGTGTGAATTGAAAGCGCTTCAATTCAGTGCGTGCAGGAAACCGAACAGATCATTCAAACTGATTCGCGAACCGATTTAGACAGATCTCCCAAATCTCGTTATATGCAGGACCATACAAATGATGGTGTATTAGGTGTAGCTCATACCTGTCAACACTACCGTTTTCCCCAGGAGTCTCTCACATCCATCTCCCGCCCCCTTCCCGTTTTGTTATTTCTCCCGTCAAATTCCCGTAATTTGTATGGCCCAAATCTCGTTATATGCAGGGATGCAAACGGCGCACTTTATTTTAATGCAAACATATAAATGCGAATGAGTTTTCCAAGCGCGCTGTATCTTTTTTATGGGCATGATGAGCGATGCTCAATTTACAAATGAATCACTCTTTTTTTTTTTTTCGATTCTGTTCAAAGACTTCATCAAACATGTTGGCAGGTCTGTCTAAATCGGTTCGCGAATCAGTTTGAATGATCTGTTCGTTTTCCTGCGCGCACTGAATCACTGAAGCGCTTTCAATTCACACTCGACTCGGAGTCGTAACAGGAAGATTCGTATGCTGTCTGTGAATGAATTATTCCATAGGACGATACATTCGATTTCATTTCATTCAGGTAATACATTTTACAACCAAACAGATTTTACGCCACGATATCACGATCCATCTGCTGTCAAGACGCTGATCTTGACCATGTATTGCAACCATGGTGTTGACAAGAGACAGGAATATGATGTTAGACATCGCGAACAATGTTTCCATGTGCAGTTTGTTAACTTTAGACGTCGTATTTTTGTCTGGTACTAATAAAGTTCACTAGCTAAACACTAAGTTAGCGTTAGCTAGTTCATGCTTACAACTGTTTGCTAACAATGACTGTACCTAACGTTAGTTGTTCGCTGGTTCGACCAGCTTACATGCATCTTTCACTGTATTTTACTGAACTCAGCACAGTCCAAACAAACCCCGTGACGTCACAGGTTATAATACTGCACAATGGCGACGCCCTTGCCCCGAAAGATATAACGGTGTTTCTCTTATATGTTAACATTTGTCATGTTTCTTATATAATTTTTGATTATAGTGGACATCCATCTTGTAAATCATGTAAACTTGACTGACTGCTTCATTTCCCCTTTAAGAACGGGTTTGCGCAACCGATTCGTTTAAAAGATCCGACTCAAAAGAACGATTCGTTCCAGAATCGGACATAGCTAACTTACTGTATTTCTGCTCTGCTATTGGATCCAAGAAAACACGCCTGTTATGAAAACACCCGAACTCGTAATTATCTGACAGGTGTTATTTTGACAAAAAAAATTGAGCATCCTTTAATATATTGTTTACTGTCCTTTCTGTTTCGGTTCTGCGCGTACATGTATACAAGTGTGGTAAGTATTTTATTGTTGTGATCGTGGACGCGCTGTGTGATGAGGCCGCAGAGGTGGGCTGAGTTTGCAGTGATCAGTAGCAGATCACTCCTCCTCTTTCTGTCGGGGGGAAAACACGTGTGTACCAGCAGCAGCAGGCGGTACCACGGCACTCTCATGGCTGAAGAGGCAAAAAAACTGGCAGCTTATGCTGCTGTAGACAACCACATACAGGTAAGACTGTGTATTTACCTTCGCTGTGACCCATGTTCACCAGTTTGTCAGTATAACTGGCTGAATGGGCGCAATAAACACTTTAGGAGGCGTGACGAGACACGATGCATATCGATTTATCTAGCGTTTCAGTTACTCTCGCATCAATAGACCTGCAGTTCACGTGTTTTACATTTACTATGACGAACTTTATGTGCTTTAACAGTCACAATTTGTAGTGAGTATCCCTTTTGACACTAGCTGCAATCATGCTAGTTGACATGTTACATGTTACATTATAGTTAACTCAGCAAGAAAGTGAGTGTAACTCATGTGGCTTCAGTTAGGCACATATGTGATGATTTATGCAGAAGTAAAGTAAGCTAGGTGATATAAGGATGCTAAAGCAGCTCAAATTAAACCTTTAGAGATTAGCATGTTTGAAAATAGCTACGTGTTGTAACGTTAACTTTACAAAAAGTTCATAAATAGATTGTAAAAGTAATCCATGTTATTTGAGTGGTTTAACATTTGTCCAAATTTTCTGAAGAGGCTCGATCTCTTTATATGATAAACGGGTTCAAATTAGTAATTTATTAAAATATAAACATTGATCAGCGAACATAAACAGCTCCACCAAACTTGATTGACACGCGAGACTGTTTCCTGCAGAAGCTCAAACGTGCTGCGTAACATTAAAATATGGCTGCGACAATAAATCGATCAAATCGATTATTATCGACTTAGTCCTTATCAGTGTTGTGTTCCCTTAATGTGGGACTGCGTTTTGTATGGTTATGCTATAAAATGTATTTTTCTCTCAGAACAATCAGGTAGTTGGGGTGGGGAGTGGCTCAACTATAGTCTATGCTGTGGACAGGCTGGGTAAGACATTTAATCTAATATTATCCACTTATGCCTATATGATAATTACTAAAGGATGGTATTTTCTTTCTAGCTGAGAGGGTAAGAGAGGAGAAGCTGAACATTGTGTGTGTTCCCACGTCCTTCCAGGTCAGTATAACAGGTCTGTTGACAACAATCTTTAAACACTATTAAATACTTGTGTTATAATGTACTAATTTGAATTGTTGATCTAGGCCCGTCAGCTGATTCTGCAGCATGGTCTCCCTCTCTCTGATTTAGACAGACATCCTGAGGTGAGTTTGGGAGGGGGAGCTGGACCTCTCGTACAAAAATGACTGTACGAAAGTTGTACGAAATATGAAAGTTCAGGAATACAGCAGAACAGTTAAAAGATGATTAGACAACTTAACAGCTCAAATAACACCTGTTTAGAATTGAAGACTTTAGTATAGTCCTATACATTGGGCAGGCTGATTAATTGGATGAAATTTGACTTATAAGCGCACATTTGACTGAAGAAATTATCATTCCGCCTAGTGTCAGGCTTTGGCCTAAAACACTGTTCATGCTGCATGTCGACTACAAACAAAGAGGTTTTTCAGATTTTCCATCATGGCTTTCTTTGTATATTTCAATATTTTTTGCTGCCTTTAGCCACTCCCTATAGTGTGCTTCACTATCCTTCACTAGAAACCAAAAGTAACTCACTCTTGCTAAATGTTTACTCTTTGAATTCTTGCACCCGGGAATAATATTAGTCTACACCATTATGACTCAAAGTTTGCTAAGACTTATTTCCTACTAAAGCAAGGCGATATTTGACTCTGGTAGGCGTATCCATAGCAGACTGGTGAAAGTTGGAAGTTTTCCTACCTATTTGGCAAACGAGAAGATAACAGCCTTTTCTCTGTTTCCTCTAGTAAGGTAGCACCGATTTCAAAAAATGTTTTGTCTTTCTACTTGATAAGGAGCCAACTTTAATTGAAAGCCATTTTGCCAGCGGTGAAGTATGCTTTTAAATTTAACGAAAAACTTTTACATTTTCTCTCAATATTGTTAATTAGTTTTGGTAAGAACAATGGAGACCAAACAACACACATATATATATATATATATATTAACAAAATAAATAAATACAAAAAAGCCAGATGACATTATAAATAACATAAGTGCCTAAATAGAATACAGAGGAAGACGAATCATGTATACAAGGGGATAGAAAACAGAAAATTATAATTAAAAAAAAAATCTTTAAATTCTCTTGTCATGTAAATTTTGGAGAAATGGTATGCTTGCTTTCACAAATGTAACAAATAATGTCAATTGAGTTTAACTGAACACAGAACTAAATCTTCATATTCTAAATAAATTTTCAAACTTTCACTTTGAAATCTGCTGTTATGTTGATTTCAAATAAATGCTATTTCGGACAAATTATTTGATTTGAGTGCCCTAAAGAGTGTTTTTTTGGTGACTTCTAGCTGGATGTAGCAATTGACGGAGCTGATGAAGTTGATGCTGCTTTGACTCTGATTAAAGGAGGAGGGTGAGTTTGGAAAACCTGTTTAATTCAAGGATATTTTCCAATTCCTCTTCCATGTTCTTTTGTGAAACTCCTGAGGTGTCATCAGGTCTTGTGTCATGTCCTTCTTTTCCTCCTTCAAAACAGAGGATGCTTAACCCAGGAGAAGATTGTGGCTGGTTGTGCCAAACACTTCATTGTCATCGCAGACTATAGGTATGTATGTGGAGACGGGCTGATGCTTTTATCCAAAGCGACTTGCGTTGCAGTCAAGCTTTACACTTCATCAGTTCATGCATTTCCTGGGAATCCACCCATAGCGTCGTGCTGTTTGAGCTACAAAATTCAGTATATATTTAGCAGCCCATAATTACTACTGATCATGAGGTGCATGTAGTGAAGCTTTTAACAGAAGTCATGTGTCATTATAACTCAGCATGTGGTTGCTATAATTATGTAAGTGAGTCTTCTACTACACGTACAAACTAGAAGTTCAGATGTGTTCATGTGATGTCATTTTGTTTTTTGTGTGGGTAGAAAGGACTCAAAGGCTCTGGGGCAGCAGTGGAAGAAAGGGGTGCCGGTGGAGGTCATCCCCATGGCGTATGTGCCCGTGTCCAGAGCCATTGCCCGGCGCTTTGGAGGAGAGGCAGTGCTGAGGATGGCAGTCAGTAAAGCTGTAAGAAAGTCTTACTGATCGATCTTGAGTTACATTTGTTATGTACACTTTTGAGGGTTCTCTTTTGTTTATTTGCTATTACATTACATTAAGAAATTACAATGTCCTGCCCTAAAATATGAACTCCTCTTTATCTGAATTCATTTGAACTGCATCAACCCAAAGAGCTTAATTTACCATAGAAAAGAACTAAGGGTCTGTTCACTCTTGGCTGGTTGGTTTGATTAAAACGAAGTCTGGTGCGATTGCTCTGTTAGTGCGGTTCATTTGAATAAGTGTGAACCCTGCCATCCGAACTGGTGCACACCAAATAAGTGGACTGAGACACAACTTTTCAAGGGGTTTCATCCATAGACATCATATAGAGCTAGACGCCCTATTGGCCGCTGTGGCGCGAGAAATGCGGCCGCCATCTTAAACCGGTCATACTCCTATTTGCGTTGCATAGCAGCAGTAGATGCCAGAGCACTGTGCAGCATATTCCTGCTCAAATCGGCGGACCATCACTCGGATTACTTTTCACAAGTAAGATTTAACATTACCGTACTATTGGTTGTATTTTGTGAACAAAATATTCAATGTGTCCTGTATCGTAGCTATGTGTATGACCTTTGCAGCAAAAAACCCCGCGTGAAAATCAGTTCGGTATTCAGTGAGATATGATTAATTAAATGCGCTGACAACTCATTGCACCTGCCAAACAGATTACACTGAGCGGACCGGGTGACCGGTTTAAGATGGCGGCCCCACGGCTCGTCCGCCCAATAGGCAGTAGCGGTCGATAGGGCGTCTATCTATATGATGTCTATGGTTTCATCCACTTCCGAACAAACTGCCGTTTTGACTCTTAATAATTTTATAAACTCTTCACGAGTTCTCAGGTGGTAAAAACACCATCACATGTACACATACAATGAGCGCATTTAGCCCAGCACACAGCGCTGTTTGGGGTGTTGCAAAATATACATCATTTTTTTTTTTAAATCTTTAGGTCTGGAGTTCAAAATGACAGTGTGAACGCTAAGCAAACCAGGACTATATATAATATTTTCTGTTTTGGTCAGGACCAACAGAACCAAGAGAATCGAACTACAAGTGTGAATACAACCTTAGTCAACGCTTCTGTTGTAACTACCCAAGCATTGTCATTCATGACAGATGCGTGCCAGTCATCATATACAGGTCCTTCTCAAATAATTAGCATATTGTGATAAAGTTAATTATTTTCCATAATGTAATGATAAAAATTAAACTTTCATATATTTTAGATTCATTGCACACCAACTGAAATATTTCAGGTCTTTTATAGTTTTAATACTGATGATTTTGGCATACAGCTCATGAAAACCCAAAATTCCTATCTCAAAAAATTAGCATATTTCATCCGACCAATAAAAGAAGTGTTTTTAATACAAAAAAAGTCAACCTTCAAATAATTATGTTCAGTTATGCACTCAATACTTGGTCGGGAATCCTTTTGCAGAAATGACTGCTTCAATGCGGCGTGGCATGGAGGCAATCAGCCTGTGGCACTGCTGAGGTGTTATGGAGGCCCAGGATGCTTCGATAGCGGCCTTAAGCTCATCCAGAGTGTTGGGTCTTGCGTCTCTCAACTTTCTCTTCACAATATCCCACAGATTCTCTATGGGGTTCAGGTCAGGAGAGTTGGCAGGCCAATTGAGCACAGTAATACCATGGTCAGTAAACCATTTACCAGTGGTTTTGGCACTGTGAGCAGGTGCCAGGTCGTGCTGAAAAATGAAATCAGATGGAAGCATGAAGTGCTCCAAAATCTCCTGATAGCTAGCTGCATTGACCCTGCCCTTGATAAAACACAGTGGACCAACACCAGCAGCTGACATGGCACCCCAGACCATCACTGACTGTGGGTACTTGACACTGGACTTCAGGCATTTTGGCATTTCCTTCTCCCCAGTCTTCCTCAAGACTCTGGCACCTTGATTTCCGCAAAATTTGCTTTCATCCGAAAAAAGTACTTTGGACCACTGAGCAACAGTCCAGTGCTGCTTCTCTGTAGCCCAGGTCAGGCGCTTCTGCCGCTGTTTCTGGTTCAAAAGTGGCTTGACCTGGGGAATGCGGCACCTGTAGCCCATTTCCTGCACACGCCTGTGCACGGTGGCTCTGGATGTTTCTACTCCAGACTCAGTCCACTGCTTCCGCAGGTCCCCCAAGGTCTGGAATCGGTCCTTCTCCACAATCTTCCTCAGGGTCCGGTCATCTCTTCTCGTTGTGCAGCGTTTTTTGCCACACTTTTTCCTTCCCACAGACTTCCCACTGAGGTGCCTTGATACAGCACTCTCTGAACAAATTTAAAGATTTGTTCAGAAATTTCTTTCTGTGTCTTACCCTCTTGCTTGAGGGTGTCAATGATGGCCTTCTGGACAGCAGTCAGGTCGGCAGTCTTACCCATGATTGCGGTTTTGAGTAATGAAACAGGCTGGGAGTTTTTAAAAGCCTCAGGAATCTTTTGCAGGTGTTTAGAGTTAATTAGTTGATTCAGATGATTAGGTTAATAGCTCGTTTAGAGAACCTTTTCATAATATGCTATTTTTTTTAGATAGGAATTTTGGGTTTTCATGAGCTGTATGCCAAAATCATCAGTATTAAAACAATAAAAGACCTGAAATATTTCAGTTGGTGTGCAATGAATCTAAAATATATGAAAGTTTAATTTTGATCATTACATTATGGAAAATAATTAACTTTATCACAATATGCTATTTTTTTTAGAAGGACCTGTATATTACACAGTATACACACATTATGTGTCATGCTCCCTATCTTGACGTTTTTGGTAATGTGGTGTATTCATCTTGTGATTTGATTCCATTAAATTTAGGGTCCAGTGGTTACTGATAACAGCAACTTCATTCTGGATTGGAAATTTGAGCATGCTCAGAACTGGAAAGAGGTCAACACGGCCATTAAGATGATCCCAGGTGTGTACAGATGAACAGAATACCACTGTTCTTCAATCACCTTTCTTCTCTACATGCCAACTGTTCATGTTTAATTTTTTTTAAATGATTTTGAAAGAATTCTCTTGCTCACCAAGGCTGCATTTATTTGAAATATTAATTTAAAACAACTGTACGACCGTATTTATATCTATCTTGCCGGCCCCAAACCTTTGAAACGGTAGTGTATATATTCCTAAATACCACCAATGAATGTTGTCTCTTTTATGAAGGTGTGGTTGAGACGGGCTTGTTTGTGGGGATGGCTGAGCGAGTGTACTTCGGGATGGAGGACGGAAGTGTCAAGACTAGAGACCCTCCTGTCAACTGAGAAGATCCTTCCTCTGCTCTTGTGATAGACCAGCCTGCACACCTCAAGTTCCTATTCACATACGCAGACTCTGGCAGCTCTTTCCCTACAGGTTCTTTTTATTTTCTGGTACAGAAACCATCAGATGTCTGATCAGGACTGGTGTGTACACGAAATGGAGGATTTTACACATCAATGCAACATTAGGTCTTCTGGCCTTTCCTGTTTCTTCTCCCATATTTTCTGTCTGAAAAATTCTGCTAATGTAACCTGCAGTTACGGTCCTTACGTCTACTATGTCATTTTGCCTTCTGTGCTTCTTTCCATGTTCTACCGTGAATGTTGTATTGCATGGATGTCTATACACGCGCATTAATATAGTGGCCTACGTAAATGTATATTTTCACAAAGCATAGTTGCTAGCTTTACAAGAGTGATTTCTCAATCGCATCGAAATTGATCGTCAATACATTTTCTGTGGGTTTGTATGATCATTTTGAAACTGTTTTGGAGATTCTGGTAGATTTGCTAAGATGTTCCAACATGAAACCTCAAGTGAAACTTGTGGCCTTTTCTTGCACACAGTGGTTAGTTTAATTAATTGATCAATAATTTCAGAGCATTCTTCCCCTGGACAAAATAAATTTGAAGGGGTGAAATGCCACTCAGCTTTTGATATTGATTGTTTTTGTATATTTTTTTTCGATGTGCCTGTGGCCATCAGCACAGTGTTGTTGAGGGATGAAAGCAGCAGTGAGTTGGTGGCACAGCTGAAAGCCTTATCTTCTGTACATTTATTGACCACTCAGTTCTGTTAATGAAAACCTCACAGAGGTCACTGTGATTTTGGGGTATTGTACTTCTTCAAATACCAGCTTGTTTTACTCTCCCAATTGTAGTGTGATACTGAAGTTTTCAAATGTTGTGTTCCAGACTGAAAATCAATATTAAAACTGGACCAATCAATTATGAACTGTCATTTTTTTCTGACGTTTTACTAGATCAGTATGGCTCAGTCATGTATCAGGCCACAAGAGGGCGCCATATACATTACACAGCATAGTAGCCAACCCTCATGACTACAAGAAGTGAACGTAGTGAACTGAAATGCTGAAGTTGCCTAAATGTTTCTAAGCGTATTACTTTAAAAGTGCTAGTGTTAGTCTTTTAGTACAATCTGACAACGTGATGTAATGTGTACATTCATTTTTTAAACAAGGGAAAATGCACTTACTAAATTTTGTGCAAGGGATGAGCAGAGGTTTATTTTCCAATCAAAAAGCCCGGAAATGAAATTGTCAAACATGACTTCACTTTTTAGTCCGCAAAAACGGCCACGTCGTTATTTCCATTTTTATACTTTTTACCCAATCAGCTTCACTCAAAAATAAGTAGCAACGCCCCTCCGTTAGAAATCACTGTAGCGCTGATATTGATTGATAGCGTGTCAGACCAATGGATTAACTAGATTTCTTTCGCGGCTTCCGTAAACATACCAATGAAACAAGTTGGAGACAACACTAATATTTTATTGGCTAAAACTCTACGGTGTAGCCAATAATATGTCAGAGGACAGCCATACTTGCTTTGCTTTCGCTCTAGGTTGCCTTTCCTCTCGCCTATATTTCTGAGTGACAAGGAAAGCGCCCAATAGAATAAAGTGCATAAGAGTGGCGACACGTCAACAGACTGCACTGTTAAAGACAGTTGTAGGAAGCAATCAAAATCTGCTTAGTAGACGAGCAGTGAAGATTGACAAACGCTCACACCAATCAGCACACACTGCAGGGATTTACTTCCATTCGCAGCCAATGGGCGTTTGGATATGGGGCGGGGCCTAACGTTACCACGGCACGGCCAACGTCAAGTATAAAGGGAATAACATGGTGCTGTTGAGTGCATGTTTACGTTAAGAGAGGACAACAGAAAGATATCAAAAAGCCTTACGAATTTACTTGTAGAACGCGTTTTATAGTCTAGTTTTTAAAATTCACTTTGTAGTTTGGTATGTGATTGCCTAACTACTCATGTGCCACTTGTCCCAATGGAAAGGGGGTTTCAGTTTGGAAATGTGTGCATATCTCTGCTGCTGCTGCTTGTTCTGAGAACGTTAACGGTTACTTTGCAAAGTCAGTCTCTCTCAGAGAGAAAACTCGAAGTGGCCCCGACGCCAAACACCGAGGCGGCGGAACATGCTGCCGTTATGGAGCGGCCACTTGACAACGTCGGAGGAGCCCCGGGTTTCGGAGAAGTGACCGTAGAGGACGACGACTACGGCTCGACAGGAGAGAGCGAAGAGACGACTGGAGACAGCGACGCACACTTACACCAACACCGGAGGTAACGTTAGGCAGTTCCCCCGAGTTATAGCAGAAGTTTCCCGTTTGTCCGGGTGTGAAACACGTTCTTTAGGTTGTCACGTTGCTTTCTGACGTGTTATTCAACTTCAGTAAAGTTGTGAGCTGGAGTTCGTGATGGGCGGATGTTTGCAGCAGTCGACCTCTCCCTGCTGGTCCACTAGTAGAGGATACATAACGTACATATGTGCAAACATTTACACTACCAAATTAAATCCGCGTGACAGTTGCATCAATTCTTCCATTAATTTAGTCATTTGATCGACGCTGTCATTTATAACATTGGCCACTTGTGGGCAGTTAGCAAAAAATCCAATAAGTTATCATGGCATGGAGATACAGATGACTGACAGAACGCTTATCTCCCCTATCGCACTCAATGGATCGAGCTTATGTTTATGAACTTACTTGTTGGACTGCCTTATGTTAAACGCATAGAACTGTTTTTCCGGAGTTCTAAACTTGTTTTACTGCTATCACTCACAGCCTAAGGGGGACTAGTATGTCTAGGAAAAACTGCTGCAGTGTTTTGACTGTAGGCGTGCGATGCATGTCAGCCTGACGGAGACTGACTTAAATATTATTTGTAAACACACTTATAGAAGTTGAAAATGTTCAGTTTACGTTTGCATTAATGGAGACGTTTTGAGCTTTTCACATTAACAATGCCGTTTTATAGGTTTGTATGGGAAATATTTCTTCAGTCATTGGTTATCTATTTATACTACACTTATTACAGAGGAAGCCGGTGTCCATCAGTAGACTGCGGTCTATGGAGGCAGTGAACGCTGCGCTGACGCACATAAAACCGCTTCTCAGCGCGCGACTAAAGACGCGTCTCGTGCGCCCACCGCGCGCACCAACTTTCCGGATGTTTTGTTTTTGTTTGTGGCGGAAATTAATCGTCCTGTTCCGCCGACTGGCATATCAGTGTGTTACCGCATCCGAGCCATCTGCCACACCTTAGAAAGAATCAATGTCTACTAGGAGGATGGGGAGGTCATGTGATCTTGCTTTAAAAGTAATTCAAGATTAAATGTTTCAGGAGCTGTTTGTTTTGGTGCCCTAGTTACTTTTTTGAACCCCAAGTTCTGACCAACACCTTTTATGCTTTAAGGTGATTGTTTTTCCTCCTAGCATTTTTTTTTCTTTAGCTGAAGCTCAATTTGGTTTTGTGGAAATGTTTGTTCTGCAAATATGTCACAGGACCTGATAATATCCTGGAGAACACATGATCTGCTCCACTGCAGTAAAACAAAATTCTGTCACACCTTGCTTTACCATCTGCATGCTGTCACATCGATGTGTCGCACCCATTCATGGAGGATTTTTCTAAACAAGCACAAGTTGGCATGAACGGCGGCTCCTGATTTTTACAGGCTTTAGAAAAAATAAATTTGAAATAAGGAATTAATAATGAAGTACAGAGAACAGGTTGCAACCTGAAGATTCGTATAATATGAAAGGGAGCAAAAAACAAACAAACAAACAAAAAGACAACCTCACTTGAGTTACAGCGAGGAATTCCAGGGTGTAGATGGTTTGCCAGTTCTCAGAATCTTCTAAAACCTTTGAAGGCAAAAGGCGACTTGTTCTGTTACATCTGAAACTTCTGTATTTTCTGTTTTGACTTGTGTTTATGGTTATGTTCAGGAGGTGAAGCAGACACCTTTGACACTTAATCAATTAAACAAATATAACATTTGTACTGATTTCTTATATTCTGTTAATATTCTATTATATTGTTGAATTTTTTTTAATGAAATATCAAAAATAATATTATTTAATTTGAAAATTAAGTACTGTTGTTTTTTTTGCATTTATTTTAATGTTTTGTTTTTAAATATTATTTAAGGGGTTAGTTCACCCAAAAAGGAAAATTCTGTCTTCATTTACTTCTAAATATTGTTACACACACACACACACACACACATATATATATATATATATATATATATATATATATATATATATATATATATATATATATATATATAGGAACACAAAAGAAGATATTTTGAAGAATGCTGGTAACCTGGTGAGTAAATGATGACAGATTTCTCATCAGAACTATCTTTTAAAGGCTCACTGAAGTGCGTTGGAACATGCAGAATGTCAGTGTGTTGACGTAATTTCCACTGAAACAGGAAGACTGGGCGGGACATGTTGTACAGCTCCTCCCCTTTTTAAAAATAGCCAATAGCTATATCACAGCACAGCCGCTGAGCTCGGCAAATCCGCAATTGACAGTCGCAGTTTAAAAGATTTAATATGAAACTGTTACTAACAGTGAACATAATCATGCTGACAATGTGTAGTTTGAAAAGTGTGTAATTTGTTGGTCTATGGCACCGTTGTTATCTCTTCTATTAGTCAGTGCTGTTTCTAATGCCGAGTCTGTCTAACCGTTTCTCCTCATAATCTCCATATTGCTTTAAAATAAACAATTCTGTGTAGAATTCAAATGGGTCAGAGTCTGATACGTTTTGTGGTCTACGCTGACTCACGCATGTGATTTGCTCTGTGCCATTTTGTCTCTGGACCGGAACAGACTGTGTGCGGGGTTGCAACGGTTCATTCATGAAGTCGCGAAACCAGACTTCATTCACCCCAATGAAAAGCATATTTACACTGTCTGAATCGTTCCCTACCCCCTACAGTGCATTATGTGCCATTCACCATATAAAAAAATTGTAATTGATTTCACCTGCAGCTTCAGAGTATTTATAGTGTAGGGGGGCGCTTCAGATTCTAGAGAGCATTTGATTGGACAGAAAATCTGATGAGAAGCTGAAGTGCCGAGTGATGTCATCAAAATTGTTGACCCATATTGGCGGAGTTTTGACCGCTTATATCTTTTAAATGTGAATTTTGTCATTGTTTTGGAGCACATTAGCTTATAGATAACCATAAGAAACATATTCATACTAAAAGCCAAAACTTCAATTTTGATTTCATTGGGGCTTTAAATCAAAAGCTAAAAAGCAAAATCTGCTATTTTTGTGCAACATTATGAATGAATGAGAGGTGCTCTTGCTCTGGTACTGCTGATAGCAACGTAACTACCACAGCTTAATTGCTAACATGACCGACCACTTCACTTCTACTCTTGCTATATTAAATGGGTTGCTTGTGTTATAAAGTACAGTCACCTCATTACATATTTACAGCATAAGTAAGTTCCATATCATTTGCAGTTTATGGAAGAAATAACTAAAGGTAATATGCATGCTTTTTGCAACCTCAATTCCAAACACAAAGACATTTACCCAAATAACAGAGGGAAAAAAGTAAACTTTCCATGCACTAAATGATGTGTTGCAAATGATCAGTGCAACAATGCTTTATCTGTCTGAATAGTCTGCTGGAAATCCTGCTTTTAAACACCACTTCAGTGCTGGTGTTTTAATGTGAAGTTGCCGGGACTTTGTCTTGACAGTAGTCATACATCACTGGAAGGAGAGGCTGGTCTTTGTTTCTGGTGGCATAGTTATATGTGTCATGCACACTCGAGGGAATAGTGTGTAGTGTGTTTAACACTGCATTGGTTGGGTATCTCTACAGGGGTGAGAGTAGCAGCTGCCTTCACACCTGCTGCCAAGATGAAGCACTTGCTCACACCTCTGTGTGTTTCCCCCATGATCCTCAATATCAAACAATCTCATGCATTTATGTTCAAGAATCCGTCAATCACATATAAATAAACAAGTAAATGTCTGGCTTTTATTGATAATGCATGAATGCAAGAACAAAACCTTTGTGCTCACTTCTCTATAACACAGCGATGATAATCAACACCCTCAGGCCTTCCCCACGACATGGAACAGCTTTACTGGGGGATGGTGTTCTCCTGGGACAGTTTTGTGTGTTACACAGCATGGTCGACTGGCAAATGGGAGTCTAACCCTGGAGAGATCTTCTCACAACAAAAGAAGAGATTGTGGGGATCACTTGTGATAAAGACACCCTTAACAGCTTGTTCTGTTGTTCAGTTCAAAAAAGTCCATTGGTGGCAGGAAAAAATAAATAAATAAAATACAAGACATATTGTGACGATCTTCCAAACCAACCAACCGGGCTCAGTTCCCAGACTAGGCACCACAATTGCTGTTTAAATGTATATAATACAGAATTAGTTTGTGGTACTTGTTAGTTCTCCTTGTGGGGTTTTGGCAGTTCCATTGGCGAACATGATCCAGGTATGGCCTATAGACTAATGTAGATCAGCTTTGCCTCAGTGTGTGTATTTTTGGACTGCTGGTGATTCCTGAGGGACCTTTTGGAAGGAACACTTCGCTCGAGGTGCCCTCACTGATATACACACACACACACACACACACACACACACCAATACACACTCACGGTGAAGCTGCTTCTCCACTGCCTGGTGCAAACTCTGCCAGACGTCTAGCTCCAACTGCCTACTGCTTAGCAACAGCCAATCAGAAGAGCTGAGCTGGCAAACTTGTTGGCCAATTAGACGAGTGGAAGGAAAAAGTGCTCAGAATTTGAGTTGAGGGAGAGAGAGAGAGCAGGAGGGAAGGAAAGGGTAGAGTTCGTGGGCTTGTTGTTGTGGGCTTTTTTTGTCTGACTTGATGTTAGATAACTATGGAGAAGCTGTCAGATTCGTTTTATATGATCTCATGGTTGCAAATGAAGTTCATCACTCTGAGATAAGATTAGTCGTCTTGCAATCAGGAACAAAACTTTTCTACTTCAACTGACATGGATAAGCACTTTTGATATATCGTACAAGCCGTTCAGACTGTATAAATACGGCTGATTTTATGCATGTCGAATTGGTGTTGTTACTCTCTTACCCATGCTGCAAGGCTCACTCTGGACTTGATTGATCTTTGCTCTGTTTATGGTTTGATTCTTTAAAGCTGTTTCTTCATTCATTGCAGAGGACACACCTTACTGCACTGCAGCAGTGGGTGGGAAGATGGGAGAGGTGTGGCAGAGGGAGATATTGGGGAGACGAGGAGGGAGAAAGTAAAGGGGGAACATCGAGACAGAAAACCAAAGGCGCTAGGACCTAGTAGACAGGACCCAGGCTTTCCTGTAGTTTGGTTCCTCACTGCTTAGCAACAACAAATCAGCCACCTAGATCAAGGCCAGGACTCGTCCAATAGGAAGAGAGCAGCACCATGTGACAGAGTTTTGATTTCTCTGCACCGTGCATGTTAGAGAGCTAGAAACAGGAGGAAGATGATGAGAGTTACAGAGGAGTGAAATGACAGTGACCTGTGCATGATGACATTTGGAATTAGTTTGTGTGGAGTTAGTATATGATTTTAATTTTCTTGTGATTTATGCAAGTTTGTGGTGCTTGTGTTTGGCACGTGAGTGTTGGAGTGCTTTGAAAATCATACAGGTGTGCCTCACTGCGTTTAGTTTAATTTTATTGTTAAAACCTTTGACTGAAGCTAGGCATGCTGAAATTGCAGTTCAAGATGGACTGAATTTAGCAAGGTCAATTTAGATGGCTGAAGCGCTATAGTTCTGCATGGTGATAGCAGCTTGGGCGTGTCAGAACGTGACATGGAGTGAGAAGACAGATTAAACACACACACACACACTCTGAGTAAATGCTTTAATCAATACATGGAGAAAAACTCTGCATGATGAAGACTGCCATCAACACAGTGTTAGGATGAATGCAACTTTATTTAATGGGTTGCATTACCCTTAAAGGGACAGTTCACCCTAAAATGAAAATTCTGTCATTGTTTACTCGCCCTCAAGTCATTCAAAATCTGTTTTTTTCTTTGGAACATAAAAGATATTTTGAGTAATATCTCACATACAATATAAGTAAACTAAAATGGTTTGGTTCCCAATATTTTTCTAATATCCTGTGTTACTTCAGAAGAAAGAAATCAATGCATGTTTGGAAAGACCGTCGTTGATTTAAATCTATTGGGTGAACTATACCTTTGAATGCTGGTCATCTTTTTTTTTTCTTTCTGGTCATCTCTCTCTTCTACATAAGCACTCTTATTGTCATGCACCACATTAGTGCTGGGTGATGTTTATTTTTCAATAACTGCTATATTGGTGCGTAGCTGAAACAATTGCTGCAGATAGAGGGGGACCTCTATTAACTGCATACCTTTATCTTACTAATGATTCTAAATTTATAACACCACCATAAATAACCCACACAACTAACTCGCTTTAACATGGCAAATTACCATGTAAAGGCCTATGATTTCTGTGATGCAGAAAACTCGGACCGAATCCAGTCAACAAATTTCTAAATTTTTGGATGAATAAGTCAAAAGTAGGGCTGTACAATAAATCAAATCACTAATACCATGGACTAGTGTGTCTGTGAATATTAAAGCTAAAAAAACTGCTATTGAATCGGAAGTCTGCTTGTTCTTTGTAAATGAGCGCTGCAGTTTCGTTTACTACACACATACTGAAGCTCGCGTGATGCTCGTGGAGTTTCCAGCGTCTGCCGTCTCACTATATGAGGACATGAACTTCATCTGCCGACCTGCTCTTAGAGTCTCTTCACCTGCATTTCACCTGATCCCGGTCTTCACAACAACCCGTCAAAATAAAAGTTTGCTTTAACTTGAAGAAATTACAACAGAAATATAATCCTATTGCACAGTAGATTGTACTTCAAGTAATATTAATAACAATGCAGTTTATTAAAAACGCTCAGAAACTCAAAGGTCTTTCTTACAACCCACCTAAATTAAAAGTTTGGTCTAATTTGAAGAAATTATTAATTAATAATTAAAAATGGTAAACGTGCCAAAAATTAAAGGAATTATTGCATTTTAATTTGGTTACATTTTAAAATATTAACTAATGTTAGTTTTATAAATTCATTTGATTACCAACATTGTTTTGAAGTAAATTTGTATTTTAACATTACAATGTTTTTTATTTTTTATTATTCTGTATGTACTCCTTGCAGTAAAATAAGGCACTATCCTATAAACCTATATAAAGGTCCAGTCATAAAAATACAAAAAAACCTCTGATATACCCCAAAACCGCCAGATTCTTAAAAAAATACGGTGATGCAGGTTTTTGGTCATACCGCCCCCAGCATTATACCACATATCCAACAAGTAATACTCACACTGCTCTTGTTTTCTTGTGGTGTGCATATGAAGGGCTGAATGTTCTAGTGAGTCTCGAGTCACTTTTGAGATATACGGATATGGGATACCGCAGGTGTTGCCTGGGGAAGATGGTACCTTGAAATGCATTGCCGAACGCTTTGTGTAACACTCCATACCGAGCTCTGCATGCTACTGCAGTGCTATATTTTATTGTGTGCTAACTCAAGCAGAAAATCACTTTCACTTGGAAAACTCTGTAGGTACTGTAGTCTTTGCCCCTTCAGAGACTTCTATTCAACAGTTCCTATACTTATACAGATCAGATACATGTGCAAAATGCAATAGGCTATAAGCTGAACTGTGATGGTTGTAACTCCTCTAGATCTCTTTACTTTTTCACTTAATTTTTATGAAAAGGTTTTTAATGGTAGATAAACATGTTATAATTTTTATTTATTTACTTGCTTTTCCATTTTTCACCAGTATGTCCATGAATAAAGTGGCCAGCTGGTGCAGTGATAAATTCTAAACAAACAAACAATATCAGCTGGTTGTCTTCATGTTACAGGAAAAGGCAATCTAAAATGTACTCACCCTCATGTTATGCAAACCTGTATGATTTTCTTCCTTCTGCAGAACACAAAAGGAGAAATTAGGCAGAGTGTCAACTGGATTTTAAAGAGCTTAAGTGAAAGAGGGGGAGGGGGGCACTTTTTTCAGTCTGTTCTTCTCATAAAGCTATCGTGTGTGTTTGGGAGATCAAAGGTGCGGTCACATTAGCAAACCTCTGCAAAATTGTGTGAATTGTCAATAGTGTAGGAATGCATGAAGCACCGCTGACTGAGAAGTCACTTCCAAACCAAGCAGAATTTTGTTTATTATTCAGCGTCAAAAACTTAGTTTAACAAAAAATTTAAATCCAATGCAAATTCATGTGAGTGCTGTTCCCCGGTCGCATGAATTTCTTTGCGAAATTCAGCAGTCAAAATGCAGTAATTTCAAAAGGAATATGTTACCACGACCTTAAAAAAAGCACAAGTCATGAATGTTTTTTGTTTCTTTTTGGAGCTTGACAAGCATCAGTCCCCATTCACTCTTTTTGTATGAAAAATAGCAGCCTGAGGACATGTTTTTAAATATCTTCTTTTGTGTTCCACAGAAGACAGAAAGTCATAGGGGTTTGAATGGCACAAAGATTTTACATTTCGGAGTAAACTGTTGCTTGAATCACATTGTTGTATGATTAATTACGGTATCAGGTTTCTGCATGTTGTCTTGTCGAACAATTGTCTGCACAAAGTCCTTTACTCAGTTAACCTGTCATGAATTCTGCGGCTTCTCCGCAGGGGTGCGCCTCTGTTTTCACAACTTGACCACGTGCTCCCCATGCTCCCATTGTGCATGTGTGTGTTTTGCAGTGGTACTTGCTAACTCACACTTAGCTGATAAGAGCTGCTTGCTGTGGCATGGTTACAGTGGGCTTTTTATGTCCATTGGCTGGTGTTTTTTTAAAGGAGTGGTTTCTGATTGAAAGTGCAGCAACACATCTAATCCCTGATTGGCTGAGGGAGGAGGAAAGCCTCTTATGATTGGACCAAACCCCTCAGATACCCTGGTGTTTTTTTTTTTTTAATTCCATGCAGTCTGTTTTCATCAGGTCTGCGTTGAGATTCTCTTGACTTCCTCAGAGAGAGAGAGAGAGAGAGGAGGAGAGAGTAAGTGAGAGGGAGGGATCACAGGTGTGTGGAAGCACACTTAAGTATCTGTTTGTGTAAGTGCAAAGTGTTAAACAGCATGACAAAATAATGTTGAGAGAGTTAAAAGGGTGTGGGTCATTTGTGAGCATTCAGGCTTTTAAAATGCTACAAGATAAAGTGAAGCTAGTCTCACAGTTTAAATGCTGACTTTTTTTTTTTTACCAGTTTGATACTTTCTCTTATTTTTTTATTTCCCTGAAAATTGTAGTGTTTATATATTGACGTTCAAATATAAAATTTACATTATGTTAGTGTTTTTGTATTTAACACCACTGCCTTTCCCTGCTGACTGTCATAAAAATGCCGGTTGAGTGGAAAGTCCTGTGACTGAAACAGATAAATAGAACAGAAACGGGTAGGCCTAATATATAAAATGAAGATGTGTGAGTGCAGTACAATAAAATAAGACATAAATTGAAATTAAAAGTGAACAGACTTTAAAATGAAGAGGAAATTAAAAGAAATACAAAGGTGGCAAAAACAGAAAACGATGAGAAATTCTCACTGTTAGCTGGAGAGCATAAGTTTAGTTATTAGTCTCTATTACAATTTGGTTTTGTGTGCATTGACTTTAATTACATCTCATGGCACTTTTTATGCAGTTCAAGTTACAATATAGTCTACAAAACTGAACTGGTGTCTGGCAAACTGTTGAATTGTCAATTGTTTTACAATTTTTCTCAAATGTTTTTTTTTCACTCTGTTTTAGTCCCTTGTTCTCCTTTTTATTTTTCCTAAGATTAAACAGCCTGTGGACTACACTTACTCTTTGATCTCATCCAGAAAATGGGATTTGTTATTCTTCCTTTTATTACCATCTCTCTCCCTCTCCCTCTCCCTCTCCCTCTCCCTCTCCCTCTCCCTCTCCCTCAATCACTCTTTTGGCTGGTTGGGACCAGTGTAGTGTCCTCATTCATTCTCACAATGCCCACTGCTTAGCAACAACCAATCAGCCCTCATTTTTTTGGAGGGGCCCTCCAGCCAATCAGGAGTGCTGTGCTATAGCATTTTCTGCTCTTCAATCCTATTGGAGAATGAGAACAAACGGTGTTGGCCCAGAGCACTGGGATGAGCAGAACTGAAGTACCCTTAAATTCTGACCTCATCAGTGTTGATGTCTAGAGGGATGTTAACTCTCTTAGACTTGATCAAAGCGACTCCGTCATTCTTAGTCCTGCTCTCTACCCTTGCTCCTGTCCATTAAAAAGTTCCCTGGCAATTTAGCCATGAAGTGTCCTGTGTTGGCATCAGTTCTTGTTGGCTTTTATCACATAGTACAAAAAAAAAAAGTTAGTGATAGTTTGACATGCTGGCAGTTTAATCAGCCAGTTGTTGGTCAGTTATAGACATTAGGTTATATATGAATTGAACGATTAATTCATAATTGTATTAAATTTAAAACTATCAACCAAAACAGCTTTTTAAACAAATAAACATTTTCTATTTTCAGCGATAAAAAAAAAATCTGTTAATATTGAATATTTAACTGTGTGCTCATTTTTCTTATTTTTACATTTATATTCCCCCTGTAGTCAATAATTTTATCCCTTAGAACTAACCTTTGATCACCAAAATGACATTTAAATGTTTTTTTTCTTTTGAAAATAATTTCTTCATGCCTTAAAATAGCTTAGCTAACTCTACATCCCTGCTTCATTTAGTATACGCAGAACCATGATTATGCAAATTAGTCCCCGTCTCCACACACTCAGAATACCTTATCCACCCGTTCAACTTTACTGTAGTAAACGCTGCACAAAGGCAAGTGGAAATACTGGTTTAATTCAGCCATGTAAGATTGAACCAGAAACTGATTCAGAAGAAGAGGAGTGTAGAATTACAGGTTCATCTACATTTCTATGTATCCGAATGGTAATGCGTTTTATGTATCGCTCTCTACGATGTCAGACACATAACAATAATTTATATGATTAGCCTTTGGCTTGATTACGTTAACATAAACTGCTGATAATGTGTTGCTAAAGTTACACACACCATGTTTCGGTTCGCCATCTCGGAGTCCGACAGCTGTCTTCTGAAAATCAGCATTAGAAACACTTTCAACAACTTACAACGTCAGTGGAGAAAGGCATATTTTATCATAATATCATCGTAATAAACATCACATGACACATACATAATTCACCCTCTATATTGCAAAATTAACTTAGTTTTTCAAATCAACAATATTAGGATAACCTGGCTTCTTTTGAGACTCCCCTGATTCGCAGCATAGTTAATGAGCAGCATTGACGGGCTTGGCCTTCTAACACTCACTTTAAGTTAAACTTTAATGCCTGGTTTCACAGACAAGGCTTAAGCTTAGTCCCTGACTAAAATGCAATGCAATGTCTTGAGTGTATTATGTGTGTGTGTATTCACTGAAAGCAACTTGCAGTGACATATCTTAAAATATGCCAGTTCCATTGTTTTGTCTCAATGCACACCAGTAATGTGTTTTTTTTTTTTTTAAGTTTTTTTTATGCACATTAATAAAAGCTATAAATGTCCTAATTTAACTAAGGCCTACTCCTGGCTTAGTCTAAGCACTGTCTCGGAAACCAGGCCTAAAAACACTAATAATTTAATTACACTGTTACATGTGACATTCAAAGTGAATATCCATTTTTCATACTTCTACACTTTGAGGATAACTTGAAGGATTTCAAATTATTTTATTTTTTAGTGTTTTATTTCTAATTTATCGGCTATTGAACATAACATTGCATTAGTCATCATTTAAAAGCGGCACATACTTACAACTTCCTATACCTCTCATAATCTCTACCTCAAGTGCAAGCTTGAATGTGAAGGCAGTAGGGAAAGGTCTTGTGAACCGTATAGAGTGATGGAAACCCTCTTCACTGTACAGTATGTGAACCTGCTGTGTGTATTATGTGCTTGACAGGGCTCTGGTGATCATTAGCACACTGGATGGAAGAATCGCAGCTCTGGATCCTTTGAACCAGGGACGCAAACAGTGGGACCTGGACGTGGGCTCAGGCTGTCTAGTGTCCTCTAGCCTCAGCAAACCAGAGGTATTGCACACAATTTCTCACAGCCTTTAACTCTTTCCCCACCATTGATGGAAATTTCCATCATTTATGACACAACGCTTCCCCACCATTGACGGTATTTTCCGGCTTTGTAGTCTTTAAAAAAAGTTTTTTTTCATAGGTTTTTGTTCAAAATGTTGCTTTTTTTGTATGAAATTTTCAGGTGTTGATAAAAAAAGATTGCATGAAGCTAGATTTTTTTGTTTTGTTTAAAATAAGGGGCTCTTTTTATTGCATGTTCAGATATTCATACAACAAAATATTCTGGGGGCCATGGAAGTTATGTGAAAATGATCAAATATGCTGTTGGTGGTTGGCAGGGAAAGAGTTCACCACAACCAACAACTGTTTACATAGGGGTTTAACCTATTTTTACACTTGGTTCAGGGTATCTGCGGGTCTTAAAAGGTCTCAAATAGTCTTATTTCACCCTTACACAATATATTTAGGGGTCCAAGCACCAAGGGTGCAGAAACCTTATTGTGTTTGTACTGATTTTCTTCTAAGGATTTCTCCCATAATCCTTGAGTCAAGCTCTACAAAACATATCTCCAATTTCATTTACACACAATTTTACCGCTATTTTAAGTTTTTTTTGTTTTTTTTTTACTCTACTTTTTCGAACTCCTCCTAGGCTGTTGGTCTAATCTTCACTAAAATTGGCACACAGCAGCTTGGAACGGTGCTGGCAAAAAGTTATCAAAAGAATTTTGATTCATCGAAGCATTGCAAAGATACAAGTTTTTTTAATTGTTCATCTGCTGAACGCAGTGTCCAAGCTTAACAAAACTCATCACACATAGACAAGAGGACATTCTAAGGACGCACACCAAGTTTTGTGAATTTCCACCAATATAGGGTGCTACAACTAAAACAACATTAACTCTGCAACCGTGTGATTCATGGCTTGAAGTTGAACACAGGGCATTAAAGTCCCCCTGTACACATGGAGAACAAGTTATTCTAAGCAAACATGCTTAGTTTCATGAATTTCTGATGCTTGGTAGGCTAACAGCAAATTCTAAACTATTAGCCCTGAAAAATGGAGGCTGTGATATTAATGTTGTCCATTATATGCCACAGGGATAAGGAATCTCTTAAGTCACTTTCAGTTTCAATCCCCTTGAATGGAAATATATGCATTTATCTTGTTAACTTGTATAACTACAGTGTACTGACAGTATAGTTTTATATAATTAGTGTACATAGAAGGCAACACATTTTATAGAAATAAATCGTAAATAATGAAAAGGGCCTTAAGATAAATGCTTCAGATAAATGAGGTTTTGAGCTGCAAAAGATACCTTCACATTTAATTGAAATTGTCCTGTATCATTCTATGACAAGCGATTCATCTAAATTTAAATGTTAAATACGAGTCCACACATACATCACATGCTTTATGACAGACAGTAA
Organism: Gila orcuttii; assembly: GCA_026230005.1. Classification (NCBI taxonomy): domain Eukaryota; kingdom Metazoa; phylum Chordata; class Actinopteri; order Cypriniformes; family Leuciscidae; genus Gila; species Gila orcuttii. Next base: position 10,231,407 of record JAPDVR010000019.1, on the reverse strand, counting down.
ACATTTTTATGCAGGTTTTGTACTTCTCTTTTATCTAACAGTAATAGGGAGTAATTTGTTTTTGAAAGTCAATTGTCCATTTTGACACCCGTGTATGTGTTGCTTTTACCTGTTCCATTAAACCCTAACGTTCAGTGAAGATTCATGGGCTTTTCTCTAAAAAGCACATAAGATACATTTCAATTGGATCGCTAATCATCCACATGGGCTATTAGTGCTTGGACTCTGATGATTGCCGCTTGCAGCTACAGTATATTTGTTCATGTTTTAGGCATAAACTCACTTAATTTGTATAAATTTTACAATCAACAAGACTTCATATTTTGTGTTATTTTGCATCTTGCACTTGTATCTTAATTTAAGAATCTTTAGACCGATGCGCTGGAAAACAAGACAAAAATACCGATAAAGAATATCACTATTTGTGCAGTGTGATCAGAAGGTACAGTAATTTTCATATTCTAGTGGTTGGGTAGCCTATAAATCTAGACGCACCCTAGCGGCAGCAAAATTTCTTTTGCAGCCAGGGTAGTCTAGCAACTCTCCGTTGGCTTTCAAGCTGGAAAAAACAAACTCTAGTCAGGCCAATCACACCGTGTATAGAGTTGGTGGGTGGACTTAACATAATGACTGCAGAGTTGTGACGGTTCCGCATGAATTCCCTGCTACTTGAAAACAAAGAAGATGACCGCTGCTGCTGGCGAACAGCGTTCTTTCGAATCGGCTTTGGCCGCGACTCTGGAGGACTTGGAGTTAAGCTTTTCTTTGAGAAAAGAACAAAGAATGGCACTTAAGTCATTCTTAAAAAAGGAAGATGTGTTCGGAGTTTTGCCGACCGGATACGGCAAAAGTTTAATATATCAACTAGCTCCGCTGGTGGGAAAACGCATGGGACTCACTCAGCCACAACCGTTCGTTGCTCTGGTTGGTTGTAGCGCTATCCTATTGCGTGCAGAGGGAATTTGAAAGACAACCGTTTATCCCGCCCCTCGGATTGAGGCATGCCAATGGTGAGTTCCCAGACCTGCAAAAAAATAGTAGAGAGGCCGCACTATGCATATATGCTATTTATTTGCACAGGCGCCGAAACGCGTCTGTGCAAATAAATAGCATATATGCATAGTGTGGCCTCTCTCCAATTTTTTTTGCATGTTAATCATCCAGGCCAGCACTCTTAAAGTTTATAAATTTATGCATTGAGTGGAGCCTGCTCCTATCCTCACTTACGAGTCCCAGACCTAACATCTTGATGTGGGTCTGGCTTGCCAGGCTAGTGATTGGGAGCAAATGTATTCAAAATGTTTTTATTTAATTCAACTAATGGATATCTGTTGGAAGTTGTATTTTCAAACTCTGAAATGTTGCTAATACAACTAGACATTTAATTCAGAGAACCTATTGACATATTGTGTTCCTTCAATTTCAAATTCAATGTCTTGATGTCTTAAATTTACCTTCATAAAACCTGCAGAAACCCTGTTGGTTAGGTGTTAACCACTTTCTTGTAGTATTTCGCATAGTGATGCAACATGAAGGTTTTCTGCCCAAACATGCAAACGGCACATATTGTTCGTGTGTGTGTGTGTGTGTGTGTGTGTGTTTGTGTGTTTGTAAAAAGGCGATGTTTGTTTGAACCTCTTTACCCCAGAAGAGAATGAGACATGGCCCAAAGGAAATTGGACCTGAAACAAGTTACATACACACTCATGCGCACACATAGATCACAGACTCGTACTCACTAGAGACTGAAAACTTGCCTGGAGGAAGCGCGTTTGCCAGCGATGCACTTATGCGCCTGTGCGCATGCACACATTTATACAAACACACTGAGAAAACATTAGCGCAGCACTTACAGGCTTCATTTGGCATCTTCTAATTTGATTTTTGTACATTGTTACACATTAGTTTGATCCATGCTAATAATTTGCAGTGTCTAAGGATGTCATGTTTTTTTTTTTTTTCTTTCTTTCTTTTTTCTCCTCTCTCCTTACTTGCACTGTGTGTGTGTGTGTTGACCCCCTGTCTGGTTTGGTGGTAACCTGAAATGCCTGGCTGCTGTGGGAGCAGCCTCTCCATTGGCTAGAATCTTCCTCTCCCCTTTTACCTCTGGGTGCCTAGCAACTAGCCATTCTGATTGGCTGAAGTGGTGCCTTGCAAGGCACTCTGCTCGGTGATTAGAGCAGTCTGCCCCTTTTTGATTGGCCCTCGCCATGGCACCAGTAGAAAGCAGTCACCTATAGAATGCCTCAACATTAGGAGAGAGGCCAGAAGTAAACAGCATTGTCTGCAGAAACACACTGTCACAACACAAGGGGGAGGTGTGATAGAGAGTAAGAAAGAAAAGGATGAGAGGAATGAGGAAGAGAGAGAGAGAGAGAGATGGGGGGGGGGAGATGGAGAGGATACCACTGACAGTGTGGTGTGACTCATGCTGAGAGGATTGAAGAATGAGGTAATGCCTTATGTGTGGGATGATGTCATCCATAAGAATGCTGACCCCCCCCCCCCATCCCAACAAACACATACACCCCCTCCCATCTATTAATCTTTAGAGTGAACAGTTGTAATTGATGCGCTTTAATCTAATGAGACAAAAAGCTGGTATTTCTGCACACTATTCAATGCACAACAACAGCACAGCATCATTTTATTGACAGTGTTGGGCTTGTGTTGTAGACAAACCTAAGTTCATAACGTCAATAGAACCTCCAAAAAAACAGGCTAGGTCACATTTCACACCATTAAGAAAACCGTCCCACCAAATTCCCATCACTGTAATGTTTTACTACAGTACAATAAAGTTTCCTGTTTACTGTATTATAATAAATGTATTGTTGTGATGCTTGATTTCGATTGTTTGACAAACGTTTTAGGGTGTGCGATTTATTTTTCAGTAAGTTGAAGTTTCTGGTCTGTCAACAGCATTACAGTTCTGCATCATTTGACCAAATTATTTCAGTTATTTCAAAGGCCATTCAAAGATGTTTACCAAGCAAATATGAGAAACAAAAGGATAAAAAAAAGGATGTTTAATAAAAATAAAATAAATTAAAGCTGCAAGCAGCATTTAGCGGTGTTCAAGCAGTTAAGGCCTTTAAGGCCGTTAAGCACAAAAGCATCAAAAGACATTAAGTTGCATGTAGCAAGCATGATTTACCATGATATACTACATTTCAGTGTGATTTTTCATGATTTGCCATGTTCCAGTATGATTTACCATGAATCTAACATGATTTTCCATAGTTTACCTTGATATACCATGTTATAGGATGATTTACCATGATATAGCACATTCTAGAATAATTTACCAGGATTCTAGCATGATTTACCTTTTTTACTATGATTTACCATGTTTCTGGCGTTATTTACCATGATTTACCAAGTTGATAGCAATTATTTGAAGCATCAGAACAATTGAACTGATACACTCTGACAGAATATGAATGTTATAATAGTAATTGTTATATAAGTGATTTTATAGTGTCTATATACATATGAATGCAAAAGCACATGTGAAAAGACTATTAAAAAGAAGAGTGGCCAGCAGAGGGCAGTAGAAGACCACTTATTGGCTCACTTTAATTTTAAACTACTTTGTTTCTCCAGTATTCTGCACTAAAGCAAACCATTTTTTTTCATGTTAACTCCATAATGCATGCTCTCTCTCTCTCACACACACACACACACACACACACACACACACATGCACGCACACACACACACACACACACACACACACACACACACACACGTGCACACACACGTACACGTTTGGGTTATGTTATTGTGAAAAATCATGTTCTACCACAATTCACCATGATTTACCACATTGCTAGCATTGATGTGAAGTGTCAGTACAAATGAACTGATACACTCTGACAGAATATGAATGTGTTTTAATAGTAATTGTTATATAAGTGATTTTATAGTGTCTATATACATATGAATGCAAAAGCACATGTGGAAAGACTATTAATAAGAAGAGTGGCCAGCAGAGGGCAGTAGAAGACCACTTATTGGCTCACTTTCATTTTCAACTACTTTATTTCTCCAGTATTCTTCACTGAAGCAAACCATTTTTATCATGTTAAGTCCATAATGCATGCTTACACACACACACACACACATTTTTGGGATATGTTATTGTGAAAATCTGTTTTAATGGTATATGAGCATTTCACATATTTCTTTGCAATGTAATAATATAAAACTAATTAAAGAAAATGCTTTAAGCATTTGTTTGTTAGCCAATGCTGAAAGCTGATAAAAAGATTAAAAATGTCTAATGCTGCTGCTCCATCTAGTGGACAACAGTGCTATTACAGCCTACTTATACAATATGCCATGTTTTTCATATCATTTAATCTACACACACTCATTCTGTTGTAGATAGAGACATTTGGAACTTCAGGATCCGGTGTGACTCAATTGTCACTTCAATAGATGAATTTTGACTAAATGTTATTGTAAATGTTAAAATAGTGAATTTATAAAGTCTAAATATTAATTATAGTTGAGTAGTGTGACAAAATGACTTTTTTTAAACAGCAGGGGGCAGTAAAATACCACTTATTGGCTTAATAGGCCATTATGTTCATATCATTTTCACCTTTTTAACTGTTATACAGGCCTATTTTGTCCAATCTGTCCGAAAATTTTCATGATTATTTGGAGTCATGGCCCACATGTTCAGACTTGTTTTTAATAAGATCTGAACATTCATCGAAGAGATATAGGCTTTCGAGCACACTCGGTCAAGGCGACACATTGAAGTGACCCTATTATAGCCATCAAAATGCAGAAGTTCAACCTTTTCTGATAATTATTGCTCTAGAGAGTCCAGAGAATTGTACTGCACTGGTTTCGAACGTTATTATATGAAAATTATATGATCTTAGATGGAACAAACCATTTACAGTCAATACTGGCAATTTACCATAGGGAATACATGGTTTTTAAGATTTTTAACAGTTATAGCGCCACCTATTGTCCGATCTCCATGAAACTTTGCATGCTTGTTAATGATGTTATGTCACATATGCTCACCAATTTTTGTGAAGTTCCGAGTTTTTATTTATGATTTATAGGCTTTTGAGTGTGTTTTGACACGCCCCTTTTTATAAATGATCCTGTTATAGCAGACCAAAGGGCAAAGTTCAACTTTTTTTCGATAATTATTGATCTAGAGAGTCCAGAGAATTGTCCTAGACTGGTCTGGTTCCGATCGGGCGAAAAACCAGGTACTAGTTCGCAAAAGTAGGTTTTTAACATATTCGTGAATATTTAATGAACGGTTTGATTGACAGCAATGGTTCTAGAGGCAAAGTTGTTCAACATGAGGAGATCTATCGACTGATATGCATATTGAGGGGATGTGTGCAACACCACGTGATTACAGAGCCGTAAAACTCGTTAGCGCCAACTAGTGGCCGATTTCTTTCAAAACTCTTACAGACCTCTTGGGCCATGAGTTGAACATGCCCATTGAGTTTCGTTCTGATCGGCCTCCGTTAACCTTGTTTAAAAGGTGCTCAAACTTCATTGGCCGATGGCAGCCATGTTTTTTGAGATATGCCAATATCCTTTTACACATACATGGCACCTTGGACCAAGACACTGCATACCAATTTTCAAGTCAATCGGACTAACGGTCAGGTGGCCACACCCCCTTTTATGTTTTTTTACTGTGACCCCAGAATGTCCTCATACACATGTGTGTCAAGTTTGGTGAAGATATCTCATTTACTTCTTGAGTTATAGCCATTTTAGTAAAATAGGCTCCTCCCACAACGTTCATTTTGCGCCCCCTAGCGACCGGAAATCGAAATTTCAACTTTTTTTCGATAATTATTGATATTCAGACTCCAGAGAACATTTATGCACTGGTTTGGTTCCGATCGGGCAAAAAAACAGGGACTAGTTTGCAAAAGTAGTTTTTTGACAAAATTCAAAATGGCGGAAAAATTTGCATACCGGAAATGAAATCGGAGATATACGTTTTTTAAGTCATGAGTTCAGCTTTCCAGTGATATAAGACACTTGACTCTACGACTTACGGTCTAGGAGTTATGACCAGTTTCGCGCAATTGATTGCTATAGCGCCACCTATGGGCCAATCGGGCTCATAGTCTCTCAACCTCTCCTCGATTTCTGTGCTACCTTAATCCCAAATATCAAGTCTCTAGCACTTACGGTTTGGGCTGCACGATGCGTTTTAGGGGAAAATAATAATAATAATAAAAATCAGTACAATTACAATAGGTTTTCAACACTTCGTGCTTGAACACCTAAAAATGTTTTCCCTATGAAATCACCTATTTGCTTTGACTCTCTCTCTCTCTCTCTCTCTCTCAAATGTCTTGAGGTGTGGTAACCGTGGTATAAGTAAAATAATTAACAAGCCGATGACTTATTGAAAAATAATTTACACCCATAATGTTGTGTTACGGTTGCATTTACCTCTTCGGGGTATTTTATTGACTACTTTTACTTATTACAACGGTTAACTTAATTATCCCAAAAAAGGCTTGATTTTCTTATTATATATAACTTATAACTTATTTATTTTATTTTTGCAGTGAAATATGACACTGACATGTTCTAGACAGATTTTGAGATTTTCCTCAACAGTACAATGATGTGCGAACACACAGTTCTTTGAAGTGTCATTTGGGTGCGCTCATTTGCTTTCTTTTTGGGTATGTTAGTGATGCCAACTTCTGATGGCACTCTGAATATCTCAACTGTCGTAAAAAGATGCAAAATAATACCAAAGCATGTAGGGTGCACCGTGCACTAAAGTGATTTTTGTGCTGGGAGGATTGTGAAATGATATGTTGTGTTTGTGTGAGTGTGTGTGGGAGATAGAGAGATTAGTGTTGAACAGGGAAGAGAGAGGGGATTGCGCCTAGCTTGATGTAATGCTATGTGTCAGACTCAGTGGAGCGCTATCATCTGTGGGAGGTCATTGAGTACAGAGGGATATCCTGCCTACATAGACGCGCTTCATACTCAAACCTGCTGTGATCCCTTAAGACAAGGGCCAGACTGCCTTTAGCTAAGTCTCTCAAATTGAATGTGTCAAACAAGATTCCAGAAGTCATTGCCCAGAGCTGAACTGCGTATTTGATTCATGTTGGGCTGCTACAGGGTTCAGTCTGATATGATGTTTTCTCTGCCCCTACATTCCCTAGTCATTAATGGGATCATAACAGCAGAGGTGACCAGATGTTTGCTGGTCGAAAAGGATGGCAATATGCATTGCCTAATTTGAAGGAAACTAAAGACGGTGGTTGTCGCTCAATGAGTGCCAGTATAGCTGGGTTTGTTGGGCATTCTGTCTTCTCCTCTACCATAGTTCTCAAATATCATTCCTGAGGAACGTACATTCAAATATTGCACGGCAAATTTCACGTCAGTCATTGTCAAATGGCATTTGTTCTTTTGTGTCATCTTGTGTGTCATAACCAAACATCAATCTGCCCTGATTCCCAGATCTGAGAGCTAGAGAGGAAGATTTTCAGTCAATTGCTGAATTTTCTGTTTTATGTAAACTAACTATTCTTACACTACAGGTTAAATGAATATTGTTAGGAAATTATTTACCAGAATAATGGTTGTTGCTCTCTTTTTATAGTTAATTATTAAAGAGGGGATTTTGTTTACTACCACAGAAATAACAGATTCTTGCTTTAAAGGGATAGTTCACCCAAAAATGAAAATTTTGTCAGTAATTACTCACCCTCATGTTGTTCCAACCCCGTAAGACCTTCGTTCATTTTCGGAACACGAATTAAGATATTTTTGATGAAATCTGAGAGCTGGATCACTCCTCCATAGGCTTCTTCAGGGATTGAAACTTGCAAGCCCCGAAAAGTTATTAAAGATATCGTTAAAATAGTCCAATTTACTACAGTGGCTCAATCTTAAGTTTATCAAGCGACGAGAATACTTTTTGTGCGCAAAAATAACGACTTTATTTCAACTATTCATTTCCTTCTCTGTGGGCCTCGAGTCAGTTCATATAATAGCGTAAGCTTCTGTTGTTGTACGTCACACGCATCACACACATGACCAGCGTCGGCCAATAGTGAGCCTACGTGTGACGTAGCTCTACGCGATCACACTACATTGACTCGAGGCCCACAGAGAAGGAAATGAATAGTTGAAATAAAGTCGTTATTTTTGTTTGTTTTGCACACAAAAAGTATTCTTGTCGCTTGATAAACTTAAGATTGAGCCACTGTAGTCACTTGGACTATTTTAACAATATCTTTAATAAATTTTCGGGGCTGGCAAGTTTCAATCCCTGAAGAAGCCTATGGAGGAGTGATTCAGCTCTCAGATTTAATCAAAAATATCTTAATTTGTTTTCTGAAGATGGACAAAGGTCTTGCGAGGTTGGAAGAACATGAGGGTGAGTAAATACTGACAGAATTTTCATTTTTGGGTGAACTAACCCTTTAACTATTGATGCTACTCAAATCACTGCACATCAAAACTGCACCTTTGGGGCAATTTAAATTAAATGCATCAGCAGTCAACACCAAATTTGCCATTGAAGTGCAGACAAGATCTTTGTCAAGCCAAATATTCCCCATCAGAGAGAGCATTTTCAATACCGATCTACCAGCAAGCATCCAGTGCATGAAAAAAATAGATTTGTAACGTGTCCAAAGTGAGAGGCTTTTTACTGAAACTTTACATTTGTTTAAATACCACAGCACACTAACATGAGATACTATAGAGGTTAAATTACACTCTTTATAAAAAGCAGCCAACCTTTTACATTTACAGCTTGCAGTTAAGAGGTTTAAATGATGTACTTCCTTTCATGCAAGTCATACAATCTCCTTGTGGTGTAATAAAAAGTAATGTTCTGAAAAGTAATTTAATTTCATGTTCTTTAAGGCTTTGGGAGCCATGAGTACACTGGAATCTTTATATACATTTAACAAACATATATAGTTATATTACATTGAAAGTAAAGTAATATTTATAATAAAATATTATATATATATAATATATAAAATATTATATATATATAATATTTTTTTTTTTTTTTTTTTTTTTTAATAGTTACTTCAACTGTGGTAGTTAGTTCCAAAGGGTGTCTTTGCAAAGTAACTAATGATGTACTTTTTCATTACATTAACTAACTATGTTCCACTTTTGGCCTACATACACGTTTTTATAGATATGTCATTTTGTGTAGCTGACACTGTAGATTTTCAGAAGAGCTCTGTTGCAGCTAATGACATTAATGAAGTTCTGGACATCGGCTGGGGTTAAATGCTTGTTCTTCTAATTGATTGGCTTTAATTGTTCATTGATTTAGGATGTAATTGGGCTGAGGATGATTGAAGTCTCATTCCAACGTGAAGATCCTGTAGAGTGGAAGATCAGGCAAATAGATCACAAGAGGGATTAACTCAGTGTAGCACAGTGATGAGTCATCATTGCAGCACACACACCACACACTCTTTAAACCTCTTACCCTCAGTACCACTGCAAGCTCTTTACAAGCCCCACCCACTTAGATGTGATGGACAGATTAGCTAATCTCTTCATTTCTCAGCCAATCACAGTGATTGTTTTCATTCTCCAGGTGCTTGCTTTCTCATAATTGTTTAGCTTCCTATTGGTCCATACCAGGTTTCAAGGTTAGATTAAATGCAACAGGAAGTTGATCTCATCCCCCCTTCTGTGTTTGTTTGAGCTGAGATCACTTTTTGGATTAGGGTCAGTTACATTACCCTTATATAATGGCCTTTTTCTCTTTATTGGGGTGTGTGTGTGTGTTCAGGACACTTTTGCCCAATTGTCCATGTTTATCCTTTAAGGACATCTAGGATTGTGTAACTCTTCAGACAGCAGACAGAGTGCCAAATGTTAATGGCATACAGCGTGATAATGCCACGCACAGACTCAAAGCTGATTGGTCAGAGTTTCAGTGTTGTCTGTCCCCTTGTCTCTATCCATCATGGTCTGCTCATTGTACCCACCTTGCTGCTGATGATCGGAAACGTGAAATATTTCCCAAGGTGAAATCACGTGCCACTTCAGCTAATTTACGACAACAATCTGATCAAAAATAATAAAACTCTTATGATCTTTTTCTGGTCCTCAGATTTTTGGGAACAAGATGTTCATTCCCTCTCTGGACGGAGCTCTGTTCCAGTGGAACAGGGACAGGGAGAGTATGGAGGCTGTTCCCTTCAGTGTCGAGTCCCTGCTGGACTCCTCATTCCGCATTGGAGAGGACACTGTGCTTGTAGGGGGCAAGTCCCTCACCACGTATGGCCTTGGTGCTTACAGTGGCAAGGTAACTCAAACAGATGTTTTCTTTTTGTTTTTCAGTTGTTTTTTAGAACAATAAATGATTGATGTGCTGTTGTGGCACTCTGCAAACTCTTTTATCATATTGTAGTATTGGTTGTCAGCTTTAACCTCCCTCTCTCTTCCTCTGTAGTTAAAGTATATTTGTTCAGCGGTGGGCTGCAGTCGGTGGGGGGACGAGGAAGGAGAGCCAGAGGACGTACTGTTACTCCAGAGAACACAGAAAACTGTCAGAGCTGTGAGGCCTCGCAACGGGTTTGAGAAGTAAGAAATACCCGCAGGCTTTGGCTTCTGTTGAGCGCTTCATGTGACCTTGCTTTTGATCTTACAAATGAAACAGAGGTAGATTAGATGCAGAGTACGCTAGGCTGTATCAACATCGCACAGCTTGGCAGCTTAATGTTAGAAAAACAAATTGTAGAATAATAGTCATCCCCGTAAAATGCCAATTGTTTTCTGTTTTCTCTTCCTGTTAGATGGAACTTCAGCGTGGGAAACTTTGAGCTGAAATATGTCCCTGAGATTCAGTCCAACCTCAACTTCCTGGAGGGGGAGGCGTCTAACGGGGAGACATGGCGAGAGGTCAGACGTGAAGCACAGCGTGTCATCCAGGAGGAGACGGACACTCAAACCAAAAATCATGCTAATACGCATCCAAACTCGCACACTCAGGTAGAGGGCTTAGACCTGGTCATTAAGGTTTCTGTGCCGGACTGGAAAGTCATGGCCTTCAGCACCAAACCAGAAGGACAGCTGATCTGGGAGCATCAGGTATCACAGCTCAACCCATTAGGTTACTGTTTAGAGTTTTAGGTGAAACAAATCCACAATTCCTCATTTCTCATGATTTAGTTCTCTCTCTCCTCTCTGTGAAGTTTTGCACACCCATTGCATCTGCGTGGTTGGTAGGAGGGGGGAAGGTAACTCCCATTAGCCTGTTTGATGACACCTCATATAACTCCCACACCGACACAGAGGCTCGGGAGGATGATGACATCATAGAGGAGGCCCGCGGGGCCACAGAGTCCAGCGTTTACCTAGGTAACATACACATTCATGTTTGTAAAACAACCGTCAAGTACAAGAGACCCTGTTTACATCTGGTATTGAAACTGGTATTGGCTGAATCAATCAAAAGTAGTCTGGTCTAAATGTGTATACGGTATCCCAAATGTTTTTGTGATCCACTCACTCAAGTTACATTTGGAGGTGGTCAATGCTAATGCTTCCTGAGCAGCAGGGAAGAACCGCCTGCTGGACTGTCAATCAACCGTTATTATTATAAACGGGCTATAACTTTTGCTTTTAAAGAAAATGTTCACTCAAAAAGCTCACTTTAAATTTAGTTATTACAGCTGCTCAGCTGAAATAATAACCCTTCTGCTTAAAATGCACAAAGTGAATTGTGTACTCTACCGTTCAAAAATGTGGGGTCAGTTTTTTATTTTATTTATATTCATTTTATTAAGTTATTTTAACATTATTTAAAATAATGACATTTATGTTTTAAATAAATGCTGTACTTTTGAAATTTCTGTTAATCGAAAAGAATCCTGAAACGAATATAATAGGTTCCACAAACATTAATAATAATAAGAAATGTCTCTTAAGCACCAAATCAGCATATTAGAAAAGTTATTTTAAATGGTTATATATCACAGTATTTCTGTTTTTACTCTGTTTTTTTTTTTCCAAATAAATGCAGCATTTGGTGAGCATAAGAAACGGTAGTATTCACAAAATCCCGTCACAGTTTGGGACTCATGTAAATAACAGGTGTAAACGGCAATCTTACTTGAGAAATAGAGACATGTAATGTGAATCTAAAATGTGTTTTCTCTTTCCATTTAAAGGGATGTTTCAGGGTCAGCTGTACCTCCAGTCTTCTGTGAGAATCTCAGAGAAGTTTCCTTCGAAGCCCAAAGGTCTAAACGGCTGGAGCAGTGACACTGACATGATGCCACCACCTATAGTCAAATGGAAACCCCTCATCCGTGAGTATATTACACCAAATACACACAAAAGTATGTACTAAAGCTAGTGTGATATTGTCAATAACACTAGTCCCTTTTCTCCTAGACTCCCCTTCCCGTACTCCAGTCCTGGTCGGCTCTGAGGAGTTTGATAAATGTCTGAATAATGATAAATTCTCTCATGAGGAGTACAGTAATGGAGCTCTGTCAATACTGCAGTACCCGTATGGTAAGAACAACTGTTCTTCAGGCCATTTAGACACTTGGTTTGACTGTTTGTGAACATGTGGTTTGAGAGAATTTGAACTCATCACCCTCTTCTCTGTTTTCCAATGTAGATAATGGATACTACTTTCCATACAGCCCTCGTTATCGTAACCGGCGTGATGAGACTGCAGTGAGTGTTCTACTGAAGAAAGATGGAGAGGGGTCACAGGTGAGAAGGAAAGACCCTGTGCTGCTACTGCCGTGGTGGAAGGAGATTCTGGGTACCATCATATTCTGCATCGCTGCCACCACCTACATCGTCCGCAAGTTCTTCCACCCGCCCACAACATACGCGCGGGTAAACAAGAACTCTTCAACGTGTACATACACACAAATGATCTCATGCTTATTATTGTGTCAAATAAATATTAAAAGTCATGCATGTTGCACTGTTCTTAATTCATCTATGCAGCAACGTAAGGAGTCTGAGACACAGTGTCAAACTGACAACAAGTTTGAACTGGATGTTACAGAGCCCAAAGAAGTTGTCATCACAGAGACACGTCCTTGTGAATATGTTTCTAGGTAATTGAGCATACACTTTGAAGTTCATATTGATGTTAATATTGATTTAGGGATTATTGTAAGTTTAACAGGTTAGGAGGGTTAATTATTATTTCAGTTAGTTATTTTTGGTAATTTAATTAATTAAAGCGTTAGTTCACCCAAAAATAAAAAGAATTGTCATTGGTTAGTCACACTCATGTTGTTCTAAACCCATAAGACTTTTGTTCATCTTCGAAACACAAATGAAGATATTTTAAATTAAATCTGAGCGATTTCTGTCCCTCCATTGATAGTCCATGCAACTACCAATTTGACGCTTCAAGAAGTTCATAAAGAGATTGTAAAATTAATCCATATGAATTGAGCAGTTTTCTGAATAGACTCGATCGCTTTATATGATGAACAGATTTAATTTAGTCTTATTCACACATAAACATTGATCTTCATTTGTGTTTCGAAATGAACGAAGTTCTTACAGCTTTAGAACGATATAAGGGTGAGTAAGTGATGACAGAATTTTCATTTTTGGGCTTATCCACTGCCAAAAGTAATGTCTGAAATAAATAAATATTAAGAATCAATGCATTAAGAATATGAATGGAGAACTGAAAATGCATTAAGAAGAAAATATTTTTCCTTAAAGTATATATTTAAATATTAAATAGATATGGGCTACTTGCATATGGTATTAACATAAATGATTAATCAATATTGTTAATTTTGACAATGACCTTAAAGTTCCATATAATATAACACATTTAATATTTAACTCTAGCTCACACCATTGGTTGACCCAATGTCCAGCTTAGTTGAGTTGCTCAAACGCATTGCATTTCCATTTGGTGCTGCTAGAAATTACAGACTTTACCTTTAAATGATGATTACAAATGCCTTCGTCAGACCTACAGTTGGAGTCCCTCTTTTAAATAAGGAAATTCAAACCCATTTTTAAAAATAGATTACACTTGTTTGCACATGGTACATTAGAGACTTGCAGTTGCTGAATGTGGAATGCACAGATGGCATCGTGATCATATTTTAATTTTAAATTCCCAGGGCTAAATGCACAGCTTTTATGACTCAAGTGCTCTTGCTGTGCAGTTTATTTGTTTTTTGGGTTTGATTTGTTTTCAAGTGACATTTTAAATGACTAATTACAGTATGTAACACTTTTAGTGTTTTAATCTCTGTGTGCTCTGATGTAGAGCTCATTTGAACACCGACACACACAGCTGTTTTATTGCACAACATACCGTTGTCCTTTTTTAAGTGGTGCTTTAGAGCAGCAGAAAATAAAGTCCACATGACTTTATTCATAACTGATTTGGGTTTGTTTCTGTGTATCAGATACTTGACAGACTTTGAGCCAGTTCAGTGTTTGGGACGTGGTGGATTTGGTGTCGTGTTTGAGGCGCGCAACAAGGTGGATGACTGCAACTACGCCATCAAGAGGATCCGTCTACCCAACAGGTAACAGTCAACACAAAACCTCCATAAAAAGCATGATACAGGTGTCTGCATGTTTGTTTAATGCTGTAATTGTGATTGTAGGGAGTTGGCTCGTGAGAAGGTCATGCGAGAAGTAAAGGCTCTAGCTAAGCTGGAACACCAAGGCATCATCCGTTATTTTAACGCTTGGCAGGAAAGTCCGCCCCAGGGCTGGCAGGAGGACATGGACAAACGCTGGCTCAAAGACGCCAGGTGTGCAGAATGCTCTTGAACATAAATACATTTGTGATAAATACAGGGTTGTTGCGGTCATGGATAGCGAGAGATATTTTGAAGATATGATTTCTGGACCTGTAAAAATGATGAAAACTACTCTAGTAAATGTACATTTAATGCTTGGATCTAAAATGTTTCATTATCATGAAACTATCGAATGAGTTTCAAAATGGGAAAATTCATTGAAATGCATCTAAAAAGCATAAATATAAAATAATTTGCATTAAATTTAAAATAAAGTTGCAGCTACTGCCTAGCAGGTAGCACATGCACATTGAGTCATAGTGCTCATGTGAATGACACAAGTTTGAATTAAGCTTGCAACATTTTGTTTTTGTACGTAAATACATAAATGTTGCTCTGTCTGGCTATCTATTATCTATCTTTCTGTGTAACTATGTCTATTATTGGTCTCTGTCTGCTTGACTTTCTGTGTCTTTCTAAGTATTATTATTATTATAACTATCTATTATTTGTATGTCTGTCTTTCTAACTCTAATATTTGTCTAACTATCCCACAATCTGTTATTTATCTGTTTGTCTAACTATCTATTGTTGTCTGTTGTATTTCTGTCTATTATTTGTCTGTCTGTCTTTCTAACTATCTTTTTTTTTGTCTAACTATCCAACTATCTGTTATGTATCTGTCTGTCTGTCTATCTGTTGTCTGTCTGTAACTCTATTATCTGTCTAACTATCATCTGTCTGTCATTTATCTAATTAAATTAT
The DNA here is from genome assembly GCA_026230005.1 of Gila orcuttii. Classification (NCBI taxonomy): domain Eukaryota; kingdom Metazoa; phylum Chordata; class Actinopteri; order Cypriniformes; family Leuciscidae; genus Gila; species Gila orcuttii. The sequence continues at coordinate 10,215,868 of JAPDVR010000019.1, read as the reverse complement.
TTATTTATTTTTTATTATAACTATAAATCAGGTGTATTTTAGTGAAGCAAGGACATTAATGGGAATGATTTTTGTTTTTTTTTCAGTACTGCTGACTGGTTACTGAGCTCTCCTGACCACATGGAGGCGTTCTCAGTCAAGGTTCCTGTGGCCACTCCATCTCCAGTTGACTCCTCATGCATGTGTGCAGCCGGTGGGGACACGAGTGTGTGCATCGGGGATCAGGTGTGTGTGGAAGGCCTGGGACCGGACAGTATGATGTCAGAGCGTGACAGTCAGGCCGACCCAGACGCTGTCCTGGAGGTCTCGGATTCCCCCCACTCTTTTGAGCTCTGCCCTCCCCGCACAGTTGCTCATGGCGACTGCACTTCTTCCTCCTTCGATATAGTTTTTGAGGATTCAGGCTGTGAACACCAGGACAATGACAGTGACCTCAGCGGAAGTACACCTGTGCCACCTGCGTGCCTTTCACAGTCTGGCTCCAAAACCCAGCGTAGTACATCAGTGGGACCACCTTCTAACTTGCCATCAAGGCCCACCTCTCTAAGCCTGGCCCTCAGCACCCCCTGCCCTGTCACGCGGCCCCCGCTCACACCTAAGGTCTACTTGTACATTCAGATGCAGCTGTGCAGGAAGGAGAACCTGAAGGACTGGATGGCTCAGAGGTGTTTGCCTGAGCTCAGGGAGCACAGTCAGTGTCTGGATATCTTCCTGCAGATCGCAGAAGCTGTGGATTTCCTGCATAGCAAAGGACTTATGCACAGAGATCTGAAGGTAGGATACTGAAAATGAAACGTGAGGGGTTTTCCCAATGCAAACTGCTCTTTCATTTCCTTCTCTTTCTCTCTCAGCCATCCAATATCTTCTTCACAATGGATGACGTGGTGAAGGTGGGAGACTTCGGACTGGTCACTGCTATGGATCAGGAGGAAGACGATGAGGAGCTGAGTAACCTCACACCAATGCCAATGTATGCCCGTCACACTGGCCAAGTGGGCACCAAACTCTACATGAGCCCTGAACAGGTCAGTTCCAGTCACTCTCTGCATAAACTATACACAATTTAGAGTGAAAACAATGCTGGTGCTTGTTTAGCGTAAAACAAGCAAAGGAAAACGATCAGATCTCTACTTGGTAGAATTTTTTTCTTCCCTCTCTCATCTCTTCCTTTTTCCCCTCTTTAGTTGTCTGGGAATTCTTATTCTCACAAGGTGGACATTTATTCACTTGGCCTGATTCTTTTTGAGCTTCTCTGTCCATTCCGCACCCAGATGGAGAGAGTCAGGGTAAGACCGCATATATTTAAGGACACTACCATTCCAAAGTTTGGGGTTGGTAGTATTTTATGATTTTGAAGGAAGTCTAATGCTCTCCTAGGCTGCATTTAATTTTTAAAAAACTATTTAAAAAAAAGGTAATACTGTGAAATATTATTACAATTTATTTAAAATAACCCTTTCCTATTTTAAAATGTAATTTATTCCTGTGATGGCAAAGCTGCCTTTACTCCAGTCTTCAGTGTCACATAATCCTTTATCAATCATTCAAATATGCTGATTTTTGGTGTTCAAGAAACCTTTCTTATTATTATCAATGAACAGCATTTATTTGAAATGGAAATATTTTGTAACATTATAAATGTCTTTACTGTCACTTTTGATCAATTTAATGGATCCTTACTGAATAAAAGTATTAATTTCTTTAATTAAAAAAAAAAAAAAGTTTGAACAGCAGTATACTCATGTGAATACAAATAGAATATTTAATTATATTGTACTGATTGGTCTCGCTGATTTTCTTTCAGACTCTCACAGAGGTCAGAGCCCTACAGTTTCCTGCTGCTTTCTGTAAGGCCAATGTCCTGGAAGTAAGTTTGTGTGCCTATACTGCTGGGTATTTTGCAATGGAGGTGGAGTGAGAGTGACAATTGGGAAATCTTAAAGATGAACAACACTTCTAGTGCCCCTATAGGAGCAAGGTTACAATTACAACATCAACATTTCCAGCCTAATGTTTGTTTTCATTCACACAGCAGCAGAACACGGTTGTCAGACCTGTTATAGAACACTAAATATAGAATCTTAAATCCGTTGTATTTAAAGTGTACCACAATGCATGTACACGTGTTTCAAAGCAGCTTCATAGAAAATTTCACCATAAAGGTGCTGTAATTTTTTTTTGACTGTACTAAAGCATAAAAATGCCATATGTTTGCAGAGATATAGGAAATGTGCTCCGTTCATACACGTGTTTCTCTGAAAAACAATTCTACAGCCAGTTATTCTACTGTGAAATGCGTGTTCCATGTCGGAATGTCTGTTTTTGTTTTGGTATGTGTGATCCCGCCCACTGCCAATTTACCCTATAGTATTTCGACACCCCAGGTTTCCAGTTGGCAGAAAACAGTTTATTGCAGCCATGGAAACCAGCAAACAAACTGGGTCAGAGATTGCAGATTCTACTTGACCTTAAAAGCCTTGGCATACATCTAAAAAAGCTATACCAACATAGGCATATTAAACACGGATAAACCAACTTAGTGTAAGGCTCGTCGTCTTCCATTGTCCAATGCTCTCACTCCTGTTGCGTGTCCTCAATCTTGCAACCCTTGTGAGCATTGAGTCTGAGAAGGAGGGGTGGGGGAAACAAGTCTCTCCAATATTTGGAATTTTAACCACTAGCTGTCAATATTACATACTGTCCCTTTAACGACCCGTGTGAATGAGCAACTGTGGTTTTGGCAAGATATCCAACTGTGGCAAGGAAATAGTTTTGTTCACCCAGTCATTCACTTTCAGAAAAGTAAGGTTGAACTGATGAATTCACACTCAACTACTGTGAGTATTGAAAATGGGCTTGACTTGGGTTATTCCTTCATACAGACAGTACTTAAACGGATACTATAACCCAGTGGTTCTGGGGGGGGGGGGGGGTGTATTTATTTTTTGGGCCCCACACAGTGTTTGAAGACCCCTATATAAAATTAACAGAAATATAACTTTAATATATATTAACCATATTAAATAATTAACAAAAACGGGGAGTGTTGATATAGGTAAATTAAAACATTTCAAGAACTGTTTTTCAATAAAAACAATAGTTTTTTTAATTTAAGCATTTGAATCCAGTTAGATTTATTTAACTATTTTTATTTTAGATTTTATTAATAAAAAATATGAAATCATCCAGTGGCCCCTTCTGGAGTGTGCTGAGGCCCCCTAGTGTAAGCTGTTGTCAATCGGTCACTTTATAAATGATATATTATTAGGAAATATTCCACACACTAATATCATTGTATCTGTTTGTGTTTCAGGCACAGATGGTGCGCTGTATGCTGTCCCGAGTGCCCGCGGAACGCCCAGATGCGTCCGAAATCACAGAGGCCCCTTTATTCCAGGAGCTGGAGATGCCCTGCAGAATCCGACCACGCACTCGAACGTACAGCGCTTCGTCTGCAGGACGACCGTCACGACAGATATCCTCATCAAACTAGACCGACACACACATACTGTACCTCGTCTGCGGGATGACAAACACAATTTACCACCTCTTGCAACGCACATTCAGATAAACTGAGCCCAACTAAACAGATCATTCCACAAACCTCTACAACTGGAATCGCACACATCGTAAACATACATGAAATTGCTGCCCACTGTGGCATTTGTGCCAAGGGCGTTCAGTAATTAACAAAAAGGCCCCATTGCATTTCTTTCAACTCCTAGTCAACCAATCCTATGATTCCATGCTCCAGAAGCTTTTTAACACACCCACACACACTTGCAGTAGGAGAGTTGTTGTTTTTCCAGTGCTAACGAATCCTGATGAATGACCTGCCTTCGGACGCCGTTCACTCTGCATGTCTTAAACGGGAAGTTGTGCGATGCGTGCTTTCCTTTCCAAAGGGGAAACTGCACGAGTTCTTTTTCTCCTCTAATGTAAATAGGCTTAAATACCAAGCAAGAGAGGCTTTGTGTGCTTTAAAGGTGCTCGTTCAAGACCGAACGCACAAGTTCAGAGGCATTATAGCCACTCGCTGATACAGTGTTAGTGGCTAATGTGCGCATTACTTGATGAACATGAATCTGCATATGACTGAGTGGATGTGGAAATATTCAAACTGCCTTTAAGCTGGACTTTGAGACACGAATGACATGTTAGTGATGGTCAGTATGAGACTTAGAATGGAGTGATTTGAAATGGAGACTTTAAAAATCATTCTGTAAAATACTTCATGTCAGTAGCACCCAGAAAGTTAGTTTACTGGATCATTTTGAAAATTTTCCTGAAAAATCTGAATAAGAAAGGAGTGCTTTGACTAATCACACAATAAGAAAGGATACAGCTGGAGGAATCACTTCGACCAAATATTCAGCACACACCCTTAATTGTAACATATCAGGTAATTACTGATTGTGTGATTTTTCTTACCGATTTTGATTAGAGGGAGTGAATTTTCTTTTGTATATGATGGAATTTTCTGTATAGTGACTACTTTTTATGACTTTTTTCAACTTCTATGGACGTTTTTCCTAAGAATTGTTGTCAAAGTTTGCGAGAATGGCGGTAGTGGATTGTGGTGACGGATTGGATCTCTGGTTGCGTTGAAGAGCACCGGGTGCCTCTGCACCTTCAGGAGCAGCTTCTGTATGTATGTGAATACTGGTGCGTCTCCTGAACAGGCCATATGCTGCAGAACGGATTTGAGATTATGACCGTTGACCCTTAAGCACGAGGACTGTGTCCTGTATTCCACGTCAGGGACCGCTTTGTGAACCCTTCACCTTTTAACCTGTATCTGTGAACCCGACCCAGTGAAGACAGCAGCGAGTGCTGATCCTGTTCAGATCACTGTGGCAAATCCTTCCAACAGATCTTTCCCCGTCTAATAATTCTCCTCAGTCCTTGGTTTAAATTAATTTTATTGATGCCCGTTTCATAATTGTTAATTTAGCGTTTGGGTTTGACTGTTTCAGTTAGTCCAATGTTTGTTTTTGTTTTTTTCAGTGACTGTTGAAATCCCGGTTTCATGTTCTTTAGGCGAGCCATGTGTCCTGCCGTTTATGTAAATATGTTTGTTTTTATTTATGTCGACTACAAAAATCAATCCGTTGGATTGGTTGAGGTATAAATAAGGTATATGAATGCACTTCATCCAGTGGAGTGCGTTGAAATATTTTGACTTCTTACAAGTCAATAATGTAATAAACGTTATATGATGTTTGTAAAAGTGTTTTGGTTTTTTTCTAAAAAAATTAATAAATCTAGGTTTCAGCAGTTTCCTGCTGTTAGACATGCTATAAATCTAAAGCTATTTTTTTTTGTTGAAGAATGTTCAAGAATTTTTCATAGTACATGTGAATACCACAAAGTGCCACAAGGGAACGCTGTTTAACTATATTTATTTTTTACAGCCACGTTTTTTTTGTCTGTAATAGATACACCAGAATTGAGTGGAAATTAACCTTATCACAAACAATTCCCATTTAATATAAGGCTTTTAGAAAGAGCTGTAGAGAATTATGCTTGCTTTTTTATTTTATGTCCCAACCACGTGTATATATATATATATATATATATATATATATATATATATATATATATATATATATATATATATACCACACAGAATAAACCCAATTCTACTGCATTATACGTACCTATTATCATATTGCTTTATTTCTGTAATATTTCATATTATTGTAAATGTTTATATTATTTTCTCTGAGCCAATTGTCATAATTACTTTATTAAATTCCGCGCTCCTTATCAAACTATGCGTACTTCCGCATGTCGTCATTTCCGGGTGTCAATATGCGTCTCGGTACTGCAGCGATAAGCATCGGTAAGATGTGAACAAGACAAAAAATCCGCCACCAAAGAAAACGCAGGCCGCTGACAGCATCGACGATACTGCTATCCTTTGTCTCCCATCATCCGCTAGTCGCTAGCAGCGGATTCGTCACCGTCTGCCAGCCGTTTCTGTGGGAATGGCCGCGGAGGTTCGGAGGGCCCTTGGCCGGGGCTGGTGTCTCTCACACGGCCTGGCTCGCGTAGGCCTTCACGGCACCGTTCTGCGATCTATTCTCATCATCACAGCCCTCAGCGGAGTGGTACGTCTGCCCGCGGCCACGGAGGCGAAGGAGTGCGATAAGCCGTGCTTGAACGGCCAGTGTAACACAGCCAGCGGCGTGTGTGTATGCGAGCCGGGATGGGTCGGGGAGCAGTGCCAGCACTGCGGCGGCCGCTTCAGGTGAGACACAAACGCCTCTTATTCATAGCTGATGCTCGTGACATTGACACGAACGCGTCTAATGCGTGAAGTTCGTTCAGAACACGCTGTAACTTTTTGTCAGGGAATGGTTCATCAATGAAATATTAACAGCGTATCATGAAGGTTCATGTTAAGGAATTATGAAGATATACAACCTGCGCTGTTTGGATTCTGATGCTCATTAGAGTCAGATACTGTCATTAGAAACTGCTTTATGGTGTTAAATTTAAGTCTAAATTCAGTTTTGAAGCCCTCAAAGTTTATAAATATGCAGTGTGCAGTGGTGTTCTGACATTAGGCAAACTCACTGCTTTTTATGTTCATTTCTAATCCAATATAAATTGTTGTTCCAGTTACACTTACTGTTGTTGACACATTTTCTCAGGTTAAATAGCCTAAATAAACATTATTTTTACGCTATCTAAAAATAGTTATTGATTTTTTTATTTTTACATGACGCTTTATATTTTACATGAATTCATGTTTTATTTATTAAAACAAGGAACTCGAGCGTTTTCTGTTAGAATCAATATCAGATGATACTTTGACAAAACATAGGCTAGTTATTGTTGTTATTTATCACTTAATTTTACTTAATTTTTCACTTAATCAACTTTATTTGCCTTGTATGCAAACTAGGGATGCAAAAAAAAACTAAAAATGGTTTGAGCTTATTGGCCAAATGCTCTTAAAGGGATAGGTAAATCAAAATTCTGTCATCATTTACTCACCCTCATGTGGTTCCAAACCCGTAAGACTTTTGTTACTCTTCTGAACACAAATGAGGATCTTTTTGATGAAATCTGAGAGCTAAAGTGGTTTAGTCCGAATTTCTCGATCGCTTTATATGATGAACTGATTTAATTCAGTCTTTTATTCACAACATAAACAGAAGCTCAACCGAACCTTGATGAGCGAGAACAAACCTCATTGGTTCTTGCTGAAGCTCAAACGTGCTGTGTAACACGAGAATGAACAAGCGAACATGCTTGAGCTTCCGTTTACCACAACTGATGTGTGAGTTGATGAATGTTTAAATGTGAATAAAAGCCTTAATTAAATCTGTTCATCATAAGTGATCAAGTCTCTTCAGAAAATTTGGACTAAACCACTCAATTCATATGGATTAGTTTTACGATCTCTTTATGAACGTATTGAAGTGTCAAAGTGGTAGTTGTGTAGCTGTCAATGGAGGGAACGAAATCCCTCAGATTTAATAAAAAAGATCCTCATTTGTTTTTCGAAAATGACCAAAAGTCTTACGGGTTTGAAATAACAATTTTCATTTTTGGGTGAACTAACCCTTTAAAATGTTGACTCTCATGACAATCACTGAATATTTTGTCACAATATCACAATAATTATTCATCAATAATTGTTGACTCGAAATGATTCGAGTCTCAAACTACGTTTTAGTGTGATTCAACTGTTTTCGTAAAACGTGTTTTTTGACCTCTCAACAATGGCATAAAACGGACAAGATCAACTTCACTGATGTACAGTATGAACAGTAATATTATAAGGTTTCATTGGAATATGACGTTTGCCACATGCTGCTCCATCATGGGATGTGACTCGATGGGCAAAATCTGGCAGAGACATTGGCTACATTGGAGGCTTTGGGTCATGCAGGGTGAATCTGGCTCCAAATAGCTGAGGAGAGACAGGCAGTCTGAAGCCAAATGATCATGTGGTGTCAATCACGAATCTTAACACAGCCACGCTGGAGGCTGAGACCGTTCATAACATTCTACCATTTCATCTCGGATCAGGAATGTTACTGTCTTCCTAATGATAAGTCAATGGAACAGTGTAAATTCACTAGTAGCTCTGTTTTTCAATAGATGCCTGCCAAGGATGTGTATTTTGGGTATATTGTGGGCACACAATCATAAAAATAACATAATCATTGTTTTGACTCTGCTCACAGGTTCTTTCATAATCTGACTGATCTGACAGTGATAATACTCAGTGTTGTTATTGCTAAACTAGAAGTAAAACTAAAATAGTTTTTAGTAATAGAAATAAAGCTAAAATAAAATTGAACTTACTGAAATAAGTTTAAACTGAAGTTACTAAAACTAAAATAAAAGTAAAGCGAAATAAAATATAAAAAACAAACTAATAAAAATGGCACAACAAAATAACTCAACTTTAAATGAAAATTGGCCAATGTTAAACGAGGAGTTGATCATGCTGTAGTGTAACGACAACAATCACCAGACCATTGGCATTTTTTAACAGTGTTGTTGAATAAAACCATATGATTACTTGCTTCTGATACTTTAGTTGAACCACTTATTATTGCCTCATTGTTATTATATATGTATTTTTAAGTAATTTTAAAGGCTATTGTTCACTTAGGTCTCTTTTTATTACCACAAAAAAAATGATCCGATTAATCAACAAAATCGACTGATTACTCGATTACCAAATAATCGTTGGGTATGACAGCCCTAGATTAGTTAAAACATTTCAAAATGCACCTGTATTGTTTTGTATTTTCTGACTTTCAGTCGAATAAAATACTTTTTTTTTCCCCCAGTCATATATTTTGCTATTGAACATTTCTTAAAAATAGTGTTAAGTGATCTCTGTTAAATCTCACTCTCCTAAACCCAATATTGTGTATCGTCTCATCATGTGAGCTAAGTGTATTGTCAGACACCTAATAAAACATAATTTCCCTACATTAAAATTGTGGTCAGTGATAATGCTGAGTGGCTAGCCAGCAAAAAAAAAGTTAATGTCAATCTCTGGAAAGACCATGTTGTATGTGTGGCTGAGACTTTTGATATGGAGCGTCTCTTGTGTGTGAGACATGCTGTTTTCAGATGTTACCATGGGGCTTCTAGTACCATGGTAATACAATATTTCTGGACATCCTGTTTCATGTTTATTTTTGGAGGACCATATGTGAATATGGTAATCATTGAGTGACAGTGTCATAGTAGCCTATATTCCACAGTACCATAGTAATGCTACAATACTTTTGAGTAAGAAGAGTGGAGTATTTGTGAAATTCAGTATTAAAGAGCCTACTGGGTTGTATTACATACTGCATTTATTTCTTATATTAATGTGTATCAATTAATATAATTTGTTCCCTGACTGTGTTTGAAATCGCAAAAAGAGAGGATGCATTTTCTGTATGATAGCGTGATGTTGTACGCTGCATGTTGTCTAATTTGCTGGCCAATTCAGATTTCCATAACACAATTATCAGCAACAGGATCTGCTTTACTAAATGGCCTCTTTTTAGTGGATCATTTGTTGAAGTACAGAAGCCTGACTGTTTCCTCCACACCAGCCACAAACACATGAAACATCCATTCCTTTCCCAGAATGTCGCCCTGACCGGAGACCGTATTTCTGCTAAACGCAGTCTGATGGTTTGTTCTGTTAAACTACTGCATGCAGCTTCACGGTCCATTCTGTGCCGCTCGCACTAAGTGCTCCGTCTCGTACACTTAGCAAGTCCAATCCTCAGTAGACCCAGGTTTGAAATCACTTATGGCAGACAGGCATTTCTGACATTCTCTCGGCTGTCTTCTATCATCATAAAGGCTGAATGGAGACTGACAGGAAAAAGCACAACAGCTCAATTATTCAGCAATTGTTTGCCCATTATCTAACGCCTGTGCTTTATTTGAAGAAATGCATGATTTTAATTGTTGATGATTCTAATGGGACGTTGTTGAATGATGATCTAATTGGCTGGGTGGAAGATTGCCGTGCGCCATTGAGAATCACGTCTCAGTGATGTGTTTTTGTAACAGCTGTCTGCTGGAGTGTGTGTGTGTGTGCGTGCAGATCCCACAGGATTGTGGGTGTGTTCATTTTTTTGTTTTGTTTTAAATGTTAACAAAGCTCTTTGAGACTGTAGTCAGGGGCTTCAGATACCTTATCGCCACACAAACTGACACGTGTACACACACCTGGCTGCATGTCAGTAGGTTGTTCATAAGGGGTGGTGCAGTGTACCAGTTTAGTCTATTTTCGAGATATTGATGTTGTAATAGCTCTACACATTTCATAATATCATAGATAATAATCAGATTGGCACTCCAATATTGTAGGTGATGTTACTGCTCCTTAAAGGTACAGTCACATTAGCAAGTTTTCAGTGAAATTTTACAGCTAATGTATGTACAGTTTAGGAAGCACAGTAGAATGAGCGTGACTAACTTCAGGGAAAATGTGTGGGAAAATCTTAAGCTCTCAAGTAGAATTCCAGATCATGCGAATTCTAATTAAAATGACTAGATTTCCGCCGTGAAAATTCGCTTTAAAAAGCTTAACGCTGGTTGAGAAGTTTTTGTTTACTCTTTTGTAGTTATTATTCAAAATGTCTATAGATATTACCATAATATTGTTATTGTGAAATTTTGTAGCCACGATAATTGTGTAGTTAAAATCTGATATTGTTACAGACTAGAGCCCTAGTTCATAACATGGTTTAGTTGTTTCCAAAAAAAAAGAATAAAAGAAGGGAAGTTGTCACTTACTGCATGAAACAAGCCTGTTATATTGTTGATTTAATGCCCAGTTAAAATCTTAGTGAGAACTGTTAAACTTGTATTGCAAAATGTATGAACTGTAGCTAGTTTACATTGTTTCATATTACTAGGGCTGTTAAAGTCGTCATGAAATCAAATTTTACCATTCTTATTTTTATATGTAATATTGTAGTGTTTATTATAAATGATTTATCTGTGCACTTCATTATTTTTTAAAAATTCATGCACCCTTATAATCTTTAATCAAATACATTACCCTTCCCTCCCCCTCGAAACGACTTCTCTTCTCTTCCGGTCATCTATTACTAGAGGGCGTGGCTATCAACGCTACTAGAAATCCTCCACAACTGACTGTAAACTGGCATTCAAATCTGCCTCCATTTTGTTAACGATCCAATCAATTCCCGAGGGACGAAATCAAGCCCCGCCCTACATTTTTTTTTTCTAGTTTCAGGAGCCGTTTCACATCGGATATACGTCACAATAAGGAAGAAAAGGAGAATCTCAACTTCCGTTTCATGACGACTTGAATATTTTCAGCTTGACGCATTAAATTATTTAACGAAATTAATGCAGAATCTATTTTTCCATTCCTGAAGTAGCTATGCTAATATCTCCCCCCATTTTTTGGCTAGCGTTAATGTATATGATCATGCAATCGCTTCTGCGAAGCAAGACAGAGCTGCCGACCAAGGATGGTCTGTGTGTAGCCTGTGTGCTTCAGCTCTGTGTGACACTGCGGATGAATATGGTTATCGTCCTGCTCATAACACATTCACTATAGGCTTAAGAGAAATGTAACCAATTTAGATGTAAATGATCTCAAGCTGAATAGCTGAAAACATTACTGTAGCTATACACATTTAATAGACGCGTTACTTACTAAAAATAAATTCCAGCTCAGCTCTACAACAACCATAACGAAATGACCCTTCACAATAAATCATACTTTACAATGAACTCTGTTAGAGAGCTACATATGCCAATTTATCTGTTCCATTCAATACCTTGCTGACCTGTTGAGTAATAAAAACATCATATCTTCATCGCTTTTACAACATTTCAAAAGCCAAGCCGATGTTGATTCTTGTTTTATTTCGAGCTCTGTCTCTTTTTCCAGTAGATTCTCCTCTGTTCTGCGTTTTATTTAAACGGGCGATTCCCCAGAGGTTTGAGATTTAGTGTGCTCCTTGTCAAACTTTTCTAGCTCACTGTGACAACTAACGAAGCCACTTACACACCATACACCCTCAGGGTAAAACGAAGGATTGATGCATTGACTTAATTTTGTAGATTTAGAACAAAAAGTTCACTTAAATTAAAAAGTATTTTTTTTATGCCTATTAAATGTTAAAAAAATGATGGTTTTCAATTATTCTGTAATGTTGAATGGATATAATCCACAGAATTTGAAAAAATTCATAGTTTTCATTCATAACTTCATTCATAGTTTAGTAAAAAGATGACATTAAGCAAATATTTAAAATGTACTGTCTTTGGGTTGATTCTACATTAATGATTCAGTGTTCAAATATATATTACAATATGAAAATATATTACAGATTTTAATGTGATTGTGATTAATTACAGAAAAATGTGAGATTAATTAGTTATTGTTTGAATTGATTGACAGCACAAATATTAACCCGTCCCTTAAGGGGTGTGTGTGTTTTAGTAGCTGTGTTTCGATTGGTGTAGTAATGTTGTGTGTGTGTGTCATACGCAGGCTAACGGGACCCTCTGGTTACCTCTCTGACGGAGCAGGAAACTACAAATACAAGACCAAGTGCACGTGGCTTATTGAGGGACAGTGAGTATTGGTCTAAAAAACAAACTCTCTTTTTCAGATTAGAGGTCTGAACCTTAAGCCTGAATTTAGCCTGTAAATGAGACATATTAACCTGACCTGACCGGGATTGTTACATTTTAAAGCCTTTAACATTGATTACTTTCTCTTTTTCCCCCAAGACACCAATAACAGATTTGTTTAGTTATATGGTAAAAGACCAACCATTATATTGGCTTCTAAAGCCCGACTTAAATGGTCTATCATTATTTTTTTTCTTATGTTTTTCAACGTTTTTTTAAATGGGGAAATCAGTTTGGATGTACTGCTGAGTAACTTGCAAAATAGTATTAAAAATGCATTGTGATACGATATTGGATTGTGATCCTGCCTGAAAAAAATAATTTTCTGCCACTCAAATGTGATCATCATTTAGTAAATGGTAATATGCAATGAATTAATTGTTATAATCATGTTATTGATTTAATTCAAGTTTTAAATGAATGTCAATCCTATATCAAATAATTATACCCATAATGCTCATTGTTATTTATTAAAAACTTAAGGTGTATTCACGCCTGGCTTGTTTAAAGCATTTGTTTTGAAACAAACGCTTCTGTTTGTTAGGTGCATTGGAAGAATCATGTCCTGATTCCCGCTATAAAACAATATAGTAGAGAATGCAACATTGTAACAATTGAAATCCCTATTTTGGAGCAAACCAAACGATCTACATGACTGAAAACACCCTTGTCGGGTCCTGTCAGGTTTGGGTCATGTGGCTGACCTATACATTAGATACTTAGTATTTGTGTGTGTGTTATGATTGTTAATGGTCGTCTTTCTTGTCGCAGGCCAAACTCTATCCTGAGGCTTCGCTTTGAGCATTTTGCCACGGAGTGCAGCTGGGATCATCTGTACGTGTACGATGGAGACTCCATCTACTCTCCTTTACTCGCTGCCTTCAGGTATTCTCTTCATTTCTCTTCATTTCTGTGTGTGTGCATGAGGTTTAAACAGGAGGAGTGAGATTTCCAGGTAATGACCTGTTAATCCAGGATCAGATTAGAATACAGGAGTGTTCCTGAGGGCTAGTGTACTTGCACCACATCAGACACTGGTTATAAACGGTATAAATGACCCCTAGAAACATACCTGAGGACTGGTGGAAATTCCCTGACATATGTGTCTTCCATGATTGATTCTTCAACCAAAAGTGACTGGTAATAGGATAAAGTTCATGCCGTTTGACTGGTAATGTGATCTTAACAGGACAGCTACCGTTAGAAGAACCACCCGGTGAAATACACTAACCTTTCAAAAGTTTGAGGCCAGGAAGATTTTTTTGTTTTGTTTTTAAGAAATTGATACTTTTATTCAGCAAGGATGCATTTAATTGATCAAAAGTGACAGTAAAGGCATTTATAATGTTACAAAAGATTTTTATTTCAAATAAATGCTGTTCTTTTGAACTTTTAATGAATCCTGAAAAAATGCATCACGTTTTCCACAAAGACATTAAGCAGCACAACAGTTTTCAGCATTGATAATAATAATAATAATAATAATAATAATAATAATAATAGGAAATGTTTCTTGAGCCACAAATCCTCATATTAGAATTATTTCTGAAGGATCATGTGACACTGAAGACTGGGGTAATGATGCTGAAAATTCAGCTTTGCATCACAGGAATAAATTAAAGCTGCAAGCAGCATTTAGCGGTGTTCAAGCAGTTAAGGCAGTTAAGCTCAAAAGCATCAAAAGACATTAAGTTTCATGTAGCAAGCATTTAACCACTGACATCATAGATGGAATAGACCTTGTTTTAGCATGATTTACCATGATATACCAAATATCTGGCCGAGTTTCAAGTCTCTAGGCCTTACGGTTTGGGCTGCACGATGCGTTTTCATCAATTTTTTTTTTTCAAATAGCAAATACAATAGGTTTTCAGCACTAAAGTGCTTGAACACCTAATAAGAATGAGACCTTTTTGACAGTTATAGCGCCACCTATGGTCCGATCTCCATGAAACTTTGCATGCTTTTGCTCAAATCGAGATATACATCTTGTCCGTCTTGAGCCAGGGATCACAGTGATGTAAAAATCTTGATTCTAGGTCAAACGGTCGAGGAGTTATGGGTAATTTAGTACTTTTGGTTGCTGTAGCGCCACCTATGGACCAATCGGGGTCATACTCTGATAGGTTCTCCCCAAAAGTGTGGCCTACCATCTGGCCGAGTTTCAAGTCTCTAGGCCTTTAGGTTTGGGCTGCACGATGCGTTTTAGGGCAATTGTTTTTTTCAAATAGCAAATACAATAGGTTTTCAGCACTAAAGTGCTTGAACACCTAATTAGTTTACAATATATTAAAATAGAAAACTGTAATATTGTGAAATATTACAATTTTAAATAACTGTTTTACTTGGTGATCAAAAGTGCTTTTTGTCGATTGAGATCAGATGAGCCTGCTAGTCTAAGGAAGTACTTGGACAGTGATTAAGAAGTGCTTACACCAATATGCCAAAAGTTTGAACAATATTTGGCAGAACATATACAAAAATCTTTAATAATTCTTACAAAAAACCAGCACTAATAATTTTTTAATTAAAAGCCCATTAAAAAAAGAAAGTACACAGACCCTCTAATAGAGTACAATTAAACGAGAAAGCGATGAAACTATTGAATCTGTTGCGCTCACTTTCAGCAGAGGTATTAAAAGTTCTCTTTCATGTTCTAGCGGTTTGATTGTTCCTGAGAGCTACAGCAACGAGACCGTCCCAGAGGTGGTGGCACAGTCTGGCTTCACCCTGCTGCACTTCTTCAGTGACGCTGCGTATAATCTTACTGGCTTCAACATCTCCTACAGGTAAGCTTTCATTGCTGGGCCGAAACAGGACTGTAGTTCTGTTACAAAACCTAGCGAGCTGCTTGCTTAGGCAGCGGCTAATCGAGGAACAAGTAAATAAATGCTGTATTGAACTTTTTATTCATCGAAGAATACTGGAAAAATGTATCGGGGTTCCCACAAAAACATTAACATGATTTCTGAAGGATCATGTGACACTAAACTGGAGTGATGATTCTGAAAATTCAGCTTACGTTACATTCTAAAATGTATTAAAATAGAAAATTATTACAATAATAAAAATCAGTTAGAATATAATAATTTACTTTTTTTATTCTAATAATTTACTGTATTTTATATTCTAATAAATTCAGCCTGTGTGAGTGTAAGAAACTTCTTTCAAAAACATTTTAAAAATTTGAAGACATTATTGTAGTTTGCTGCCTATGTAGCACTCCAAATTAGTCAAGTTTCCATTTAGTTTAGATGATTCCAGACATCTGCATGTTTACGCAGTAGACTGGAAGGAAGCTTGTAAACACGCTTATTACTCTTTGAAACTTAGGACTTTTAAACTTTAACCTTTACAGCTTAGTTACAAAGCTATCCATAACCTATGAACAGTGGGTTATTTAAAGTGCCTCTATTATGCTTTTTGTGTATGTTTAATATAGCTGTTTCAAAGATCAATGTGCGCTATAAATGGACTTATTGTCTCCTAAATGGAGAAAAAAAAAAAAAAAAAAACATTCCGAACCGCCTGAAATGAGTTGTCAGTAATTCCAGTCTTACTTCCTGCTCAAACCTACCTAACAAATTTGCATAATGCCAGCCTGTGGTCTTCATTGGCTCCCCGCAAACATCTACTTTGACCTCGAATTGATAGCCGAAATTCAGATATGGTAGTAGCCGTTTTGTTTACAACACGCTGCAAATGGTAGACCAATCACAACAGACTGGGCCCTCTGACCAATCAGAGCTGAGTAGGCTCCCAGGAAGGTGGGGTTTAAAGAGATGAATCGTTTCTCAAACGGTTTCAGACACTGTGAGAAAAGAGGTGATGCTGCAATGTATATTATCAGAAAACTCAAGTCTTTTTTGAACTTAGGTGCATGCAAACCTATTGTAGAAGACCTCCAGAACAAAATTAGGAACCTTTAAAATAGCATATAGAGGCACTTTAAACAAACAAACAACGTTATTTGTAATAAGGCAAGTAACTTGAAATCCCAGATACATGGCTACTTGATGTCCATTAATGGAAATGGATACTTTGTGGCTGTATCATAGTGTAGATACGCCATCTACCAGCACGAGCATGGTTTTGTAGTCCATGGCTGTTGAGGAGCTCTGAGGATTCTGGGTAATGTGGATGTGTCCTAAAGTGATAGTTCACCCAAAAAGGAACATTCTGTAATTATTTACTCTCTCGCATGTCGTTCCAAACATGTATGACTTCCTTTTTTTCGATGGAACACAAGAGAAGTTTGCAATGCTTCAGATCAAATGTCAGATATGCCTCATGAAAATCAAGTCAAGTTTGGTTTGTCATTTCAGCCACTTTGAATATACAGTGAAAATGCAACTTCATCTGTTCCGCATAGCAAATCACAGGCAGGTCAAGGTCACAGACAAAGTGTTCTGCTCTATACACTATTCAATTAAAGTTACAAGAGGTCCAGTTTCCAATTTCCTTCCCAGCGGAGGTCCGGACTCCGGACAATACTTTTTTGGAACGGTTATACATTTCCATCGAGGCAGCCGTAGTACTTTGTAAAAGAAAAAATCCTAAACACTCAAAATACTCATCAAAGATGAGAATCTTGGGCCCAGAGAGCCAAAGCAGTGTGTCTAAGATTTTTTTTACAATATGTACCAAAAAAAGTAAATATTTCTACCAATATGAATATAAAAGGTTAGATCAGATGTTTTAAATAACATTTATTTATTACATTTACCAGGTGCATAGAAGGCCTTGGGACTGAGAAAACATACTGGGGGTGCAGGGTTTACCTCTTAAAAAAGTATTTTTATATTTTGCTCAAAGTAATAAACTACTTAAAACAAACAACGTACATTATCTAATAAGCAAAATTCTCATCATGAGCACAAAATAAAGTTAACTAGTAATTTCAGACTTTTTTGTCTTCCCTTGCCATCTCTAAATAATTTTTCAAATTATAAAATTTATCATGAAATGCTCTTAATATGCTGATTAATCATGCTAAATATGGAAAAAACAAAATGTCTAAAGGTGCCACACGTTAATTTAGTAGTTACAAACTTGGTTTAGCTGAACTGTCGGAGTCCTCTGTATGACAGATAAAAATGATTGTATTTGCTGCATTCTATTTTTCTGATCACGATGTTTCTGCTGTTAAAATAACCACGCTATCTGCATCTCTTAATGCGGAGCGTTACGTCTTTATCGGGTGAAATCAACGCGCATGGAGCAGAAAGGGCTTGAATGAAGCACGTTTGCCTCTAGATAAAACAATTAGAGGATGTTACGCCGAAAGATAATTACCGCAAACGACCCGGAGCGCTTGTGGTGTGAACTGCACACTTTAAACTGTAGAAACTGTAAAATGGCGCCACAGCACTATACGGTATATACCGTAAGATTAGTTTGTTTTTTCAAGTCTCTTATGCTAACCAATGCTGCAATATTTGATAAAAACCAAGGTAAAACAGTAATATCATGAAATATTATTACAATTAATGTTTTCTATTTTAATTATTTTACAATGTCGTTTATTCCTGTGATGGGAAAGTGTGCGATGGTCATTGATGCAGTCTTGCATAATCTGGCTTAAGTTTTATGCCATAATCGATCTTGACATCTCAAGTTTAAATATGTGAAAATGCAAATTATATTCTACTGAATTTCTGCTGCTTTTGAGTTCCATGAGAGGGGAAAAAGCCATGTGGAATTTGGAAGGACATAAGAGTCCATGGTGAACAACTTTTGGCTGAACTGTCCCTTTAAGGCTCTGTACGCTAGAGAACAAGAGCTAGAACAAGAAAATGCAGGTCAGAGTAATTTAAGAAGAGCGGGAAAGAGGAAGTGGAGATGTCTTTGACCTCTGTGTCAGGAACTGCTCATGTGAAGTCCTGACGGCAACTGCGGCAGTTTCTATAGCGACTGCATTCACGGGGACCCCAAAAAAAACACTGGCGTGCAGTATCAATAGAACATCAAACACCAAGCCTGACACACATTGCAGACACTCACAAAAACAAGTAAAGCTGAAAAACGGATGCTAGACTGCCTGTGATTCTCTGCTGTCCCTTTTTTTCCCCCATGTTCAGCTTTAGAAGAGAGTGAGCTGCCTACTAATGCGCCTGTTTTTACACACTTCACTTCCAGATCGAATATCTTCTCCTTCGACTCAGCTGTTTATAAGATATTTTGTAAGCTTCGAAAGCAATCTAACTTAAGATGAAGTTAAAATATTTACCAAAAGTATTGTGTAAGTTTATTTGCCTTGCTGTTGTAAATGCTTTATGGACCCTGTGACACGACTTTGTTGCTCTGTGTGTGTCGCTGAATTAGTGTACTGTATATTGCAGCTTTTCTAAATCGAGATGTTTTTACTGTAGACTAAACGTCCTCTGTACAGCCAGACACTGCTGTATAGGAAATAGCCTGACAATATTGGCAAGATCTAATGTCTACTGAGTACAATGCCTAACTGTGTTTGCTTGGGCATTTACCTTTTCCAGTGCAGTGTAACAATAGGTTTACATAAGGTGTTTTTGGTGCAAGCAAAATCATTAAACTGAAGTCATTGTGATGAATGAGTTAAAATAGTATTATATGGCATATGTATTCCTGTATTAAAAATTTTAAGCTTCAAATAAGGATGCATGGTATTTGTTTGTATAGTTTTATATCATGTGAACTCAAATCAATTATCAATCATAACTAAAAAAAAATTTTTATCAACGTAAAAAAATACTTCCTGTCACAGTCTAATGTGCAGAGACTATTAGTAGGTTGACTTACTAAACAGTTATTTTAATATTTAGTTCCTGTTATCGTATTTACTTTAGTTTATTAGTTATTAGCATTCATTTACTTGGAATTCGTTTTTTTGTAAGTGCTCTTTTGTCATTTTTATTACTTTTTTTATATATATATTTCTATTTAGCCTTAATTTTTTTTTCAGTTTTTGTTTTTAGTGCTGACATGGCTTTGAAAAATTATAAATAAATAAAATAGTTTTAGTAATTTAGTACTTCAGCTTAAATGAAAATTAGAAATGTTTTAATGAAATATTTACTTAAATGATATTTCAGTTTAATTGTATTTCAGCTTTATTCCAATTAATGAAAACAATGTTAATAATTTTAGTAAACAGTAGGGCTGTAAGATAAATCAAAATACCGTAGGTACAAATTATAATTATACATATTGCAAGGGCTTTTTTTTAATGCTTCAGAAATGGTCAGTTTTAAGTTGACAAATAGCAGAGAATAAACTGACGATTTAGTGCCTAAAGAAGCTATGTTTTCACCCACCTATTTTTGGAATATTGCCTAAAAAATGCTGGTTGGATATGTTAAAATGCTCTTAAAAATCGTATGTGCTTAATTGAAGTAGATAGATAAAAAAATATATATATATATCTGAAAAGACATCACATTTACTGAATAAATGCCTTGATGTGCAACAAAAAACTCACTTGACTTTTCCTCAACAGAGGATGTGATTGGATAACTGGACTAACCAGTGGACCAATTTCATTGCACAGCATCTCAAATGTTGGTTTGGTCATTCAGAAATGCCTGAGCCAAAGTATGTCATCAGCATGATTTGGAATTATCTCTCAGAAGTGTATCAGAAGATTGTGTTCCCAAACGCAAGATAATATGAGAGCGTGTTGTGTTTTGTCTCCGTGCTGGTGATTTATGATGCAGTGGCTTCCCGATTGCAGTAACTTCCATTTTCCCAGGAAGTGATGATTTTGTTCTCTTTAAACACATGGGATGTAAAGTTCGCAAGTGTTTTATGCAATATTCCAATTTTGTGCGCAAGTTAAATTCACAACTTTGATGGTGTGCAGCCCTAGTTAACCATAACAGCACTGTTCTCACTGCGGCACTATCAAAACATTGCTCTTTTTGAGCAGTCTGCCATGTCAACTATCACGGCTACTGTAATAAGCTGTTAGCAGGAAGTTGACTAGGTTGTCCAAACAATACTAGACCAACACCGATATGACATTTCCCATTGCATTGATTTTTCTGACTTTCTGCTCTACCCAGGTTGAATACATGCCCCAATAACTGCTCTGACCGTGGGGAGTGTCGTGTGGGGAATTCCAGTGAGTCGGTGCAGTGTGTGTGTGAGGATGGCTGGAAAGGACAGGCCTGTGATGTGCCCTACTGCTCTTCTGACTGTGGCTTCCCTCTCCGGGGACAGTGTGAAAGCAGCGCCAAACGATGCCAATGCAAACCAGGGTGGCAAGGTAAGGCGTAGCTTGTGTAGAAAAACATAGAAATGACCATAAGCTACTCAAAACACAACGAGACAAAACAAAAAAACAAAAGAGTTTTCAAAAAAAAATTGAGTGTGTTCAGTGAAGTCATAAGGAATCTGTTCATCATCAGTTTTGTTTGTAAATGATTTATAATTCATTCACAGTTCTTGGAATGGGTAGATCCCTTTTGGTTTCCCTAATAGTTTCCTGCCTCTCTTCCCCTTCGCCTCTCACAGTTCTGACTACAAATCTTTGTCTCAATCTCTCCGCCTCTAGTTTTGTTTGGGTTTGCTTGAAAGACGGTACTCTATGTACTGAGACTGTTTGTCCTAGGGCTGTGTTTTGGTAAAATGCTTATGTTCTAACACTTGGCTTATTCTGATGAGTTCTGATAAGCCAAATGTGCAAAAATACAGGTGGTTTAAGGTCCTTGAGTTTAAAAAGTGTGTCCTAATAAAATGTCCATAAAAATGTCAATTGTAGCACACATTTATCAACAAGTAGTACAAAGAGTGCTAGCAGGCCCTGCTGCAGGATGAAATAACTGAGGGGGCGTGTGAAATTGTTAAGGGGCTTAACTTTATCCCATCAATGAACAATACATCCTTGTAAACGAAGAATTGATTATCTTTATATACATGAGACGGGTAGGTTCACGGAGGCTTCCATGTTGTTCCGCCATCTTGAAAAACTATAATAGCAGAGAGGGTCAAAAAGTACTAGGCAAACGTTTTTCCACAACGCGTTTTCGTTCAGAGCCAGCGTCACGTGACTGAAAGCAGCAGAAACGGAGGAGCAGAGCAGTGAGAGGCGCTTGTCACACAAGTTTAAAAGGCTGCATTGCACTGTTATTATTCATACTATAACATTCGTTTGTTTGTTTTGTCAAGTTGCAGTTTGTTTGAAATAACAAACCTGTTCACCCGAAGGTAAACTCAATGAAGTGCTGTTAGAAGACATCCTGTTATAGCATTTTGGTACATAACAGCTACCGTAGATGCAACACGCATTTGAAAAAGTGAGGCGCTGGAGAGCACAATTCGTTTCAATGCAAAATACAATTTCACCGCTAGATGGGAGAAATTCCTACACAATGTCCCTTTAAATATAGATTTTTATTAATTCTAATTTAAGTTACAGAAGTTATTCAGTCACGAGCATTGAGTGATGGATTTTTTTAATAAAAATTTTTGTTTCGTTTTATTAACATTAAAAACACTAGGTATGCACCGAATGTTCGGCAACCGAAATTATTCGGCCGAAAATAGCAAAAAAAAAGCACTTTCGGCCGAATAAGTAAAAAGACCGAATAAATTTGACCGAGCAATGACGTTTTTGATGACGCGATCAAATAGTAACCAGCGTACAGTGAGAGGCGCGCGCTTTATAAATGCAGCCAACATGCCCCCTTAGAGCAGATAACAAAAGAGAAGCTCATCTGATGCATCTGTGGAAGACGTTGTACCCTTACTTGCAGCACTAAAGCGTCTTTTAACCCTCTGTAGTTGACAAACGCGCCGCCGCGTTTTGCTGGATTTTTTTCACATAGCAGCAAAATAGACTTAAATACCCCGTCGTTTATGGTCACTTAAATGCAGACTTAAGAAATATGAAAAAATAAACTGTTAAATGTCTACTTGTGTCCACTTACAATCGAAACAAAACTGTGCTTTTGTAAAATAAAGAAAATAAACAGGGTGTGCTTTCTGCCTCTGTCTCCGTTAACTTTTTTCCTGGAGCACGTCTCTAAACTTTACAAAACTCAGCCAGTACTTGGCACACAGGCAAAGGCAATATATCTTTATAATCATTTAATTGTCTACTTTTTAAATTATCTAATTCAAAACGAAAACAAATATTCTCTGTTTATGTAATCTGTATGAAAAGAGAGAGATGTCAGTCATTCTCATGGCAACTCCTTATCTGCTAATCACCACAGAGAGCCCGCGCTATATTGAAACCCAAATGATCTGAGGCAATCCATCCAAACCGCAAAAGTAGGCTTATGTCTAGGACAGTTATTCATTTGTTGTGGGTTCATCCACATTTTTTTTGCACTTTTCAATGCACTTTTTTAGTTACATTCTTTCAGCAGTCAGTTATAGGCCTAACATAGGCTATTCAGGAAGGGGGGCTTCAAAGATGGCCAAATAAAAATATAATTTTTATTTTACTAATTTATTTATAGTTATAGTTATATAGTTATATATAGTTAAATATATAGTTATATATTTTTAGTTATATTGTGCTTTGTTTAAATAATATCTGCTGGAATGTTAAAAAAATTCAGTGTTAAATAAATTGTATTTTTGCAATTTGATTTTTTTTCTCTGAAAAGCAAGACAAAATAGTAAAAAAGTAATTAAAAGCATATTTTTACTATTTAATTAAATGCAATGGTGAAAAAATTGGCAAAATAAATGGAAAAAATGTGAAACACCGCGTTCGGTATTCGGCCTTCGGCCAAGCGTTTCATTATAATTTGGCTTCGGCTTCGGCCTCGGCCAAGAATTTTCATTTCGGTGCATCCCTAAAAAACACAGACTGCAGCAGGCATATTAGGTTGCTGTCACTTTAAGATCCAATACAGATCCAATATACTGATAATGTTAAACATGCATTTTCCATCTTGACTGTTTACATTCACTTAAGACATGACCGATTATGTTTATTAGGATACACACCAAGACGGGCATTTTTGCATAATTTTGTGGGAAATTGTCCATTCAAGCTCAAGATATGAAAGGGCTCAAATCAGAATTTCTGTCTTTCTGGGCTTTATGTCAGACAAGCAAGTTATCTTTCGGTCTTCTTGCGCTTGAATGTTTAAATAGGCAAGGCTAAAAAACACGTGCAAATGATAAGCTTTCATGACGATGCAGCAATGGTCCGATCGGGACAACTCTCGGTCATCAGGCAGTCCTGTCGAGCCCTGATCTAGCAATTCTCTTTACGTGGCATGTGTTAAAGCGTCTCTCTTTCTCTCTCGGTGAGAGCGTGTGTGTGAGAGAAAGCGACAGAGGGTGATCTGAGCCAAGCGACGGGGCATAAAGCTCAGCAGGCAATGAAATTATATCTGTGCTAAACTCTCAATCACAGGCGACTGAAATTGCACAATTTACTTGCTATTGGCTTAGCGTATTAAAGACATTTTTTAGTCGCCTAGTGTGAAATTTGGTTGCTTATGCAAGTAATTTACTCACATTGTAGAGGGTTGGACTGACTGTTACAAAAGTTGAGGTATCATTTATGTCTGTAGCACAAGGGCTAGTTATACACCAAAGGTTAATACTTAGGGTTTTGCAAAAAATGATTGGCAAGAACCACTAAATCTAGAAAGTTTGACATTTTAGTGGAAATTTATGTTACTATAGTGAATTTGTGTTCATACATGCTTCATTTATTCTCATACATCTGTTTTATATTAGCATCTTTTCAAATTCATCTTTTCAGATTTTACTCTTGTCTCATACCCAGACTTTACATTTTAAACCATGAAAATCAAATATAGAAAATTACAAGTTAAAAATTCTGATGATATAAACACTGAGTGAAATGATGATCTAATTTCTAATATTATTATGCCTGTCCCACAGTGTGCACGGATGAAATGTAATACATACGATGTGTGAGGAAAATAAAGAAAATTTCATTTGTGTAATTCCCAAACAAACTTATATTGAAAATGTATTTAATTGTATTTATTTAGGATGTGAAAAATATTTGAAAAAGTATATTTTCTAGTGCCCATACTTGAAACACCCAATCATCACCTCGACTTAGTAATTGTTTCTATGGCAATGCTTATAACATCTAAATGGACCTATGATTGACGACCATTGAATTATTTTATCACTACTGTAGCAAAGCTCAAGGCTCAGGGAAGGAGGATGCCGACTGCCGCATATAAACATAATGAAACAGAAACGTAAATGTTCCTTCGTGGAATTCGCTCCACCCACCCAGCTTCACGCCACATCTTCATTATTACACCCCTGTTTGCTCTCCCGAACTGTTTTCCAGTGAAAAGCACACCATGCAGCATCAGCTACAGTAAAATGGCATATGAAACGTATGAGTTCTTCCTAACTTACTATAGCTGTTGAGGCCGCTGCCATTCTGACTCTTTATATATTACATCACAAGTCTGAGGTTTCATAATTGTGAGTTTCCAACTTGTAATCACGAGGTTGACGAAAACATGAACTTTTTTTATTGTAATTATGTTAAATATGACTTGGAGCCACTGAACTTGAACACTGCTGCCTGCTGAGTCATGTGTGGGTATCTGAGCTATCTGTCTCTTCCTCTTTCTCTCCCGTCAGAGGCACGTATCTGTGGAAGTGTTTAATTGTCCATCTGTGAACAACAGGTTGAGCCGCAATCAGGGCTGACTCATATTTCAAGTTCCTCCCTGGTTTCCTGTCATTTTATACGTTTTCAAGCACAGCCCTCTTGTGTATCGTCTGTTTTAGTGTTTTATATTTCTGTAAATTTAGTCAATTAGCCATGTTTTTTTTTTTTAAACATAAAATTAAAGTTGACTTTCACTGCTTGATTAGTAATCTACATTTCGTGTTTGATTTGCATAATGTTCCATGCAAAGCAAAAACTGCATGTTTAATAAGAGTAAATTAGTTTTTTGGCAAAGTATCAGCTTGGACTGAGAAATATAGTGAATATTCATAATAAACATTAGTTCAAAAGTTTCTCACACCGACTGCAGTTATTTGATTAAAAAAAATAGAGTAAAACCAGTAAGTCTGTCAATAGTAATAAAAGCTGATTTGTTATCATAGGAATAATATTTAATAAAATTTCTATAAATCTATATATGAAAATCCAAATATGGTCTTTGTATGGTCTTTTAATCACAAATAACTGGTCTGATATTCTTCTTTTGAAAACAACTTTTCATTTGTGGGAAGCAAGCCATTCTGCAATATTCTCCTGTACTCCAAATAGAGGTGTAACGATACATCGTTATTAGGGGTGGGAAAAAAAAATCGATATTGCAATATATTGTTGTCCTCTCTGTCGCAATAAATAATCGATACACTAACGCCCAATATCGATATTTTATTACAACACAAAATGATTAATTTACCCGTTGTCAGTGTCACTGTCACTAACCAATATCTACCATTCTGTTTGCGGGGGGCGCTGTTCGAGTAAATAGGGGTAAAGTGGCGCAAACTGCGGCCGGTGAAGAACACAAGTTAACTAACAACAACAGAGAATTGCAGAAAAAAAGAGAAGCGAGAAGAATGGCGGAAAACAATAAAAAAACTAATCCCACCCGCTAGTTTCCACTCTAAAGTGTGGAGACACTTCGGGTTTTACGAGACAGTCAACGGAAAGGCACTGGATAAAGTAACAGTAACTTACTACTGACGTTTCAGTATTATGGTTTACACATGTTAATGTTCATGTTGTTTTGTAATGTTCATGCACTTTTATCTCTCTACAGTGTTTACATTTAAGACCAGGAGGCAGTGAGTTATTATGCAAACGCATATTTTTTTGCACAATGTTGGAAATGTTGGCTTTAATAAATGCATAAAATTTCCTTATTCCTTCTTTTTCTTTTCAGTCACATATATCGTGATATATCGTTGATGAAATTTCTTCCAATATATTGAATATTGTAGATATCGCGAATCGTGATATTATCATATCGTGGACCACATATCGCCACAGAATTAAATCGTGAGGTACCTGTATCGTCCCACCCCTAATCGTTATATCGAGATATCGCGATATTAAAATGTGACGATATGTATCGTTGATGTAAACTATGATTCATAACTTAGAGTTAGTTTTATACAAGTCTCAGCTCACTGTATTTCTAAGGTATACTTCAGAAACCATTCTAATGTTTCAAACAGTTGTACTGCTTAATATATTTGTGGAAACCATGATGCATTTTTTTTCAGTATTCTTTGATGAATAGAAAGTTAAAAAAAACTTTCACTTATTTTGAATAGGAATATTTTGTAACATTTATAAAAGTATTTACTGTCACTTTTGATCTCTCTCTCTCTATATATATATATATATATATATATAAAATATTTATTTATTTTTATTTTTTATAAAAGCTTACACTGCCCTAGTAACAGTCAGAACATGTGTGTATTTTAGGTCTGGACTGTTCAATAACTGTACCAGGAAATGTTTCGTTCTGGATGCGTGAGGAATACAGCAGCCATGGCTTGGCGCGGGCGTCCCATAACGCTGTGGTTCATGAAGATGTGATGTGGGTGATGGGTGGACATGTGTTTAACTACACACACTACCAGATGGTGACTGCGTGAGTACACACACACACACACACACGCAGATACATCATAGGATAATAACTTCGCTGGCTCTGAGTTTCACTTTCTCCTTTACTGTGGCTCAGGTTCAACATCTCCTCTCAAAGCTGGATGACATTAAACCGGTCCGTCAACTCTGTAACTGGACGCTACGGTCATTCTCTCTCCCTGCATGAGGTTTGTTAATGGATGAGATGTTGTTTAATAGTGTTCTTCTACTCTAAAGTCTTAATTAATAATCATTTTGGCTTTGTCAAGACATTATAATGTGTATATATATATTAAATAGGTCTTCCAGGTCTCTCTGATCTCTTAAGTTATTTGTCTTTGTATGTATGCATACAGGATAAAATCTACATGTACGGTGGGAAGATTGACTCCACAGGAAACGTGACATCAGAACTGTGGGTGTTCCACACGTGGAACCAGTCGTGGGTTTTGCTAAATCCGCGTGCTAAAGAACAGTATGCAGTCGTGGGCCACTCGGCACACACCGTCCAGCTCAGTCTCGATGGATCGGAGCCCGTCATACTGGTCGTCTTTGGACACTGCCCTCTTTATGGATACATCAGCAAAGTGCAGCAATACGACATTGGTCAGTAGCACCCAGTAGTGATGTTAAAGTACACGACAGGGAGATGCATTGAATATTTACTTTATTATTGTGATCATTTTGCTGTCGGTAAAAAAATTAGGGAATACTGTAAATATTGCAATGATGAAGTGGCCAACTTTTTTTAGGAATATTGCACTCTTTGCATCATTTTCTTAATATTTTTATGTTGGTACCTTTAAATGTCCTTTTTGTGTTCATTTGATCAAAAGCAGTTTGATAAATTTTCTTTTTTTGTATGTGTATTTTACAGTAAACATTTTGTGTGTACTTTGCAATATTACTTTGATAGATAGATAGATAGAATTTCTCAATTTAGAAAGAATAATTGAGATTTTAAGTCAGCCCTACTTGACAGATAAATCATCCGAGTACTTTTCTTATACATGCCGCGTATTTTCCTTTTTTTCAGCATCTTGCATCATGCACATCACATTAAGATGGCATGTAAAAAATCCCTTCTTTTTGAAAACAAAAAAAAAGTGTCTTTTAAAAACAGGCCCCAGGACACCTGTGTTTTGTTTCATTCAGTCTAGCTGTTTGAAAGGAAGAATTCATCATCTCATGTGAAAGCACCATAATCCTTTTCAGCAAATTGAGTGCTGTCCTGGACTGAAAGTCACAGTGAACAGTTGTGACCCAGTTTCTGTCTGATGAATCAGACCGCTTTGTACTGCAGAGACTGACTCTTTCATTCATCAGAAAATTAAAATAAGGCCCCTTTTTGAAATTATTTTTCAATTTGTGTGAAATGGTTTGCAGTTGGAAAAGAAATCATTATCGATTGTTTGTCATTTGTGCAAGGGAGGGGAGACTGGGGATAGTTTTCACATTTTTGGTTTATGTAACAGTGAATGGATGCCAGTGTGGTTTGAAATTAACATAAAAAACTACTGCTAGGGAAAACAAGCATTTATTCAAGTAGGCTTTTGACTCGAAACCTTATATATACCCATGTAGTCCTTCCTCAAGTGACCGTTATCCCAGTCCTAATTGTATTTTGAAATCTACTGCCCTCTGGTGTTGTAATGAAAGAGCAGCATCAAAAAATATTTGTTTCTTAGAACCAATTTTTGCTTTTCTTCCTTTAATAACTCTCATACTTTTCACTGTTCCCTTTGCAGTAAAGAATACATGGAGTGTTTTAGAGACTCGTGGGGCGCTGGTTCAGGGTGGCTATGGGCACAGCAGTGTGTACGACCCTCAAACACACTCCATCTACATCCATGGAGGATACAAGGCTTTCAGCGCCAATAAATATGGCCTGGCCGGAGACCTGTACCGCTATGATGTGGACCAAAAAATGTGGTGCGTTGAGTGGCATTACACCTTTTAATTTAACACTGACTGCATTTTGACTTCAATCATGATCTTGATCATTTTAAGGCTACGCTTAAAATTGAGTTGCTTATTTTGCATTTTTAATATAATACTATAAAAAAGAAAAAATATAATTCTTACAATTAAATGAAATCATAATATCACAAAATATTACTTCATTGATATATTATTGATATACTGTGCTGATTCAGCACACTTGAAATGGAATTCACTACTTTTTAAATGTTTGAGATAAGATTAGAAAAAAAATGTTTTTCTTCAGCAAGGGTGTATTAGATTAATCAAAAGTGACAGTAATGACAGTTACAAAACTATTCCATTTCAAATAAATACTATTCTTTTGAACTTCGTATTCATTAAAGAACTTTAATGAGATTTTACCAGAAAAGATTGTAGAATTTTTACCATATGTTGATTTAAAACATCTTGTATCTTATTAACTGCTGTGTTGTTTGTATTTATGCAACTCTTGTATTTTTTGTAGCTCTGTTTTTGTCATGAAGATAGCCTCATATGCTGACAAAGCATTAAAAAGATATATTACTACTATTCATAAAAGAATCCTCAGGTGAAAAAAACGGCATTAAGGTTTTGACAAAAAATATTGATGATAATAATAAGAAATGTTTCTTGAGCTGCAAATCAGCATATAAGAATGAATACGGCTTACGTTTTAAAATATATTTAAAAAAAAAAAGTTTTTAAAAATTTAGATATTTCATATATTGTTTAAACTGTATTTTGATAAAATTAGTGAAGCTTAGGTGAGCAAAGAGATTTTTAAAAACGCTTAAAAAAAAAAAAATAATCTTACCGACCTCAAACTTTTGAAAGGTAGTGTACATTCATACAGAAAGCTTGCACATGGTACAGTGTACATGTTCTATACTACAAATAGTGTGTAGTATGCTAGTGCGCTATTCTGAGCATTCAGTCTGACTTTGTTCTGTTGCTTTCTCTGGGTTTCGGCTGATGGTGTTGCTTATTGACCTGTAGGTTGATTCTGAGGGACAGTGGTTTTTTCCGTTACCTCCACACGTCGGTGATCGTTGGCGGGAACATATTGGTGTTTGGAGGGAACACACACAATGACACTTCAATGAGCCACGGAGCGAAGTGCTTCTCCTCAGATTTTATAGCATACAACCTGGGTGAGTACCAAACAGTCTTTGTACCTGAATATTTAAATCGCACATCTCCTGCACTTCTGTGTAGCATTCGCAGTCCCCTCCATCTCTCGTACAGTCGTTTCTGCACAGTTTTACAGTATACTCAACCACGGATGAGCACAGATGGACGCATTCGACACATGCGCAGTACAACAGCTTTTTTTGTACCAGACGTCAGAGGGCAGCAATGATAGATGAAGAAAAGTAGCGTAACCGCCATTGCTTGCAAAGTTTAAAACAAGAATCAAAACAGTAATGTTGGAGAAGGATATGCTACTTTGTTTACTGTTTTGTATTGCTTTTTGCACATTCTCTTCAGTTACATCGGTACATCACAATTGTGTATTGCCACCTTGTGGGCTCTTCTATATCACATTCACCTTGCGCATGAGCTGTTGTGCGCGGTGCGTGCCGTCTCTAAAATTGCGACAATCCCAATGACGAAAATTACGCCACGCTGACCGTGCGCAAACCGTCCTGGAACACAGACAGCTAAGGTATACTTTGAGCTTTATCCAATCAGAAGTAGGAGTAAGTTTTACTCTTGAGTCTTTTGTTTTCAAGATAATGTGACTGTAAAGGGCCAACTCGAATGTTCGCCGCAAAATTCTGTCTGATTTTCGCAATCAGCGTGTCTGTTCAGCTAAATGTGTATGAAACTGTGGAATACCATATGTGTAATTAAAACCAACATGCTGGTTGAATGAAAATGCAAGTTCACTTTGTGACAGTAGGTGGCACTTATAGACCAGCAGAAATAGCCTCGTCAACCCGGTACACAATGTGGATTGCAACTTTCCATTTCTGACATCTGCTTGTCACAGAGAAGAAAGGAAGTCAAACAATCTCTCTCAAACTGATTATGTTTGTGTTTGCAATACCAAATAAAGGTGTACAGAAACAAGAGAGCTATTTCCGGATTTGTATCTCTGCTGTTTACGGACGCTTGGTTTTATAGATGGTGCAAAAGCGGCACCAAGTTTTATGGACCAGCAGCGGATCTTGGCAAAATTGCAACTGAAGTGACCATAAGCTCAAATCTTATTGGTTGTCTAGTTTTCTTAGCAGTGTGATGGAAAATAGATAAGAACATCTCTCCATAAAAAAAATCTGCTGCAATGATGGTTTGCGATTATTCATGTTGATCTAAACAGACACGTTTACGGTCGTTCTTTCAAATTAAAATGTTTTTCGCACTAAAATGTTCACACCAAACATTTGTCTTGCTGTGAGCTTTTGTTCTTTTTTTATAAACACCGTTGTATTGCATCCATCAAGTTCCAAATAAAGAAAAAAATTTTGATTGGAAATAAAGGATATAATTCCCTAAATATTCAAAAATTGGCCTTCCCAAATTGAATTTCCAGCTAAAAAACAAACAAACTAAATTGTATATGATTATAATTTTAATTTTGTTCAGCCTAACACAATTTTTCAAGTTCTATACCATTGACTTCCTGCATCCTCTTACTTATGGCATATATATATATATATATATAGTATAATAAGTCTATCTTTCACAATATTGAACAGCAGAGGAGACACTTGTGCAGAAAGCGTAATTGGATTTCTGTGCGTGTAGCAGCAAGCCATTAGAGACTGAAATACACTCATCAGGGGGGCTCTTGCAGAAGGATGCGTGATCTTAAAGCCATTATTTTATGAGTGACACAGAGTTTTATAATCTCTTGGGATCGTAGACATGCCTGTCTGCTGGTATTGTTTTTTCATGTAGATAATGAGAGATGCTATGATGTCAGACTAGACGCACTGCAAGCAGAATATGATGAGTGGGTGGGAATTTAGAGCGTCTTTGAGAAGTTTGTAGTGCCTATATAATACACAAGAAGCTTCAAACACATCAGAATTGTCAATGTTTGCTTATTCATCATTATATATCAGTCCTCTTCTAAATTTCTTTCTCTTGATTTTCCCATGCTAGCTTCTCTTAGAGATGCAGGCTAGTGCTGTGGTAATCTATAATTAAGTAGAGGCCTGTCTCGGCCCTGAGGGTAATTGCTCTGTCCTTACGAGCTGAACTCAATTATACTGGCCCACACAAGGATGCTGAATTCCATTTGTCACAAATGTTGCCAGCAGAGGGCAGTGACTTGTCACACACACACTGCACTAATAGCAGCCATTTCTCTTCATGCTTCTCTTACTTCAGTTAGATTAGCCGCTAACTCATTCTATTTAACATGTAGGAAAGAGATGATTTGATATTAAAGAGATAGTTCACTCTAAAATGAAAATGAATTCATCTTTTATTCGCCCTGGCTTTGTTCTAATGCTGTATGCCATTCTTTCTTTTTCAGACCACAAAAGGACAAATAAAAATAAAGTTAATTAAGCTTTTTTTTTTTTTTTTAAGATGCAAACGTATCTCAGAATGGCCCCATGTGACATGTATCTCATATTCAAATTGTCCTGGGGGTATATGAAAGGGTTTGGTGAAAAACAAACCAAGATTTAATGTACTTAACGAGAATCTTGAACTTGGCCGTTGGTCTTCTGTGCATGGCGTCCGTTCAGGGGACTTATAAATCAATAAACGGAGCAATTCCAATAGGGTCCTCACACCATCGGTGCTCGGCCCTAAAAATAATAAAAATGCAACATGAAATACATTGCCTAGAAATGCCAAAAATGTATCCATGTACTTTCTGCAACAAGTTAATATCTCCGGACCGGAACTCATGTTGTCTGGATGAGTCAAAATGACAGTTGACAAATGTGAATGCGATTTCACTTTTTTGTTGTGACGAACACAACACATGTAATCACCCCAGAGAAGAAAGTACATGAATTGCATTTCATTTGTGTTTTTATTAATCTTAATATCTCACAACTTGTGCTTTTTCTGTGTGTTCTTGGCTGTTGAAAACACAGAAGACCATGCTCAGGAAATGTTACCTAGTTTTAGTGTACAAGTAAAGGTGCCTTATAGCCCCTGTACTTCTTCACAGGTCATCAATTTATGTATAGCCCCAGGATGAAGGTTGGTCTTATGAATATTAATTGGGTAACGCGAGCAACGATTAGTCTTAGCTAATTAATATTCATGAGCTCAGTCTTCTATATAGTGATGTCTCTAAAATGTGTTCCAGCAGCAGTGGGTGGATGTGTCTGAAATGAGATTGACTTTGTCTGTCATTTTCTCTCTTCTAGCTTGTGATGAGTGGACTGTACTGCCCAATCCAGATCTTCATCATGACATCAACCGCTTTGGCCACTCAGCTGTGTATCACAATGGGTAATCTCAATGTTTTTTATGTCATCGCTAAACATCTAATCTCACTTATAATAGCTTATTTTAGATTGAACATTATGTACACTATTGTAAAGGAATAGTTAGGGTTATATGCACTACTGTTCAAAAGCTTGGGTCAGTAAGATTTTTTTAAGAAATATTTTATTAATCAGGGATGCATTCATTTGATCAAAAGTGACAGTAAAGACATTTATAATGTTAAAAATATATATTTCTTTTTTCAAATAAATCCTGTTCTTGGTCTTTCTATTCGTCAAATAAGCCTGAAAAAAAAGGATCATAATTTCTGCAAAAATATTAAGCAGCACAACTATATTATTATTTAACAATAATAATACTAAATGTTTCTTGAGCACCAAAATCAGCATATTAGAATGATTTCTGAAGGAACATGTGTCATTGTAATCCAGCTTTGCCATCACAGGAATAAATTACATTTTAAAATATATTAAAACAGAGAACACTTATTTAAAATTATAATAATATATCCCAATGTTACTATATATTTGACCAAATAAATGCAGCCTTGGTCCGAACAAGACACTTGTTTCAAAAATATCTTTCCTCAAACTTTTAAACGGTAGTGTAACTTTAAACTCTACAAACATTTGTGCTGTTAAATACCACAGAAAATAAATTTGGCTCTCAATATCTAAAACCAAATAAATGTGTTTACTACAATGTTCTTTCATGGGAAGTCTCTGGCAGTAATATACATTAACTGGAATTAATGTAAAACATTTTTATTTTCAAAATCATAGTCTTGACTTTGTGTTAGGGTTAGAGTGAGCCAGGTTTTGCCTTGTCTGCTTGAAGTTCAGTCTGTCTAAAACTGTTATGACCATGTAAACCCATACTGTATTATGGGAAACCATGTTTCATGTGAAAATACCAGGAAGGGACATAGCCAGATTGCATTAGGTTTTCACATAACCAAATGTTCATCGAACTAAAAATTAAACCCACCTCAAAAGAATGATGTATGCTAATCATTTGTACTAAATAATTTAGTTAAGTGATTTAACAAAATATGAGCAGTATATGTATACTTTTGCTACTAAAGCCTCTGTTAACTTGCCATACAAACTGTAAACAGGCTGTTTGCTTTATTACAAACAGAGTTGAAATGATTTCCTCAGCTAATTGACAGCATGCCACTGATGCTTAAGTTAAATTGAGTCCTGAATATTCCTCTTTGAAAGTGTCTATTTCTGTGGTACTTGAACTCTGTCACAGTAAATATGAAGTCTATATTTAATTTGACTAATCCGTACGGAAGGAGATTACAGGCAGATTTAAGTCGTAATTCTGAATAATTATCCATAAATAACACATCTCAATATTAGTGCTTCAAATTGCCAGCTTAACAAACAGTCTTTAACTGCACACATTTACACAGTCGCACACACTCTCACAAAAGTGACACTCTCCTGTGAGATTTTAATGCGAGCCCACTGTGATCTGTATTCTTACCCATGATTCCCAGCGTCATTGTCCGTGCCGATATGACCATTGAGTGACCCCTCTGTGGGGATCTGTGGCACAACACAGCTTTTCCTGTTTGACTTGTCGGTCTCATGTGCTTTATTCATCACTCCTCCCAACTTCCTTTGTTAATCCTCGTTCATGCTGCCCTCTTCATCTCGCTCCCCTCTCATCTCTCACTGTCCTCTCTCATTCTTTCAGATATATGCGAGGTTAATCTGTCTCTCTTTGTGTGTGTGTGTCAGGGTGATGTACGTGTATGGAGGCTTTAACAGCCTGATGCTCAGTGATTTGCTGAGGTTTACCCCTGCGAGCTGTGCTGCTTTCTCTGAGCAGCTGGAGTGTGAGACGGCTATACCTGGCGTGCAGTGTGTGTGGAACGCCTCTACCTCCATCTGTATGTCCTGGGACGCAGCGGCACCCCGTGACACAGAGAGCTTGAGAAACACCTGCAGTCCCAGAGGGTGTAAGTGACACTTCATGTGTCTCTCTTTAGAACTATTCAGACTGGATTACAGTTCCAAACAGTGTTTGAGTTACAATCATTTTATGTGGCGATACAGATAGGATTTGTGATCACTGTAGTTTTCACTGAGATGGGAGTTTCGATTCATCTTACATTTTGATCTAATGGCTTATGCTTCAATGCCAAAACATTTTATTTACACTATTGTTCAAAAGGTTGGAGTCGGGAGGATTTTATTAGAGTGATTTTAATACTTTTATTCGGCAATGACGCATTAAATTGATAAAAATAAAAGTGACAGTAAAGACATTTATAATGTTACAAAAGATTTGTTTTACAAATAAATGCTGTCGTTTTGAACAAATATTAGGCAGCTCTAGTGTTTTCAACATTTTGATAATAATAAATGTTTCTTGAGCATCAAATCTGCATATTTAGAATAATTTCTGAAGGACTGGAGTAATGATGCTGAAAATTCAGCTTTGCATCACAGGAGTAGATTACATTTTAATAGAAAAGAGTTATTTTTGACAGCAACTTTTCTCTATTGACGGATATGACGAGACACGAACAGGTGAGTGACGTATGCAATTTCCCCCAAAAACCATCCTGTCACGTCTTAAATATAAACATAACAGGCTTACTAGGGCTGTAACGATATACAATATAAAATCGAAATCGCGATACTCAGGTCCACGATCCTGTATCGCGATGTAAGAAGGCAGAATCGCGACACACCCCTTCCACCTCCCAGAGTTATCCTTCCGTCAAGATCCAATGCTACCACATCTGTAAATTACTATTAATATTATTTGAAGTTAACATTATAAAATATGTAGACCTACATCACAAAACTAGTTGAGGGTAAATTAACCCAAACTAAAATCCATCAAAATAATAAATTCTAATAATAAATTAATGCCAATATATTGACACTTCTGTTTATATATCCATAGCCTACTTCCTTAATAAAATGAGGGAAATACACACGCGTACACGGACGCGACACAAAACATCTTTAATATTTAGGTGGAAAAAATATAGCCTATATTTTTTTTATAATTATGTGAATTACACTACAAACCAAAAGTAATACTATAGGCTACCCACCGGATGAAGGGTTAGCTCTCCCCAGAACATAAAATATTTATTTTGTTTTATTTTTAGTGTTAAAAAACAAAACAATGTCGTGACAGTTCTCTGGAAGCGGCACTTAAAACTTTCAGAGAATTCAAATAGAAAGCACAAAGACTATCTTTAAATTGAATTTCGTTTTTTTTTATTAATTGTATATCAATTTTAATAAATGTTTCATCAACCAATTGCCTGGATTTAATAATTAAGAAGAAAATATAGCTAGCACACAGATAATCACGACATTGAGGTGCCGCTCATGAATCGAAACCCTATAAGCCTATAGACCTGAGAAATATATATATAGCTATATATTGAAATGTCTACTTTTAAAAAGAACAATTCAAAATGAAAGAAAACAGACTGCTCTCTGCTTATGTAATCCGTATGAAAAGTGCATTTCTCTTTGGCGCGTTCACTTCTGCGAAGTAGGGCTGTTGCGGTTATGGAATGTCCCTTGCGGTAATGTTGAGTGGCTCAATAGCGCGAAATGCGGTATTACCGCCATTTATTTATTTATTTATTTTATTTTATATGTATTTGCTGATATATAAATATGTTTACGATGTGGACAAAACGAGGACATTTTCAGTAACCTTTGTAACCGAAACTAAAGAGCGTCTATATGCGCATTGAAAGGATTTCACTCAGCGCGCACATTGTTATGACAACGGACTTTGAGCGAGTCATTAAACCGTTCATTCAACGAACACGTTCAAAAAAGCTGATTCATTAAAAGAGATGTAATGTGTTAATTATTTTTAACTTTGAGTTCCACTTTTCAAGGCTCAGGCAATTTTCAAGGCAATGCGTCGCATGGGTAACGCCGAAGCTGATGCTTCACTTAGAGACCAATATGGCATTGATTCAATGCGTGACTCAGAGATTTTATTTCCCCGCGGCTTCCTCGCGCTGTGGGATGCTGACCAGCGCTGCTGCAGACGCGCATTTATGGGAAATACCCGTGACGTGAACGTTAAAAAGATGATACACGGCAAGCTTTTCACGACTTCGAAGACAGACGCAATCGCACGCGCTATGCTGATCTCTCTCATTCACTGTCTGTGTAAAGCCTCTGTAGGCTACACATCACCATGATAAACAGTCTTGTTATCATTATGAACTTGTTTAACATTCAATACACATGCTTGAAGTTCAAAACAAGAAGGGTATAGCCTTATAAAAAAATATATATATAGTTGGAGCACAGAAAACAACCCAAAAGCAGCAGCCTACAGCTGCCTTTAGTTAAATAATTTGCATTGTTATTATTGTTTTTTGGTGTTCAGATTATAGTTTTTCCAAATGTTATTTAATAAAAATACCGGTATATTTTTTCCTCTCAAAATCAATTTTTTCACCCCAAGGCCCGCCCCTGTGATAGAATCGCGATACGAATCGAATCGTGGGTCAAAAATCGTGATACGAACTGAATCGTGGGTTTGGTGTATCGTTACAGCCCTAAGGCTTACCATAGTGAATCAGGGTGAGATAAAAACACGTTTTGGAAGAAGAATTGATGATTTATTGACTCATTATTTAAGTTTTGTTGATTTTTTTTTAACAAAAAAGTTACATTGTCTACCTTTAATGACCTGTCAGATGCAGTTACAACAGATTTATCTTTAGGATTAGCAGTATGTATGACTTGTTTCAGATTTCTAAATGCCCTGTTTCCGCCACAGGCTTTGTATGCAGTAATTTATCTGTGTTTTCCAGATGTAGATGCTGAAAAGTGTGACCAATATTCAGACTGCTACAGCTGTACAGCCAATACCAACAGCTGCCAGTGGTGTGCGGCGCTCTGTGTGTCTGGTCATAGCAACTGCACCAGTTCCCAGGTAAGAATGAACATTTAATGTTCTATGATTTGGAGACAAGTGTGTGAAAGGCCTTTCAATTTTCAAAAAATTTCAGTTGATGAATTTATAAGTCTTTGCTCTGACATGTTTAATCTGTGAACCGGCTGCAGGGGGGGATAATGGAGTATGAGGCATGTCCAAAGGATAACCCCTCCTCTGTGTGCAGCAAGAGGACCAGCTGTAAAAGTTGTGCCACAGATCAGAACTGCCAATGGGAGATGAGAAACCAAGAGTGCACTACCCTGCCTGGTAATGAACACGAGCAATGTTATTAACGGGTCCTTTGACATTCAAATCATATATGTGACCAGTCACGGAAACTAGGGACACAAGTCGGTTCTGGGGCATTTTGAGGTATTCATAGATTCTGAAAGTGTAGTCTCCAAGTTTTCCAACGATGTGTAACACGTGGAAATCTGATAATATTTGGAGAAGTTGTGGCCATTTGAAGGTAGGCACTTAAAAAAGCTAAAAGGATAGATAACGGCCTCTAAAGATTGTGCAGTTCTCACCTCTCTCTGCTCCTAGGAGTGATAATAGGGCTCATTTACATCTCATTTAGATAAGCCATACCCCCTGTAAAGATCCCCCCTGTGCTTTACAGCTTTTTTTTCTTTCCTGAGCTAGCTAATAACAATAGGTAGGTATGGAAGGTCTAAACAGACTAAACATGAGATAATGTGTACGTGTTCTTAGAATGAAAACAAAACGACAAACTTTAATGTTTATGGAAACTCACCCCCAGGACCGGCGAATGCACTTCTGCCGCTCTAGGTGAAAAACAATTGTGCTGCCCCTCTATTTGCAACGTATATCAGCAACAACACACAAAGACCAATATGCCATACATATAATGCAAAACCAGCAACAACACACAAAGACCAATATGCCATACATTTAACGCAAAACCAGCAACAACACACAAAGACCAATATGCCATACATTTAACGCAAAACCAGCAACAACACACAAAGACCAATAAGCCAAAGGCCTACATATAACGCAAATAGTGTGCAACGCGCGTGTGCCCAAAATGTCAACAATACTAAAGTTTATGCAGGAGGCAAATGCCTGCTGGCATTTTTATTTAAGCAGTCATATTTCTGACTATATTATAGTCATATTAATCATATTTCACCTCCTCAAATTACTGTTGCAAATCTCTTTACACCACTTTCTTATGTGCGTATACACACACAAATGAAATGTCCGCAAGCACATATCATCAGCAGGTTCAGCATCTTAAATAACGACTAAAGAGCAAATGAAGCTTAACTTACGTTTCAGAAGCGCGCACGGCAGGCCTTCATCGCGGCAAAGGTCTTAACTGCATCCTCTATTTCGATTCTCTGTGCCAGTCAATGTTCTATGGAGATTGTTGCCAGTCCATTAAGTCTGTTCCCTGTTCACAAAACGTTCCCCATTCAAAGCAATCGGGACGTCACATATGCCACCGCTGTCAGCGAGCCGAGCCGCCGTATTCAAGCACCGAGGGCGCGCGCGCCGCGCCCATACCTCCGGTTCATGTTTCAGAAAACATTTTCCGTGTAACTGCCACGGTTCAGCTCGTCTGCGACAATCTTTGCGGCGTCCATCTTCATTGAATTTTGATATCAGATAGAGCCGGCCAGAGGGCTGCATAATAAGTAGCCACGCTGTTGGGGGGCGGGGGCAAAAGCGCCGGCGGCTATTCAGTATGGAAACACACACAGACAATGACACGCCCCTACTGCATGCTAGAATCTCCGAAAAACAAGCCGATTTCAACCTCAAAATGTACGCTTTTAAATATACCAATACTGTTATCTCAAACATGGAGAGGCTTCTTCATGATCTCAACTAACAGATTCTGCAAAAAAAGCGGAAATCACCAATTTAGAAAAAAAATGCTTCTTTCTCATTTTGCTCGCAAGTTGTGCTGCCGACTTGTGTCACTGGTTTTTATGTGACGGGTCACATATGACGTTAAATCATCTAAACACCTCTGATTGGCCATTGCATTCATGGACACAACAGATATTTGTGATTAGTTATAATGCTCAACACTGCAAAAAACAGCTTGTATAAATCTTTGATATGAGCAGATTGAAATGTAATGCCACAATCACAATTTTTTCATATTTCACTTTAATCACAACATTCGTAATAGAGTTAGTTTAATCGCACAGGCATTTTTTTTGTCCCCTTGTCCTTAATTTGGTGGGCATTTAGGATCATTTTGGTATCATTTTTGCCTAAAGCCCCTGATCATTTCCAGCTCTGCTCATATGTTAATCTGGAGCCCTGATAATTATACCATGTTTGTGTTTTAGGGAATATCTGCGGTGAGAGTTGGCACCTGGTGGGGAATTCGTGTCTAAAGCTGATCACAGCCAAGGACTCGTATGACAACGCTAAACTGGGGTGTCGTAGTCACCAGGCGGTGCTGGCATCTCTCACCACACAGAAAAAAGTCCAGTTTGTCCTCAAAGAGATGCACAACAGATCATTGCAAGTGAGTTTGTGGCACACTTTCATAGTCTTTAGTCTTCATCACATGTAGTTTCTTCGTGGCGTTGTCACCTAAGGGTTGTGAGGCACAAGTCTGCTTTGGATGTATAGCCCTTTAGATGTTAAACGGAATTAAATATGATTTGTCCTGTGTGCCGCAGTCAAAAGCACTGATCACCCCGTGGGTGGGTCTGAGGAAGATTAATGTGTCCTACTGGTGCTGGGAGGACATGTCCCCCTTTACCAACTCCACGCTGCAGTGGTTGCCGGGTGAGCCCAGTGACGCTGGTTTTTGTGGGTACCTGGCTGAGCCCGCTTTCAACGGACTGAAGGCGGCGACCTGTGTCAACTCTGTGAATGGGAGTCTGTGTGAACGGCCAAGTGAGAAAGATGCACATACACACAGCATTGACCAGAATTTTTTTTTCTGATGAACAGAAAAAATTTGTCATTTTTCAGGAATGTATATGCAATTATTATATTATATTATATTGTATTGTATTATGCCTATTGGCATCAGTTATTGAAAAACCTTTTATTACCCATAATTTAAAAAATATTTATTTTTGTCTTGGTTTTTGACATGAGAATCTTTAAAGGACTTTTTTTTTTATTCAATCCCCATTTGTTCTCTCTTGTACCTTTCTTACATTCTCTCTCTGTTATTTCAGCGAACCACAGTGTGAAGCAGTGCCGGACGCCCTGTGCCCTGCGCTCTTCCTGTAGTGAGTGCACCATTGGGAGCTCAGAGTGCATGTGGTGCAGTAACATGAGGCAGTGCGTGGACTCTAATGCTTATGTGGCATCCTTCCCCTACGGCCAGTGCATGGAGTGGTACACGATGAACAGCTGCCCACGTACGTCTGGCTCTCATTCAGTGGATTCATGCCTGTCAGCCTGTGTCTTGTTTTCTCTTTGTAAATTGAAGATTGAACATTAGCACGTCATGTGTTTATGGACAAAGCAGTGTTTTCAACTGACTTAAAATCAATTCAGATCAATAACTTGACACTACTGTCAAGGGTTCACTTTGAGATGATTGCACTGCATGACCCCCTTTGATAAATGTATGTGTTTTTATTGTAGCGGAGAATTGTTCTGGCTACAAGACCTGTGGTTACTGTTTGGACCAGCCTGGCTGTGGGTGGTGCACTGATCCCAGCAATACAGGACGGGGCCAGTGTATAGAGGGCTCTTACCGCGGTCCGATCCAAACACTGTTCCACGCTCCTTCATCTTCAGGCCCCTCCCTCATTCCTGCCCCTCAGCCAATGATGAATGTGAGCTTGTGCCCACTAGAGGGCAACTACAACTGGTCCTTCATCCAGTGCCCAGGTAAAACTTATGTGACTTGTGTAATAGTTGTGTTAATTGAAATGAGTGAATTCACGAATGTTCGAATTAGGGCTGGATGATATGACCTAAAATCTAAATATCAATTAATTGAACATTTTTACCTCGATTACGTACGATTAATCAATGCTTATTTAGTTTTCTGTTCACTGATAAGGTTTGTACTCTACGTGTGCTCGACTATTAAAGGTGGGATATTTTTTTCTAATGATGGAATGCATTTCTTATCTTTGTGATTTTAAAATAATTGACGTGAACATACTGATGTTGTCTTGAGAGAGCCCGAACCTTGAATCGGGACTCAAACTCGGATCGCAGAGATTGTGCAGAGCTACGTCAAATGTCATGGCGCTGTACGTAGTGCTATTGCTCCGACATAATAGCTAACTTTCAGCAGTTATTTTATCTATGGGTCGTAACATTTCTTACAGATTTCTGATTGTTCTGAATCAGATACAGATAAATTAGCGCAATGAGTACATTTATTTGAATGGATTAATGAGAGAGCGATTGCATGTGTGAATTAGTCATACCATCTCTTTATTAATTGTGAAGCTGTGGGTTGTAGTTACTTAAAATCTATGCTATAACTGTTGAGTTTCTAAGCTACTTTAGTGATGAAACACAGGACAGTGTTGACAGTGAGTTTCTGTGCGCGATCTTCATGTCTGCATGAGTGATTGTGTGCCCCAATGTATCAGTGCAGTAGTTCAATATAATGACACACATCTGATGCTCTAAAATCACTTGAATGTTCAAACTGGCAAGCCTTAAAAGACCTACAATTGACTAAGTTTA
The DNA here is from genome assembly GCA_026230005.1 of Gila orcuttii. Taxonomy (NCBI): domain Eukaryota; kingdom Metazoa; phylum Chordata; class Actinopteri; order Cypriniformes; family Leuciscidae; genus Gila; species Gila orcuttii. Next base: position 10,172,646 of record JAPDVR010000019.1, on the reverse strand, counting down.
GTGAAGACGCAAGCGAAAGTGATCTCTCTTCGTCTGTATGTGTTAATTTGGTGTTTGAGATCGCCTCCATGTTGCTTCCATGCCACTGACTGGATGGGGCGGAGTCACGTGACTTCACACGCAGTAGTATGTTTTTAATGGGAAAATATTAACAGGATTTTTTTTTAAATAACCGACATGGGTAAATGACATCGGTTAGAGGTTCTGACTTTATTTCGATTAGGGGTGGTTAATCTGTCTGATTTCCCGATTCGATTCGATTACGATTATTGAAGTCCCGATTCGATTACAGTCGATTTTCGATTATTAACGATTCTCGATTAGCGATTATTGATTTTCCATTTCACAACAGTAAACGAAAATACACTACAAAGTGATTGCAGTATTAAAAAAAGTCAGCTGCTGAATTACTTAACTCTTTTATTGAGTAACAACAACTCAAAGCACTTTCTGTGTCGTGTAGTTATAACTTCAGAATTATTTAGCTTATGTTCTGTAGAACACAGAAATGAATACATCACATTGTGTTGTGACTCATCAAGTTGAACTAAACAATAACAAATAAATGAAAGGCTTATTTCCTTTAGGAAGTAGATCAGAACCAACATACTGTAGAAATTGGACAATTTTCTTCTAGAAAGACAAGGTGTTGTTCAGGTGGAGGAAGACAGTCGAAACATGTCAAGGTAAAGAAAAGGTTTATAATGCAAAACATTTTTTGCATTATATGCGGTTAGAACAGCTGTCAGCAGCGCGTCCTCATCCATATCAAGCGCCTCGTCCCCTGAGGCGGCGGCAGCGCGGGCGGGAGCCGGCGGCTGCGCGTCCGGGAGGGGGGGCGGAGAAGGAGAGAAAGACGCTCGAGGGAGTCATTCCGGCGAGCGTTTGCATCAGAAAACGACGGCAGTGCGGCTCGTGAGCGGCAGCTGCGCGTCTGTGAGGGGAGGCGGAGAAGGCGAGAGCGAGGCTCGAGGGAGGGAGTCCGGCGAGCGCGTCGCGGTGGCCACCGGCTCCGACGGCCTTTGAGAACGGCGCTTCTTTGCGCGGTCCTGCAAAGGGCGGAGTGACAGCTTGAGGGTTGAATACTTCGAGCCGAGCCCGCAGGGTCGACATCGGAAGTGCGTCGCTGAGCTCACAAACCCCCTGAGGGCAAGAGCTGCGTGTTCCTGGCCCAGGCAGAGAGCGCAGATCACATGGTTGTCTCCGTCGCTGAGCGGGGCTCTGCACGAGCCGCAGCAGTGCAAGGCATCTTGATAAAGACGCTCGCTGCTCTTTTAGACAGTAAGTTTTGCAAGAAAGGATACGTCGCCGGATAGCGTAGCTCGCACGGATGGCTGAAGGTGGCGAAGACGGCCGGCTTCTTCAGGCGCTGTCCTAAGCTGGCTTGTCGCTTCCTCGACGGCGGCGGCGGCGGCTTCTCTCTAGATCCAGCGGATGCGGCAATAATAATAATGCATTTTTTTTTTTAAATAATAAAAAATCGATTTTCGAAAATTTAATAATCGATTCATACTCGTCCATAACATACTCGCGATTAATCAATAATCGATTTTTTTCACCACCCCTAATTTCGATGGTGGCAATTGATTGCAATTGAATGAATTAAGTACATAGTCTGTTTGTGCTGCATGTTTCAAAGCGAAGTGCGTACTTTGCTCAGGCATCAGCTCTCAGAACGGCTCAGTTCACAGGGAATGAACACCAGTATGGAAGTAAAATAATGACAAAGCTTGTTGAATTGCGCTACTTGAAAAAATATGCATTGCATTAACCCTGCTTGCATTTTAATGCGTTGTATTTTTATGACTTGCATTTTTATGGGCTGAAATTCAACATTGTTGTATATTTAAGCTGTGAATATTTTTATTCAAAACATTTCACACAATTTTCATTATTAAAAATTCAATAATCCATATTCACCTTTCAAATTTCACTTCCAAAATATGCATTCTGTTTCAAAATACAACCTGTAATATTCGACAGGCAATTTTCGGTCCATTTTATTTCACTTCACAAATTCGCTTGCACAAATTCAGTGGTTCAAATTCGACAGAACATTTAACATCCGGGAACGGCAGGAATATCAGTAGATTGCCGATGGATAATCTCCATAGCTGTTAGTCGACCTCACCAGCAGGAGGTGCAAGTGCAGCTGTTGATGAAGAAAACTATGGGTGAGAGAGTCATTCATTCATAAAAACGGATTTACAGAAGTGGAGCAAGAGTTAAGTATTTGTGATGATTTTCAGGGCCTGTGTGTGTGTGTGTGTGTGTGTATATATATATATATATGTGGAAAAGCTAATAAAGACACACAAGCTGTGTTTACATATAAGTCTTCACAGTTAGTTTGTACATGTAAGCAGCTTTCTCTACCGTGAACAAGTTTAGAATGTTATTCCCCGATGCTGATGTACAGATAAAACGTTAAATCTGAAGTAGTAGACATATATTTCTCTCACTTGATTAGTTTTCTCAACTTTATATCACGGCGCTGTGCTGCAGAACTGGGGATTCCCTCAATGTCATTCTCTAGGATTCCCCTGCGGTCAGGACACTTAACGCTTAATGGACTAATACAGTGATATAAAAGACCAAACTCTCACCTTATTGGGGATGTAGGCTAAACTAGATATAGGAACAGGCAAGCGGACTGAGAATATGAACGTAACGCGCAAAGTTTCACGCTGAGCGATTCCCAGTGAAATACCGGCATAAATTGGCTTGACACTGGATATTCGGACAGGGACGGTCTCTAAAGTTACATACGACATTGGTACACATGTTTCTAACTTCAATAGCATTTGAATAGAATGACTTGGTTATAAAACCAACTGTAAAGTGTTCATGTAGGTGCCAGGCATGATGCACACCTTTTTAGATTTTTGATATTTAATAAAATAAACTGTCAAATCATGTGTAAATATTGCTATTTTTTCAGTAGGCCCTACCGCATGATCTCATTTTAATATCAACTATCTAAAAAATGTGCATCATACCTGACACCTACATGAATATGGACGAATGAAGCGAAATAAAATGGACTGAAAATTGCCTGTCGAATATTATAGGAAGTATTTTTAAACAGAATGAATATTTTGGAAGTGAATTCTGAAAAGTGAATATAGATTAATTAATTTTTAATAATGAAATGTGTGTGAAATGTGTTGAATTTAAATATTCACCGCTTAAATATACAACCATGTTGAATTTCAGCCCATAATGCAAGCCCTGAAAATACAATGCATTAAAATGCAAGCAGGGTTACAAGTAGTGCAATTCAACAAGCTTTTTTGTTTCAAAAACATTTGTCATTATTTTACTCCCATATACCAGTTAGCCATCATTTTCACATTTGCATTTTCCAACATTGTTGTAGGAAGATTATAACAGTATTTCACTTGATTTGTAATGAGAAACAGTAGTTTTCCGTCAAAATAAAAGCTCAAGGGGAATTAGGACAATATTGGGACAAAAGTATTGTAATTTCTACAGCAATATGCAGCAAAAAACTAAAAATAAAATAATATACTTACTAAATATTCATTTTTATTTATTTTACAGTGCATTTGTTTTGCAATATATGGCTATTACTGTCATAGGAATGATAATAATTTAATATTAAAGTTTAATGTTTTTTTTTATTGTTCTGTTTAATCACACTGTTACTCACTCGTGCAGCATGCCAGTGTAACGGACACAGCTCTTGTGTCAACGAGAGTGTGTGTGAGCGATGTGAGGACCTCACCACGGGCAAACAGTGCGAGAGCTGCATCTCCGGTTTCTATGGTGATCCAACAAACGGGGGCAGCTGTCAACGTAAGTCTAAACACGATCCCATGCCAAAATACAGTTGACTGTTGTTGGCCATTTGATAGGAACTCAACTGTATGTGTTTTGTTGTTCATTTGCAGCATGCAAGTGCAACGGCCATGCCAGCATGTGTGACTCTAACAATGGCAAGTGCTTCTGTACCACCAAGGGCATCAAAGGAGAACGCTGCAATGTGTAAGTCTGCCTACCTACACACACACACACACACACACACACACTCGATCTGTCTCAGTCTCTGGAGGCTTTCTTCACTCTGCCATTAGAAGTAATTTGTCAAATGTACGGCAGATAGCATATCGTTATCTTGTCTCTATCAAACTCTGTTCCTTCTAATTCTATTCATTTTCACTCTGAGCTCTTTTGTTTCGTTCTGTCTCTCAGGTGTGAGGTAGAGAACCGTTACCAGGGCAACCCTCTGAAGGGAACTTGTTACTGTGAGTATGTCAGTGCAGCAGCTGATGGCTCATCATATTGTGGCTATTTGAGTCATTTAGTCATTTTCAGAACTACTCATTTTGTCCTTACATGACTGATCCAGACAGAAACCGCAAACCTGTGCACGTTTCAGTCAATCTGTGAAAATATCCAGATATTAATGTCTCATAGTGATACCTTTCCAATATTATATCTCATCCTTTTTCTTCTTTCTTACACACAACTATATTGTATTTCTCCGACACAGACACTCTGCTGATAGACTACCAGTTTACCTTCAGTTTATCACAGGAAGACGACCGGTACTACACTGCTATCAACTTTGTGGCAACTCCGGATGAGGTGCGTTATGCTGAAAAGACTTAGGCCACGTCCACACGAAGCCAGAGCTTTCCCTATCCGATCTTTTTTTCCTCGTTCTAAAAAAAATTCTGTAAACACGGCGCCGTCTGAAGAAATATCTGCGTACACACGAAACCACTGAAACCGACTCAAACCATTGTAGTATACATGCCAGACCAGTATGAGGTGCTGTATTTCTGACACAGATACACTAAAAACAGAGAAGAAGACTTGCGCATAAACCTTTCGCACTGTATACAATAATATACAGTATGTAATATTAGGCACAGAAGCTTCTTTTCTTTTCTTTTTTACCAAGAACTTTATTGAACAATATGAAAAAACATAAATGGCCTGGTACAAAATAGGGATGAGTCACGATATTCGATTAGTTCGCTAAAGCATAAAGCTTGCCACAAAGAACTGGCAAATAGCCTAATCATTATGAATGTGTCAAATATAGCAAGGAGACATTTTAATTGTTGATTAATAAACTAGTGTTTTCTGTGACGATGCTGACTCGCCACCTTCGCAGTATTGTGAAGGTGCCTATAGAGAGAAATGCGCACTTCATACGGATTATTAGATTTGTCTGTTTCTTTTCGTTTTGAATTGTTTTGTTTAAAAGTAGACATTTCAAGCTTAGATATATTTCTGAGTTTCTGTTCATTTATGAGACAAGCTCCAGTTCACGTGCGATGCAAGTTATATCGCGTCGGCGCCTCCATGTCCTGATTAGGCTATTGTCTGCTATATTTGCTTCTTATTTATTAAATCCAGGAAATTGGTTGATGAAACATTGATTAAAATTAAGATACAATTTATACAAAACGAAATTCACTTTAAAAAAAGGCTTTATACAAAACAAAACTTAATGAAGTGGTCAAAATGATGTGTCTCGATATTGCGCATCTTATGATTAGGCTACTCACGCTGTTCACTTTTCATATAATCAACATGTATGAAATGGAAAAAAATAACATAATATTTAAACATAAATATGAAACTAACTTTTCTTTAATGGCTACAACATGTAGGCCTACAGTACAGAGAAATTTAATGTCGGAGCGAACGCCGTGTTACCGGTGAGCATGAGGGGCAGAGATGCGTTTTTTGAATAATAATAAAATAATTCCCAGCGATCGTCGAATATTATTTTTGCTTGAAATGCCCATCCCTACAAAATACGAAATGTCTTAATCAGACAAAATACAAGGATCATAGCATAAGAAAGAAATATAAATAGGCCTAAATAAAGAAGTAAAATAAAGAAATAAAATAAAAATACATTAAAGTAGGCCTAAATAATAAATAAAGAAATAAGAGGCTCAGTAGCTTCTGAAGCATGAACCTAAGCAAGTAGTCGCAATTGTTGTTACTGATTAAGCGTGTCTGACTAGTCGACACGTGGGGTGATGACATCATCGTTTCACAAAATATACGGATTGGCCGTACACACGAAGACGCAAGGGTTTCGTTTTCAGATTTATCCACCCTGGGACCCGGTTTAAAAAAATAGCGGTTTCAGTCTCCCAAAACGCCGGATCCGTTTGGACGAATCCGATAAAAAATGTGTACGTATACAGCTAAACGCGTCTCTGTGTGGACAGGGCCTTAGAAAACTCTGTTCAAAAAGCTTTTTTTTTTTTATTATAGTTTTACATTTGTGGTCAACTTCGAGAACAAAATCTTACCTTGATTTGTCAACACGTTTGATCTTGATATGATCAAATGGAAAAACTAATTTGATTGACGTTGAGTTGTACATTTAGTGTTATTGTTATCAATAAACTTCCCTGTTGAACAGAGGAAATGATACATCATATGGGTGGTTTTCCAAGGACATGTTCTTAAGTTACAATTGGGTAGAAACAGAATGCAGCAAATGTATATGCATTACTCCCATATATACTGTAAATGCAGACTTTGTGAGCATTAAGAGATTTCTTTAAGAAAAGACTCAACTTTTGAACAAAAGTGTTGATGTTTTTGCTGAAAATTCACACTCAAAATGTTTTATATAATACATAAGTTTGGGAACATTTTTTTTTTTTTATGTTTTTGAAAGAAGTCTCTTATGCTCACCTAGGCTGCCTTTATTTATTGAAAAATACAGTAAAATAGTTATATTGTTAAATATTATTACAATTTAAATAATAAATTCTATATATTCTATAAATGTAATTTATTCCTGTGATGCAAAGCTGAATTTTCAGCATCATTACTCCAGTCTTCAGTGTCACATGATCCTTCAGAAATCAGTCTAATGATGATTTTCTGCTCAAGAAACATTTATTATTATTATTATTTTTATTATTATCAATGTTGAAAACAGGTTTTGCTGCTTAACCTTTTTTGTGGAAACAGTGATACCGTTCAAACGTTTGTGGTAAGATTGTTTTATTTATTTTTTTTTAAACAGAGAAATTAATTCTTATTTATCAAGGATGCATTAAATTGATCAAAAGTGACAGGGAAGACATTTATAATGTTACAAATGATTTATATTTAAATAATGCTGTTCATTGAACTTTCTATTCATCAAAGAATCCTGAAAAAGTATCACCATTTTCAAACATGTTAAACAGCACAACCATTTTCTATATTTCTAATAATAATAATAATAATAATATGAAAAAAATTACCAAAGCACAAAATCAGCATATTAAATAATTTATGAAGGATCATGTGACACTGCAGACTGGAGTAATTATGCTCTAAATTCAGCTTTGCCATCACAGAAATAAATTTCATTTACTTTATTGATTTATTTTGTCTGAATGTCTTTTGGATTTCTCTTGCAGCAAAATCGAGACCTGGACATGTTCATTAATGCCTCAAAAAACTTCAACCTCAACATCACATGGGCAACCAGCTTTGCAGGTATGGACCCCCCTCAAATGTGTTAAACATTGTGAGCACATCATAAATGATCTGTGTGAGCAGTTGAATCTCTCATCCTTCCTCTCACCGTGCATTTCTTCCTTTCTGAGCAGCTGGGACTCAAGCTGGTGAGGAAATCCCTATAGTCTCCCGCAGCAACATAAAGGAGTTCAAGGATAGCTTCTCAAACGAGAAGTTCGATTTCCGTAGCAATGCCAACATCACCTTCTATGTTTACGTCAGCAACTTCACCTGGCCAGTCAAAATCCAGGTGAGAGGAGCTCACTCGTTATTTGGTCCGTTGGCATACACAGAGGAAATATCATGCCTGTGTGTGTGAGCGCCACGTAAACATCAGCAAGGGTCTTTTTGTTTTGTTTTGCTAGCTTATATTGCTCCTTCCATCTGTAATTTCACCGAGGCCATGTTCTTTTATTTTTTCTCATATATCTTTGGCCTTTTCTGTCTGGTCTGGAAATGATTTTGCAGAGCTTTCCTTTCCCTCCCTCTTCTCTTCTCCTCTTCTCTCCTCTCCTCCTCTTTTCCTTTCCCCCTCCTCTCTTCCTTTGCTTTGGAAAGTGAACTCGCTTACCCTCCTGTGCTCGGACGCTGAAACTCAGAGTTTGTGTTTGATTGTCCGTCCAGTGTTCTAGAGCACGTTCTCTCCTCAGCTCATGGAGAAAGGGTGAATTTCACAGGTAACGCTTATTGTCTCTCTCGCTCACCTTTCCCTTTTCGAACTGACCTTTGGATTCCACGTTTTGTCTAACAGAATGTTTGTGCGGATCCGAGAGCGAATATGGGTAGAGGGGTCGCGCTGTGGACAGAGGGGCTTTTGTCAGAAGTTTAGAGGAGAACGACGAGAGAGTTCGGGCTGGAGAAAAACGCAACCTGCTCTGTAAACATGGCAGCCTGAGACTGAGAGTTGTCAGAAGGAATGTTAAGTTGAAACACATGGTTATTTGAGAGAGAGACTAAGGGAAGAGCCTGAGAGGAATAAGAGAGATCAGAAAGTTCAGAAGAGGCACAATTCCATCCTTCTGTTTCTGCCTCTTGTTTTCTTTTTGCCTGTGGTCAAAGAGTCTGCGGCCTGTGTAGTTTTTGTCCGTTGGAATGGAAGTGTGTATGCGTGTAAATCTAAACCGGAGTATAGTAGGAGTGTTCATGTGCTGATTTTCTGTGTGTGAATGTTATTTAAAATCTAAATGTACAAGTTAAACGTCACCCCCAAATAAAAAAATATATATATTTTACATAAAGAAACCTACTTATTTATTTGATTAATTTACTTATTTAAAGAATCACTATGGTTTTGTGCATTTCATGGCAATGAAGCTTACTTACTCTAGGCATTTTACTTTGTTCATTATTCTCAATGGTTATTCCAATTACATCCTCTACTGGAATATAGTAATTACTATATAGTAATATATAGTATAGTAAAACGTAGTAAATAGTTTTATCATAATTTAACTGTAATATATATATTTAATATATTACAACTTTTTTTAAATCAGTGTAAATATAATTCAGTACAACAAATGCTACCACTGTGTTTAAATACAATTTAAATTTATATAATAATTATTTATTCACATTATTTTTTTGGCTTAAATGTCATGATACAAAATTTTGGGGTGAAATATGACTAAAGTTGCTTTTTTGACAGTTTTACATTTGTTTCATTTTGCAGATATTAACCTCCGCTTATTTACCAAGGTGAAATGAATGAATTATGAATGTATGGCTGGATATATATAATACATACACACACACAAAAAAGTTATTTTTACGTCTGAAAAAATGGAGGTTTTCTAGTGCTAATCAATAAAACCAATAATTACATAATATTAATAATAATACCAAAAAAAAAACTAATTTTACAGAAATAGATTTTAAAGAATAACATTCTAGTGCAAAAATATATAATAGTTTTGATTGTAATACATCCTATTCGGTTTGGTGTTTGCACTGAGTCTAGCTAAATTTTCCCCCCAAAAAAAGTTCAAATATTTAAATGCACCCAAACCGTAAGTCAGAACTCTGCCCAGCTCTTGTATTACTCTACATTGGAAATAAATGGTTTGTCGCAAATAGAGGAAAGGCAGGTTTAAATGTTTTTGACAGGTTTTGTAAAATTCAACCAGTTAAAAAATAAAATACACACTTGAATATACACTGGAATCAACTTGAAGTTCTTTTTAGCCCAGTTTAATGTTTAGTTTAAAGTCTATTTGTAGGTTGACTTCACAAGGAGTGCGGCTGTGTCATGCTTTAAAAAAGCATGGATCTGTTTCTTTCAGAAGTCCAACGTCAACTTCTACCTCAGCCAATGGTGTGAGTTTGGGCTGGGACTGCCTGTTTGTGCAAACAAAAGCAGATGGGGGCAGAATGTTTTTCCTTATGGTGCAGAAATGACACACTTCTCTATTAAACTCTGACTAGATATTTGCACTTGTTGATTCTACAGGCTTGATCATTTCTGTTTTTTATAGCTTGATAGCTTTTATAGCCGAGACAAAGCGCATTTCAGTTACGCTAAATAGCTAAACTTGACAGGTGTACTAGAATGTTCTCTCTTGGTTAGTTTGCGTAAGCCACATCTTTGTCTCCTGAATCATGACTAACAAGCTATATTTAGTGTTTACGTCACACACGTACACCACATGAATGCCCGTGCGAGTCACAGGTTGTCATGTGTGAATGACAGTGATAGTCGGATTGCTATTGTTTCATGTTGAATGTGTGTGGGTATCAGTGTGTGCTGGAGCTGTGAGTCAGGCCCCGTTTGTCTTTGAGACTGTGTGTCTGAGCATGAGAAGGTTGTGGTGTGTGTGTGAGAGAGGCTGTATCAGTGCACAGTATCTGCTCAATGAGAGCTCTGTGTGAATTCACCCTCCATGCTGTGGACGTCTGGCATGCTCTCTTTTACCATGTTCTCTCCCTCGCTGAAAATGCTGTGCTTATTTTGGAAATGCCTGGAGGAATAGAGAGGGAAGAGTAAGAAAGCAGGTGAAAGATGGAGAGAAAATGACAGTATTTTAAAGCGGAAATGTCTCCGGTGTCCCATAGACTCTGCCCTCTTTATTATGGTAGACAGTTTGAGATATTGCATCCCTTAAAAGAGGGACTGAAAGTGATGTAACTGTTGCACTGCTTATTTCAAAGGGTCATTTTAGACACTGTGTGAACATAATTGTGGGCTTGTTCCATGTTTCACATGCTGATTATTAGTAATTTAATTAATTCAGGCTAATCAGGTTTTTTTCACACTGTAAAGCCTTTGTAAGCCCTTAGTTAACATTCTCATTTGCATATTTACAAGGTTAATAACACTGATATGATAAGTACAGAACACGTTGAGCATGTGACCGGTTTTAATAACAGCTTGACAAATCTGGGTAAACATCGGCATTTAAATATCCTCTGGTTGTCTTACATATTCTGAAAAATACTAAGGGAAAAAAATGAAGGAAACCGCAGAGGAGTGTTTGCCACCGCTTTTAATTTTTTTTTCCCCTTTCTCAGACACTAAACACAATGTAGAAAGTTGTAGAAGTGCTGTATGAATATTTTATAAAGCAAGCACTGTAGAAGTTAATGATTGGTTGCTTGTTAAGGTTTTGAGGAAAAACAGTGTAACAATTTAAAAAATAAATATAAAAAATTCAATTAAAGGTCCCATACTGTACAACTTTCTGAAGTTTTATTTTAGGTTTTGATGTCCTTAAGAATATATATTTTCGGTATAAGTACCTAAAACCATCTCAATATATTTTTACACCTCCTTTCTCTGGAGCTCTGCCAAGAACAGGTCGATTTTTGCCTGTCTACTTAATATTCATGAGCCTCTCTTCTGATTGGCCTGTTGTTTTCTGAGTGACCCTCCATTGGAGGGGAAGGTGACTGAGTAGTTCTGACATCACATTTATACAGAAGTCACAACAGCTCGTGAAAAGGCACAGCTTCTTTATTCAGGCTGTGTGCATTTGTCTGTGGATTGACTGTTTTGAAACTTATATGGTAGTTTCATAGCCCCTAGACCTCTGTTATCATGAAAAAAGCCAGGAAATTTCAGTTTTGACAATATGGGACCTTTAAATAGATTTTTAAATTTAAAAAATAAAATAAATAAATAGTAAATATTTATTTTATTAAAAAATATTTCAATTGTCATGTTACAATACAAACTAAAGATAAATAATAATAAAATAAATAAACTGCACCTATACCTTCGGTACTGCAATTAGGCTGACAAAAAAAAAAGTGACAACTGTTCTGGAGCATTAATAACCCAGGATAAAATTGAAAAGGCTCTCACCTTATTATTGGAGGACCATCACAGTAACGCCATTATATTATGCCAAAATAATGTGATTACTTATTACTTGAATTAGAATGGAGAGTCTGAAACTATAGAGATGCTCTTTTCTATAGATTGTGTATGTGGAAAGAGGGAGGGAGAGAGAGAGGGATGGGGGGGGGTCATGAATCAGCAGGGGGCAGTATTGGTACAGACAGAAACGAAACGTTTGCTCCCACGTCCTGTTTAGAAAAACTAAAAGCACATGTATTAGTCATGCATAAGCAGGAAAATGATTTGATGAAAAATGTTTTTCTCACTACTTAACACCTGTTTCTCTCTTATTTTCAGATCGCTTTCTCTCAACACAGTAACTTCATGGATTTGGTTCAGTTCTTTGTCACATTCTTCAGGTGAGACATAAGCAACGACACAAATTACTGGGGAAGTCTTTGTATTTCTGAAGTCACAGATATTCTAACATACTACAATGCTGTACATTTTTATGGAACTAGTTGGATTGCAGTGTGTTTGGGGTGTGATATAGCTCGAAGCTCTAATTCACCTCTTGAGGACCTGCTGTAATATGTTATTGATTCAGGAAGCAGACCATATACAGCAAACTCCCCCTATGTTTCTGTCACGTACACACTTTCTCACACGCATTAAAATTTTTAGTTCATACTGATTCACAAGCAGCAAAAAGGTGATTTAAAATATAAAAATCACTCAGATGTTGTCATGCATCATACCCAAGACACGTATGATGCATATAGGGCACGTAACATACTTACTCCAAGCCTTGGCTGTGGTCGGCTGTGGTTCCTCATCATTAGTTATGTCAGCTCGGCCATGATAAATTACACCAACTCTTCATAGCCTTGCTCTGTGTGAGTGTGTGTGGGGGTGAGCTATTCCCAAGACCCAGGGCGAATGTATCTCAGCTCTGCACACACCTGCACTTGTAAGGTATACACACATGCACCTACACAGTTATGATTCCCTCGCATACAGCCCAGTTCTCCTATACACGAGAGGCGCATTTATGAGCTTTGGCCCCGATACCATGAGGATACCAACACTCCTGATCTTTAGCACACCTGCGGATGTGCAACTACCGCTAATCCATTAAACATGAACAGCGCTGTGTGTGTGCTGGAGATGTGATGCTCATTGGAACATGGTTGTCTCATTGTTTTCCATAATGGAACATCCAAAAACCTTAACAGTTGTCTTCTTCCTCTCCATTTCCTGTTATGTCATGTGTGTAGCTGTTTCCTGTCCTTGCTTCTGGTGGCCGCAGTTGTGTGGAAGATAAAACAGAGCTGCTGGGCATCGCGGCGCAGAGAGGTCAGTGCTGTAGCCTCTCCCTTGTTAGTGGAATCTCATTGACTTTCCCTGCCACATGATTGTCTACCCAGCTTTGAACCATCCTATTAATGTCACATCAGCATCTCTGGATAGATCCATCCACTAAGCTGTTTTTAAACATTTCTACTAGCAGTTGGCTACTATGGGTTCATATATGCTTCATATAGTGACAGTATATACATACTTTCATAAATATAACTTTATGATGATTACTGAATCAAAAAGATTACTGAATTCATTTAAACAGTTATTTACTGTACACAGTTTTCCTGAGAATTCACAAAAACATTATAATCACAATGTTTTTCTATTGAATATACAGTCAAAGCAAAATTTATTCAGACACCTTCAACATTTCTCACATTATCACAGTTTATTCACTATAGTTTAGAAAATGGTAATAAACTATGACAAGAACTCAAATCAGTTTATGGTTTTGGCCATCCTTCTGTTAGACTGTCTCACAAATGAATTAGGTTGAATAGCTGTCAGCTATAACATTCAGTGTCTGAAGAATTTTTGGTCCCAATTTATATACTTTTTACAATTTTTGGGTATATTATGTCACTGTTTACTTTATTTTGCTATCATCACTTACATAAATTGTAGAGTCCTGCACCCACTAGTAAAAAATTATATCTGGTGTCTGAAGAATTTTTGGTTTGACTGTAGACTTTCATTTATTACCAATGTATGTACCAATGTATGCCTTATTCGCTTTTTCACACCATTTTTTTTTTTTAATTATTAAAAACATCATGTGTTAATGATTTGTCAGTTGATTTTGGAACAGACACAAGGGGAACTAGCATTTCTGGGTAGTGCGGCACCAGCCATTCCAAAAATGAAAATCCTGTCATCAGTTACTCATCCTCATGCCGTTCCAAACCTGTAAGACTTTCGTTCATCTTCAAAACACAAATTAAGATATTTTAATGAAATTCGAGAGATTGCATTCCCTCTATTGACCGCTACGTAACGATCACTTTGATTCTTCAATTCATAAAGAGATCGTAAAACTAATCCATATGAATTGAGCAGTTTATTTAAAATTTTCTGAAGAGACTCGATCGCTTTATATGATTAACAGATTTAATTTTGGCTTTTATTCACACATAAACATTCATCAACGCACACATCAGATATAGTAAACGGAAGCTCAAGCATGTTCGCGCTGTGTGAGAACCAATGAGGTTTGTGCTTGCACGTCAAGCAGGTTCGGTTGAACTTCTGTTCACTTCGCTGATCAATGTTTATATGTAAATAAAAGCCTAAATTCAATCTGTTCATCATATAAAGCGATTATGTGTCTTCAGAGAAATTGGTCTAAACCATTCCATTGATATGGATTAGTTTTAGGATCTCTTTATGAACTTTTTGAAGCGACAAAGTGGTAGTTGTGTGGACTGACAATTGAGGGACAGAAATCTTTCAGAATTAATTTAAAATAACTTTATTATTCGAAGATGAATAAAAGTCTTACAGGTATATAGCAAATACAGCATTCCTGTAGGGGGAAAAAACAGAACAGTCGTTATCAATAGAAAGTAATCAAATGTAAAACAATGCATAGTCTTCCCTGTATAAATTAAATATAGAATAATCCTACTAAATTTAAAGGGATTTTTTGTTTGATTAATGTTGATGACCGCAGGCAGCATCAGGAATATTAGGCTGCTGTCACTTTAAGACCGAATGCAAGGATCCAATATACTGTTATACATCCAACTTATTTCCCAATTGTTTATGTTCACTCTTGGCCAGCGCCGAGGGGGGCAATCGTGGGTCATGGCCCTGCAAATGAGTCAGTGTCATACATGCTATGATTTTGAGTTTAATATAATCTTTATAAAATTATAAACTTATATAAAAAAATTTTAGCAGCTCTAATTCCAGGTTTAAACTTGATATACCGTTATATTGATGTTCCTTTAACTAATTGGTGACAATCAACAAATTAATTAATTTATTACATTGTGGTCAGTTTTATTAAAAATAAGAAAAAATGCTGGAATATGACCCTTGATTTTACGGCACCCACACAGAATGAAGAGGTTTGGTTTTGAAAGGTTTCAAGAGGCCATTTTAAGCCACGCAGGGGTGTTTATAAGAGCTAATGTGAGTGTCTTTTAAAGAACCCTCTTCACCATCTGGCTTAGTGAAGTGCTCTCATCCAATAAAAAGTGCTTATACTTTTTCCTCTCTTTCACGCAACAATCAAGCACACATTCATATGCGTACCTGCATATCACTTCCTATCTCAGCTTTGCACATTAAAGTTTTAGACTCTTCTGACCCTTTAGCTTCAACCATGACTTTTACTAATGATCTCCATGGCAACCAGACATAGAGGGCTAATTTACAGCTAGCATAACCCAGCAGACAGACTAAAGTGTTCTTGAGTCAAAGAAGAAAAAAAGAAGTGCAATACAGCTTTAAAATTTGTTTTGTTTTTCCCCATACATTAGAATGTGTCCAGTTTAATTTTATATTTTTCTGAGCAAAAAAAAAATATCATAAATTTTTTACCATGATTTACAGAAGTCACTGACTAAAATGTCATTGTGTAACAATAGTTTATATACCAAAAAATAATAATTTGATGACAAATTAAGACTGATTTTAAGGATCCCGTTGCAGCCCCCAAATACTAATTAATTTTAATTTTTTTAAATATTTATACTTAAAGTCCCTGTAAAGTCAAAATTAAGTATGTGTTCTGAGTTTGTCACACCACAGAAAAATGTGTTATTAGCCACCCAGCCAAATTTGAATGATAAAAAAAGCCGGCAAGTACATAAAATAAGCTATCAAATCTTGAAAAAATGAGCAGTAGTCTCTGCTCTCAAACGCTGGGGGCGTGTCTGCTGGCTGCGCTGAAACCACGGCCACTCACAGGAAGTAAACTCTCACCAGTTGTCGGCGCGACGCTGTTGTGCCGAATTTCGACTCCCTGCCAAATTATTACCCCCCTCGTTAAAATCAGTATCTGATTGCCTAATCCTAACCCCACCCCTAATCCTAACCCCTCCCCCACAACTAATCCTAACCTACCATACTAGGGGGGTAATAATTTGGAGGGGGTCAGAATTCGGCACCACAACTGGAGGATGAAGGCCGAGGCGGGAGATAGTCGGTTCGGCCCCATTCACCAGTAACAGCGGATTATCAGTGAATCCCAGTTGTCTCCGACGAAAGTTTATAAAAATATCCCGTGTAAAATGATACAGAGGCGGGTGTTTGCGGTTATCCTCAGCTCTCCATCAAGCAGGGATGTGATTTTTCCGGATTAATCCGGAATTCCGGATTTTCCACCCTGAAAATGTGACCTACGTGAATCATGCAGATCTGTAAAAAAAGTAGTGGGGGGGGGGGTCTGTCGGAGTGAAAAGGAAAGGATATGAGGACATAACAGGCTGACGTGCGTACAGATTTTTTCCTTCCTTTCCTTTCCAAGTATCAACAAGGACCTATTTGCTTTCAGCTTGTTCACCTGCTCAATTCCGTACCTCAGTCGCTCTCGCGCTACAGTGGTATCGTTGTCAGTTGACAAGAACGTCGCCGTTAGGCCACCACCAGGTCTTAAACAGGCGACAACCTTCACTGGTGTCTCAGTATATTTTCCTGCTTTTTTGTCCTTAGCCAATCACATGCCTGATCAAGGTGTCTCTTCACAAAATTACTCCAACTCTTCTTGAAGTGATTTTTTTTTTTTGGAAATGTAAATAAGGACATCTGTTTTGTACATGACCGCATCCAGGTAGTACGCATTTCCGTGACGAACGCATAGCTAGCTAGCAAACTGTAGGCTGTGGTAACTAATCATACTAACAGTAACTCGCGATTGAGTGGCAAACTGATGTTATTAATGTGCTCTATTTATATTGTTAGGGGAGCAGCCAGCCTGAGTGGTTCCAGTGCGTCAAGTAGGGGCATGTCCAGGAGCTCAGGCACTCCAGTGCGTCATCAAGACCCCGTTTTAGCCCCGCCCAAAAAAATCCGGAACATAGCAATGGTGAAAAACTGTTTAACGGTCTAACTCCACAATTCAGTACTTCACAGTCTTTGTAATATGTTTTAGCAATACATTTCTAACATTTATAATGTGTTGAGAATTGTTTTTTAGAATTGCCTTTACAGGGACTTTAATACTAGGTTTTACCCATTTGTCAGCAATAAGTTTTTGTAAAGAAAAATGAAAGTCATTTAAAATAGTCAAAATTAGTATGATCACATATTCTATTATGTATTTTAATACATACAGGTCAGAATAAGAATGTTTCATTTTTATATAAATATATCTGTTACGCTGAAGGACACATTTTGTTAAAAAGACAGCGAAAATCGTCATTGTTCCCATTATTGCAATGTTTTTAGTATTGATAGTCTGTATCATTAGATTAGTTTTAATAATATTCCTGACTAAATGAAGGCAGAAGCAGATGTTGAAAAATAAAAATCATTTTATTCTGCTGTTCTGATGCTCCCTGCCATGCTTGCTTAGCTTGTCACTTTGTTTCTGACTTGCTCGACCCCAATAATGACTGCTTACAGCTGTATTTATGAATACTTTCTGTTTGCTAACATAAATGGCTTCATCAGGATGGGTATTTTGGGTGGAGAATCCCTTCAATGGCCTCTCTTGAACTTGTGACTCTATGTTCAGAAATATTGGTAAGCTATTATTCTGACAGTTGCAATCCTCCAATACTTTTCTCATTTCTCGTTTTCTTGCTAAGAAAGCCGCCCGAGCTACAGGTCTGCATTTACTGTTTGGCTTTTTACAGTGCCTAGCAACTCTCTCTGTTCGTGGGCATTTAAAGGCACACTATGCAGGAATTCTGTTTTTGTCAAACAGTGGAATACTTGCACTGTCGTAAATGCCCCCACCCCCCCACCCCCCACACTGGTACCTGTTCGGTAGGATAGAAGCGTCGGGCATGCAACAGGCACAGATAGACTCGGAAGATATTGACCAGGTAATGTTTCACGATTTCATACAAATATTAGGCTACTGCATAGTCTACTGAACTACTGATGATGGTAAAAGGATAATAATAACTATGTCAAGTGTTAGACTACTTTATAATAATAAAGTAGCCTACCGCGTTTGCTGGCTTATAACGTTTTTACATGATTGCTGCTAAATCACAAGTAAATAGCCTATAGTCTAGGACTACTGTATAATTTCATTTGTGTTTTTTGATTGTAATGTAAACATTACAAAATGCCAGATGACATCAATAAAGTTAAATGTACGTCGCATTATTTCATAACATTAGCCGTTGTGATGTCATTAGACATGATTATTGCAATTTATCATAATAGTTAGCAAATTGTGCTCGTTTACACTTTTTACAACCTCTAGGCTTAACTTTATTTGTGTCCTGATAACTTTGTGAGATATTGAAAACTGTTCTCATGATAACCTCATGATAAATTATTGGACTGGTCTAATTATCAACAATGGATGAAAAATCGTAAAAATTGCCGACAATGGACGGCATCGTAAAAAATGACATACTACAAGCAAGCGCAACAACATAAAATATAGAACGCCAACAAGTTTACAAATAAGATATTTACTTACTAGTCCATCAACAAGATCGGCAGGTCAGCATTGCTGTTGCATCCAGTGCAGCTTTTTAGCTCGCGCCAACGAGTAAATGCCAGACCGAGTGGGACTCTTGTCCGGTTCCTCACGCGGTCAGATTCTCTTTTCCTTTTCCTAGTCTCTTCTGACCGCGTTTTTTTTTTTACTTTTTCCATCTTCGACTCGAGTATCACGTCTGAAATGCGCGCAAGTGTCTTCATGCTTCATATGTTGTTGTTGATCTATGGATGTGTGTGACGTCGTTGCCGTAAAGCATTTCGTGATTCTCGCGAGATTTGTCGGGGGCGCTCCTCTCAAACTTGCATTGCTGGTTTTTCCAGCGGCGTCCCCCCCAAGCTCTACTACCAGGATGATTCGCCCTAATATGAGTTTGTTTACCACCGAAATGACTTTGAAGCTGTTATATTAAGGTAAAATTCTTGCATAGTGTGCCTTTAAAATAAATCGATAACACAAATGAAACCAATTAAGATTTACAAATTAAGTTCAACACATATTTGTCAGTGCTAAACATTCCTCATTTATCTGTAATGTAAATAAGATGCTAATTGTTATCTATACAGTGATGCTGTCATTCAGTGTAATGGATGAGACTGTGGTGTACCAGAGAATGTGCATTACCCTGAATGATGAAACTTCTACGTCAGCTAATATTACGGGCTATCAGCTGGCCACCAATTTTAAATAGTGAGCTTGACCAGTTAAGTAAATCACAATTATTTAATTACATTTACAATAACATTTACTAACTATTATTGTTATTATTTGACATTTTCACTGAATGGCGTGTTTTTGTAACTTAGGGTACCACACCATGAAAAGGTGAAATTATCAAATATTTAGGAGCAATAAACTCAGTTTGCTGCAGCACCACACTGTCTTCAGGGTGCTTTTTGATGATGTCAGACTGTTGAATGACTATCAGTTTTTGATATGATTTGAGTGGCTTCTTGTTCCGGTTAAACTGAATGACCTCTAACAAATACGGGACAAACTTTTAAGAATGTTATTTTCACAAAAGTTATTTGAAACATAAAAGTAGACACTTTATTTGCTTTTAATGATTTTATATGTATATAAAATCACTTTTTGTCAAATAAATTTGATGAGGGCACCGAATTGGTGATGTCTCGACTTTGATTCTCTTTACTCTTATTATCATACATTATCATAAAGCTTGCACCTGTGATATGGGAGTTTTTCTGATTCCTCCAGGTCTATGTAATAATAATAATAATAATAATAATTATGCACAATGGTTAAAGATCAGACTTATAGTTGCCTAAAACACAAAATAAGCTAAATTATAAAATAGGCCACTTTCATAGTATTGAAACTACAGTAAATATGAGATTTAATTCATAATTCGCTGTTCCAAAGATATGATTTTGAATGATCTGTGTCAACATTATCATAAAGCTGCATATGTGTGTGTCCTCTGTTTGAACACCAACGTCCCGTTTGAAGGTTTGAAAAACCATCGGAGGGTCGCTCAGATGTTGAAACTATAATTGCAAATCAGAAGTGACCTTTTCTCCCTCTCTCTCTCTCGCTCTCTCTCTCGCTCTCTTGCTCTCTCGTTCTCATTCATTAAACCGAATTCCTCCAGAGGTGCTCTGAAAGACTTTCCAGGTAAATCTTTCAGTGATAAATATCACAAGCCTTGCAGGGAGAGAATGTATTGTGAACCAAAAATCAAAGATTCGGGTTATCAGTTTTTCAGGGACTATCCTCTGTAATTGTTAGATATGCAAATGAGGGCCACTCAGCCGAGATGAGCGGATGCTAACAGACTACTGATTATTTTCTTTAATCTTGTGACTGTGCGTCATTCAAAGAATATTACACTAATATTGCTTTGAAATTACTTAGACCTATTTTAAAATAAGACTGCATGCGCCTACGAATGAATCCTGGATCTGTTACGCAATACTGCTAATAATGTTAATTTATGAACTAATTAAATTAACCTTTTTCTGTTCCTAACTCTGAACACAATATTTTTCTCTCTCTCTCACACACACACAAAGGTAACAAGATTAAGATTTGTGATGAGCATGAGCTCCTCTTCAGTCATCTTCATGGTCCACACACACACACACACGCACACAAACTCTTATACACTAGCTATTGCACCTTTATTGATGAGGCCGTGAATTAAACTGACAGAGAGTGGCTTGTGAATTAGGCGTAGTGGGAATAGCTGTCGATATTCTCTGTCCGTGTGTGTGTGCTGTAATGAGGTGGCCTGATAACTGGTGTCTCCTGTTTGTGTGTGTGCTCCTTTCACACTGAGAACAAATACATGTTACCAACTCAAGCTTTTTTTTTAAATAGCTGTTTAGTTTTGTTTGTTGTTTTTATTGTTGTTAAATGGGTCATATGAAGAATCAATTCTTTGTCATTATTACTTGACTTTATAGCCATCATATTATGAAAACTATGAAATTATGAAAAACTTTAAAAAAATCCTAACTTTTCCCTCAGTGCAAAACACCATTTATTTTAGGGTCCCTGTGGATCTTTAATAAGTCTCAAGGTCAATTCTCACTGCACCGACAGACGTCAACCAACGGCAACATGCGCTTTGTCGAATTAGTGGATGTCTCGGCATCGGTTAGCACTTTCTACGTTTTTCAGGTCGTTAAATGTCTGAGAAGTGACAATCTAATCTGGTGATAGTCCGGCATCCTGAAAACTCAAGCTTTTGAAAACAGGTATCAAAGTTTTTGAATATGATGCCGTTATCGTCTCCATGGAAACAACACAAATGTGAAATTGTGAAAACCGTGATGTCATGCGCATTATGTGTTCAGTCTATAGGCGCATAATGTTAACTACTGGCCTGGCAGCATAATACAGCACTTTTAGTCGTTTTCACGGATCCTTGTGAATGGAAAAACTTTTCTGTTTTAGTACATTTGTTGTCATGTAAACACCCTTAAATTCGAGGATGGAAAAAGGAATTTCAATATAGCAAAATGGGATTCATTATTAAACTTCAAAAGGCTATGATTAAATTAAATGTGAACGCTGCTGAACCTTTCAAAGTAACACAATGCTGTTACGCATTCTACAGTCTCGCGGTTTCAGAGTTATATGAATGGATCTCTAAAGGGAACTGTCTTTAGTTAAGTTTCAGTGGCATTATCTCTTCATCTTGCCTCCATAAAATGGCTAACACTGTAGTGTTTATAAGTGCAGTGCAGCTTTGTTTACAGGGTTTCCGGGGGTAACCACTATATTTCTGCTGTTCCATAAGCTATTCTATTTTTTCTTAATGTAATTTTTAGTCATTTTACGGTTTAGTACACTATAAAAAATGTATATTAACTAAAATAATCTTAAACTGACTAAAAAAATCAAGTTGAATTTCATATTATAACTTGTAAAAAGTTTGAAATTGCTTAATTTAGAGTTTAAGAGTTTAGAGTCCTGCAGATACAATGTTATTAACTAAGCTGCAAAACGTTCTCAGAAATATGGAACCGCTTTTGGCCACCCGTTTGTACACGTCAAAAAGGTATTTAGATTTTTTTAAATTCAGCCCACCCAGTCACAATGAGCTATTAAGGAGCAGATAGGTTAGATACTGTTGTTCTTAATCACCAGAAGAACTGATGTAAATAGTAAAACCTTGTGCTGTTCCTGTAGCAACATTGTAGCACTTCCTGCTCATCATATCCTTCTAAAGAGTCCCAGAGAAACAAGCAGCTGATGTTTATTTATATCAAGGATTATTTCAGTGCTAATTGTTCTGTGAACCTGTCACAATGAAGTGCAGACTTTTCAAAGAGTCTTATTATTGAAGGATGCTGCAATTAAAAAGTATATTGTACTCAAAAAAGGAAACCTGCAACTCAAGTCCAGCAAAGTTTCTCATTTCATGAGGGAAGAGGGTGTTTGCGTAGTCATAGAAGATATTAAGGCTCAGTGAGAGAGAGTGGAAAAAAGAAAACTCATATATCCACTGTGTACTAAATGTGCACATTTTTTTGTGCAAAAACTAGTCAGTAAAAAAGTGAGCCTTGGTGGGAAAATTTCATAACATTTCTCTGATATGACCTTTAACGGTTTTATCACACATTTTCAGGGAGAGAATTTATTCAGGTAGTTTTTTTCTTGATTAACTTCTTATAAAGGGAGATCTGGGAAAAGACAGAGTTTTAGTGTGGAAGGGGTCAGTGATTAACCCCTCCTACTTGTCTTGGAGACAAATGTCATTCATGGATGGCGAGTGATTGCAAATAGTCCTATTTGTGTTCTTGATGATCTGCAGCTGGTCTTTGTAGTGACAGATGCAGCCAAAACGAGTGAATAATTGATGTTGGCAAAATTAATTTTGTATTCTTTTTGAATGCTTATCATAATTAATTCTGTCAATATCAGTTATTCCCTTATAATTTTGAGCAGAAATATATTTTTTTGTGTGAGGGGGAAGGAGGTTTGTACAGTGTTTTGAAGGCAGTCACATTCTTGTGACCATCTGTAGCTGGTCAAGACTGAAGGATTTTTCAGTTGAGATGCTATAGTTTTTGAGATTTTGATAGAACATTTTTTTCATTTTCAGCACAGAAACAGTAGGACAAAAATGTCAGAAAATCTCCACAAATCCTTGGACAGTTGGTAAACGTACTGTTGCTCTGTTGCAGGAGACACCAGGTTGGGCCCCTTCTGATTTCTTTTATTCTTGAAAAAGCCTTGTCCACTGTTTTCTTTAATGTTGAAGAAGCCATCCTAACCCTCCCAATGAAAAGGTTTGAGCAGAAACTGTAGTTCCAGCATGAACACCGCTTGTTTGGCAGCAGGGGGTTTCTGGCGCTTGGAGAAATGTCTTTTTCTTCTTCATAATGTATGGCAGAGCCTTGGAAACAGTGCTCTTGCTTCGTTTCTTTGTACTGTCCTGTACACAGCCTCGTCTCCTTTCCCAAGACCCCTCTTCTCTGCAAAGCAATGTCCTCTGGGTGTTTTCTCGAGTTTTATTTAGCAGTGGTTGGGTTGGGATGCACTTTTTTTCACCAGCGCAAGATTGAACTGTCATTGCAGTCAGTTCTGTGGAGTTAAAACACTCCTCAGACTGTTCACCTCTGCGCTAATGTTTTATTTGTCTTGACACATTTTACATTTGGCCTGTGTGAGCTGATTAAGAGAAGCATTGCATGATCAGAGCTCCTCTAGGGCAAACAGCCCCTATCGTACTCAAGCAGTCATCCTATATTTTGTTCCGTCTCTGTTTGAGATCATGAACAAACTGAATCTGTTTGTAATTAGGGAGATTGTGACTCAGGGTCGTATGATTAAATATGTCATGATTATGGCAGACTATATTAGTAGTGATAACCTGCTAATTCAGATTTTTCAGACAGCCAAATGTTTTGGTCTTCAGTTTAGTTTGTTTGCCGTTGTATTTTTTAATGATGCAAAAAAATTGCTGTTTTAAATTTATATTTTTACTTTTTAAAGTTTACATTTTAAATAGAGTTTTAAACTCTGACACCTCCGGACCATTTATGGTTCAGCAGCATAAAATATCATCTTTTGTGTTCAACAGAAGAAAGAAACTTGTACAGGTTTAGAACACGAGGGTAAGTAAATGATGACAAAATTTGTTCCTTTTAAATTGTTCAAATGGATTAAAAAAATGCTTCTTGGTTTAAGTGACTTCTCTGTGAGCTGTTTTTATACATCGCCACATTATTGACAATAGAAAATTGACCTTTTTTTTCCCTACATAATTTTGCCAAACACCCAAAATATCCCCCCCTTCCCCCAAAATCGTTCAGTCCTAAATGGATTTCTCACACATACACAAATGAGAGTAAAAAGTATATATAATTTTTGGTATATCTTGCAGTCCTACACCAGATCATAGCCAAATTGTGCCCATCACCAATGCTCTTCTAATGTTCATGCTTGAGAGACGGTGCGACACTACAGCCAGGAAGTGCAATGATGTGATTTAATTCACTGAATGTTCAGATTTTGTGGTGCACATTTATAGTTTCACTTTTTTTTTTTTTTTTTGCTTACCTTTTTCAATAATTCGTCTTGGTAATAGTTTTAGTTGACGATAATAACCTTGGAGAGAAGGAGCTGGAATGATTATGATAGAGATTGCGATGAAAATAGAGCGGAAGAAGGGCATCATCTATTCTTTACCACATTTTCACTCAGTCAGCACAGAGTCTGTCTCCACCTCTCCCTCAATCTCTCTCTCCATCTCTCTCTAGCTTTCATTCTTTCATTTCAGTCACTCCTTTCTCTCTTCACTCTGTATTTCTTCAGAGGATTGAGTGTAAAAGCTTGCATCAGCCTCCCCCTTCTGTTTGATGAAGGGATGCGGGTTTAGAGGAACCTGCCCGGTCCTGTATGAGTTTGTGTGTTTTAACTGCTGTATAGCCAAGTTCGTCAGACTCTTAGCTCCTCTCGATTGGAGGTCAGATTCCCTCTGCAGTAATAAGGTCTTGCTTTTTCACCCACACACAATCTCAAACAGTTGTTTTGTTGAGTAAAAAAATTGACATTTGTGTTTCTCACACACACACGCACGCAACAGAGAAACACACACACTTCCGCCCACTATGTGTAATGAATGACTCGACACTAAAAACACTGATTTCAGCAAATGGTCCAAGTGAACTATCTTAACAATCTGTTGCAGTAGAGAATTGGATTCCTAGAAATGGTGCTGCCTTGGCATCAACATATTTCTCTGTAATAGATCCAGTCTTTACTGATCCCTGTGCCACCGTGAAGGCAACGGGTTATTACAGCAGAACAGTTCAGTAAATACCAGTGGGACTCGTTGGCACAAGCTTTCCTTATCCACTCGTGGCAATCAAGAACAGGCTGCAGCTTCAGACTGATTTAAGATGACAAGCAACGTGGGCATGCCTGCGCGCCGGCCCACATCCGCTGCATAAAAATGCCATGGTTAACGAGAACATTCTAGTCATTACAGGTCATGCAAGGCTCTCCTGGATTCCCTTATCTTATCACTCCAATATGCCTCAGAGCACGATTTCGTTTTGCTTTGGTACAAAAAAAGAGCATGAGTTTATCTTGCCAGACTTTATAGAACTGTTGACCTGTTTCTTAAAAAAGTAAATACTAACTAGTGGCGTGAGGCAAACCCCCCCCCCCCCATAATTTGTCTTCAATTTTGCACAATCCTTGATAAAATACTTTGTAGATTTCTGAAATTTACAATGTTAACACTTTGAATGGGTGCTAGTAAAAATAGTCACATTTACCATTGCTCTGTGAAATTTCACGGGCGAAATCATTTAAAGTCCCCCTGTAGTCAATAATTTCATCCCTTAAAACTCACCTTTGATCACCAAAATGACGTATTTAAACGTATTTTTCCTTGAAAAAGTTTTACTCCATGCCATAAAATAGCTTGAATCTAACTACACCCTTGCCTCATTTACTGTAGCATACGCGGTTCTATGAATATGCAAATTAGCCCCACCTCCACTCACTCACACCAGCTCAGAGATCCACTCGTTGACGATCACACCGTGACCTGATTGGTTACAAGGTAGTTTTTGACGTCAGAAACGCCAGCGATTTCAAACCGTGTTTTTGAGACTGTCTTTGGTTCACTGCAGTTTTAAGGAGAAAATATTTAGCAATGGTGTTGACATGAATTTGCACATGGTTTGTCTTAAAGCAAATCAAAAACACCTCATAGACATAGACAACATTAAAAACTTGATTTTCACCACAGGGGAAATAAAATTCTGCGCGATTAGGAGTTTTACGTGAGGGTGAAAAAGTTCTTCACACAGATTCCGATCATGTTCAGGTTGTTCAGCCGAATTTGCGGATTGACAAGAAAAGCTGCTTGGTTTGAAAGTGACTTCTGTGAGTGGTCACTCTTGATTGACGACAACTATTGAAAATTGACATTTTTTTGGCAAAAAAAAAAAATGTCTGGACTTTAAGCCTACAGTGGGTTTTCACTTGAGAATTAAACTTTACTCGTGTTGGTTGCATGGTTTCAATTGGTTCAGTGTTACTTGTTGCTTTGTTAACAGTTTGAATTGTAACAATTCAGTATTTTTTAGGTGCTCCCTCATGAACCGAATGCTAATTGAACTGATGGTTTTTATGCGTTTATTTTTGTAATGAAATGCGTTCAATGCGTTGCATTGTCATTGTGATTTGGCGTTTAGTGCAGATTTAATTTTTGGAGGCATGATTGTTTTTTAAATGGTCATCTAAAAGTGAATTTCTGGTGAATGTATTTAGTTGTCAGGGTCATACAATATCAGGCTACACATGGTCATGAAAAGCCTGTCAGAGATTTTTTAAATAGCGGTTTTTAGGGTTAAAAATAAATTAATAGAAAGAAGTCATAGAATGTATGTTCACTGAAGATTTACATGCCCTTTTCTATCTCTTAACCCTTGTGTTATGTTGCGGGTCAATTTGACCCATTTTGATTTTCTAGTTGTTGGAAATACTGGTTAACCTTTGTTTTTTTTCTTGATATTTTGTGACTTTTTCTCATTTATCATAATGAACATGCATGCAAAGTTTCAACATGCTGATGTGTTTTGACAAAATTACTGTTACGTTTGTGATGTTCGCGGGTCAATTTGACCCATCATAGACAGCCATTCAAAAGCAACTGTACAGACACAAAATAAAAACATTTATTTTCTGTATGTCAGGGCACTTCAACTCCAGTTCTAACATGCAAGTGCATCTAAAAGTGCTCTAACCCTAACCAAACACACTTGAAAAAGCTAAAATCACAGTGTTCAGAATTATTTGCAAATTACAGATGAAAATATGTAATTACTATCTGTGTCAGACAATATATAATAATAATAATTTCAATATTCAAGATATCTAAAATACCTAGCTTTTAACCAAAACTTTTATGTAGGATTTTCAAAGGCAGCTTCACAGAGCCAAAAAAATAAATAAAAAACATTTATTTGATGTATGTTTTTGTTATTTTTGGTTTCTCACTTCCCTGTGAGTGAATAATGAAACTAGTGAACTAGGTCTTAGGAAACTAGGGAAAGTTGACTTAGAAAAATTAAAAAATTTCATTATACAGCAAAATTTTATTGTTCATTTACGATGTTCAAAGCATAAAATGAAGAAAAAAAAGTTTTAAAAAAATGTATATGCACAAAAAATCAGTATACTGTTTATTTTCCAATTTTGTCAAAACAAAACTGTTTTTAAAAATGGTTTAAAAACATTTTCATAGATCATATTTTCAGATATAATGTTTTTGTAATGTTTTACAAATGTTGATATTAAAAGTTTACAGTTTGTATCTAAATCTTTGTTGTTTTTCATAGTGTGATTTTTGAGGAATTGTATTGAATCCAATCTGGGTCAATTTGACCAGGTCCATAAGGGGAGTACACAGAAATCGAACAGAACATGAGGGTTAAATAGTTAATTGACTAGACATTCTTTTTGGGAGTGTTATCTCTATAAAAAAAAAAAAAAAAAATATATATATATATATATATATATATATATATATATATATAATTTTTTTTATAAATTCTTGTCCAGTAATTACTCTTGGAGATTAATTGGTCAAAAGTAAAACAAAAAAATAATAATATAAAAAAAAACAGAAATTGGGACAGACAGACTGCAGATTTTCAGATTGCTTTTCTGTACAAAAAGAGAACAGATCAATTTTCTAGCTTTGAATCTGGGAATCATATGTAGGCGCTTTGCTATTTATATCCTTATTGAAAATGTGTTTGTCAAACGCAGTGTTTCAGATCAAACCCACCTCAAAAAGCATGTTGTAAATCATTGAAAAAGAAAATTCAGATGTCTATGCCTGAATTTAGCATGCGAGTTGTGGCTAAAAGACACATGTCTCTTTGAACTCGGTGCATTTTTTTCTCTGTCTGCTGCAAGGCAGTGATATTAATTCCACTAATCTGTAGTCTCAGGGCCTTGTGGGAGTAATTAGGCAGTTGGATTACGGCTCATTTGGGGGATTATATTCCTGCATTAATCTCTCACAGTGGTCCAGGTTTATCTCTGGTTGGTTGGATGGCTCCCTCCTGTTCTCTGTCATGTTCCTCCCATTTGTAGCCTTTCTCTCTTGCACTTTCTCATCCTGTTGCTGAGACAATTAGATAAAACAGACATACAATGCCATTATTTTTACCGGCAGTCTCATAGGCAACTAAATGATTCATTTTTGCATGTTTTCTTTTTTTTCTCTTGACAATCATCCATCGATCTATGGCTTTGTTCACAGTGCTTCCAAAACCAATCTTTAGGACTGACTGTTCCCACTGTCATTTTACAAGTGATGAAATCAGATCCATTTTTTCAGACAGTGTTGTGAATATTCGCTCTGTCTATACTGGTTGCCCTACTAATGACTTTAGCGTCCCCACGATGCCAAAAGACATGAGAGGAGCTGTCATTTCATCAGAGGATAGAAGACGATTTGATATTTCTCCGCATTTCTGAACTCATGAGACGCATCAGACATCATAAATGTCAAAGGTTTTCAAACCATATGGATGGGGTTTAGATACAAGTAAATACAAAACACCATAATATCTGTTTTTATTAGTTGTTGCAGAAGTATCACACTCCTAATTAGAATTCTGCCGTTCTTTCAATGAAGTCTGAAGTTTTATTGTCTTCAGTCTGTCTTACTCAGGATGAAACTTTATGCAAAATGTCAATATTTGTGACTCAAGAACATTTACAAATTTTCATACACAACAAATAATCAGATTTTGCTGTCTGCCTGTTCAAAGCTTGTGTAAACCAGTGGTGTCTAGAAGAAATCTGTGGAACCCCATTGAACCATGAGACAATTCAAAGCTTCACTGCATAAAAAAACAGCCTGGCATAGCTGGTTTAAGCTGGTCTAGACTAACCAGCTGACATTGAGTTTAAGCCTCAGACGTCACTTCCAGGGAACGTTGGCTGAATGTCTGATGTGTAAGGCACACAAAGTCGTCATCTGATTGGTTGAATTCTGCTGTATTTCTGGGAGATGTGTACATCACGTTCTTTAAAAGCTCGCCTGGAAACAAAGTCGTTGCAATGCCAAACCCCCTTATGGAAGAAAGCAGTTGTGTACTGTGAATATGAGCGCTTAACAGGATCAACTAAAAGGTAGATTTTCAAAAGTAGATTTTTTTTTCAAAGATTTTCACAGCATACTCTTTAAAACACGTCCACAACTTTTAACCTGCCTGTCTGTTATTGTAGGGACATTTACTTTACAGTTACACGCACCTAAATATAGCGCTAAACAAAAGCTGTGATTGGTTGCCTCTGGGCAGTCTTTGACCAATGAAAGCTTCTATTGAGTCCAGACCTTCAGACTGATGGCAGAAGGTCTGGCTACGCGAGACTAGCTGATAAGTGACCAAAACCCCTCTAAAACCACCGAATCCAGACAAGCTGGGTGAAACACACTGAAGATTGAGATCAGAGCATACAGCGTGTCTCAGATCAGTATTCAGCATGGCTACACCTCACCATCTGATTTAGCACTGCTTCTCTCCTGAAGGTTGATTGAAAGATCTCTCTCTTTTCTCCCCTCTCCTCATCCATCTTTACCCCTCTGCTCTGTCTCCTTGGATATGCCTTATATTCCTGACAGTAGTTTAAAGCACACATCAGTAAATATGCACTTTGATGTTCTGCAATGGGACCGTGTGGGTATGCGTGTGACAGTTGCTGTGCTCCCTGGAGTGCTTGCTCTCTCTGTCTCTCTCTCTCTCTCTCTCTCTCTCTCTTCCTTTCACTCTCTCTGTCTTTATGTGAATTTCTGTTGTGTGTTAGGCTGAGACTTCAAACATAGACGGACAGATACACAACAAACATACACACACACACACACACGCACAGACCGATTAAATGACTTGTGGTTCCTGCTGAGAGAGATGGCAATTGGACGATGGGGATTTCTAATTGAGTGGTTTTCTGTGAAGAAGCTTGTTTTTGCTCTTATCACTCTTTATCTGTCTTTCTTTCTCACACATACTGATTCAGATTACTATCGTCATCATTATTAACATCAGAGAGCATTTGAGATATTCTGAAACTTTCAATTTAAAATGTTTAATGTAGGAACTTAAAACAGTGAAAATGTAGTTTAAAGAAACATATTTTAACACCATTTTCACTAAATATGTAAACCATATTTGCATTTATGAATGGATGGGTATGGATGGATATGTAGGTAGTTTAGCTTTTATTTTCATTTTTAGTTTTAATATTTTTGATACAGTATGTTTTTATATTAATTATTTTTATTTTCAGCTTAGTTTGAGTATTTTTAGCATTTTATTTCAGTTAGCTACCAAGGCAACATTTTGTCATTTTTGAGTTTACTTAATTTTACTTTACCATTAGGCCGAATTCTCCCTCATGGGGGCAATTAGTTGTATAGCAGTTGAGTACAAGTAAATACAAAACACCATAATACATTAAACATGAATAAATATTAAAACAGTGACTTAAAATATTAGCTTTTCATATTTTAATTGAGCAGGGTAATAGAACATGGAACAAATTAAAATTTGTTTTGTTCTTTTTTTAATTAGTTTTAGTAAACAAGAACGACACGTTTTTAGAAAATATTATTGTGATTTTCTACTGGAGATGTGGTGCTCATATGAAGGTAAATCTGACTTCAAGTACATGTTCCTGGAACAACATTGAAGTAGAACCTAACCCTGGTTGTAAGCCTAAACTGTACATTTGTCACTCAAATCTAATTGGTTGATTGTAGTGGTCGACCGATATTGTTTTTTTTTTTTTTTTTTGTTTTTTTTTGATGGCCGATGCCTATATCTTAGAGAGCAGGGTGGTCGATAGCCGATATAAAGTCTCTCTCTCTCTTTCTCTCTCTCTCTCTCTCTCTCTCTCTCTCTCTCTCTAAAGTGTGTGTGTGTATATACACACTGGTAATTTTGTGCGCACTGGTAATAATAGTTTTTCAAATAAAGACAAGGTAACGCTAATTTTACATACAGCACACAGTGAAAGCAATATGACACTGGGCAACTGGATATAGCACAGCATATTTTAAAATTAAGGGTTTTATGTTTTTCGATCGCGTCTCCTGTGAGGCTGATCTTCTGTTCGCATTCACTCACTTTGCGCGGACCGACCGTCACTCGCAGGAACACGTTTATGCAGGCTACAAATGCACACTTCACAAGATATCACAGCTGGATTCGATTAAAGGGGTGGTTGATTGCGATTTCACTTTTTTCATTTTAAATAGTGTGTAATGCGCTGAAAGTCTTTTAAAAATCAGGAAGTTTAATGCCTACAAAAACTACTCGAATGGGACTACAACGAGATACTCCCGGGTTTTATACGTAACTAACCCATAATCAACCCTCCCTCCGGAATATGCAAAAAAGGGTGCATGGCCATATTTCTGCGGCTTTGTCGAAGAGGAAGAGTTATAGCTAGTGGAGAGCATAGCCATGCCGTCGAAAGTGTGTTATTTTCACCCAGCTGTCAGGTCTTCTGTGTTCGGGCTTCCTACGGACGCTGTAGCTCGTCAACAATGGCTACAATTTATGTTTGATTATGTTCCAGAAAATTACAATCGTAATTTAGCTCTCTGTGCTGCGCATTTTACGGAAGACAGCTTCCAGAAACTCCACAAATTCAATGCTGGATTCAACAAGAAACTGTTACTAAAGCATGAAGCAGTTCCGACTTTAAAACCAGAGGCAGCAGATGTTGGGCCACAACCTGTAAGTAAGACTTAATAATTTTAAATGTATTTCCATGTATAATTTTAGACGTAATGTTTTAGTTTTTTATCAAGGACGTAAACAAATGCCAGCGCTGGCTTTAGTAGCCACTTAGTTATGCTATTTTGTGTGTCTATTACAAGCGCGTACAAACAATGACGGTAAATGATAGCCTGATTGTTTTCCTTTTCTGTTACAAATAATATAAAAGCAACACTTTACTTTTTCGCATACCATTTACTTTGTTTACCAGTTCTGTCTAACAAAGTATTAGATATGACTGACAGAGATCGTAAATAAATGAAGACGGAGAATGTGAGTGAGCGCTGTCTCATCAGGCGCTGGTATTCTCAGCGCCGCCCGTCAAAATAAAAGTCTCGCTTCCAACACATCGGCCAATCAGAAAAAAACGTATCGGCCGATGCCGATATTTTTTTAAATGCCAAATATCGCCCTTGACGATATATTGGTCGACCACTAGTTGATTGGGGTGTTTTTCACCTATCATTTCCCATTGATTTTAGGGTTGGGTTCTGTTTAAGGGTAGGGATAGTGTTAGGACTAAATTTTCAGACAGGAATGTTGTTCCAGCCAGGATCAACATATTTTCTCTTACTAGGCAAAATCACAGTGTACCTCATGAATGATGCCGGTTTGAGTCTGTCACGTGCCATTAGTTTACCCATATTTGTCGACAGACATTCAAAAGACGGATCTCAAAATAAAATAAACACATGAGCACAGCTCTTGAAATTTTAATATCTACATTTATCAGATGGTTTCATACCTGCATGTAACCTTTTCATTTTTCCCCTTTTTTATTGGATGATTTGTGCCAATTTATGTGTTTGCATCCTTTTTTTTTTTTCCTGAGATATAAGCAAAGAGTGGCATCAATTATGCTTAAAAGCGTTTCATCTGTTCTCTGTACGCTCACTCTCCGTCTCTGACAGTTAAAAGGCTGTGCAGATATGCACTACAGTTTCCTTTTGTTTGACTTCCTTTTTATGGTCCTTTTATGCATTTATGTGCTCACAAGCTTTTTTCAATCTGGCCTTCTCTCTTTTAAATTCAACCTGCATCTTTTTCAAGCCGTGTTTCAACATTCACTTTTATTTTGATCTCGGCTTTAACGGCACATGGAGCCGTATGCGTGTTTGTGTGTGAATGTAACACCGTTGGATAATCTTCCTCTTCTCTTCCTCAGCAACTCCTGCGAGAAATGCAGCAGATGGCCAGCCGACCATTCGCCACCATCAACGTCGCCTTGGAGACGGACGAGGAGCCGCCAGACCTGATTGGTGGAAATGTGAAGGTTAGTGTGACCTTTCGGATGGTGACATCAGAGTTGGCTTTAAGAGAGGGAGTGCAGTTACTGCATATGTTAATGTTGGGAATGAACTGAAAGTGAGAGTCACTGGCTCTGTTCCAAAACCTAGTGAGCTGCGTCGCTGTCTGCGGTCTGTATAAGCAACTACCTTCTAAGACAGCAACTTAATAAAAATTCATTTGAACTCTTTGGTCTGGTCACACGTGTGCTTCTAATGTGAAGCATCAATAGTTAATCCAATAGTTTCTCATTAGCACAGTAGCGCACAAATATTTGGTGCAATAGTCCGTTTTTCATCAAATGGATGGGCTTTTATCATTATAGATCTCCTGCTTTGATTGCGATTCACCAACTCTTGACTTTATGGGTATAATGTTTGCCGTCACTTTAAAATTCTCTCTGCTAATGTTGTTAATTATAGAGGGAAGCATTACAGAAGGGCTTTTCACACTTGAAATAGTTAACCCTGGATCATTCTAAACCCTGGTAAAGGGAATCTTGGGTTTTCTTGCTTTACTTTTCACATTGCGTATGCTTTACCCGGGGTTTACAATTATTTTTCTGGGTATTTTGGCATTTCACACTGCATATTCCCTAATACCCTGTGTTAGTGTTATTATGTGCATATTTGTGGTGTCAACAACCATGATTGGAAAAATACAGGTGTATATATAACTCAAGCTTCAATACTCAAACTGAATATGATAACTGCCTGGCAAAAAAAAAAAAAGGCACTGTTAAATAGGCAAACGCTTAAGAGTCTATGATTGGATCATTATTGCTGTTATTATTATGTTTCTAGCATGTTATATTTATGGTTACAGTTCTTTTAACCCTAATTGATGAAGTGTGAATCTTTTTATTTCTTAAACAACCATGTAGGAAGACAGCAAATGGCCATATTCTAGGAAGACAATGTCAAGATGCATCTGGCTTAAATTGTGAAATAATAGTGGGAGGGAGCATGAGTAATCATTTTCACAGAGTCCAGACCTTAAATCCATTGGAAGTCTTTGGGTTGTGCTGGAGGAGACTTTACAGAGTGCTGGACCAAAAATGCATGGACCTCTTGATGGAAACATCACATTTTTTTCCATCAAGAGGTGCAACTGTTGCCAAACATAAAACATGCTAGAAATATAACAATCACTGCAATAATGATCCAATTATAGAATCAAGCATTTGCCTATTTAAATCCAAACAGTGACTTTTTTTTTTTTGGCTGAGCAGTGTATTACTTTACAACTTATTTCCGCATTTTGTCTTCGTACATAACGAATAGTTAGAAATGCTTCTACAAATAAAACATGAAGCCAATAGATATACACTTACAACAATATATGGTTTGTATGCGTTTTTTGCAGTTCATGCCCCTCTTCTAAATTACAAGTTTGAAACGTTTCTTGAGTTCAGAAAGATAATCGGGGGTTAAGCAAAGTGTGAAAAGCCCTAGAGTGATTTAAAATCAGTAACTTGTCTTTTTGAACTTCATTAAAAGAGTTATTTGTTTCAAGAATTGTACTACAGTGGTTGTGCTTTATGTTTTTGATTCACTAAAAGGAACCAGTCATATGTTTGTGAATTGGACTACATTGGTCAGGTTGTATGTTTGCTTCCCTTTCATAGGACAGGCCGCAATAGGTTTCAACAGGGATACAGGGAACTTTCTTGGGACATTACGAAAATTTTCATCAATTTATATATTTATAACAGGGCTCAAACTATGCAGTTGAGGGAGTTATTTTACCATGTACATTCTACATTTTCATACGCCTACTGAAAATGGCCATAGAGTAAAATATCGATCTTGTTTTTTTAAAAATTAATATCTGGATTGTTGAAATAATGATTGCCATTTATTGGAAAACCTTTTTCCCAGCACTATAAATTAAATAATTGTATTGATTTTTAAGTAGTAAATAAAATATATTTCCCTCAACTAAATATACAATCTTGGGTGAAAATTTTCTCAGAGCTTTCCATAGTGAATACTAGGATTGGCTGATCTTTGAAGGATACATGTGATGCCCCTGGATAAATTGGCTAAAATTGTGTACTATAAGGTGGTATAGATTTTCAGGAATGTGTCGGGAATAGCAGCTCACTAGGTTTTAGAACAGAACTTCTTTGTTCTATGTCTCAGACTTAACCTCTGTGTTTTCACACCTTGTTCATTTGGAGTGTGTGTTCTCCCTTAGTTCGGTTCGTTTATGCATATATGAACACTGCAGACATCCCAAAAAAATGGTCTGAGATCGTCTGAACGAGGTGTGAAAACAAACTCTAAAGCAGTTTGCTTGTGGCGAGAAAGCAGTCCGACCCAACGGACCAGCGAACCAGGCTGCATCATAATGTATTGATGGAGGAGCAGGCCATCGTCATTGAAAGCCAAATCACACCTTTTTATTTTTAAAATGATAGAATTCTCCGAAATAGCTACATGGTGAAAATGTTGTCCCAACGAAGCTATGTATCCTGCTCAAAATTATAAAATATGGTATAATATAATGACAGTAATATAATGGCGCTACAAAGAAAGCCACAATAAGCCTGCGGAGCCGTTGTCTATCCATCTGGAATCCCGGAACATAGACCGATGCACTCTGACCACTGAGAGGACAGTTTACTCGCACATGACTTGTATTAACAAATTTTTGGTTCTTTTAGAAATGTTGCTTTGTGAAAGCAAAATGAACCAAGAAGATATTGCAACATTGTAACAATTTTAATCCCTGTCTGGGAACAAAGCTACATGTCTGAACACCCTTAGGGGCCTTTCACACAGAATGTGTTTTTCCATTCCACTGCACTACCTTTCTATTGTGTTTCAATGTAAAAACGTGCTAGATGGACAACTTTAACCATCACGCTTGCATCATTTGCAGGGACTCGCTGACATTCTAAAAACGTGGTGCTCAATTAAAAAAAAAAAGTTCAACGTGTCTCTAAACCTTGCACCTTTTTTTCCCCCATCCGCTCACCTGTGCCTTACGTTTTTAACAGCAAGAACATTAAAGTGTCTAGTTAGATGAAGCTTTCTTTAATTGTTTACTTTAGTTTCAAGGATTCTTGACCACTCTATGAGATTTGTAACTAATAACTGCATTACATAGTATTACAGCTGGATTTGATTTCAAGAATTTCTGGTTTGTAATTACTGTTCGTAGTGTTTGTTGTCCTAACACTGTAATGACAACCCTAGAGTAAAGAACAGATTTAGATGTACCTATTTGCTGAGTTCTCACTCCTGCTCCATCAATGTCCTATGCTCACAATCAAGGTCTAAACGTAATTACAATCCAGCCGTCCTTGATGGCAAAAAGCTATAAATGCAGTTATTTCTCTCAAATCTCACAGAAGGGCCCTGAGGGTGTGAAACTAAAGTAAACACGACTAAACAAGAATGAAGCACATGAGCTCAGTGGACATCAGAGCATTCAGTGCTATCGTATGTGGTCTCTGACACACTCAGTATACCTCTGCCTTCTCGCTCACTCGCTGTCGCTCTCGTTTTCTTTTTTAATTATAAGAGTTAATTAAACAGAACCTGTCTTCTGCTTGCTCAGTCTGGTTGCCTCAGATAATCACCTGGGCGGAAACGTAAAAAACACACACATATATATATATATATATATATATGTATATGTATATATGTGTACACACTTATATACACATACATACAGCAATACACTCCTCCATACTCGTGCCGTTTTTCTCAGCGGCTGTAATTGAATTTTTTAGGAGTTTCTTCTTTTTGTGTGCTGAAAGAGTAGGTGTGTATGGTGTTAAAGATAAATGGCGTTCCCCCCTGCTCTGAATTGACAGTGGGAAAGTGCCAGGAGGAGAGAGAGATAGAGAGGAGTGAGGGGGTGAACTGGCCTCTGTAGGATAAGAAGTGGTTTAAAGAGAAGAATATATGAAGAAAAGGAGGAATGAATATGCAAGCGCGCTGTACAGAGGGGAGGATGTGTGAATGGGGGTAGAAGAGACGCAGTAAGCACACAAACACTCAGTCATTGAACAGTCTTTTTGCTGCATACGCACTAATACCACGCATACACACAGCACACACTGGGGAAACTCAGTTAAGCAAAAAGACCAAGTGTGTGTATAAGAGTTTATGCAAGTCTTGGGACTAAGGGCAAAATGAGTGTGAAATGGGTCAAAGCTGGAATATGATTTGTGCATGTGTTCCGAAACAGAAGGTCATGTGCTTTCAGCCCTGCACCACACGTGCATTAACATACAATACTTACAAAAAAGCACCATGTTTTTTTGTGCAAATACCATTGTAATGCCATGGTATTCTTTGAAGTTCAGTGCCTTGGAATATAGCAGTCATTCCAGTTCACTGGTATATGTAAAATGAACATGGTTTATCGAAGTATTTCCTACAAAATGCTATTTGGTGCTGTGATTTTACCACTGTTAAGATGTTAAGGGGATACGTTTATAATGCAGAAATATAAGATACAAATGATTCATGTGGGCATGTATCAGCTATTCAACAGTTTTTGAATGTGACAAGATTCAGGGTACATTTACACGACAACGATATGCTTAAAACAGAGAAGTTTTTCCTTAGAGTTTTCTGCGTACAGAAACACCATTGTCAAAACGATCCCCATTCGCACGGATCCGCGAAAATGACTAAAAACGCTGTATTCTGCTGCCAGGCCATTAGATGGCTATGAAACAATATAGACCGAATACTTCATACGCATGTGCATGATGTCATCGTCTTCGAGATTCGCATTTTTGTTGTTTACATGAAGAACGTTTTTGAAACCCGTTTTCAAAAGTTTAGTTTTCAGGCACCCAAAACTCCGTTGCCGTGTAAATGTACGGCCAAAACGCGTAAAAAGTTTTACGTTTTTAGTTGAAAACTGTTGTGTAAACAGCCCGTCAGAGTCAGAAATGGAATCAAGTTTTAGAAAGTTGAAACTAATTCAGCTTTGCCGTTAAAAGGAATAAATTACATTTTCAAATATATTAAAAAAGAAATTAGTTAATTTAAATTGTAATAATATTTCTCTCTCTCTCTCAATTTGTAATGTTTTCACTCATTTTACTATGCTGATAATATAATTTGTAAGAGAACTTTTCTATTAAATGGGGAAAAAATCCAATATCAAAGCATTTTCTCATTTAAACATTTTTGTAACACTTTCTCTCCTTTCTCACAGTCTGTGCCTAAGCCCATAGCTTTGGAGCCCTGTTTTGGGAACAAGGCAGCGGTGCTCTCCATCTTCGTTAGATTACCCAGAAGCCCCGGCGGTATTCCACCTCCAGGACAGTCAGGTGGGTTGGCGAGTCAATGCAATTTGCCCCCACACTGAGTGCTGAACATTTTTACACTTTCTGCTGCCGAGGCCATTATAATGACGGTCAGAAACACCTCTTTGTCTTCTCTCTTCTCAGGTCTGGCAGTAGGTAGTGCATTAGTGGACGTCTCTCAGCAGATGTGTCTGGGATACAAGGAGAAGTCGGGAGGCTTGCGTAGCCGCAAACAACAGCCATTAGCACAACCCGCCACCTGCATCTGACATTTACCCATCGTCCTCTGACCTCGGAGTCACAGGAACACGCGCTTATGGCTGGGTCACATTCATAGGAGAAGCAAGGGGGCATGGTTTATCAAAGCCAACTGGACTCTGATTGGAGAAACTGGACCTCTTTTGGAACACTACAGGAAATGAACTCCTATGTGACCCTAACTGATAAGACTTATCCTGGGTTACTTTATGATATTTAACTTATTTCAGTTATTTTATTCCATTTTTACAATCAGGAGGAGGAATCCTTGCACTGCTGCATCTCTGTTGAAGGCAACACACAAACACTTTCCTTCTAGAGAGGCTCTTTGGCTGCATGGCTATAACACAAACAC
Organism: Gila orcuttii; assembly: GCA_026230005.1. NCBI lineage: Eukaryota > Metazoa > Chordata > Actinopteri > Cypriniformes > Leuciscidae > Gila > Gila orcuttii. The sequence continues at coordinate 10,132,899 of JAPDVR010000019.1, read as the reverse complement.
ACATACAGTACAGGGGGTGTTTTAGAGGCATATAGTGCGTCTTTGTCTCTTTAATCATGGTGGTAGTAGTTCTGTCAACTCAAATTGCTTTTATTTCTTAATAATAATTAATCATGTCTCTCATTTGGTGTGCGGTTGGTGCGCCAACTCTCTGGAATAAAACAGGATGACCAGGTATGTTTACAAGCGTTTGACTTTACAGGTCATCTGTGACGTCTCTCTTGAGCTTTTCACGTTTGATCTACATTTGAGCTTTTTTACATCCTTCCATTCTCTTTTGAATTACCTCCTTTCACATGTGATCCGAGACATGAGTGTTTATGTTTGCCGTAATGATAGTGCTGCTTCTGCTTTTATCATTTACTTCCTCTCACTTCTCTCTTATCTGAAATCTCAGCTTATTTCTCATGCACAATTCAAGGAAAGAAGAAATAAAAGGAGACTGCAGGCAGGCAGCAGCGAGCAAGGACCTTGTTTGGGTTTCTCAAAATGTCAGATGTCATTTTGGGCTGGCGAAGGATTATCTGCATACACAAATGCACAAACCGGGACCTGCGTGGGATACCGGGGGTATTCTCCAGGATATGGAGTGCATTGCTTTGTGCAAAGGAAAGGTCAGAGATAGTGAGCAAATGTGACATTATGAAATCTAAACCTGCGTAAGTGTGTGTAGCAGCGCAGTCATTACATCTTTCATTATCCTGGCGTGCGGCTGTTTCGAGACTGCACAGATGACCTGCTTGCCAGTTCTTGGTGCGTTTAGAGTGCCATGAATAAAGGGACACAGGTCGCTAGACCAGAACAAAACATCTAGTTCTGACAGCCTAAACAGGATGTCATTAATCTGTCCGTGATCTCAATGGAAAACTCACGTCCTGTGACACCCATCTCTCGATCTTTTAGGGCTCAAAAGGGAAAACCGCACTCACACCTACACACAAAGTGGTCTAATGAAAGGAGCTGGTCTCTCTTCCTTCAGATGGAAGCTAATTCTCACAATGCTTTTCTCTGTAAGCCTCAAACAGTACTCCTCGCACACCGACTGCACCATCTATATACAGTGATACTGTAGATATGGAGTCTGTAGTTTGTTAATATGTATAATGTAGCAGCAAGTGCACTCAAGTTTTTTTTTGTACATAGTGATGGACAGTAATGTGAACGCCGTCTCTGTAAAGCAACTTACTGCACTTGGAGGGAGGAGTATCCCAGGCTTTTGAAATGTGACTGCATTGCAGCTTCTTTTGTATGTAAGATGGCGAATGTCATGAACAAACTTTAAAATAGCTGCCTACCTGAAAATTTAAACTGACCTTGTAATTATATGTGTACATAAAGAATGACATAGAACATTTTGTCTATAATTAAATGGTAAAATGACAACGACTGCCTGTAAATCAGTTGTTCCGATGTTGAGTGAAATTGTAGTGTTCTTTGTTAATCACCCATCATTTATTTAATGAGGTAAAGAGCTCACTTTTGCAGTATTTGTTTTACAATTGAGTTATTCGTGTAGCCCAAAGGGAAACAGTACTGTATGGCATAACACTTATGCATCTAATGTACATTGTTTTATCATAGCATAGTGTGCTATTGTAAACATTTCAACTTGTTTGACAACAGGCCAGATTAAATGCATTATGTCCTTATCAGCAAGCGGATAAGGATATACAACATCGTGACAACTTCCTCAGCTCGGCGAGAGCTTTTATCCAGAGCCTCTTCAGAACAGACGCAGTCGAAATGGGATTACAAGGGAGCTGTCAAAGTCTCGCCGCTTCAGATATATTAGAGATGCTTTGCTGCTCCATAATTGAATGGAAATTCTCACCATTAGCTTTACATTTGATCAAATACACTAGCAGGAATCCAAAAGCGGGGACTGTAGCCTAAATATTCCAAGAGGTTGTGGAACTTTCCTCAAATCCCCTCCTTAAAATGGTCATTTTGCCCTGTGCCATCTCAAAGATATTGACGACCTCTCCTATATGCACCCAGTTAAAATCATACTGCAATTTTCTGTTCTATGTAGTAGAAATATTGTTTAATTTTCATGAATGTGCTATTTAGCTGTCCCACATTTTGCAGGCATCTGTTACTGAATGATTTGTCCATTTTAAAAAAAGAAAAATGGAACAATCTTTAAAATTACATGACCATGAAAGTCATCATTTGGACTTTTCAACATCATGGCATCACTTGAGGTGAGTACAAGTAAATCCTTGCATTCCATTTTCTCAATTTATACACAAATTATAGTGTTCATTCGTCTGCATTCGTCTGTTTGACTGCATTCGTCAAACTCAGCCATTCAACCCGGTAAATTACTACACACTAGCTGTCCTTTGTTAAGTGACAGACGTTTTCAAACCTTTTAGGCTAGTTTTGCACTATAATTTAAAGGTTTATGTCTGTTTACCCTGTGCAAATCAGTCCACTCTATTGTTGAATGTTTCTCCCTAAAACTGCAGTGTACCAAAGATGGCCTCAAAAACGCGGTTTGAAACCACTCCTGTTTCCTACCGTCACAAACCGTGACCAACCCAGTCAACGTGCAGAGCTTTTCTCCACTGGCTTTCTAGGATGCTGGTTTTTAGAAGGCAGCTGTCTGACTCCGAGATGGCAAATAAACAGGAACATGGTTCGAATCATTAGCAACACATTATAAGCTGTTTGACAATATAGTCAAGACAAAAGCTAATCATATAAATTACCGCTATGATATATCGACGTAGAGTAGACGGTCTTGCATAACTCGCCCTGTCTCTTCAGTTTCTGGTTCAAACACATGGCTGAATTAAATATTTCCACTTGCCATTATGTAGCGTTTACTACAGTTGAGTGGATCATGTATTCTGATTGAGTGGAAGCGGGGGCTAATTTGCATAATCATCCACGTTAACTAATTGAAGCAAGTGGGTTTACATTCTAGCTATTTTAAGGCGTGAAGAGATTTTTTTTTTTTAAATATGTAATTTTGTTGATCAAAGATGAGTCTTAAGGGATAAAATTATTGACCGCAGTGGGACTTTTTTACTTTAAACCTTGTTACCCAGAGTATGCTTTTTTTTAACACATTGTATATAACTCAATGACAATAAAGGGGTTTAAACTATATGACAATAAAGGGGTTTAAACTATGTTTAAACTTTCCAAATTGTAACAAGGTTGTAAAAAAAATCCAAACTTCAAAAAACAAAAAATATATAATAAATGTCTATCTTGGTAGTCAATATTTTCTGAAAGTCAAGTAAAATAGTAATTTTTATTATTATTTTCTATTCAGACAGTCCCTTTCTTTGCTGTCGGTTCGTTTGGGGATTTGGCAGAGCCAGAATTCTATACATTCCACATGAATAACATGACAACCCATGGTTTTAGAGTGATTTGGTATGCCAGCAAACCTCTGAGCATTTGTCTTCCTTCCCGAGTCAAGATGTTCAGATATCCTGTGGGTGTTTCGTTTTCTTGGGGGTTGTTCAAGGGCAGTGTGGATGTGTGTTCTGACCCAGGCGATGCACATAGGTGGCAATGCAATGACTGTGCTCCAAATAAATGAGGGTTACTCATTACCCCCTCAGCTTGAGCTGATCAGCGGGCCCACACACAACCTGTGCCCACACAACTAATTTCTGCAGAATTACAACATCAGTCATTCATGAATCCCCTTGATTAATTATTACCTATTTTGGCTAATTTTATAGTGCTTTCTCTGCTATTTTTAAAGATATGATTCGCGACAACATCATTTATTTTTTCTGTGGGACAACAAAAATGTGGACATCATATATGAAGAAAATCTCACCAGTATTTTCCATTCAGTTATTTTCAACCATTTGAGCATATTTTACCATCCATTGCTCCAGATTTTCCCCCAGTGTCCGCTGATCATAACAAACTTTGGCACTTATTCACTGCATGCACATATTGGGAAACCCAAACATTATTCTGTACATCCGTATCTGGCAGCTTTATTTTTCAGGTAATAACAAGTAAATTTCACAAATTCAACCCATTTGACAGGAATGTTTTGTGACTCCGGTCGCTGGTTGTCAGTAGTCTCTGAAGGTTGTTGAGGGTCAAAGCATTTACTTTTCACTCACCTTGTTTGTCATCACAGAACAATCGAGAATAAAAAAGCAACACAACTGCAGATGTCAGGTGCTCAAGGGATGGGGACGCGCAGAAAACTGCCGTCAGTCATCGGAGACAATAAACGGACCCTTGTGCTCGTTTTGATTGGCTGAAGCAAACAGTGAGTTAGGAAATATGATTAAGCTGCTTGAATTCACATGAACAGAAAGTGCTTTGTTTAACAGGGTGTTTTGTGCTGCTTTTTCCATTTGCAATAAGCAGTTTGATGCAGTATTTCAAACACCCATATTAACAGGTGAAGTGTACAAGAACTGCTCAATGATCATGGCCTTCATCAAGATTCTTTAACTTCTGCTGCTCTTTTTTTGCTTTTTTAGCAAACGTGCACTCGAGGACTGCTGGGATAAAACAGGCTGTGGGATGTACATCTGAACAATACAGCCACATTACAAAAATAAAGACGTCTCTGTAACCCTCTGAAGCCCGTGAAAGAGCTCTCATCATAGACACTTTTAGTGCATTACATCAGTTTCCTTTCTCTTACCACTTGTTCCTGTGCTTCTTCAAACATCACAAAACACACTTCTATCCGGGTGAATATACAGCACACGTACCAACACCATCCATTCGAAAGAGCTGGGAAAAATAGATATTAAAATATAAATGATGAACAGGTAGTTGTTTTTTTCATTTTTTTTCACTCGCTTTGACGAAAAGGGGGTTAATCTTACACGGGCACAATCTTCAGTCCAAAATATGAGAGATACACACACACACACAATTATTTAAACCCTTGAAATCAGTCATTGTAAACATCCAAACAATGAATCACTAAACTGCGTTGAGGAATGGAGAAGGGTTTCATATATTTAAAGAGTTTTGCTGTTCTTGCGTCCTCTCTGAATGTGTTGCAGTGATGTGGAATTTAAAACTCATGAACACACGCACGCTGTCCCAGTTCTGTGGTGCTTTGATTGGTTGCTTGATTTTAAAGTTGGAGAGCCAGCAGTAGGAAGGGGAGGAGCCACATGAACATGGCCAGGTGGGCTGCATCAGGACTGGAGTCATAGAGATCAGGGGGCGGGAGCGTGGAGTCGCCCCACAGTCTGTCTCTCTCATTCATCTACAGAACAAAAAGAACGGGTGAGAGCTTTAGATACATGATATCCTTTTTATGTTTGATCTTTTTCACTTTGTTATTAGAATTTTATCTTTGTATCATCATATCCTGTCCTTTCTAACAGACACAGAACTTGATAGATGCATGAACAAAGCTATACAAGATGAAATAATGTGCTCCTGATTATAAATACAGGTTTAGTTGCATAAATAATTGGCTTCTGAGAGCACAATGCTCTCAAAATTCAATTTTGAATGATTGCGGCATTGTGTTCCAATGTAAAATATGTGTCCTGATTGAAACAAGTATAGAATCACCAAAACAACAGCTTAAGTCAGTCTACAGAAGGTGCTTTGCTAGTCTTAACTGGTCTCCCAGTCTGGTCCAGCTGACAAATCCCAAAACCCCTCTAAAACCATAAATCCAGACTAGTGTGGTGAGCTTGGCCAGGCAAGGAAACAAGCAACAGTAATCATGTAGGATGGTTTTCTGTAAGCAGTGAGACAAACACATATCAATGGCTTTGTTCAGACAGACATACAGTAAAAGGCATATCTGACTCTAATCCATGTAATTGTTTGAATTTTTTACAAACCCAAACCATATGTGATTTGGGTAACACTTCAATTTAGGGTCCAATTCTCACTATTAACTAGTTGCTTATTATCATGCATATTACTATACATATTACTTTATCAGTACTTATAATACTGATACTAATTAATGCCTTATTCTGCATCACTATATTCTACATCCACAATCCTACCCAATACCTAAACTTAACAACTACCTTAATAAATATTAATAAGCAGTAATTAGTCATAGAAGTTAGTTAATGTTAAGAATTGGACCCTAAACTAAAGTGTAACCGTGATTTGAAATCCGATTAAACTCAGACTAGTCGGGATAAAGGCTTGTACCTGTGTGGGCATCTGCGGACGCAGAACGTTCTGCTCGGTCTCCATGGCAGAACCAATGGTGGTAGTGGTCGTCTCGGTGCTGGTAACTAAGACCTGGTCGTAAAGATTAGTATTGGAGCCTGGAGCTTGGTTGGTCGCAGATTTCAGGTCTGTGTCATTCCCGAAAGCCAGAATGGCGTTCTCTGTTTGAAGGGAGGAAAAAAAAAAGTCACATTCACCGTCCTGCCTTTTGCAGATGAACACGTCTGGAAGGCTGTCATGCCTCAGTGGGCTTTCTCTTTCAGACATGTCCCTTTTTCAAAATGGGTTTGGATTTCATCAACATGCTTTTCTACAATAACAACAACAAAACACACTCAGGGGAACCAAACAACGACTGGCTTATATATAAATGATGTTGACAGAACAGCATTCAAAACCACAAGCTCTGTCATCTGATTCATGTTCTAAATATAGTCCATTTCTATAGATGACTATACATCCCTATATTACCAATCGGCTAATCCTGCCCTCCAGACATACATACATATATATATATATGTATATAAACCCACTCGTATTTCCTAACGGCTTGGCATTTGTCCTTATTTCTTTGCCCATGTCTTCCATTTTCTTTCTTATCTTTTATTCTCGTTTAGTGTGTTTTCCCTTGGGAAAGACTGGTTGCATAAAATGGAGTGTATACTTGAGTGAGCCTCTGTTCCCGTGGGTTTGAAAGAAGTTTTATTACCTCCAGTATCTTGATGTTTCAACCAAATCTTACCTATAGTACAACACCTATATGTATTCATTTTTAAACATTCTACAGTCAGCCATGTACCAGCAAAATTATCTTCCATATTAAACCAAAATACAGATTTCAAATCACACTCCTCTTCATTTTCTCCCTTTTTATTGCCTATATATGAGTCCATTTGAGAGTTACAGTGACAGGCCATATGAATGATAATGATCTGAATTGATTAATTCTCGTCTAGTAGGTCACTTGTCTGAAATTACAGTGGCGTGAAAGTCACCTCAATTAAGATACGTCTGTGAGGATGGCACTGGATATGAACTTAGCTTGGTATTCATTTCTGGTGGTGAGGAAAGAGTTTTGTGGAAAAAAATGAAAGATTATATTTATGAATGGTGAACAGTGGTGTGGTTGAGTGAATTTTCTTTCTTAATTTAAAACACTAATTGCTTAATCTTTGTGATCTTAACGGAAGATGAAGCAATAGAGAGAAAGAGAGTAACTTCCAAAGAATACCTTATTGTACGTATAGTGCCTCTTTACTGTCATTATAGTACAGGGTCCTTGTAAAGCATATCACACCTGCCATTAATATTCATTAAGTGTTTAATGCATCTCTGCACCAAGAACTCCCCCCCCCCCCCCCCCACTAAAGGATTGTCAATAAAAATAAAAAAAAACAATATTGCTGAATAATGTATAAATGACTCTTTTTAAATCGTTGAAAATAGTATTACTGTTTATTGCAGTTATTTTCCTATAGCGGCTAATGAATTGGAAGTCTTGCACATTCAAAGAAAATAGCTTACTTTCATGTTGCAAAATAAGGTGCATACAAAAGACTGTATAACTACGTCCTTTGTGTATTTTGAAAGGTAGGGGCAGGGTTATAGACAAACATTGAGTTTACTGTTAGGAATATCATTTCTGTCAGTTAGCCTTCACCCCAGCCCACCTAAAGCCCTCATTATCTGACATTCATATCATAACAGTCATAACACATCGTAATGATAGGAGTGTTAGCAGTGGAGTAATGTGGAGGAGTGCAAATGGTGTGAAGCTGATTAAACTCTGAATGTTTAGCAAGACGCCATGAGTTGATGCTAATTGAAGCTGCCCACTCGTAGCACAGCTAAATTACAGCAAGGAAACAACCTAATATAGTGTCTATGTTGTTCACTCAGGAACAGAATACAGGGCGCTAAACAGTCCTGTTCATACACCATTCATGACAGCTGCATTCTAGATCCACAGAGACTTCATTAAAGTACAACCGTTCAATTTTGAGAATGAGTTTGGTTGATATGTGCTGTATAAACACAACCAGATTTGAAAACTAGTTGTCTAACAATACTAGCACTCTTGGAATCGCGATCAGATTAAAGAACTGGCACTAAATCCTTGAAGACACAATAAAATAAATGTGTTATTTCTTATAGCTCCAAATTTGAGTCACACCTGTTAGTAAATGTGATCAATCTCAAACAATAAGAGTGGCCTATGTAAAAACAAATTGTCACTCTCTATCATAACTAAATGGATGTTATGATGGAGAGGGAGACAGATACAGGGAAGCGATGACAACGCCTATAAAGATGTTTAATCTGTGATGTGTAACGTATGGTTCCAGTATTCTAACTCTCTTTTTGTCTCACTCTCTCTCATAGATGAAGGGCAGGATGAATTCGTGGACGAAGGTGTGAATGGCTGCAGCTAGCAGTGGGGAGTTTGCAGTGAATGTTTAGAAGTAATGATTCCTCTCTGAACCCCTGACTTTAGAAGCAACTGACCATTTGATAAGCTCCGCCCCTCTTGGATACGGTTGCTCGCTCAGACTAAAGAGGTTCAAGAAACGATACTCGGTTACTGACGTAACCTCGGTTCTCTCTAGAAGAGGGTACGAGTATTGCGTAAGTTTAGCTTACGCTACGGGAAAGATTCATCTTCTCGAGATACTGAAGCCAAAAAATTATCCTTAATTTTTGTATACCTTGTCAACGCAGTGCAGCAGCTAGCAGACCTAGAGCAGGCTATCTTGCGTGCTCATTGGCTGCTCTGCAGGCAACTGCTGCAGCCTACCAGTGAGCAGGGCGTGACATCACGCCCAATGAAGGGCGCCCGCGCCTTCATGGCGTCACAGCCCGCCAGAATGAGCATGGCTTCAGCCTATAAAGGAATGGGCTGTGGGCTGCTTCCCTGGTTTTTGTCGACTGAAGCGAAGTCGCTCATGGCGCGAGCACGGCCGGTTACGCAATACTCGTTCCCTCTTCTAGAGAGAACCAAGGTTACGTCAGTAACCGAGTATCGTTCTCTTACGAGAGGTTCTCTCGTATTGCGTAAGTTTAGCTTACGCTACGGGAACACTTTGTCAACGCCGTGCGCGCCAAGCATCCACATGAGACCCCGAACTTAGGGGGGAACCCCATAAGTGGAAAAAATAAGGTGGCCGGCCGTTTCGCGGGCCATCACTTGTACATAAGCACACATAGGGAATACAGAGCAGCGCGGGCGCGGGTCTGTATAGGCACATGGCATAACCCCTTTAGTGCAGCTCAACCAGGAGAGCTAAGTCATGTGAGAGTGATCTGAGCAGGGGATCTGGGCAGAATACATCTCTCGTTTAGACTGACAGTAGTTTAGCCTGCAAGGCGGGAACTTCTAGGTTATAGAACCTGACAAAAGTAGACGGGGAGCTCCAGCCCGCCGCTACACATATGTCGTGGATAGAAATCCCGCTGGACCATGCCCACGAAGAGGCGACGCCTCTCGTGGAATGAGCCCTGATGCCCAGAGGGCATTGCAGATCCTTTGACGCATAAGCGGTCGCTATAGCGTCTACTATCCATCTGGACAGGCTCTGTTTAGAGGAGGCGAAACCCTTGGTGCGCCCTCCAAACGAAACAAAAAGCTGTTCCGAGCGCCTGAAGGAGGCGGTGCGCGTAATGTAGCTCCTCAGCGCTCTGACGGGGCAGAGGAGGTTTACATCGCTTTCACTGTCAGACACTGCGAGAGCAGATAGTGAAATAACTTGCGCTCTAAATGGAGTGCCCATCACTTTAGGGACATAGCCGTGTCTAGGTCTGAGAATAACTTTAGAGTCATTTGGTCCAAACTCAAGACACGACGCGCTGACAGACACCGCGTGTAGATCCCCTACGCGTTTTACTGATGACAGCGCAGTCAGAAAAACCGTTTTCAGTGATAGATAGTTCAACCCCACGGAGTCCAGTGGTTCGAAGGGAAAAGCTTTCAGGGCCTCGAGGACCAGTGAAAGATCCCACATAGGAACAGACGGGGGGCGCGGCGGATTCATCCTTCTAGCTCCTCTAAGGAAGCGGATGACCAACTCATGTTTCCCCAGCGGCTGGCCGTGCGTTGGTTCTGCAAACGCTGCTACGGCCGCCACGTACACTTTGAGCGTGGAAGGGGACCTTCCCTTATCCAACAGCTCTTGTAGGAAAGTGAGCAGATGCGCCACCCCGCATGTCCGCGGGTCCAGACCTCTGTCGGTGCACCAGCCAGAGAACACCGACCATTTAGACGCGTAGAGCCTTCTCGTGGAAGGGGCTCTAGACTGTGTGATCGTGTTCATCACTCCTTCTGGCAGGGTAACGAGTACCCGTTGATCAGCCATGCATGCAGCGACCAGCGCTCTGGATGGGGATGCCAGATCGTGCCGCGAGCTTGAGAGAGGAGATCTGCCCTCACCGGAATCGGCCACGGAGCTGTAAGCGACAGCTGTGCTAGTTCCGGGAACCAAATCTGATTCTCCCAACGCGGGGCTATGAGGAGCACCGAGTGGCGCGTTTCCCTGATTCTCTTGATCACCTGTGGTAACAGAGAGACCGGAGGGAAAGCATATAGCGGGAGGCTGGGCCAAACTTGGGCCAGCGCGTCCTCGTCCTTCGAGAAGAACATCGGGCATTGAGCGTTGTCTTTTGACGCAAATAGGTCGACTTTTGCTCTGCCGAATAGGCGCGTTTATATAGGCGGTTTATATAGGAAACCACAGATGTGTTGTCCGAACGGACAAGAACATGCTGGCCCTGTATGAACGGGAGGAAGCACTGCAGTGCGTTCTCGACCGCCATCATTTCCAGACAGTTTAGGTGAAACTCCTTCTCCCGGTCTGACCACTGGCCAAAGGCCGGTCTGCCCTCGAACAGCGCTCCCCAACCTGAGTTGGACGCGTCTGTTGAGATGACTTTCCGGTAAGAGACGGTTCCTCCCTAATGGAACCAGCTGGCCGCTAACCAGGGCTGCAGAGCTGCTATGCAGGTCTGAGTCACTCTGATTTTCCGACCGCCAGATACCCAGGCTCGGGGGGGCACGCGAGCATTCAGCCAGCGTTGGAGCGGGCGCATGCGCAGTAGGCCCAGCTGGAGCACCGCTGCAGCTGATGCCATACAGCCCAACATCCTCTGAAAAATTTTCAAAGGGAGGAAGCTGCCCTTCTGGAAAGAAGCGGCTAAGTGGCGAACACGGTGCGCGCGCTGTGTCGACAAACGAGCCGTCATGGTTACCGAGTCCAGTTCTATTCCTAAGAAGGAAATTGACTGGCTGGGCAGTAGTGAGCTCTTGGTCCAGTTGACCGTGAGTCCCAAGCTTTCCAGATGACTGAGTAGCACTGTTCTGTGAGATAGAAGTTCTGTCTCTGACTGTGCCAATATCAGCCAATCGTCCAGATAGTTCATTATACGCAGCCCCTGACTTCTCAGGGGGGCGAGCGCCGCGTCCATGCACTTTGTAAATGTACGGGGTGCCAGGGACAGGCAGGACGGTGTATTGATATACCTGACCGTCGAAGGCGAATCTCAAAAATTGCCTGTGACGGGGTACTATCTGTATCTGAAAATATGCATCCTTCAGATCTAGAGAGATAAACCAGTCCCTCGGGCGAACGTGCGCGAGGATTTTCCTGGTCGTAAGCATTTTGAACGGTCTTTTCGCAAGCACTTTGTTCAAATGTCTCAGATCTAGGATGGGTCTGAAGGCTCCGTCCTTCTTGGGCACGAGAAAATAACGGCTGTAAAAGCCTGACTCGCTTAGAGAAGGCGGTACCATTTCTATAGCCCCTTTGCACAGCAGCTTTGCTATTTCTGCGTGAAGTAGGTGTGTACTTCCGCATTCACTATTGTCGCGGTCCGGGCTCGAAAGCGCGGGGGACGGCGAATGAATTGTAGTGTATAGCCCTGCTTTATTGTGCTCAGCACCCATTCTGAAATCCCTTGGATTTTTTCCCACGCGGCTATGCGAGCCGCTAGGGGGTGAATGGCCTCTGTGTTCAGACCGCCATTTGCTGGCTTGTGAAACTGAACCGGAGCAGAGAGCGCGGCGCGCGCGCTCTCGATTCTGGGCAATGGCGGCTCGCTGACAGCCGAAATGTTTCGGCTGATTTATGTGAGATGTCCCGATCATAGGGGATGGGGAACACACTTTTACCACATTTTGATGCGCGAGCCGTGCTCTGGGTGACAGAGCTCTCTGTAAGCGTGAGCGCGGGCACGAGACTTACAACTGTATCTAACGCCCCGGTCATAATAGACGGGGAGCGTTTTATTAACGCTCTGCGTTTCGTGATAATCCTTAAGCGTGCGGGCGGGGCCCGGGGAAAGGTTTGTGTTAGTAAGCGTGAGCGCTCTCCGGCGGGCACGAGACTTACGTTTATAACCTGTTTGTTTGACCGTGTAACAGAGCGGGCAGATAGTGGGCACAGACTTGTGGACACATTTCTTACATGCAACACTCGAGCGGCTTTTCTGTGCTTTATGAGAGTGTGCTCTGTGAGTGACACAGGATTTTGAGTGCTTATGTGTAGGGGTGAGCACTGGGACGTGGGCACTTTCACTACACTTAAAACATTGACGGCATGAGCCGGACCAGACATTACACTCTTTTTGAGATTTCTCTGGGTCACCGTGAAAACGGCGTTTGTGTGCAGGCGAGAGGGTGAACAAACCGGCTCGTTGGCTGCTAAATGGACCGCTGCAGTAGCCTGTTTGAAGGGGACTGACAGGGAAATTAATTTTGACGGCGGACCGGCCGCAGCGGGACACGCGCGTCTTTTCCCTCTTACTGTTAGGAGGGCTTCGCGTGCTCAGACTTCAGCGTGATTCTCTGCCGAGGCCCTCTGGGAGGCGGCGGTCTATGACGGCTGTTTGAGCGCGACCTAAGGCGGCCGCCCTGACGTCGCTGCGAAGGCTGAGGCTGGGGCTGTGCTGGACGCTGGGTGCTGGTTCGCACAGGAGGCTGGCTTTGTCTCTCGCGAGAGCGGCCTGTGGCGGAACTCGAGCGTCGCGGCAGGAAGAGGTTCATGGCCTGCGTGGTCTTCTGTACCTCAGAAAAACGATCAACGATCCCGTTAACCGCTGGGCCGAAGAGACCAGAGGGGGTAAGCGGCGCGTTGAGAAATGTGGCTCGCTCAGACTCCCTCATATCCGCGAGCGTTAACCAAAGGTTCCTCTCCGTAACGGTTAACGCGGCCATAGCTCGTCCGATAGCCTGGGCTGCTGCTTTGGTAGCGCGGAGAGAAAGATCCGTTGCGCTTCTCAAATCTGTAACAGCAGCTGGATCCCGGCCCTTCTCGTCCCATTCACGGAGGAGGTCGGCTTGCAGGATCTGAAGCACAGCCATGGAATGTAAAGCAGACGCGGCCTGGCCGGAGGCAGCATAGGCGCGGCCGACCAAGGCGGACGTGGCTCTACAGGCTTTGGACGGGAGCGCTGACCATGACCGCCATCTCGCGGAGGGCGGGCAAAGGTGCGCTGCAACCGTTTCTTCCACCGGTGGAATAACCGTGTACCCTTTCTCGGCGGCGCCGTCCACTCGGGAGAGCGACGCGGAAGCTGGTGACTGTAGTCGCGACGAAAAAGCCTTCATGGCTGTGACGCCATGAAGGCGCGGGCACCCTTCATTGGGCGTGATGTCACGCCCTGCTCACTGGTAGGCTGCAGCAGTTGCCTGCAGAGCAGCCAATGAGCACGCAAGATAGCCTGCTCTAGGTCTGCTAGCTGCTGCACTGCGTTGACAAGGTATACAAAAATTAAGGATAATTTTTTGGCTTCAGTATCTCGAGAAGATTAATCTTTCCCGTAGCGTAAGCTAAACTTACGCAATACGAGAGAACCTCTCGTAAGAGAACTACCATTAGATCAGTTAGCATTAGCAACTCGTTTTGATAGCAATTGCTGAGCTGGCACAGGAAACATTTGCTTGTGGACACGCAGTTCTGGACAGAATGGTTTTTGAGCCAATCATCTGACTCATCAATATCATGTGACTAATTACTCCACAGAGCTGCAGAAAAATGATGACAGCGCTGACTGGCTGATTAATTCACAGTGAAAAACGTAAGTACATTTCATCTTAAAAAAAATTATACTGTCCACCTCATTTTTAAAGTAAGAGCAGTTTAACTTGAATGTTCAAGACTTCCGTTGTTATCCACTTACAGTTATTTTAGCTGTACAAAAGTTTTACTGTTAACCCTCTGGGGACCAAGGTGTTTTTGGGGCCCTTGGGATGTTTTGACATGCACTGACATTTGTGCTTTTTTCAGTTATTTATAAACATGTTAATGGCAAAGGTGTAAATTCACTCTATATAGCACAAACGGGGCTACCATAATATGTGAGCAACATGTATGTAAATGTTTGTATTTTTGAGAGAATATTGTATATGCATGGTTATTGAAAAAACGAAAAATTAAAGTTTCTGAAATAAGGCCACAAAACACATACTAAATATGTGTCCACAAGACTTTTGACTAATGGAAGTTGTCGCCTAGAGTTTTTGCTTCAAAATGATCTGAAAAGCATCCTGCCTAATCATTCACATAACACAATAGATTGATTAAAATTGTGAAAAAAAAATGTTTTGTTTGCCAAGGCAATATGCGAATGGGCGTCAACGGCCCAACCCCCTTGTGAATAATGAGTTGGTTCACACCTGAGAACACAAAGACCCTGCATAGTAATGAGCCTTTCATTCAGGTGTGAGAAAGAATGCAAGGACCCCAAAGAATGCAAGGACAATATATATATATATATATATATATATACACACACACACATATATATATATATATATATATATATATATATATATATATATATATATATATATATATATATATATATATGTCTTAGTAGGCCAATACATTTGATCATACATATTTCAAAGTTAAGTATTCATTATTTTGATATAGCTTGCATTGGAACAAACACTATAACATCTTAGTTGATTAGTTTATTGACAAAACATACTATATATTTAACATATGAGCAGAAACTGCTAACAAATGCTTATTTGATGTCTATTTTAGAGTAAAAACTTTATAATCTATCGAAAACTAGTCAACGAAATGTTGTCTTTTATTTAGTCTGTAACAGTGCGCATCTGTGAGTTCATTCATTCATTCATTAATTCATTCACACACACACGCTATTTTTGCGTTTACAGACACTAACGTTATTCTATATCGCGATTAGAACAAAGCACAAGAATAAAACACTTACACACTTCTCAGCTGGATCCTCCTCGCTCCTCGAAGTGAAAATAAACCAGCACTTGTTCTGAGGTAAATGTCCCAGGATTATTCCAGACCGCGCAAGAGGACAGTACATTAATCTGACTAAATATTGTGTGTTCACGGAGTTTATATGGGCGTTTACGCATCTCAATGTGTTGCTTCAGATCATTTGCGTTTGAAAAGCGCATGCTCTCCGTGGGCGTGTCACATTAGGAAAATAATGAGCTGAGAGAAAGATAATTAGAACGGCGGACAACTCTCTCTTTTTATATAGATGACATAAACGGGGAATATTTATTTTAATTTTGAATCAGATCATTTAAAAGTAAAACTTCCATGATTTAAAAGATATATAGCTCATGGCTGGGTGAATAGTATTCGCTGAGTTTTGTTTATGTTTAGAGACGTGCTCCAGAAAAAAAGTTCACGGAGACGGAGAGGCAGAAAGCAATTTTCAGAGCAGCTAGCAATAGCAAGTTAGCTTTGAAAGCATAAGCCTCCCTTCAGAGCGCTCTTCAAAGCCACTCCTTCTTCAAAACGGACCGAATACGACATTTTATGGTCCTAGGCCTTCCAGAGACGATATAAATGCATATAAATACATTTAGACTACTTAACTTAGTGGTTGTTATCAGGAAATGAAGTGACTTTCATCCAGCATAGCAAAAATGTTTCTGGAAAAAATACATGGATACATGGATGAATGATACATGGATGAATAATACAATTTTCTGTAAAATATGCTCATGAAGTGGTAAACATTAAATGGATATTATTCTTACATGAGCTAAAAAAAAAAAGTGTGAAATTGCAAAGCTTTTTTTTAACAGATTACATTTATGCTGTAGATATGATTAAACCCTACAGATTGCTTAAGTTTGGAGGTAAACGCAAACATAGCGAAGCACAAAACTGTTCCTAACGTTTTTGCCACTAAGGTACTCTGAATGTTTTAGTTACTAGCTTGAATCAATACATCAATTAACATTATGTTATTACTAGCATTACACACACAAACGTAGCAGTTACTGCTTACCACCAAGAGTCAGGAAATGAGCCGTCACTCTTCCTGCACATTTCTCATCAAAACAATCATCACTCATTCCGGACCACATTGAAAGCGCTCTTACGAAACATAACCTTCACGTTTTTACTACATTAGTGAAGCACTGAATCACTTCCCTCTAATTCCAGTTCTCCTGGCTGTTGGCCCACTGACTTCAGCTCTTTTTTTCTGCAGTCTGACTGAATGAAGAAATTCTTGTAATACCTCTCCAGTATTTCATCGTCGTCCCAGGGGTACGCTGATGGTTTGAGGGCTGGTGTAGCCAGCGAAACTAGTTCAGTAACAGCTGAGGTGAGGACTAGCCTCAATGGACTCACTCTCAAAAAGCTCTTTCAGCGGTTTCCCTCTATCCTGTGCTACTTTTGTCCTGTTTGCTACTCTCTGTCTGTCTCCGCTCCATTAGTTTTACTGCAGGGAGCCAAATTACGCTCAATTACCAAGACACCAGAGGCTGTGCTTAGGCTTGAATCAGCACACATACACTCCGACCCAGCACTCCGGACTGCCTCAAGACCCGCAGATAGAATAGGGAGGGATGGTGGAAACTTGACGCTGCAGTTTTTGTAAATGCCGGAAATACCTTTGAGGAGCAAGCGCTTCTGGATCAGAGCTGGAGCTAATCTCCGAGATCTCAGCGGTCAGACTGCAGCACCAGCCCACCTGTGAAATGGATGTGTTTACACGGTTGTGTTTGTTATTAGTGGCTCAGAGATGCAGTGGGCCATGAGCAGAGCACACCGCTGAAGATATCCTGTGCTGTTAATGCCTCATTACCGACACGCATTGAAACTTCATTACATTACATCAAGAGAGTTTTCTCTCAGCGCTGCTGATTGCACAATAATAGTGCTGACTGTGAAGAACAGGGATGCAAATACGTCTCTCTGCTGACACTTGTATTGTATCACCTGGGTCTATTTTTTGTCAATTGAAGTATATGAGTGTACACCGAGTGTGAGACTGTCCCTGTGTCCATATGAGCTTTCCTGCTACACATGCAAATGGCAGTATGTGAAATGAGTAGGATAAAGAATACTCTGCATTTATGAAATTTAGTAGGTGAGCAAAACCCCGATGACGTCCCGCATCTGCTGGGATTCTGAAGCAGGGAAACAATGGACATTTTGCTTTCCCATGAGGCCAATGGAGCAGAAGAGCCATTTATTTGACAAGTCGAATTCGAATTGAAATCATGAAAACTATGGGTCCAAATGCTTCCTCATGAGTAAAAACACCCGAGTAAGGGTCTGCTCCAATACCCACACTTGCAGTTTTGCACTTGACCACTTATCTACTTTCATTACATATTTCCTGTATTTGGCCCAAGTGTTTATATCAGGGATGGGCAACTCCGGTCCTCGAGGGACACTGTCCTGCAGAGTTTAGCTCCAACCCTAATTAAACACACCTGAACAGGCTAATCAATGTTTTTAGGATTACTAAAAAATAATTTTTGTCAGGGTTGGAGCTAAACTCTGCAGGACAGTTGCCCTCGAGGACTGGAGTTGCCCATTCCTGGTTTATATGGATGTGAGGACTGCCAGTGTGTGTAGAACTTTTGATTACTTACATTAAAATAGACTGTTTAGTAGCCCCCACATAACTAAGTGATTAAAAAAAACAGTATTTTATAGAATTAAATAAGCCACTCCTGACTATAAGTTGACTAAAAAAAATGGCATCGTTGAGAGAAAATAAAAACAAAAAACTTAAAACAAAACATTTACAAGCATAACAAACTCTACATTATAAAGGTATTTACATACTCATCTCAGGTACTCATCTCTGTTCCAATAAAATGTTCAACACTTTACATTTTACTCACAAATTATATGTAATATCGAATTAATTTAACTTACAGTTCACTGGAAGATTTTTCATGACATCTAGTGATTTTAAGGCATGTGAGTTTCTGAATTCTATGGATGATGGGATACGCTGTGCAATGTTGATTTAGTGTGTGTTAAGGGCACTGAGCTTTGGCATTTTTTCAGACCAGGGACAGTCTGCAGACTGCAAGTGTGGGTTTTGGGACAGTCCCACTATTGTTTTCACAGTTGTTGTTAGGGTGTCATAGAACATCTGTCAGGTCAAAGGACAAAGCCAAGATGGTGGATGTCTGGGAAGGTATTTATAATACAGACCTGCAAACCAATTAAAGGTTGCAAAGTTATTTCTTCACTGAAGACACTGAATTTAAATGCAGCCAGTTTCTGTGAATTATTTAAAAGTAAGATGCTACTAACTTAACTGCATTTTTTTTAACTGCATTGAATTGATTTTTCTTTTCTTTTTTAATGGTGAAGTATAGTAGGCACAACATTTGGTTTGAATCGCAAGTGTTAAAAAAAAGTATGATCTATATATGAATGTGTGTAGGATAAATGAAATTTGGACATACTACATCAGTCATGTTGTCACTGTGACCAATATGGCATCACTTGTGTCGCTTCACTGCCTTCCCAAAATCTTCTCCCATGAGATAGTAAAGTGTCCATCAAACAGGCATCCGGGTACTTTTTGCCTACTGATAAATGAATACTGTGAATTTGGACATAGTACTTGGCTCACATGCTCTTTTTTTGCCCCCTATATAGTATGGAAGAAGGCATATTTGGATGCAGAGCATGTCTCCCTCCACGCACAAAAGGGAATATCCAACAATGATCCTAATAGTTATGTGTGATATAGAACAGGGAAGAAGTTTTTACTCACTCAAGCAATTGTTGTCATGAAAATGGCTGAGGAAGTGGTTGCACTGATCTCGGAAATTCCCACTAGCCGCACAGGAGCACCACGGTCCCACATTGGATGTTGAGTTATCTAGGTAGTTTGGAGTGATAATGCTACCTACAGGGAGAGAGAGAGAAATAACATAGAACAGAACATCAGTTGCAAAACAGAAAGCCAAATGTGGTACCAGTATAGCGGTATCCCATAAATGTATTCATCTGTCATAAGTCTTGTATTATGGGAAAATATCTTTGTCAGATGTGCAGAGATTCAAACTTTATTTGGCATTTTCCACAAAATAGGGTATAAAAAGAGCTTGAATTTTTTTCTTTCTTTTTGTCTACATATACTATAGAACCCTGATTTGTGTGTTCTTTTAAATAAATAAAATTGATAACAAGGTTTCAAATAACAGGGTAGCTTTGAAGAAACTTTTGTGCAAATTAAGTCACGCAGAATTTTTTTTAACTATTTATAAAATGTGCCATTTTTGCTTAAACGGTGATAAAACTGAGGTTCATGTTGGTTTAATTCATCAGCTCCATAAGGCTGGCCAAAGAACTCTTTGATGGTTCTGTACTTGAGTTTCAGAAGAAATTAAGTAATCTATGATTGGTCTTTGATTCTTCATTGACATTTGACACTCGCGTATAAAATGTTGTAAACTTCTTTTTTTATCTTAGAGATATTGCAAAATGCTATCCTCATGCTAACCCTTTCAGTTGCAGAAAAGTTTATAATATATTTGTTTTTTATTGCATGAATTATTGTAATGCACTTCTTACTGGGGTTTCAAAGCATACTAACTACAGTATGTTCAAACTTCTATGGCTAGTCTTCGCTCTTCTCAGTATGGTCCGTTGGTTGTCCATGAAACAGATTTTGAAAACATACATTTTTATTTCTTGTTGTTTCAATACACCAACACTATTGTGAATTTATTGTGTTTTTCTTGTATTATGCATGTGTTTAACACTCGTCCAGCTGACTGACGCACATCAGCACAGAGACACTTTCACATTACTGATGATTAACACCTTATTACCTAAGCAAATTCTTTGTATGTGCACAACACTACTTGGCAATAAAATTGATTCTGATTCTGATTAAATATTTGTTACATTTGAAAGCAATCATTTAGTTTTACTCTATAGGCCCTCAGCTAAGACAGATATGCAAAGCTGTCAATCTTTATCTTGTGTGTGGGTTATATATATGTGCGCTACAACATTGATTGCAGAGGATATATTTCTGTAGCTCGGTCTTTGTTCAGTAGGGAGGGAAAATGACTGCTTTTTCAGCGTGTGAGTGAGTGAGTGTAGAAGCTGTCAGCTGAAAGCGGGAAAAGTGGAGGTGCTGCACTCTAGAACACTATAAACACGTTTAAACACATTGATTTCTTTTGTCCCAGAACACAAAAGTGCAACATCTTCACAACCGTGCTTGGAGAATACTGCCGTAATGACTAACAGCCAGGGCAGAGTGCTTGTTCTCTTTTTTCTCTCCGCTATCTTTTTCTTGCCATTTCTGACTTATAGATTTGTTAATGTCACAAACTCTTCTGTAGTTCTCTTTACTAGCAAATATCATATGGCATCCTTGACGTAAATCCTGATGCATCTACCAAAGATCATGGCTTATTTGAATATAATGTATATGAAAACTGTTTGAAAGCTGTGATGTGTTCAATGTTTGTTTCTGATATTAGCCGTGTTATTTTAGTATCACTGAGTTAATAGTTATAGCAATTACTAATTATAGTAATTAACAATACTATAATTAGTATTATTATTATTTTAGTAAAGTTTTAGTAATTTTGTGTACTTTGTCATTTTCATTACTTTTTTAATATGTCTTTATAGTTTTTTATTTCAGTTTTAGTAATTTGGTACATCATCAAGTTAACCTACATGAAAATGAGAAATGTTGAATGATGAATGAGGTATCGCTTTATTTCAAGTAACGGCATTTTAGGCACAAAACTGCAACAGTGGGCCTCTATTTTTGACATAATTTGCATCATTGCATGCTCCTGGTCACATTTATTATAGTGAATTGTGTCTCATAGCTGCTTGTCTCCAAATAAATTACTTTCGTAGAGCAACCCACATTGTTTTTCTTGCAATTATCTCTTGCAATACATCCACAGACAAATGCTGTGAAAAATTCTGTTCTAAATTTTTAGTGGAAGCTGGAATCTCCTCATCCTGAATCATTACTTGGTTATTGTGGTAATCGACTTCTGCTAGTTGTCATAGTGGTACTCACGTCAATGACACAAATGTACTGCAAATCACACCCAAAAGTAGTCAGGTTTATACCAAGCTACAGAACCAAATAACAACTTAAAGCAGGGGTGTCCAAACCTGCTCCTAGATAGCACTTTCCTACAAACTTACAGACAGGTGTGTCGGGAACTGGTTGGAGCTAAACTCTGTAGGATGTTGGCCTTCCAGGAGCAGTTTATTCTTAAATAACTACTATTAGTATGCCATTTATGGGTTTATCTCCACCAAAAGTGTAAACATTGAGCCTTACAAGCATCATCTAAACATTAAGAGTGATCCGCTCAGATCCATCAATCTCTTTCCAGCTCAACCAATAGCGAGAGTTTGAGGCGTAGCTACTGTAGTAGGCGGAGCTAGAGGGTGTTTTCCCGGTGTGGAACCATGGGAATACAGGTCCTTCCCAAAAAATTAGCATATTTTGATAAAGTTCATTATTTTCCATAATGTAATGATAAAAATTAAACTTTCATATATTTTAGATTCATTGCACTCCAACTGAAATATTTCAGGTCTTTTATTGTCTTAATACTGATGATTTTGGCATACAGCTCATGAAAACCCAAAATTCCTATCTCAAAAAATTAGCATATCATGAAAAGGTTCTCTAAACAAGCTATTAACCTAATCATCTGAATCAACTAATTAACTCTAAACACCTGCAAAAGATTCCTGAGGCTTTTAAAAACTCCCAGCCTGTTTCATTACTCAAAACCGCAATCATGGGTAAGACTGCCGACCTGACTGCTGTCCAGAAGGCCATCATTGACACCCTCAAGTAAGAGGGTAAGACACAGAAAGAAATTGCGGCGTGGCATGGAGGCAAGCCTGTGGCACTGCTGAGGTGTTATGGAGGCCCAGGATGCTTCGATAGCGGCCTTAAGCTCATCCAGAGTGTTGGGTCTTGTGTCTCTCAACTTTCTCTTCACAATATCCCACAGATTCTCTATGGGGTTCAGGTCAGGAGAGTTGGCAGGCCAATTGAGCACAGTAATACCATGGTCAGTAAACCATTTACCAGTGGTTTTGGCACTGTGAGCAGGTGCCAGGTCGTGCTGAAAAATGAAATCTTCATTTCCATAAAGCTTTTCAGCAGATGGAAGCATGAAGTGCTCCAAAATCTCCTGATAGCTAGCTGCATTGACCCTGCCCTTGATAAAACACAGTGGACCAACACCGGCAGCTGACATGGCACCCCAGACCATCACTGACTGTGGGTACTCCAGTGCTGCTTCTCTGTAGCCCAGGTCAGGCACTTCTGCCGCTGTTTCTGGTTCAAACGTGGCTTGACCTGGGGAATGAGGCTCCTGTAGCCCATTTCCTGCACACGCCTGTGCACGGTGGCTCTGGATGTTTCTACTCCAGACTCAGTCCACTGCTTCCGCAGGTCCCCCAAGGTCTGGAATCGGTCCTTCTCCACAATCTTCCTCAGGGTCCGGTCACCTCTTCTCGTTGTGCAGCGTTTTCTGCCACACTTTTTCCTTCCCACAGACTTCCCACTGAGGTGCCTTGATATAGCACTCTGGGAACAGCCTATTTGTTCAGAAATTTCTTTCTATGTCTTACCTTCTTGCTTGAGGGTGTCAATGATGGCCTTCTGGACAGCAGTCAGGTCGGCAGTCTTACCCATGATTGCGGTTTTGAGTAATGAAACAGGCTGGGAGTTTTTAAAAGCCTCAGGAATCTTTTGCAGGTGTTTAGAGTTAATTAGTTGATTCAGATGATTAGGTTAATAGCTCGTTTAGAGAACCTTTTCATGATATGCTAATTTTTTTAGATAGGAATTTTGGGTTTTCATGAGCTGTATGCCAAAATCATCAGTATTAAAACAATAAAAGACCTGAAATATTTCAGTTGGTGTGCAATGAATCTAAAATATATGAAAGTTTAATTTTTATCATTACATTATGGAAAATAATTAACTTTATCACAATATGCAATTTTTTTTAGAAGGACCTGTAGATATTCAGCTTTGGTTACAGAAGTGCAAGCCAAAATTCACTGCATTTAGACCTTCAATGATTAAACAGGCCATGAACACTTCAAAGCAAACAATGGATGCTTCAATAACATACAGCCATGACCAAAAGTATTGGCAATGACATAAATTTTTGTGTTTCACAAAGTTTGCTGCTTCAGTATTTGTAGATTTTTAAAAATATATATGTTTCTATGGTATAAATGGAAAACAATGATAGCGATTCCATAAGTTTTAAAGGCTTTTAATGGCAAAAACATTCAATACATGTATATTTACAGTGTTAACCTTTCTTCTTTATAACCTTCTTGCAATTTGCATGCTGGATATCAGCTTCAGGGCCAAATCCTGACTGATGGCGATCCATTCTTGCCTTTTTAGTCCTCAGAGTTGATCAAAATTTGTGGGCTTCTGCTTGTCCATTCGCGTTTTGAGGACTGACCACAGGTTCCGTATGGGTTCTCTGGCAGTGTTTTTGGGCAGAACTGGGAGAGAGCCCCACTCCCTTGGATGAAAAGCAACCCCACATATGGTCTTGTGATGCTTCACTGTTGGCATTACACAGGACTCAGAAAAGCTTTCACCTTTTCTTCTCCAGATAATCGATTTTCCAGGTGTCCCAAACAGTCAAAGGGGCTTTATCAGAGAAAATAACTTTCCACCAGTCTTTTGCAGTCTAATCCTGGTACTTCCTGCAGAATTTCAACCTGTCCTTGATGTTATTCTTGGAAAGAAGTGGCTTCTTTGCTGCCATTCTTGACACCAGGCCGTTGACCAAAAGTCTTCGCCTCACTGTGCAGATGAACTCAAACCCACCTGCTGTAAAAACTGTAAGTTGCTATTTGGTTACGTAGCTTGGTGTAAACCCGAGTGTTTGGGGTCTGATCTGGATTATATGTGTCATCAATGTGAGTACCCTACAACCATGACTACTAGCAGCAACTGATTACCACTATTAAGTAACTATTCAGAGCGAGAAGGTACCAGCTTCTACTAAAACTTTAGAACAGGACTTTTCACAGCATTTGTCTTTGGATTTATCGCATGAGATGCAAGACAAATGACGTGGGCTGCTCTCTGAAGGCTTAAAAGCTAAATTCGCCCCAATGTTATGGCCAAAAACATTTGAAACATTCTTCAAAATATCTTCTTTTGTATTCCACAGAAGAAAGAATGTCATAGGTTTGTAATGAGAGTGAGTAAATGATGGCCACATTTTGCAAGTGTCTGCATCACATGCATTGTTGATAAGGTTTAGTAAACCCCCAGTGTGTATCCCAGTGGTCTTCCCTTCCCATAATTGCACCTGTTGGTGCATAAGCGAAGCTTGATAAGATTGTAATGCCCATAATTCGAATCTCTCTGACTGGTGTATGAGATAAGCCAGGTTGGACTATGTTGCTCAGATTTCTCACCTATCAGACCGGTGTATGCAATAAGGCAGGCTCCGTAATTTTCTTGCTGGCAGCCGCTGGCAGTAAGCTCGGAGGGTTGGCAGTCGTGCTGGAACTGAGCCCAGCGAGACCTGTGGGAACCACAACAACACATCCATCATCCAGCCAGTCAGCAAATCCTCAGAAACACACATTCCCACAAACACTTTCCTCTATGCTCCTTTACGCTATACGTGTAGGTGGGGCTACACGCTCTGTTATGTTTTGTCCTCTTCTTTTCAGTTTAAAAAGCTTTACACCAACACTCTCTGCTCCATCCTGTCTTTTTCTCCTTTTTTTTCAATTCCCCCCTACATATACGCAGTCCTGATCCATTTGTTTTGCTCTCATTTTAATCAGAGACATGACTGCAATTCAGAGTTCTGGAGAACTGCCAGATATTCAGCCGACTGAAAGAGTGGCAGCAACCGGCTGGGACCATTTACATGCAGGTCACATTCTGCCAGTCCTCTGGTCACCGATCAATCATTTAACCAGGTCAGTCTCAGAGGAATCACCCACATTCCCTGCTGATTTCTTATGCTAACTGGCTGTTGTGCCTGTAAGTGATCTCCTTTTGTGTAATGTGTTGTGTCAGCAGAGTGCTTGCCTGGCGCAAACGCGATGGTTGATCGATGGCAGAGACCAATGAAGGCCTTTGTGTTTGTGATGTAAAAAGAGGAGGCTCAAATATGACCCAACTCAGCTCTATTTGAGCCTTGTAGAGTGACTGCAGCTTTCAGACTTATGGTGACTCAAATGTGTTTGTTGAATCTACATCTATCTCTCTATTTCTCCATAGTGAACATATAAAGTAACAAGGAGAATCAAAACTTCCTATACTTTTTTTTACAGTATTTATGATGTACTGTATAGTCTTCTAGCTGCATAATCTTTTAAAATAACGTTTTAAAATCAGCACCGCCACAAGGGGTGGTATAGCATAAACTTTTTCTATGGCCTGTTTTACACTAGCATTCAAAAGTTTACAGTCAGTACGATTTAAAAAAAAATAAAAGTATAGTTTTATTTAGCAAGGATGCATTCAATATTTTAAATAAATGCTGTTCTTTTGAACTTTCTAATAATCAAAGAACCGTGAAAAAATATATCGCAGTTTCCACAAAATATTAAGCGGCACAACTGTTTTCAACTTTAATGATAATTAAAAAAAAGTGGTTCTTGAGCAGCAAATAAACATGAAAATAATTTCTAAAGGATCATGTGACACTGCGTAATGATGCTGAAAATTCAGCTTTGCCATCACAGGAATAAATAACATTTTAAAATAAATTTTATTTTCATTTGTAAAAATATTATGGTTGTATTTTACTGTATTTTTTGATCAAACTAAAATGCAGCTTTGGTGAGTTCTTTCACAAACATTAAAAACTTATTGAAACAAACTTTTAAACAGAATTGTATTCGTCAGTAGTTTGTAGAAAGTGTTTTGTTAAAGTTACTGGTGGCCAAAATAATAACTTTTCCTTGAAATGTCTTTAGAAGTTTATGTGAAGGTTTAATTGCAAAACACAGCTGGTCATGTAATCTCAACCATAAGTGAACAACCCTTGTGCAATAAAATTATGTTTCAGGTGCTACTGATATGACTGAAGTGTTTATCTCATCTGAGATTATATAATTTTAAACAGATCTAACTTATATAATTGTTTTTAGACCTTGACCTTGTGAACCTTTATATATTGCGTCCTACAATGTACAGTGCTGCAATCTTCAGTGTCCTCAAAAGAGCTTGATTGTATTTATAGTGGTTGTTTTCACACACAATACTCACTTGCACACATAGTCGGCCTCACAAGCTCGAAGCTGGACCAGGCAATTGGGTTTTTCCCTTTCTTCATAAGAGCATGCAGGCACAATGGTCTGGCGTCGACGCTCTGCGCATGCAGTGTCGGTGCACGGACAGAAGAGTAGCTCGTGCGTGTAGTCGGGCGGCACGCGGTCGAAGAACTTTCGCAGTGCTTTGCTGCAGCGCGGACGGTTACAGGGCCCGGCTAGCGCTGACGGGGCGATGCACCCCGACACGTACTCCGTTCGTAGCTTCTGACAAGTCTCGTCAACGTTACAGGCCTTGGCAGCGTCCAAACAACGATTCACAGTTGTCATGCCCACCTCAGACTCTAAAAGGAAAGAGAGAAGCTTGGGATTTTAGGGTATAAAGAGATTAACATGTTCGTTACACTTGCCTCCGTTGGAGTACAAAAAAAGAGGTACTTAGAGTGGTTGCAGCCATACAGTCGCTGTCCAGTGCTGAAACTGAAGCCTGTAAACAAGATACCACAGAATACAAACCACAACTGCAAAATGTGGCATTACCTACAAACTCACATAACATGCATTGTACACCAACTCAATCTCATAAGATTTTATATGAATTCATATGATGGGCCCTATTTTAACGATCAAAGTGCATGCTCTAAAGCACACGGCGCAAGTGCACTTAGGGCATGTCCGAATCCACTTGTGCTAATTTAACGACGGGAAAAATGGACGGCGCGCCCAGTGCATAATCTA
Source organism: Gila orcuttii (assembly GCA_026230005.1). Lineage (NCBI taxonomy): Eukaryota > Metazoa > Chordata > Actinopteri > Cypriniformes > Leuciscidae > Gila > Gila orcuttii. Next base: position 10,105,468 of record JAPDVR010000019.1, on the reverse strand, counting down.
AAAGCTTGACCCTATTCTCTTAATGAGTAATGGGTTTATTTTGGGCGTAACGTGCAATACACCAATCAGAGTGTAATTTCCCATTCCCTTTAAAAGCCAGTTGCGCTCGCGCCATGGCAGATTCCCTATTTACATGGTGGAATTTGCAAGCAGAAAGACTGAACACGTCTCCAGAGAGCAAACGGATCTGCTCGTGCGCGAGGTTAAAATGCGCAAGCAGACCATCTACGGGACAAGCCGGATTCCACCATATCTTTGTGTACACAATAATAATCTTTCACATTGTAATCCTTTTATTTGGAATATTTTACATGTTTGTATGCTGCTATGCGTAGCCTACCTGTGTGTGTAAGCAGAGTGTACACGCGTTATGCACAAGCCTATAGGCGCAAATTTCTAATGTGCCCTTTAAATAACAAAAAAAAAAAAATACTGCACCATTGACTTTAGACCAGGTTTTTGTTGGTCAATGGCGCAGTCTATTTCAGTTGCCTCAAATTAGCAACACGCCAACAATGCGCCTGAACACACCTCTTTTTCAGACCAGCACGCCCATGGGCACACAAATGGACGCAAATGCATTTGCTATTTTAACAACGTGGCGCAGGACGTGAAAATGATAATCGCGTCTGGCTGAAACTAGCAAACAACACTTGAGTTGCGCCGCATTGTGCTGGGTGTATGATAGGGCCCGATGTTCTTTTTCATATTCAAGAGATTGTGCTCAAATTATGTTAAAAACATACAAATGAGATAAAAATTTGTATGCTTTAGCCACAAATTTGTCAAAAAATAAAACGGTTATGAATCGGCATGACCATGTGTTCAATGCACTTGCAAAAGCCTTCCAATTTTATAAATAATGTCATCAAGGGTATCGACTAATCAATGGTCCAGGGATAGATATGCATGTTGTTCCATACGGCCTTGAGTTTTTGAGGTGCGCTCTTGCTCATTGTTCTAATGAAGGTTAAGGTTCTCTTTCTCTCATGTACTAACGAAGGTTTGAGTTAGATGTGAGTCTGTGTGGCTCGTGTGTGCTGCTAATGAATAGAGCATGAGTGCGAATGAAAGTTGAATGAGTCTGGTCTCTATCACAGAGCAGCTCCCAGCTGAGACTGGCTACTCCTGCTGCTTCATTTTTCATATCAGACTAATGTAGGCCGCAGAGAGCCTGCCAGCATTACACTGCCACAGAGCTTTCTTTATCTCTCTCTGTCTTTTTCTCTCTCTCTCCCATGAGCCATGAACTTTTTTAGCCACTGCCCTCTTCATTGTCATCTTTTCTTCATCTTCACCTCCTCTATATATTTTATCATGCTCTATTTATTAGCCATCCATTCAACCATCCTGTGGTTTTTCTTTGCTTCCTTCCTTCAGTTTTTGTTTCCTTCCATCATGTCCTTCCCTTCTTTCTTTGGTTCCTCTTTGTTTCCTTTCTTTGTTTCCTTGCTTCAGTCTTTCCTTTTTCTTTGCTTCCTTCCATTTTTACGTTGCTTCCTTCCTTTATTCACTTAATTTGCTTCTTTTCTTTCTTTGCTCCCATCCTTTGCTTCCACCCTTTTCTTCATTCCTTTCTTCTTTCCCTAATTTTCCTCCCTTCTTTAATCCATAATTTTGAGCTTGCTTTCTTTTTCCCTTCCTTGTTTCCTACCTTCCTTTCTTCTTTGCTTCCTTCCTTTTCCTTTGCTTCCTTATTTCCTTGCATTGCTTCCTTCCTTTTTTGCTTGCTTCTTTCTTTTCTGTCTTTGCTTCCTTCCTTCTTTCCTTCCTATTTTCCTACTTTCTTTCCTCCTTTATTTCCATTCCTCCCACCTTCATTCCTTCCGTTGCTTCTTTCCATCCTTCATTCCTTTCTATCATCATTCGCTTCCTTTCTTCCTTTGCTTCATTCTTTAATGTGTGTCCTTGCTTACTGCCTTTGCTTGCTGGCTTCCTTCCTTTCTTTGTTTGCATCCTTCATTTCTTTCATCCTTCGCTGTCTTCTTTTTTCTCCCTTTACTTCCTGTCTTTGCTGGCTTCCTTCTTTTTTTTCATCATTCGCATCCTTTGCTTCCTTCCTTCCTTTGCTTGCATCTTTCCTTTCTTCCCCTTTTTATTTTTCTTGCTTCCTTTCTTTTCCCTACTTTCTTTTCACCTTCTTTTTTTCCATCCTTCTGTGCTTCTTTCTCTTTTTTAATTAATTTTTCCTTCCTTCCTTTCTTTCATATTCAAGAGATTTTGCTCAATCGGTTTTGGCGAGATTACTTTTTCATCTATCATTAATGGATTTTGCGAGCTTGTGATCAATACTGAGCCAATATTCTGGACTCTGGTAGATTTCTGTATACACAGATTTTAGATGTAAGTACATCAGAGTTTGATGGGACCAATCAAATTATTATTACAGGCCTTACACTTCACACACATACACTTACACTCATTAATATATCTACAATGAAAGATGTATCTTTCAAGGCTAACATAATGTATTCAATAATGTACAGTACATTGAAAGCCTTATGCCACATGAGTGAGATAATATGTAATAGGGATAATAAAGACCTATAAGATAAAGTACCTATTTGGATAAGTTGGCCTTTTAATTTGAGTCTATATAACTGGCCAAACAGCCTGTTACAAGATCATTATAATGTTGAGAATATATTGCATTCATTTCTCACATTTTTAACAGTTTCTTTGTCTCTTTTATTATTATTTCTGTGTCTATCTCTCCCCCCTCCTCTTTCTAATTTCTACACTTTTGTTTGATCTTTGTTGTCTCAAGCCAGCTTGTTAAATGCTCTCTGTGTTTGAGAGTTGAGAGCAGCCATCATTAAAAGTCATGCATGAATGACCAACATTACTTCCATTACTTTGAGGAAATCGTTCTCTGTCGTATCCCCAAGAGTTTAAATGTTATTTTATGCATGTCTGCTTGGACTCAAGTGTGTCTATGAGTGTGTGCACACACAAGAGAGATGATGAGTAAAAAGATCATTATGTGCTGCCCTCGGGGTCCATAAAATTCAGCTCATGCCTGAAGCACCCCATAAACTGAGGCTGACAACTGACAGTTTTAGTCATGTTGCTCCTCCAAAAATAAGTAACTAAACTTGGTATGCTGCTATTTTGAGGAAACGTAATGAGATGGGAGAGAGAGATGAGAAAGTGATGAGCAAAAAGCCTTGATTAGAGAACTAAATTCTGGGATAAATCATCCGACCGTTTAGTCTTTGTTAGGTCTGATCTGAGTCTTCGGCCCACAATGAAATGTTTATTCTGTTCTTGACAGGTCCCTAATGCATGCCTCATTTTGTAGGAAACGCAGTTTATCATCAACTGAGTGCCGATGAACTCCAGCGATGTTATATCCAAGTACATTAAACAAAGTGCTCATGTTTTGCTGTTGTAGGCTATTAAGCTCTGCCCTATTAATAACTCTTCATTGCTAATGCTTGGCACAGAAGTGACAAAACACATCGTGATCAGTTCCAAATATCAGATCCAACATCATAGAACATAATCGGCATAGTGTGTCTGTGAAAATCACTGACCTGCAGCGATGGAGGCCAGGCGAACATAATCAAAGCCCCGCTCAACAGGCTCATATGGGTAATTCTCCACCAAGCTCAGCCCTGTAAACGCACAAACAAACAGGGTTTTCGTGGCTATGGTAACATAGTATTTAGTGTCTGTGAATTAATGAGAGTGCCACAGGTAAAAGTTCAGTTTGAAGTAATGCTTCTATAATGCTAAACTGGTTAGCATATTAAAACGCAGCGTCTAATTAGCATCCATTGAAGTGGTTTCCGGGGACCGCGTGGGTGTGTGGCGGGGCATTAGAACTTGTATTTGCATCATTGTGCGAGCGGGTGCTTTGTATGCGACAAACGATAATTATGAATATGGATTCGCTCACCGTGCAGTACGGACTGCTTGAGGCTCCAGTAGATGCTAAGACAGTTCTTCTCTCTCTTCATACCCCGTTTGCACTGGCACAGGTGCAGGGGGCTGGACAGTAGGGCCGTCACCGCGTTCTCGCAGTGGTTGCGCGCTCCCGGACCGAGCTTCACGCTCCCGCCGCCCGCAACGCACTGCCGCAGCGTTCTCAAGCGCGGGCTGCACGCCTCGTCACTAGAGCACGAATCTCCCGCAGTCAGACAGTCCCACCGGGCTCCGAACACCAGCCGCGGAACCCCTGCACACAGATCATTTACTGTCCATAACACTTTGCAATAAGGATCCATTAGTTAACATTAGTTCATACTGTACATTAACTAATAACTAACAATGAGCATTTTTACAGTAATTCTTAAGTAGGCCTAATTGATAATGTACACCCAGCCGGTTGTTATTACAAAAGTAAACCCCAATTGGGTGTAGGCTACTTAACACATAAGTAGACTAAATAATTAGACACGAACTGATTTGCGTTTAAATATTTTATTAGCTCATTAAACGTTTCTTTGGAGAATAACAGCTCCTAGCAAGCAACTTAGACAAACAGACAGGTACAAACAAGACAGACATTTAAGTGATAAAAATGTAGTAGGCTACAGTTGTAGACCTATCACTTTTTTTACACAGCCTTTCTCCAAATAAATAGGCCTAGTGACAGGGACATAGGCTATTGATTTTAGAAGAAATCTTACCTGTTTGTTTATTATCTTATAATTCATTACAGTGTAGTTACAAAGCAAAAGTTCTAGCAACAAGATGAACACTTCAACAATATTAGCCTATAGGCCTACTCCTCCGGTTTCACTTTACAGTAAAGGCTACACTCAATGCACCAGTGTAAATGAAATGAGAGAGAGCGAGAGACATGAAAGAAGAATCGGCCTGAAATTTGGATGAGACCTCTGCCAATGCCATAATAGGGGAATCATTGGCTCAATGCCAATTGCCATTATAGGGGAATAACTGACCTTAAATGATGTGATTGACCAATCAGAATAAAGAATTTCAGAGTTGTTTATGTTAGATAATAAGAATACAATTGTTCATTGTTAGTTCATGTTAGCTCAAGTCCATTAAATACAGGTCCTTCTCAAAAAATTAGCATATTGTGATAAAGTTAATTATTTTTCATAATGTAATTATAAAAATTAAACTTTCATATATTTTAGATTCATTGCACACCAACTGAAATATTTCAGGTCTTTTATTGTTTTAATACTGATGATTTTGGCATACAGCTCATGAAAACCCAAAATTCCTGTCTCAAAAAATTAGCATATCATGAAAAGGTTCTCTAAACGAGCTATTAACCTAATCATCTGAATCAACTAATTAACTCTAAACACCTGCAAAAGATTCCTGAGGCTTTTAAAAACTCCCAGCCTGTTTCATTATTCAAAACCGCAATCATGGGTAAGACTGCCGACCTGACTGCTGTCCAGAAGGCCATCATTGACACCCTCAAGCAAGAGGGTAAGTCACAGAAAGAAATTTCTGAACAAATAGGCTGTTCCCAGAGTGCTGTATCAAGGCACCTCAGTGGGAAGTCTGTGGGAAGGAAAAAGTGTGGCAAAAAACGCTGCACAACGAGAAGAGGTGACCAGACCCTGAGGAAGATTGTGGAGAAGGACCGATTCCAGACCTTGGGGGACCTGCGGAAGCAGTGGACTGAGTCTGGAGTAGAAACATCCAGAGCCACCGTGAACAGGCATGTGCAGGAAATGGGCTACAGGTGCCGCATTCCCCAGGTCAAGCCACTTTTGAACCAGAAACAGCGGCAGAAGCGCCTGACCTGTGCTACAGAGAAGCAGCACTGGAGTACCCACAGTCAGTGATGGTCTGGGGTGCCATGTCAGCTGCCGGTGTTGGTCCACTGTGTTTTATCAAGGGCAGGGTCAATGCAGCTAGCTATCAGGAGATTTTGGAGCACTTCATGCTTCCATCTGCTGAAAAGCTTTATGGAGATGAAGATTTCATTTTTCAGCACAACCTGGCACCTGCTCACAGTGCCAAAACCACTGGTAAATGGTTTACTGACCATGGTATTACTGTGCTCAATTGGCCTGCCAACTCTCCTGACCTGAACCCCATAGAGAATCTGTGGGATATTGTGAAGAGAAAGTTGAGAGACGCAAGACCCAACACTCTGGATGAGCTTAAGGCCGCTATCGAAGCATCCCGGGCCTCCATAACACCTCAGCAGTGCCACAGGCTGATTGCCTCCATGCCACGCCGCAATTTCTTTCTGTGTCTTACCCTCTTACTTGAGGGTGTCAATGATGGCCTTCTGGACAGCAGTCAGGTCGGCAGTCTTACCCATGATTGCGGTTTTGAGTAATGAAACAGGCTGGGAGTTTTTAAAAGCCTCAGGAATCTTTTGCAGGTGTTTAGAGTTAATTAGTTGATTCAGATGATTGGGTTAATAGCTCGTTTAGAGAACCTTTTCATGATATGCTAATTTTTTGAGATTTTGAGTTTTCATGAGCTGTATGCCAAAATCATCAGTATTAAAACAATAAAAGACCTGAAATATTTCAGTTGGTGTGCAATGAATCTAAAATATATGAAAGTTTAATTTTTATCATTACATTATGGAAAATAATGAACTTTATCACAATATGCTAATTTTTTGAGAAGGACCTGTAATATTACCAGATGCAACTTTTCATTTTAATGATATTAGTAAATGTTGAATTTAACATTAGGATTTAAAAAATGCTTTTATAAATGTTAGTTCATGTTACCTATAGGCTACTTTTGGAACAATGGAACATTTTGTAAAAAGTTACTGATTTGTCATTCATAAGCCATGTTTTATATACAACATTTATTGCTGTAAGCAAATAGCATTATTGGAACCAATGTGGGCGACTAAGGGAATAATTTAAATGTTTATCTCATTTCAAACCTCATCCACTTTTTTCTGTCTTTTCACAGTTACGCCACCTGTTTTCCGAGGGTCAGCGAGCAGAAAAGTGTGGAGGACTGAATGACAAAGCACTTGAGTACCAGAGGTGTTCATCAAAGGAAAATTTCATCCTTCTCAAAAATTACCTGTATAATCATATGTGACAAAGCAAAACAAAACTGTGCCCTTCTTTGATTGTAAAAATATTAAAAGAGTAACCAGAAGTAAATGGCAGAGAAATATTCTAAAAGTGTGATTTCCCATCATGCACTGCTGTTTTATCTCAAGGGCAGTAATTGCATCTTACACATCTGTTTAGCTGAAACCCATGTCAATAACTTCAGCAGGAAAAAAATATTTTCAACAGCTGTCTAAGTTTCCCAATAAAATGTGTGTACTTCACCTTATAGTCTTTGTTTAGCTTTTTTAGTGTGTGATGCAGTAAATAACTTATTAACTTATATAACTTAAGCAACTAATTATTGCTTACATTGTGAGATCTTAAATATCATGATCTCTGCACTGTTTAAAGAAGCTGAATGCAATAATGGTCTTATTGAGAGTAGTTTCAGCCTCAGACGGCCCACCCACGGAGTGCCCACCATCTCTGTCCAGACCATCCGATTAATATTGCACACAAAACTGGCAAACACATCGGAAAAGTTTAGGTTTGAGTTTTTTCCACGCCAGTCTATGATTGAACCTGCCCCTGGAGCTGCTGATACAGTTCTCAGCCGTCTTTGAGCCTGTTCTGTGTGCCTCCGTAACTATCTGGTTTGCTTCAGCTACCAAATCGGACAGAAGGAAAGTGCAATGGACTGTCAGGACTGCTGAGACGATTACTGGTGCTCCGTTGCCCACCCTCCAAGAGCTGTACATCTCCACAGTGAGGAAATCACACACACACACACACACACACTCAGGCCACTGCCTCTTTGAACACTTGTTACAGAGCTTTGAGCACTAGAACATCCAGGCACAAGTTTTCCCCCTCAGGCCATCTACCTCATGAACAATTAAAGACTCCCTGTGGTGAAAATCAAGTTTTTATTGTTGTTTATACATCTATGTGGTTTGCAAATTCATAAGTCAATACCATTGCTGAGTACTTTCTCCTTAAAACGGCAGTATTCCAAAGACAGTCTCAAAAACGCTGTTTGAAATCACCATTGTTCTCTACATCAATGTTTTCTTTAATTAATCACGTTAATTGCAATTAAATGAAAATGTATTATAGTTCATTATAATAAAACCTTGCTCCTGGAGAGTTCAGCTCAAAATCCAATCAAAGACCCCTAGTTAAAATTTATATTGCATTCAATTAGCTGAATTTTTAGAGTGATTTTTGACCCACTTAAGGTACTTCTTTATATGCCATTTCATAATTACTTCAATTGTCTTTGAAATATAGTTAAGTGTACTGCTGAATGTAGTGAAAAGCATTTAAAACTTGTATGTCATGTAATTAAATATATTTGTAATCACACTTTTAGTACACTTTAGTACACTTAAAATATTAACTCTAAATGTAATATAGAATAACACATAACTATTCAACAAAAATTGATGTGTTGCATGGCAAAATATAAGTTAAAAAACAATTTGTAATTTCAAGTAACTTTTGACATTGTCACAAAGTGCAGTTTTCAAAAGTGTACTTAAGTGTGTTAAGAAGCATTGTTGTGAAAGTGATCTTTTATTTCATTCATTTTATATTATCTGCTAGTACAGTGTTGTTTTTTTCTCCAAAATATACTTTTAAGATCTGAAGCACACTGCAAGTATACATCCAATACAATTAAGCACACTACTTTTTCACAAGGACAAAGTTAGTCTTTTTTTCCTTCTGTCATATTCTGTATTATTTATACCTACTCTATTTACGTTATTTTTGTAGTTTTTCTGTTTCTGTCACCAAGAGACAAGAGAAGAGACGTGACATGATGAGAGGAGAGGAGATGAGATGAGATGTGACAAGACAAGAAAAGACGATAGAAGAGAAGTGAAGAGACGAGAGGAGAAAAGACGAGATAGACGATCTGCGCGGGAACCTCACACATCATCTAAGATAAATGAAGTGAGTGTGTCGCCACAAAAACTAATCTCATTGTGCCTAAAAAGAGACTAATCCACTGTGCAATTTGAACCTGCTCAATGGATTATGCCATAATCAGATTATTTCTTCATGAAATAATGTACGGGAATGGTGGAAGACTGACAAGCAGCCATTCTGAGAACCTTGCCGCAGTACAGCTGCTACATCAAAGCAGCGGTGCCCAAAGCAATTATGGGAAATCATCTAGTTTGTCACTCACGTTGGTTCGGATACTTTACACCTCCCATCAGTGTGCTAAAATTAAACACCCACACACATTTCAACAGTAGAATACCTACATGGACACACACTGATAAAAGACACAAATGCTGCCGTAGAGATTGAGCGAAGGCATTATCATCTGGTAATTAAGTTGATTAACAACAACAATAAAGGGTCTATACTTGTGTGTGCGTGAGGAAGTCTCTCTGCTAGAGGTTGATATAGGACGACCAGCGCTTTCAGATCTTGCACCGTTGGGTAAGAAACTCACAAACCTCTCGCACACTTCCTCACAATTAGACCTGCATAGAGACCTTATCGGCACAGAGATGTGCTAATGGTGCATGCGAGCGAGAAAGAGAGAGAGAGGGGGAGAGAGAGGAAGAGAGAGAGAGAGAGAGAGAGAGAGAGAGAGATGTCCCCCAGAGAGATAAGGATCTACAATCCTCAGAGATGCCATCACAGTGAACCTCTGTGTCACTCAGCATTTATAGGCAGCGTACTCCCCTTATCCTGATAGTGTGCTTACCTCTGTCCTCAATGTCCATAGGCAATTCTGGACCTTCAGCCACACTGTTTTTAATCTAGCCCCCTTAAAAATCTGTCATTATGTTATTTCTCTTCCGCTTGCTCAAAAAAGCGGTTGCAGTAAGCTATTTTAGGGTATTGCGCTCTCAATCCTCCTCTCACCAAAAAGTTAATTATACATTTATCTAGTCAGTAGCAGTACCTAGAACCATGTGACCGAATATGTCCTGGCATAAACTCATTAGTGTTGGCGTAGAAACCATTATAACTGACTCACCTATTTTTAGAAATTACCTTTGTCTGTTGTATATTATTATTGCCCTTTTCTCTGTATTTTTGGCAATAATGACTGTTTTTTTTTTAAAGAGTGTTGCTCACTTTGATTGGCCTCAGTATATAAAGAAAAATAATGTAGTACCCACTTTCAGATATTTTATAATAATGGTCCATCATTAATAAGTAACTATGTAGGAAGTATTGCTTAAATTTAAACTTAATAAAACAAACAAGACTTCTTGTCTAATGTCATTTTACTTAAATTTAAATTTAAACTTAATAAAACAAACAAGACTTCTTGTCTAATGTCATTTTACTTCTCAAGTAAATGGTAAATGGACTGCATTTATATAGCGCTTTCATAGACCCAATGGCCACCAAAGCGCTTTACATGTCGCCTCACATTCACCCATTCACTCACTCATTCATACACCGACGGCGGTGTCAGCCATGCAAGGCGCCATCCAGCTCGTCGGGAGCAGCCGGGGTTAGGTGTCTTGCTCATGGACACCTCGACACTTGGTCAGGTGGAACCGGGGATTGAACCACCAACCTTTTCAGTTTGTAGACAACCTACATGAACCACTGAGCCACTGCCGCCCCATACAAGTAAATGTATCTTAATTTAAAAATGCTTGCATATTTGTTCTGTAGAACAAGAGAAAAATACTGAGTGAGGGATTCACCTTTTTTGTAATATAATTAATAGTCATGTGCCAGGTTGACAAGGTTTACAATCTGCAACCATACTTTTAGATTGTTAATGTGTCCCTGTATATTCACTGATGATCAGCTGCTATTTTAATAGGTTTATTTAAAAAATGTAATTGACGATTTTTTTTTATCTTATTAATCAATCTTATACATCATATGTGTTGTCCCAAGATATAAACCTATACACTAACACCTGATAGTTTGATAAAAGGCTAAGACTGAAATCTTAGAATCGTCTCTGTCTCTATTCCTTCTCCTGTCTCTTCTTAATTATCAATAGTGTTTTTTATTCTAAACAAGGGTATTTTGTTTTGCAGGTTATTGATTGGATAAAGGAATCGAATGAAACGTAGAGGAGCTTATAATGATGGAGAGAGCGGAGCAGAGGAATGCTGATGATTCTCTGCTGTGCTCTGAGGAGACCAAAGAAACTGCTGTCAGATCACATCTCGCAGCAGACCTCAGATGGATCAATCAAGAGTCTGGCCCTTAAATACAAGTGACTCCCTTTTGCATACACTTGCCTGTGTAAATCCAACGTGCACTGCGGCTCTCTCTACACTCCAGTTTGATATCTCTCATTGTGACTGAGTAGCGTCAGTCGCACACAGGCTGTGTTCTTGTCATCACAGCCTTAAACTAATAATTGGAACTACAGACCCCCCCTCACACACACACACACACACACACACACACACTTTATATATATATATATATATATATATATAGAGAGAGAGAGAGAGCGATAGAGATGTATATAGATATATTGTTTGATTGTTTTTTAATGAAACATGACCGTTTTTCTACTGTGAAGCTTAGTAACACCTTTGTTAACAGATTTAGTTGTTATAATGAATAAATTATCATTTGATTGCAAATAATTCATCCACATCTGTGGACAAACAAGTGGAACAACCAGGCTTGCATGCTTATCCAAACTAAAGTTGTATTTAATCAATTAGTTTTAACAGGCACGCAATGGGGCAATTAACCTAAAGCCTACTGTATCTTCTATGCAAATTTTGAAGGTCTCTAAATTATCAACATAATCAAAACTTTCCTGAAAACCCTGTTGTACACAATCGTCTATTGTACATTGATTGATAGTTTATACTTTTTTAGTTAGTAAAAAGCTTTTTAGTACAATTTTTAGAATGTCTAGACATTCTAGAAATTGTACTAAAAGGCTTTTTACTAACTAAAAAAGTATAAACTATCACTGTAAAAAAGTATATGATAAATAAGTTATAACATGTTTTTACATTGCTTTAACTCATCAAAATAAGTTAAGTAATTTTGAACTTTTTTTATATAAGTTATACAAGATTCAACTATTTTTTTTTAAGTCAGTTTAATGCAATTTAAGTTGAAATGACTTAAACATCCAGGTTTATTGTACTTGATACACGTGTCTTTTTGCTCTGAAATCTTTACTGATTTTTATAAAATAAATGAAAGAATAACATTTATATTGTTAGTAATATTTCCAGATGGACATTTACAAAAGCAACTTGACATAATTTGTTTGAGGAACATTTGTTTGTTCATCACTCAGTCATCATTGTTTTGCATTGTTTTACCCATGCAATAACAACTACTGAGCATTGATCATGAAATTGCATGTTTTTTGCTCAGTTTGGGCTTCTGAACAAAACTGAGGTAATTTTTTTCCTTCTCGAGTATCAACGCATATTCTCCAATATCATGCTATAAGAGCCATAAAAGGATGATTTATCAAATGGCTCAACAACAACAACAACAAAAAAGGAAACATTTGTACACCATTTTGTCAAAAGGTTCAATAAACTGTTAAAAACTGATTTTTACTGACTGATTTGTAGCCTGTATTATGGTTTGTGTGTATTTTAAATAGCCAATTGTATTCAGGTTTGTAGGGATAGGAAGTGCAGATAATTGTCAAGTCCGTTGTTTTAGTTAACAAAATCCAATAATCAACCAAATTAACTTAGAGTCTAAAAGATGTCATGGAAGCAGCCGGACTGCAAAAGGACTCTTGAGGATTATTGACCCTCTGAAGAAAGACCCAGAATGACAATTAGCTAATAATGAGGAGCAGGCTGAGGCCAACATTGCTACACTGACGCCAAAGACTGGTAAAGTCCAGCACGAGAGATCAGTCTCCAGTGACTTTACTGTTATTGAGATAATGTCTACCGATGCAAGAAAGTTACTGAACCACCGTTGCAGATAATGCCAATATTGAAAGATTCTGTTTAAAAGAGCGGCAGCTCCATTTCTTAACAGGAGAGCTCATTATCGAGTCTCAGTCAGGGTCAGTGGTCTAGGTGGAGAGTGTCGCTCATTAACGAACGATTTACTCCGAGTCGTTTGAAGAATAGGCAGATAGTGTCAAGAGGCTTATGTACTTTCCCCATTATAAGAATGTGTTGTTCGTCCTGTAAACTTTTTTTTCCCCTCCGAATCCTGAAGGTTGAAAGGCAGTGTACTGAATGCTTTTATGCCCAGAGGGCAGGAATCTCTTAATCCATCCATGACTGCTTATCAGATCTTCAGGATGACCTGACAGTTGATTGGGAGGAGAATTGACGGACAGACTGACATTGCTGTTCTTTATACAGGAGAGCACTCATTGAAGGTCAGTCTTCACAAATCGTGCATTATGTGAAACCTGACATGAACTGACACAGAAGAATATAGCAACATGCTTGTGGGGCAATGACATATAAGAGTGTCCAAAATAAAAGGGAAAATTCTTAAAAATCTAGGTTAAAACATATGTGCCACATTCTTAGAAATGTAGTATTTGTATATTTATTTTGCATGTTGCCAAACCACTTGTCCTATGGAAGGTGGTGAGTAAGCGGGAGCCTATTTCAGGAGTTTTGAGCCAATGGCAGGGAAAAAAGTGCTTTTTTCCCTAAGAAATAATAATACAAGATTATGCTAAACCATTTAAGGTTTTCTGTTTGAGAATTTCCCTTTTCACTGAAAATACTGGAAAAACAAAAATTGTCTGATATTGTGGCGAGCAGGACGAGGACGAGGCCGAGGGGCGTGGGAGAATGGTGCAAGGCCGAGGGGCGTGATTACTGATGAGCACCACCTACATGACGCACCGGTCTCGTATCTCTCATGGAGGAGTGGAAGCATAAAAGGAGGAGCGACAACAGTGGAGATCGAGAGAGGACC